>JASUAB010000006.1:36927500-37527500 GCA_037013595.1 Dicorynia guianensis
CTCTATATTATTCAAAATTTGGTATATGTAATTTTAATTTTAATAATTATAATATTAGAAAACGAATAATAGATTAATATAAAATTATATTTTGTACTGTTGTATTATCACTTTTACATTTCTTTGTAGCCATGGAAAATTGCAGCCAAGTCATTATATCCATCTACTTTTAATTGTTAACAAAATCTTCATTTTTTAGAACAATAAAATATTAAGTTCGACCTTCCCTTTTTTGTATCAAAGGAAAATATTTTTTAATAAACGCACCCTTCTTGATTGATAAGTTTAGGAAAACATTAATTCGCTCAAATAAAGTTTTATAAACTATATGAAATCGATTTTAAATAGAAAATGTATATTTTGGAATTATTTTGGCAAGTGCCATGAATCAATATGATCGGCACGATGGGATGAAACTTTGTCTTCATGGAGGGCAGATCAATTGAGATTTTTTATAATTATTTGAAGATATTCTACGATTATAAGAAAAGATTACCATTATTTGTCAATTGATATATTTATTTTAGATTTTAAAATAAATTGATATTTTCTTTCCTGAGATTGGGCCCTAGTTTCACAGCTCACTGTTAAATTAAGATCGCAGATCATGGCGATGAACAATTAAAAACGAAATAAGATCCGCAAATGAACCATTGAGAACTCCAATATTAGATAAGATGCATCAATAAAAACATCAACATTTTCACATAACGAACCTTACAAAATTTGGTCCATTATGTTCTACATACCAGTGTTTGACGTTCCTATCGACTCAAATATAATTAGATAGGAAGTGTGATCTAATCACTTCAAACGCTACTATTATAATAAGCAAGAACCTCTAATCCAATGAGACTTAAATGATATTAGTAGTAGTAAGGCAGCTGGGGAAGATAATGAGACGGCAGCGGATGAAGGGGCATCGGTTCGTAGTTATGATTGTAGCGCGGCGGAGGGTAGAATCCTCTGTAATGTGGTGGCACCTCCATGTAAGGATAAGGAGGCATAGGCACTCCATAATGTTCCACGACACAGTTTTGAATCCCAGTCCTCATCCAACACAGCTCTGTATGCTTCCCATACTTGGCTATCTTCTTCAAAATATTTTGTGGGTTGACTTTTCCTGAAACGAAAATCATCCCTTCTTCTGCATCCAGATCGTAACTTACCCCTAAATGTTCATAATCATTTCAATATTTCAATTTTAGTGAACAAGGACTTATGAGTGTCACAACAACACGAAGGAGAGATCGATGCTCAGTGTTTTGATAAAAGGACATACATATACCTCTAATTTTCCTCAGTATCTTGCTCATAGTTCTAGCCCATCCTTTACACCGAGTGTCCACTTTCAGACCACAAGTCTGCGAAAAAAAAAAAAAAAAGAAAGAAAATATTTATGTAGATTTGTAGAGTTGTAGGCATAAAAACTAAAACCAAAAGGAAATGCAAGAAAGGGCGCTTTTCGCAAAGCCTCTAACCATGTAAGAACTCATTCCTTCGGAGAAAAACATTGTGTTCCTTCGGAGAAGAACTAGAATAGGATTTCTCAAACGGCAGAGTGAAGGCTTGGGGAGCAGGAATAGGATTTTATAGGATAGAATTTCTAAAACAAGGGGGAAGCACTGGGTGGAATGAGTCGGTGGCAACACAAACCCTGGGCCTGAAATAGCAGATATCCCATCGTCGGAAAGCCCAAATTAATTAGCTACGAAATTTACGTAGCCCCAAAATCTCTCCTTCCACATCCTGGGCCTGCGGAAACAGATCCCCATCGCTAGCAGTATTGATAATGCCAGCACCCAAAAAAGAATAGAAAGCAAAAAATAGTACGTGACAAGCGTTAAAACTTGATTCTTGAAAATAACTTTTTATGGGATTAATCAAACGCAACTTAGCATTTCACACAGATCGATTACCATTAATAATAATAATAATAATAATAGAGTCAAGGTGTGGTAAAAGGCAAATGCATTAGATAAAGTTGAATAAATTTTCCTCCAAAATTTGCATGTTCTTTCCTAAACTAACATTAATAGGACTTTAGCTAGCTAGCTTGCCCATATGATCTACTTGATCAGTAGCGTATGCATGAAAGAACCAATAAAAAATATTCAAACATAAACTTAAATCTCCATTGTCAAGTCATTCGAAATTTAATTTTCTTTCCAATGAATACACATAGCTTTCATGAAAACCAACAAGCACACAAATTAAAAGAGTTGTCCAAGTCACAGGCAGTGCACAAAGTCACGTGGCAATCGAATTTCATTTTATCTCGCTGCTTACCGGTGGCCCGCTGCTGAAGCCAAGTTCTTGTCACCTTGTCCTTTCCAAACCTATAAATTATAATAAAGCCCAACTTATTATTGGCTAATCACGGTTATCCGCTGCTCATTATGCCATTATCAATCGATTTGGCGATCCCTACATCAATCAGGAGAAGACCACAATGACTCTAATTTCCAAAACCCTGTGGTCGGTGGGATTTTTGTTCATTCATGGGACTGATTTTCTCCAAAACCGCGTCAATATAGTCCTGGGACTTGGTCGCTTTAATTTTAATATTTGATGATGACAATTGTTTCCAAATAGTTGGTGTTCGTTCTTCTTTATGACACAACAACGATGATTGAAACTGTTTAACATGCGACTTTAAGAATGCTGACACAACCATGAAAGATCAATTGCTATATTTTGGGCGGAATGTATAAAATTTTCCTATATTTGAAGTTATATGAAAAAAAGTTTGTTGTTATATTAATTAAGATAAATCATTCTCTATATTTCAAAATTTATATAAATTATCATCACATATATTAAATTAAGAATAATTTAAAAATAATTTAGAATATATAAAAATAATTTAAAGTATATAAAAAATGATTTATACAAATTTTTAAATATAGGAGTAATTTATTTTAATTAATGTCATAAAAAAATTTACAGATAAATTGAAGTGTAAAAAGATTTAATATATTTTATTTTTATATTTTTTAGATAATTTGTCCGGTCAATGTACCGATGCTTTGTTGACAAATGGCAATGGAGTAGTTATGTAGTTTATGTTGCTCTTCCAAGTAGTGGGTTGCGTACTGTTATTATCATGATTTAGTTATATTATTTTTATAAAAATTTTATTAAATATTTATAATAAATTTATAATTTATAAATATTATTGTGAAGTTTTAAATATGCTAAGTTTTATAATTTCATTTATAAAATTTAATAAAATTCTATGTATCAAAATTATAAGACCGAGGAAAAAATTTTATTCCCTTTTCAACAAAATGGACAAATGCAGCTGTTGGATATTTTATGCAAGGGGTGAACCGAAGAATTGCGGGATGTATAATTGCTGCAATTATGAGGGAAATGCATATTGGAATTGTAGTCCCAAGCGAGTAGAGAAACTCTTGGATCCCTAAATATCGGACCCAGCCTTAATAATGAGGCTGCTTACTGGTTAGTGCGTAAATGTAAGTAATTAAATTAATATTTATTTGCGGAGAAAGGTGGGTGACTCAACTTTCAAATAAATTCATGGTTCTCCACGTTGCTCAATCAAGTCCAGATTCTCAGCACAAACTCTTTGTGAAAGCAGAATTACTTGTATGGATAACGCATTTTTCAGAACCCCCTTTTCCTGCCTCAATTAACGCTTCCATCCCGCAAATCTAAACATAAACCCCCTTTTTCATTACCAACAAACGCAAACTACTCAAACCAACAAGGTTAACTAAAATAGATGGTAGACAGTTAAATTTTATAAATATATTATTTTAAATTCAATTTAAATTATATGTATAAATAAATTTTATTCAAAGGTAAAATTTGTTTCTATAATTTTTATATTATAAAAAAATTAATTTCTAACATTTAATTAAAAATACCTTAAATTTATTCAAGAACACAAACTACCCAAACTGCTTTAACTTCCAAATCAACCTCCTTTCCTTTGTTCTTTTCATATTAAGAAACTAAAAGCCAATGCGTAACCTCTTTCATATAGTACCATTTATACCAACACCATTCATTGCCTAAGTCTCTATCATTTTATTCCGAATAAACATCTTTTGTTATATAACAAAACATTATCTTTTAGAACAAACGAGTTTAAGTTTGGTTTTGCACATAAAAATATTTCAAATATTATGATTCCAATCATTAAACTAACTTATTTATTGTTAATAAATTAATATTTATAAAATTTAAAAAAAAAGAAAAAAGGTACAAAGAAAAAGAAACTCACGCGCACCACACGGGCTGATGGGACTCACGCCGCGTCCATTTGCCAGCAAACCAGTGGGTCCATAGGATATGAATGATTATGTTATGGAGCCTATTGCACCAACAGAGACAATCCGAATGAAAAGTCAACAAAGGAGCGAGGGAGTAATGTGGATCGTGCGGAAGCGTCGCAGGGAATCGACAGTTCTTCGACTTGGTCAGACACTTTTGGACTTTTTTCCTATCGCTTTTGGCTCTGGGCCTCTGGCGTTCGACCTCGGACCGAGGCAGCCGCAACGCGTTCACTTGCCAAGCTGCGACGAATTAGCTTTGCGACACTTGGCGACTTACCCAACTACAAAGGTTCAAGCCCTTCGTATTCTCAAAAACCACTAAAATGCCACTCTTCCGTATTTGCCTCATTGAAAGACAAGATGAAAATAACTAAAAGACAATTACATCCTCACCAATTAGCAACTGTCTTATAAGTAAAATTTACACTTGTATTTCGTTTAATGCCTTTTCCGTGCGTATATACAATTCTTCCTGCCATTTTGTTCCTTACATGCACTAATTTAAAGTGACGGAAATTCTCTAGTGGTTCAAAATTTTCAGCTCTATTTTATTCAAAATATGGTATATGCAATTTTTTTTTATTTTAGCAACTATAATAATATTATAAAAACATAATTGATAAAATAAAATAATATTTTATCACTATTATGTCATAACTTTTTATCTTTTTTTTTTGATAGAAACTTTTTATCTTCTTTCCAGCTATAGAAAATTTTAGCCAAAGTCATTAGTTGGCATTTTATCCAAGCCATTATATCCATCTACTTTTGTTAGCAAAATCTTCATTAATCCATACCAGAAAAAAAAATAAAAGAGAACAAAATATAATTTCTTGACCTTGCTTTTGTCGAAGGAAAAACACCATAAATCAATACGATCCGATCAGTCCAAACGCTGTCATGTAGGGCAAATGAATTCATTTTTTATAATTATTTGTGTATATTCTTCTGTTACAGCAAGAACATTATCATTACTGCTATTTTTCAGGTCGGTCCTAATTCCAATTTGCACCACTCACTCTAATAGCGTTGTAAATGTGCGAGCTAGTAAGGACATTACGGGAAAATGACTAGAGGATATACTGAATCAGCGTCGACTAAAAAAAATATAAAAGAAAAAAGAAACGGTCTGGTTCGAGACAAAGCCGTGACCTTAAAAATGGCACAGATTTAAACTTCCAAACTGACGCTTTATCTTTACACCTTTCCTTTCTCTGACTTCCTCTTTCGTTGTTTTCCTATTCGCCTCTTGCTCTTGTTCTCCTTTCGTTCCTTTGTGCTTTTTCTTTGTCATATTCTCATCATTTCTTCGTAACCCTGTATCGATCTGACCGCTCTTCTATCCAAAAAATGCCTGCCACAGAATACCAGGGCTCATTTCTGGGCCGAATAAGTATCCGTAGAAACCAAGTGATGGCCATGGAAGGCAACCATGACCAAGAATTAGAAGACCTCGAGCTTTTTCAAAAACATGTTGGGGACCGATTCTCCGATCTCTTATCCTCTCCATCCGAGGATGCCTCCAGCGACGCCTTGCTCTCCATCGGTTGGCTCAGAAAGCTTCTCGACATGTTCCTCTGCTGCGAAGCCGAATTCAAAGCTGTTCTCATAATGGGTCGCGACCCTTCTCAGATCTCCAAGCCTCCGCTGGACCGGCTCCTTCCCGAGCTTCTCGACCGTCTCGTTAAAGGGCTTGATATATGCAATGCCGTAAGTCTTGGGGTCGAGTCCATCAGAAATTTCCAGAAACTCGCTGAGATTGCCGTCTCTGCTTTGGAACAGAAGCCAATTGGGGATGGTCAAGTTCGGCGCGCGAAAAAGGCATTAGGTTCACTGATCACTGCGATGATGGTTGAAGATAAGGACGGTAGCAACACCAAGAGCACCGAGAGAAGCTGGTCTTTTGGGCGACGAGGTGGTAACAACGGTGCTCCCAATAAAGAGCGTGCCTCGGGGCCATATCGATCGCTATCCGGCAACATGGCCAAGAATTGGTCTGCGGCGAAGCAAATCCAAGCGATGTCATCCAATCTGGCGGCGCCACGCGGTAACGAATCGTCTGGTCTGGCTATGACTGTTTATGTAATGAGTACGATATTTGTGTTTGTTATGTGGACTCTGGTAGCGGCTATTCCCTGTCAAGAGAGGAATGGTTTGGCGACCCATTTTCCCGTGCCGAGGCAATTGGCTTGGGCGCAACCCGTGATTGGGTTGCAAGATAAGATTGCGGAGGAGTGGAAGAAGAAGGAGAAAAAAGGGTCTGCGGGGCTGTTGGCAGAGATGCAGAGGTTGGAGAAGCTGGGGCAATCGTTGGTTGAATTCGCTGATTCGTGTCAGTTTCCGGTGGAGGCAGAGCGGTTGGACGAGGTTAAGGCACAGGCGGAAGAGTTGGCAGAGATTTGTCGGAAGATGGAAGAAGGATTGGTACCTTTACAGCAACAAATCAGAGAGCTGTTTCATAGGGTCGTGAGGAGCAGGACTGAGTTTCTTGAAGTGTTGGATCAAGGGGGGAAATTGACTGCGCCCAACGGGTAAAGATAGAAAGAAGATCCCGAAGGATAACTGAATTTTTTTTTTGCGAGGTATTGAATTGCTGGTGATGTAGGTTTAATATGGTGATGGTATTGGTTTATGCGCATTAATTTATAGGGCTTTACCATAGCCTACAATGTAAATCTTGATAGGTTGAAGCACCAAAAAAAAAAAAAAATCTTGATAAGCTTTTTGCTTTTAGCGGAGGAGAATGACAACACTCTAGGTTGTGGTGACTGGTAAATTATGGTCTAATCTGATATATACTTGTTTCTGGATTTTGTTTTTCTTCCCTCAACTTCGATCATTTTGTGCTTTCCACAACAAGCTTTACTTATGTGGACTTTTGGAGACATGTGAATAACTGATTCTATGTTTAAAAGGTTTAGTTTCCTAAAATTTTTTAATTGAGTTATTATAAAATTATAAAATTATTAAATCTATTAAACTTATATTTTATTTTATATGACATGATAAATAGTATAAATTTTTAAACAAAAATTTTAAAAAATTCTAAAAATCGATACTGGTTTGTCGTTTGAATTAATTGACGGGGAAAAATATCCATCCCATTCAACCGGTTTTTAACATAAAATTGAATCCGTTTAATTGAATTTTAATTGATTTGTATGGACTTTATTAGTTGATTTTCAATTTTCAATTGTTATATTTTGGTACAATTAATACGAATAATATACATATGTGATGCAAGATTATATCTGAAATACATAATTTGTGTTATATTAGAAAGTTATAAAGATCCGCGATTGAAAAAGGTTTTTGATCAGAAAATTTTGTTTGTGTCATACATTTTTGGATGGAAAAATCAAGTATCCAAAAATTTATTTTATTAAATTCTCACAAAACTTTACATTGAGTTTTACGATGCATAATATATATTTAAATTTTTAAATAAATATTTAATAAAATTTAATTTATGATAATATTATTTAAATTTAAATTGTTTCTTTTTATTTATTTCAAAATATTTAATATTAATAATTTTTTTAATATTTAATTTTAATATACTTTATTTATTTATTGATATTTTTAGTCACAAAAATTAAATATTTAAAAGTGTTTCAAAATTTTTTTAAATATATAAAATTTTTATTTCTTAATAAAATTCATTTGATTATTAAATAAAATGAAAAGCGATCTATGCTATAGTGTAGTGACCCTGGTCCGTATATTAAAGTGGTGGCAGGCTTTACATTCGCGGGAGTTTGCTTCCTTTTATAACCGAGACTCGAAAAGGAGATTGAGGCCCCCACGAATATTCGGTGCCCAGGTGGGTTGCATGGGTAGGAGGAGAGGTGTGGCGCGGATCATACGAAACGCGAAGGTAGCTTAATAGTCAACTTCTTCTAATTAAATAAAATGTGCAGAGAAGGTACTGAATTTCTCCATTGAAATTGTGATTCATCATGCATGTTTTAATTATGTATATTTACCATTAAGGTTAGACGTGTGATACGAATCTAACATATTCGTGAACATAAATTTTTTAATGTTTTTTTTAAATAAACACAACTCTCAAATATGTATAAAAATAATTCTTAAAAACTTTATTCATAATCTTTAAAATAAAATATACACTCTTAAATAAATATAAAATATAAAAATTATAATTACTAACAGATAAATAATTATCCCATGACTATTCCTAAAAGGAAGGAACTACTTTAATGATGACATTAAAATAGTTATCATCTATTATCGTGTAACAACGTGTAAGTTAGTATGTACTTATTATTTTATTTTTAATTAATAAGTCCATCATGACCTTTTTTAAAAAATATTAGTCACTGTTGTTAATAAATATAATGTAGCACTGAGAATTTAATTTTTTAATTTTAATAATTTTTTCATAATTTTATGTATAAATTTTTTTAAAATTTTATATTTATCTCTCTCTTATATTATTATATCTTAAAGATAAATAATTTTGACTAATTTTTTTTAAATTAAATTATAAGACTCATTTGATGAATTAATTTTTTTAAGTGATCTATTCTCACATCTTAATTTTTATACTCAATTTTTATATTATAAGAGCGTGTTATTGAATTAGATAGATTTTACATCATACAGGCTTATGGCATAAAGAATTAGATGTGTAAGTGAAAGTATGTAACAAGTATTTTCCTTTTCTTGGCCGAGGATTGAACTCTTATGCAATATTGTTATACACGATTGAATTGGAAGTACGTGCGCTTCTTGGTTCTTACTAATGGGCCTGCTGCTATACAGCCCAATGCATTATTGAATTGGGCTGTATCTTGATGGTCTTGTTTGCATCTGTAAATATTGTGTTGTATTCATACTTATATTTGGTTTCTTTTGGGCTCAAAACCCATCTATTATTTGTTATCTATTATATATATAATACAATAACTTAAGTCTTATTTCAAAATTAAATGTTATAATAAAATTCCTTACTTGTTATTATTATTATAAAAAATTAATGTTTATTGATATTACATTTATTAATGAAAAATCATGTTTATTAAAAATATCAACGTTGTAATAAATTTTGACATACGTTATCACAAAAAAAAAAAATTAAAAATATAATTTAAATAAATGAAACTTAATGTAATGATGTGTTTAAATTTTCAATTAGCATCACTTTTCAATTTAAATTAGCTGATTTGTTTGTATTTAGCCTTGGTTATTTCTTCCATTATGCATTGACATGAATTTAAATAAATGAAAATAAAGTTTTATAAAATTTAAAGCAATCACATAAATGTAATAGTCCATATAAAATTTATACTAAATGTATTTCTTTAAATATCTAATTGATGATTGATCTGTTGTAAGAATTCTATGTAAAGTCATACTAATAAATACAAATACTTTATTTTGCTTATTTTTTTCTCCTCAAAATATTTCTTATATAATAAATAAAAATTGATCTCTTTAAAATATTAAAGATGTTAAAACGAATAAATTATTTTAAACAAAATTTTTTATATACAAAGTTTTAAACAAATCAAAACTTGTTTAAAGTATTTAAATTTCTATCAATTAAGCTAACTCATGTTAATATTTAAGCTGAATTATTTGTTCCATGATGATAATGCTCCTAATTTTTGCTTCAAATTAAGGGATTCCCTATCATGTTCCTTTGATTTTAAGTAGTGTATCTACAGTGTTAAACAAACCTTAACCTAATCTTCATCTGCTATTTAAAGTAGTGAACGTCTTTTTCTGTTCGGCTAAACCTTTTTGCTTCTAATACATATTTGCGCCTGCAATTAAAAGAGAAACTTAAGCATTCTTTGAAAATTAAATGTTACAATAAATTTTAAATACTTTAGAATAAATAAAAAGTAGAAGTAGAATCAATGAATATTTTGAATAATGTTAACAAAAAATTATGAAATTAAAATTGTCTATTATTAATATTATATAATTAATAAAGAAATAAATAAAGAAATTATTATTTTGATAATCTATATTTTTATATTAGTATTGATAATAAATAAAAATTATTGATCAATTGCTGAAAATTATTTATTGCTGTAATAAATATTAATATATATTATAATTATAAAAAATTATAAGTAAAAAGTAAAAGTTAAGTAATTAATACATGCTAAAAATGAAAATAAAACAAAATTAAAATTTATCAGCATTAAATATTTAAATTAAATGTCGTTAAAAAGGAAATAGCATTTAAATTTGCATGTGTTACCAAAATTATGAAATTAAAATTATGTATCATTAAATATTTCATAATCTATACGTTGCTTGGAGATTAGTCCTAATTACTTGTGGCTTCAATAGAGAAAAAAAAAGTAAATAATTAGATATACATTAAAAAATAGAACAGAATTAAATTTTTACATTAAATACTTTAAAAAAATAAAATATAAAAATTTTGAATGATATTAACTAAAATTATTAAATAAAAATTATCTATCATTAAAAATTCTATATTTAATCGAGATATAAAAAATTTTGTAATTTTAATAAGTTATGTTTATTATATTATAATTGATAATCAATCAAAATAATAGATTAATTGTTATATATTATTTATAATTTTAATAAATTTTGATGTAAGTCACTAATATAAAAAAATGTTAAATGAAAATTAAAAATTAAATGACTAATACATACTGAAAATAAATAAGTTATAAATTTATCGATACCAAATTACTAATTATAAATTTCAACGCTAAATCAATTCAACCAACACAAAGTCTGGATATATTCAGGTTCAAAGCCATCGCTCTCTTTACTCAACATCGTGGTCGTCAGCGTTACTGTCTGATTTTACTAATTTTTTTTTTTAATAAATTACACTAATCTTTCTTGAAGTATTTGATTATTACACTCTACCTCATTCTTATTTAAATATGAAACTTCACCCCATTTACTCAAATATTAATTAAAAAAATATATATAATATTAATAAAATATTTTAAAAAGAATATTAAATCAATATTTTAATTTAATTTTATTTAAAAATTATATTTTAATTCAATTAACTATTTTAAATTATTAATATTTTGATAAATTATATTTTTTTAATTAAATAATTATATTTATTATAAAGTATAAATTTAACAATATGTATGATTATGAAAAAAAATTTAGTACAAATATAGAAGCATCTTGAGAATGAATTTAGTTAAGAAAAAAATGTAAAGCATAATTGATCTTATTTTTTACTAACTAAACTCATAGTAAAATACCTTTATATTTGTATTCAATTTTTTTTATAATTATATATATTGTTAAATTTATACTTTGTAATAAATATAATTATTTAGTTAAAAAAATAATTTATCAAAATATTAATTATTTAAAATAATTAACTGAATTAAAGTATAATTTTTTAATAAAATTAGACTAAAATATTAATTTAATATTCTTTTTGTGAATATTTTATTAATATTAAGTATATTTTTTTAATTAATATTTAGTAAATGGGGTGGAGTGTCATATTTGAGTAAGAATGGAGTGGAGTGTCATAATTAAATACTTTAAGAGAGGTTAGTGTAATTTATTTATTTATTTATTTTTTTCATTTTCCGTTATCTTTGTTTTCTGCTTGTACGAGCAACAGTTCGTAGTTGTCAATGGCAACCATGTCCAATTCCTTGTTGCTCAAGCACGGACTCTCCCATTGGTGTCCACAAGCCACATCTCTTAATCGGTCTACCCCTTTTTCTGCTTCGATCATTTTCAGAACCTTCCGCAGATGTTACATCGCTTTCGCCAATGAGAATCACGAGAAGGTTCCTGGCTTTCCCGCCTTCAACTTTCCATTGCCTTCGACTTTGAATGTTTTTTGAATTTGTTTCTTTTTCCGAATTGCAGGTATGTGATTGTTGGTGGTGGAAATGCTGCAGGATATGCTGCTCGGACTTTCGTCGAGCACGGCATGGCTGATGGACGTTTTGTATTGTGACCAAAGAGGTGATCTCACCTGGCTACTGAGCCGCGTAACGTTTCCATAGTGCTAAATGTTGGGTCCACCCATGTCGGCAGCCAACATCTTCAAAGGCAGCCAACATTTTCAACAATAAATGGCAGCCAATTTTGAAAAGAAGCAAAGGCAAGTTTGAATGCAAGCTGGCTGCAGAGAAGTTTTTCAATTTTGGTGGACAGCTGAAATTTGTACAGTCCCAACATTTCCCTATAAATAGATGCCTCATTCAGCACAAGGAGTACAAGAAAGAGAGGCAAGAGGCAAAGAGAGAAAAGAGAGAAAGTCTCAAGTAGAGAGAATAAGGCTAAAGCCAAGTGTAAGTGGTAAGCCTTTGAGAGAAATATTATTTCTCTAAGAGTGTGAGATAAAAGAGAGTCTGAGTAATTCCCAATAGAGTGTGGGTGTGGGTATACACCAAAAATATTGGGTGTCATCTCTAGAGGGTCTCACTGAGTGCCACTATAATTTTAGTATCACTTGAAAGAGAGTAAAGTGTGTTGTAAGGATATTTGTAATTATCCTTATTATAGTGGAATATTTTCTCGGAGCTTGTCCCGTGGTTTTTCCCTCAATATTGGAGGGTTTTCCACGTTAAATATTTGTGCCTCTTGTATTTATTTTTCTGCTTAAATTTTGTTGTGCATAATTTATTTGCATAGTGGGAAAAAGTGATCTTGAGGTGCTTCCGCTGTTATCAAGCCTCTGATCTATTTTCCCAACAAGTGGTATCAGAGCCTCTGGTTATATTGCTGAAATTTATTTTGCAATTTATATTGGCTGGTTATACCGCCTCTGGTCTGGCTAAGCCGCCAAATTTGTTTTCTCTGTAATTGGCCGGTTTTACCGCCTAATTTATTTGTTTCACTAATTGTTGGCTTATATCAGATGGAGGTCAATACAAGCAGAATGATTAGCTTGAACGGCACCAACTATCACATATGGAGAGGAAAAATGAAAGATCTCCTTTATGTGAAAAGTTGGCACTTACCAGTGTTTGCTTCAGAAAAGCCTGAAGCAAAAACCGATGATCAGTGGGCATTTGAAAATGTCCAGGTGTGCAGTTTTATTCGGCAGTGGGTGGATGACAACGTGCTCAACCACATAAATGATGAAACGAATGCCAAGACGTTATGGGAGAGACTTGAATCTCTGTATGCTCGAAAGACCGGCAACAACAAGCTCTTCTTGATTAAGAAGATGATGAAGTTACACTACAAGGAAGATAGCTCTATCTCCGATCATTTAAATGAATTTCAAGGAGTCTTACAACAGTTATCTTCCATGGGTGTAAAGTTTGACGATGAGATTCAAGCTCTTTGGCTGCTCGGTACTCTACCAGACTCTTGGGAGACATTCAGAATGTCACTTTGCAACTCTGCTCCTAATGGTGTAGTAACGGTGGAACTTGTTAAAAGCGCTGTTTTGAACGAAGAGATGAGGAGAAGATCTCAAGCTTCGTCTTCACAGCCTGATATTCTTGTCACCGATGATAGGGGGAGAAGCAATAGTAGAGGTCTGAAAGGCAGAGATAAAAGTCGGAGCAAATCCAAGCCCAGATCCAAAAATATGGAGTGTCACTATTGTGGCAAGTTGGGGCATTTTAAAAGGCAGTGTTTCAAATACAAGAAAGACAAGAAAAATGGCAACACTGAGGAAGAAAAGAAAGATCAGGTTGCCGCTGCCGAATTAGTCATCGTTTGTGACGAAGAGGTAATTAATTTTGCCTGTCATGAAACAAGTTGGGTCGTGGATAGTGGAGCTTCATTGCATGTTACATCAAACAGGGAGCTCTTCTCATCTTATACACCCGGTAATTTTGGGGTGTTAAAGATGGGTAATAATGGTTTCTCAAATGTTGCCGGCATGGGAGATATCCACTTAGAGACCAACAGAGGAGCAAAGCTGATTCTCAAGGATGTTAGGCATGTGCCTGATATCCGTTTCAACTTGATCTCGGTAAAGAAGCTGGATGATGAAGGTTACTTCAACACCTTTGGTAATGGGCAATGGAAGCTTACTAAAGGTTCGTTGGTTGTGGCTCGAGGAGAGAAGAGTCCAAGCTTGTATTTAACACAAGCTAAAATTTCTGGTGACTTCATCAACACAATGGATGATGAGAAGACAGCTGAGATGTGGCACAGAAGACTTAGCCACATCAGTGAGAAGGGACTCAGTTGCTTGACCAGGAAAAACCTACTCCCAGGTATAAAGAGCACGAGCTTGAAGAAATGTGCTCATTGCATGGCTGGAAAGCAGAACAGAGTTGCCTTCAAGAGTCACTTTCCTTCAAGGCAATCGGATTTGTTAGAATTGGTGCACTCCGATGTTTGCGGTCCCTTGAAGGTAAAGTCCTTTAGCGGTGGACTTTATTTTGTGACATTCATTGATGATCATTCAAGGAAACTTTGGGCTTATGTCTTAAAGACCAAAGATCAAGTCCTTGATGTTTTCAAACAGTTTCATGCATCTGTTGAAAGAGAAACTGGAAAGAAGCTGAAGTGTATTCGCACTGATAATGGTGGCGAATACTGTGGTCCTTTTGACGAGTACTGCAGAAAGATGGGCATTAAGCATCAGAAGACGCCTCCAAAGACTCCACAATTAAATGGTCTAGCTGAGAGGATGAACCGGACCTTGCTAGAGAGAGTCAGATGTTTGCTTTCAGAAGCAAAGTTGCCAAAATACTTTTGGGGGGAGGCTTTGCTCACAGCAGTATATGTGATCAATCTATCTCCAGCGGTTGCTCTAAATGGTGATGTTCCTAACAAAGTTTGGTATGGCAGAGAAGTCTCTTATGATCACCTGCGAGTTTTCGGATGTAAGGTATTTGTTCACATTCCGAAGGATGAAAGATCAAAGCTTGATGCTAAGACACGACAGTGCATCTTTCTCGGTTATGGTCTTGATGAATTTGGCTACAGGTTATATGACCCGATTGAGAAGAAACTGATTCGAAGTCGGGATGTAGCATTTATTGAAGACCAAAACATTGATGATATAGAAAAAGCTGAAAAGAAAGTGTCTGGTGGCAGCGACGGCTTGGTTGATCTAAACCCAGTTCCTATGGTGAACTTGCCTGATCTAGTCGATAATGATACTCAAGGTGAGGAACAGATTAATGACCAACCAAGGGCAGATAATGCTGGAGATGATGATGAAGTTGTTGAGCAGGGGGAGCAACCCCCTCCACTGCCGCTCAGAAGAACAGAGAGAGAGCGGCATCCATCAACTAGGTACCCAAGTTCTGAGTATATCCTCCTTACTGATGAGGGGGAGCCAGAAGACTTTGAAGAAGCACAAACTCATAAGGATAAAGCTCAGTGGCTGATAGCTATGCAAGACGAAATGGATTCCTTGCAGAAAAATGATACTTATGAGCTTGTGGAACTTCCAGAAGGTAGAAAAGCCTTAAAGAACAAGTGGGTGTTCAAGCATAAGAGAGATTGCAACAAGCTGGTGAAGTATAAAGCTCGCTTAGTTGTGAAAGGTTTTGGACAAAAGCGAGGAATCGATTTTGATGAGATTTTCTCTCCAGTTGTCAAGATTAGCTCAATTAGAGCTATACTAGGATTGACAGCCAGCTTAGATCTAGAGCTTGAACAGTTAGATGTGAAAACTGCATTCCTTCATGGTGATTTGGAGGAAGAGATCTACATGGTTCAACCAGAAGGGTTTGAAGAGAAAGGGAAGGAACACATGGTCTGTAGATTGAAGAAGAGCCTGTATGGATTAAAGCAGGCTCCAAGGCAGTGGAATAAGAAATTTGACTCCTTCATGATGAGTCATAGTTATACCAGAACTGATACAGATCATTGTGTATATTTTAAAATATTTCTTGATGACAAATTTATTATTCTCTTATTATATGTAGATGACATGTTGATTGTGGGGCAGGACACAAAGATGATTGGTGATCTGAAAAAGGAGTTGTCAAAGGCATTTGACATGAAAGATCTTGGACCAGCAAGGCAAATTCTGGGAATGCAGATTTTGCGAGACCGAAAAGCTAGAAAGCTATGGTTGTCACAAGAGAAGTATGTGGAGCGGGTCTTAGAAAGATTCAACATGCAAAGTGCTAAGCCAGTTAGCACGCCATTGGCCAATCACTTTAAACTCAGTAGGAAAAGTTGTCCCAGTGGTGAAAAAGAAGAAGAAGACATGGCTAAGATTCCTTACTCCTCTGCAGTTGGGAGTTTGATGTATGCCATGGTCTGTACCCGTCCTGACATTGCTCACGCAGTAGGAGTAGTCAGCAGGTTTCTTTCAAACCCAGGTAAAGATCATTGGGAAGCTGTAAAGTGGATCTTAAGATATCTCAAAGGCAGTTCAAAATTGTGCTTGTGTTTTGGTATGTCAGAACCAATTTTGAAGGGTTATGCAGATGCAGATATGGCAGGTGACCTGGATAGTAGAAAATCTACTTCAGGATTCTTGTTTACTTTTGCAGGGGGAGCTGTATCATGGCAGTCTAAATTGCAGAAGTGTGTTGCCTTATCTACAACTGAGGCAGAATACATTGCCATGACTGAAGCAGGAAAAGAAATGCTTTGGTTGACTAGACTTCTTCAACAATTGGGAATAAAGCAGCAAAGGTCTGTAATTTACTGTGATAGTCAAAGTGCTCTTGATTTGAGTAAAAATACGATGTACCACTCACGTACAAAGCACATTGATGTGAGATATCATTGGCTGCGATTAGCAGTAGAAGAAGAACAGTTCAAGCTTGAAAAGATTCACACTAATAACAATCCTGCTGACATGATGACAAAAGTCGTAACTCGAGAGAAGCTTCAAACTTGTGCCAGGTTGGCTGGCATGAATTCTATTTGATGGCATCTGGGTTTATACTCCTTCCTCATGGGCTGGAGGGGGAGAATTGTTGGGTCCACCCATGTCGGCAGCCAACATCTTCAAAGGCAGCCAACATTTTCAACAATAAATGGCAGCCAATTTTGAAAAGAAGCAAAGGCAAGTTTGAATGCAAGCTGGCTGCAGAGAAGTTTTTCAATTTTGGTGGACAGCTGAAATTTGTACAGTCCCAACATTTCCCTATAAATAGATGCCTCATTCAGCACAAGGAGTACAAGAAAGAGAGGCAAGAGGCAAAGAGAGAAAAGAGAGAAAGTCTCAAGTAGAGAGAATAAGGCTAAAGCCAAGTGTAAGTGGTAAGCCTTTGAGAGAAATATTATTTCTCTAAGAGTGTGAGATAAAAGAGAGTCTGAGTAATTCCCAATAGAGTGTGGGTGTGGGTATACACCAAAAATATTGGGTGTCATCTCTAGAGGGTCTCACTGAGTGCCACTATAATTTTAGTATCACTTGAAAGAGAGTAAAGTGTGTTGTAAGGATATTTGTAATTATCCTTATTATAGTGGAATATTTTCTCGGAGCTTGTCCCGTGGTTTTTCCCTCAATATTGGAGGGTTTTCCACGTTAAATATTTGTGCCTCTTGTATTTATTTTTCTGCTTAAATTTTGTTGTGCATAATTTATTTGCATAGTGGGAAAAAGTGATCTTGAGGTGCTTCCGCTGTTATCAAGCCTCTGATCTATTTTCCCAACACTAAATTCTGTTGCTAATAATTCTGTTAGTATAGATTTTGATCTCTTTCTGGGTTTGTCGAATTCGCAAAATCAGGCATACGCGCCTTACGAGCGTCCCGCTTAGACAAAAGCTTATTTGTTCCCGCCAGATAAGAAACCAGCGCGCCTTCCTGTAAGAATTTACTTTCTAGGCATATAAGTAGTGACGGGTTGTTGTCAAGGCTTAAGGAGGATATAAATATATCATTTTACTGAACTATTTGAACTCAACTACTGTGTATTCTCATCATTCTGTTTGAAGTCATTGGCGTTCATAAAAGTTTCCTACTTTTATTGATGTAAATATTTGCTTTCCTGCAACATGTTTTAATACTTCTTGTATGCCTTCTTAATTGTGCCTTTAAACTTTCAACAGGGTTTTCACACTTGTGTTGGATCCGGTGGGGAGAGGCAGACTCCTGAGTGGTATAAAGAGAAAGGGATAGAGGTAGTATTTCTCTCGCTACACAAATCATTCCGTCTGTTTCTGAATTTTGAAACATATTATTTTTTATGCTGCATTGAATTTTTTGAATGAACCTTTAAATAGCTTAGGGACTTAAAAGAGGAGAAAAATCTCAAATAGTGGAACTATATTTTCCATATTTCGATTTGTAATTCAGATCACAACTACATTGGTTTGGATATCATTAATGAAACAGTGGATATATAAGATTGCTTAAAATTGAATGGCAAGCTCATATTCTAATCTAGTATACAAATGTGAGTATCCTTGAACATTCTCAATTATGAGGAGGACACAATTCTGATAGTATCAGTTTTCATTAATTTATTTTTTATATGCTAAAATTTGTGATGCTGTTTTTCCTGTTTAGATGTTATATGAAGATCCAGTAAAAAGTATTGATATTGAAAAGGAAACTTTGACCACAAATTCTGGAAAGCTGCTTAAATGTGGCAAACGTTTTATTGCTACAGGATGTACTGCCTCAAGGCATTTGTCTGTTTGCTTTTTTATATCTAGTTGTGAATATGCAGAATACCTTATTTCTTGCTATCATGCTTTTTACATTTCCAGAGAAAATTGGGGGAAATCTACCTGGTGTTCTCTACATCCTGGATGTTGCAGATGCTAATTCACTAATTTCATCACTGGTAATCTCTTGTGCATTCTAACGTGATTTAATGTTTTAATAAACTAAGTGAATTTGGGTAGGAAGGTGGAAAATCTCCTGCAGCTCCTTATGGTCATTTCATACATAGCCCTTCAAAATATATTGTTTGCAGTAGTTGGTGCTGGGCATTTTTCTTTTGAGCATGTTACTATGTTAAGGCCTTGCTTAAGCTTCACTGTAGTGAGAATTGAGAGAAGTTGTGAATGCTGGGTATTTCAAGGAAAACACTACTTTCTTATTTGAATATGTTCAGACCAATAAAATTATATTGGACTTACATCTTATTTGTCATTATGATAATATGTTATTTTAATACTTCCAGGAAAATCATGAAAGGTAGTTGTTGTTGGAGGTGGTTATATAGGAATGGAGGTTGCTGCAGCAGCTGCTGGTTAGAAACTTGATACAACAGTATGTGTTATTCCTCCACGGTTATCTAAATATGTTATTTTCTTGAATTTTCTTGTTACAAACTTCCCTTCCAAACCTCCATTTTTATCTTTCGTTGTGTTCTTGCTGTGTGAATGAAGTTATACTATGTGACTTACCAATAATAGCTTTAAAGAATTTTACATAATAGAAAATTTGTCCAAGATGCTGAAAATGAGTGTGTGCCATTCGTCTTATGTAAAGGGACTTTCATGGCTTTACCCTCCTTCTCATTGGCTTACAATGCAACAGGCAGTAATATAAAAACTAAGCATTACTTGCACAGTGAACAAAAGGGCTTGGCTAAATTAGTTGACACCAACCCAACTCACCTCATCTCAATTTATTGGGAAAGACACAAATTGTGTCATTACTTTGCATATTATGCAATTTTTTTCCTTGTACAAATGTATGAAACTTGTATAAATGACGAATGATGTCTATGTGCTGGGATTTTCATATCCATTGTGCTACTTAATCATTGGGGCAACCATCACCTCTTCCAAATTGTGGAGTCATAAATGGTTGCTTGCCACAACTGCAGATGTGGCTTGTGGCTGCATTTGAATATGATATTGAGTGGGGCCACTAAATATTAACGTTTTAACTTTTTTCTGAATATTAAGATGTCATGAGTTCATCTATTAATATTTTGAATAAATAAATGCCCTTACTGACCTTGAAGTTCTGGCATCGCCACTTGTTTATGGCATCTCCTTGTTATGCCAGTTCATGCTTCTGTGCCTCCTACCCTGATAATCATCAAACTTTTGGCCTTGACTTCTCTGATTGTTGGTTTAAAGTTTAAACCTTGATAAGCAAGTGACATGGGACTTTAGTTATACATATTCCATACATGTACTGCCATTGACGTGTACTTAGAGATGGGTGGATACTTTGTAAAAGCTTTTGACTTGTTGATTCTGAAATTTTATTCTTAAAAAATAGATAATATTTCCAGAGGATCATCTCATGCAAAGACTCTTCACTCCTTCTCTTGCCCGAAGATATGAAGAACTATACCAAAAGAATGGTGTCAAATTGTTAAAGGTGTTTACTCTTTCCCTATTTACCTCTTCCAACTGTTGGAACTTGTATCATGTACAACCTGTTGTTTCTTATATCTTTTACTATTCCCCAGGGTGTCTCCATAAATAACTTGGAAGCTGGTTCTAATGGACATGTAGCTGCTTTGAAACTTAGAGATGGATCTATTGTAGAAGCAGATACCGTAATCATAATCTTTATTTACTTTGTATATGGCTGAAATTTCATTTAGTTAATTCGTAATCTATCACTGTATGAACTATTATATAAAAGAGAGGTATTATTTTAACATTGGACCAGAAGGACATGTTCGATAAATTGAAAATTGCTTTTTTTCTTCTGCCCTGAAGGCAATTATAGGTATTGGGCCCAAACCTGTTGTGAGTCCCTTTGAGTTGGTGGGTCTGAATACAGATGTTGGTGGTATACTGGTGAGGTCAATGGATAACAAATTTTAGCTGCAATATTCAAGGATATAAATTTCATCTGTGTTAATTTTTATCAATTGCAATTTTGAGTCTTTTTCTTATGATGCCTCCTTTTTTCAAGTGAATTTTATTTAACTCCCTTGAAGTTTTGGAGTCTTACAAATAACCCTTAATAGCGGGAAAATTACAAGAAGCCCACTGTTTTTAAAATTTAATATTACAAATTTCCCCTTATTTAGGAATTTCAAGATAACAAATTCCCCCTTAATATACCTCTTCAAAGGAGATCTTTGTAATGTGTTCCGTTTTGAGGGGTTATTTGAATGTATCAAAACCTCAGGAACTGTAATGTAATATTTTTCCCATCTTTCCTTTTTCCTGAGGCTTAGTTCTTGAAGATTACTTTACCATTTGTGGATCATGTGCACTTTTTTTTAGGCATCCACATCTGCAGAATTTTTTTAGAGTTAAAAGGGTCATTTCTAATTGTGTAACCCATTTCAGGTTGATGGTCAGTTCCGGACAAGCATTCCTGGAATCTTTGCTATTGGTGGCGGAGCAGCTTTCCCTTTAAAGGTATGTTATTCTTGCTTTGAGTTGATTTGTTGTACTTAAATTTGAATCTGACATTATGCGCTTATACAAAATCTGGACAGATATATAACTGTCTCACACTAGTTGACATGTAGATCATGCTCGTTGCTCAACACAGTACTGTGTCAATGCATTACTCAGTGCACAAACCCACACGTATATTTGATCATCTGTTCTGGTGATTAAATTGCTTTGACTTCAGTTGTAGTGATTATTCTTTGTCCCAGCTGATTTAAATGATTTTATTAATATGTTGATTTTTAAGGTATGACTATCTTTCATACTTCTACTTGAGGGTGTTTGAATATGAAGGGAGCCCTAGGAAAGTAGGGTGGCAGTTTTTCGGGAGCAATGGTAAAGATCAGTTTGGAATACAAGTCATTGTTTCTGCTTTTGTTGAAACTTCTGTCTCATTACTTTTACCATTATTTTTGTTTTGAGCAGTTGGAGAAACAGTTGAAATTGGAAATTTTGATCCTAAAATAGCTACCTTCTGGATCAACTCTGGTAATTGTCTCTCCCTCACGGAGTGTTTGGTTCAAATGAGAGAAGGGGAGGGGAAGGGAAAAAAAATTCTCATGTTTGGTTTAGTAAAAAGAAAGGGAGGGGAACGAAAATAATCCTTATTTTTCTTTTCTTTGTTTGGGTAAGAAGGATATAGATTTTAAATTAGAAAGTAATTTACTATCATACCCTTTCAAAGAAAGATAGTTGTTAAATTATAAAGATGAGAATAACTTTAAAATTAATAAAGATAACTGAAAGTAAATTATAATTTAAAATTTTTGATGAACTTTTCTTCCACTCTAAATTCTTCCACTTTTGGAGGAGAGGTAAAATGGAGTTTAAACCCCTTATTTTCCCTCCCTTTCCCTCCAAAAATCTGAACCAAATAAGGGATTTTGATTAAAATCCCTCTCCTGCCCTTTGCTCCATTTCCTTCCTACCAAGCATAAGGTTAGTGTGTGCCAAGGTGTGGACCGTATCTCTAAGTGAGTGTATACAGGGTATATTTGTGTGCATGCGTTCATTAGTAATTGTGATGCCTGCATCCATTTATCTATTCGAATTTGCCGTAAATGAGAAATTGGTTGTTCCCCTACTGGTAAGCTGAAAGGAGTTTTCCTGGAAAGTGGGAGCCCCGAGGTACTTGCCCTTTATTATAAAACCTAGCAGTGTAATTAGGACGATAGAGCTATGTATTCATAGTCGTTTGTTTACCTTGAAGTGGTTAGGTTGTTGAACTTTGGGAAGCTTTTAGAAGTTTTCATGGATACGTTATAATGCATCAAAGAGAGCATGACATTAGCACATATACCAGAGGTCTAACACTAATGGTCAATAAATACGCAGTTATTGTTGAGTTGGCTTCATTAATCCTTCGGTAAAAAGACACTCGTAATTATCAATTTTAAGTTCAGAGCCAGTCCTGTTGTCATTTTACAAAATCCTAATTCCTACTCGTCTCTTCCTTGTGGAATATTAATGTTCTGTTCTATCATTTCAGAAATTTGAGCTCCTGCCTAAACTTGCCAGAAGCTAGCCTTTGGTTGATAAAGCCAAACTTCAAAACGCATCTTTAGTAGAGGAGGCTCTAGACGTTGCTCGGACATCCTTGCAAAGTTGAAGCTGCAGTCTGATACGGATATTGCTGACATCGTTCAGTGGTTTGTCTTCTTTTACCAGTGATTACTAGTCATAATTGGGGGTCGTTCTTTAGAGAGAGGAAAGTTTTAAATTTTTATGGTATTTATTATTTGGCATTGTGGCCTGATACAATGATTTTCCAGTGGAACGTCTCATATGAAATTAAGGAGACTTGACGCCATGTGGTGTTTTTGAAATTACTTTAATAATAATAATAATTGAATCCGCACATTGTCTTCACTCGACTTGTTATTGTTGATGTAACTACTATTTAGGGGCCTCTCTTGGTTGCGAATGAGTTTGATTCTTCTCCTCCCAGCTGAAATTACGGGTCTGTTGGGATTGACAAAAGAAAAAACAAAATAAACTGCCTTATAATGTTTCGTAATTTGCTATTCCCTTTTTTCGTCAATGGAACTATGCAAACAAAAGCAAGCAACGGAGAAGTTAAACAAGAAAAGAAAAAGAAAGCGCGACACACAGTTAGAATTTAGAAACAGGCTTGAAAGTAAACAGACAGACCTTTCCAGCAATAGCTAACGCCCCATGTTTGACTATCCAAATTTTCCTGGTATAGGCTTCTTCTTTGCTCTTTTATGATTATGGGAATGGGGCACATGTGAAAATGAGTTGTCTCAACTAGATAGGCATTTATACCTTGGAGCTTAACTATGTCACTACTCCAATCGTGTATCGCAGAAGGTAGAAATCAGTTTTTAGACATTTTATGATCATTTAATGACAAATAATTCGCGGGACTTGGCCTTCGTCCTATAGAATACGGGTCCAATTTTAAGCGCAGGCCGGTATTCCCAGCCACACAGGGTCGCTAAGTGCCATCAAACTCGACCATTCAATTTCACGTCTAACTAGTAAATGCCTTGGGTTTTTTTTTTTTCCAACATAATACAATATAAGCTGGTTTCAGACAACAGTTTCAAGGAAAACCTCTCCTCGTAATCGTTCTAGCATTATTAAAATGTGGATCAAAACCTCTGAATAATTATAAATTTTATGAAATTATTTTTGCTTTCCCGTTGGCGGGATAGAGTGAATAGGTCATTGCATAGCCATGGCAAAATGACTTGGTCCTCTTGTGTGTTCCGGAAAAATTAAGGAAAAAAATGAAAAAGGAAAAGTCATATTTAAGCCCGGGCCTTTCGTCAATGGTTGATTGGTTCCTTGATGTACTTACTAATAACTAATAAGCCATTTGTTTGACTTGTTATGGAGTTATATTAAACATCCTTGTTAGAGGGACCGTTCACCTTGCACACCTTGTCCAACAAGGCGAAGTGACGTTCCCTCTTTCTCTGCTCCTTCTATTGACCCTCTTCAGTCTTCCTCCTCTTCTTCTTCTTCTTCTCTAATTTGGTATATACTCTATACATCTTCATCTCATCTTAAATAATATTTAAGTAGTCCAACTGACCGTTAGAACTCAGGTCCTAATTAAACATGAAGGTGAGATTTCCCACTCTTTTAATCACAGGTCCATTTCATATGCAATGGATAACCATACTCTGTTTCCCCTGTTTTTTTTTTTTCTTTGATGAATGTCTGTCTCTCTCTTTCTCAATTTCTTACATGTTTCATTTTTATTGAATGAAATATGACAAGCTGTGACATTTAGTTTCCTTTTTGGTCTCCCTGTCCAGTTATAGTTTGGAAAATTTTGATATCTTTTCCCCAGACCCTCTCTGTTTTATACCTTTCACTTTTTTTTTTTTTTTTGGGAGTCTAGTTGATGAATTTCTG
This sequence comes from Dicorynia guianensis, assembly GCA_037013595.1. NCBI lineage: Eukaryota > Viridiplantae > Streptophyta > Magnoliopsida > Fabales > Fabaceae > Dicorynia > Dicorynia guianensis. The sequence goes on from JASUAB010000006.1 coordinate 36,952,408, forward strand.
TCTCTCTTTTTCCCCCCTAATTTCCTACTTGTATCACATTATATAATTAAATATGATAAGCCTTGCAGGTTGTGTTCCTTTCTTATTTGCCTATATGGGTTCTCAGTTGACAGGAATTTGATATTTCTTTCTGTCCCCTGTTTACAAAGAAAAATAATGCACCCAGCAAAATACAGTTCAAAAGACTTTTTTTCCCCTTGATATCTGTTTGTTTTTTCAAGAATCATTATCTGTTTCTACTGTTTCTATGAGTGTGCTGCTTTCTTAGGCCTTCTCGCTGATTTGATATAATTTCTAATATGTCTTGGGTCCTTTGTTGCAGAAAGTGGTACTGAAGTTGGACTTGCATGATGACAAAGCAAAGCAGAAGGCGATGAAAAGGGTTTCTACCCTCGCAGGTACTGGATTCGACTAATCTGCTTCAGCCTGTGTTTGGTTGATTTATAAATTTTAACATGTCTCTGTAATTTGGGTTTTCCATGAAAGATGTCACTCTGGACTTTTGGGTTTAATTTGGGGTTAGACTACTATTGTTGAAGCATTTAACTTGCCAAAAAAAGAACAAAGAAAAAACTTATGAATGCCCCTGCTAATCATAATCCCTTGTAAACCAAATCTCTCTTTCGGATTCCTTAGTAATTTTACATTCACATTTAGCCACATAAACGGACTTCAGATATTTTTAACGAGGATGGATTGCACTTAAATTTTTCTAGTTCATGGCGAGCGGTATAATTTGTTTGTGTACCATATTTACTAATCAATGAAGCTGTGTTATGTGCAGGAATTGAGTCCATCGATATGGACATGAAGGAGAAAAAATTGACTGTAGTAGGGAACATAGACCCGGTCCATGCGGTAAGCAAATTGAGAAAACATTGGTACACAGAAATTTTGACAGTTGGGCCGGCAAAAGAGCCGGCAAAAGAGCCAGAGAAGAAGAAGGAAGAAGGCAAGAAAGATGAAGGGAAGAAGGAAGGAGATAAGAAGAAAGATCAAAATGACCAGATTGCTGAGCTTGTCAAGCTCTACAAAGCATACAATCCCCACATGACTACATACTACTATGTTCAGAGTGCAGAAGAGAATCCAAATGCTTGTGCTATATGTTAATCTTGTAGTCTGAATACCACCTGAGATGAATTAAGGTCAGGATGGCTTCTGTGTTAACTGTAAAAGTGTGTGGACTGAGTGAAACTTAAGGTTGTGGTCCAGAGGATTAATGGAGTCTAAAACAGGCTATAGAGGTTTTAAATGAATAAATTTTGGACTTCTCTAGGTGTGCTACATTGTTTCCTAGCTGTTTTAAATTATTTTCTACTATTTTACTAGGTTTGTACGTAATCCCTGATGACAAACTTCAAGTTTAATCTACTATAAACATTAAGACTGTGGATGACCTCAATGAACATCATCTCGAAGATTATAATATATATTAATTCGTGGATTTAGATTTATTCGTAATACTCAGTGCTGACGAGGACCTGAGCAAATTAGAGGCCTGATTTCGCCGAGTTAAGTTGCAACTGGAAGCATGCCTATTTTATTATGAGATTGTAATGTAGGGCTGTCCCAACAACCGAAGGGTAACTTTGAATATCATTAGGTAACTATTTCACTTTTCTCTTTCTCCCCCTTTCATGGATCTTGATATTCATGGGTGTATGATATTTTGGCCACAGGATGGCATCATTCTACTAGATAAATATTTGGTAGGTATATTTCCCTTTCACTGAAAGTTCAAGTTTTGTATAAACTAATGAAATTAAATTGCCCATACTCCATACCAATTATTTATTATTTCTATTATTATCATAAATTAAATATTTATTTAAAAATTTAAATCATTAAATTTATTAAATTTTATATACTAAATTATAAAATTTAACAAATATATCATCTAATTTTAACTTAATAAATATTTAGGTTGATTTGTTAAATGAGACTAACTTTCCTAATCATTCATAACAACCCCACCATCAAAAGTGTTTTTAATTTTTTTTAGATAAAATTTAAGTATTTCTCAGATAAAAATTAATTCTATTCAAAATAAAAAGATTATTGAAATAAATATAATATTTTATATATATAATTTAAATTAAATCTAAATACATATTTTTTCAAAACTCAACTATTTGTTAGCTTTGTTGATCAATGTTCCTATTTTTTAGAAATTGCGTGTTTCCTGGGGCAAAACGCATAGCCAATAATTGACTCGGGAACATAGAGGCAACAAATCTGCATAATTGAAGCAAGCGTGGCAAGCGTATAGCATGAGTCGTGAGTTTGACTTTTTTAAGTCTGCAAGACTTTGACTTACTGCAGCCGGCAGTACAGTAAGTCTAGAGCATTAGCTGGAGGTTGGTCGCCCATGAAGGCATGAACAGAAAGCGTCGCCAAACTTTCTGAAAAAGATTAGCATGCTTAAGCTAAAGCTAATGTATACTGGAAGCCTTGGAGGACAAAGATTGGTTTCTCGGAGAAATGAAATTCACAAGTGGGGGCTTGATGTTGCTGATATCTATGATCAAAGATCAATTAACTAAGCATGTGATTATAATTAACAAATTAATAAGGAATTTTTGAACTAATTAATGGCTTGTTTGTTTAATGGGTCATCCACAATAATCATCAATCTCAATTCTCCACTTATAATTCTCCCTGACTTGCCATAAAAGAAAGAAACTGAACATAAAAAGACACGGGCTGCAGACAGAACATGACGAGGCTGGTGTGTATATTGAAGCTACTGGGGGACCTCTTGCAGAGCATTAGGAGTTCAGATGAGAAAGTGACTCCATTGAACCAGCCAAAGTAGCCTTGGCCCCGCTTTAATGTATGCCTAACTGTGAAAGGACCTTTCCAGTATTTTTGGCTGCCTTTATAATGAAGTTCACAAACCACCGCCTCGCCTCTTGGCATAATTAATGAATTCATTAATTAAACATAATGGTCGGTTTTAGGGCAAGAAAGGCAATGAGTGAGGGAGGTCCAATCAATTTTCATTTTTGCCGAGTCTTGTCATTTGCCAATTACATTTAGATGTAGATTATCACAGCAAGTACGTCCCTTTTGAAATCTTAGCATACGTAAATCATCCTGCAGCTCTTGTAAGGACGCCTCGATGTTATCATTTATCAAGAAGATGTCGCCATCTATTACGTCATCCTTCTATAACATGCATGCAATCCAAATTAAATATAACATAAGAGGTAATATAATATGAGTATTGATGTGATCTGTTAACCCAACTGCATTGTCATTTGCCTAAGCTCGGGGTAAGATCAGTGGCGGCCCTCTAAAGTCTAAGGCAAACGAGCTTAATTAGGTCATCATCCCTTTTGTTTGGATTTCCTTATATCAAATCACGTCTAATGCTTTGGTTTGCTTCCAGAAATGGCTCAAACATACCTCATGATGTCATAAGAAATGGTATTTTGTAACCAACGTCTAACTAATCTTGGGTTGTTTAGGCAATCTCCTCTACAGATTTCCTGCATATCAATCTTATGCTGAATTTTTTTTTTTTTTAATACAAATGTTGCAAATAAGATTTGAACTTAAGTCTTCTTATTATATTATCTAAATCCCTCATCACTATCTTATCCTGAGTTTTTTTGTTAGTTAAAAAAAGTAAACATCATGAAAACAGGGTTAGTTCACCAGCAACCATATTTGATTGATATCTGTTGATGCAGAGATTATCTCTAACATCCTTGATTTGGTAATCAAAGGCTGCTTTTTGCAGAGCCAGAAATGGGAAGTATACAAAAATTAGAGCATCCCATATATATTATTTAAGAAAACTAGTAATACATTTTTTTTAAAATATTGAAAAAGTTATAATATAAAAATTGAATCCGAAAGACGAGATAATAAAGTCGAGTTCTATTACTTAATGAAGTTCAAATCTCGAAAACTAGTAATATAGTAGACTTGCTCAATATCTTCTCCAATAAATGAAACAGAAACATTACAGTTGACTCATAATTTTTGGAAAATGACTGCCTCCTTTGTATAGAATATTATTTTATAAATATGCCTTTCTTATTTCCTATGTTTACTGAAACATCTAAGTTTTGAATATGTTTTTTGTCATTCAATTATTGTCTGCTACGTAGTTGTCCATGGGAGGCACACCGCAGGCGGCATTCTTAAAATTTATGCTGGTTTGGCCTGCGGAAGCATCGGCAGCCTTGCATGCCATCAAAGATCAGAATCTTCATCTTTTCATATTATATGATCATGGAAATTGAAGAAGCAAGATTTCTGAATTTTTCAATACATAACGGATTAAACCCTCAGGTTTCAAATTAATTTGATAATTTCACCGAAACCACAGATTTACAGAGGCAGAACCGAAAGTTTGTCAAGTATTGCTCCGTCCATTTTAATACCAATATTTACTAATAAGTTCCTAAGCTCATGGCAAGTCAAGGGGACAAATCTGCAAAGTGGAGTAAAAGAGAAGGTGCAGTCAGGAAGACCTTTTATTACAATTCTTTCATCAGTGGCCTTTACAGTTTCGGAGGCAGAATACAAATTTCTATCAAACTTTCGTATGAACTTTTTTCACCACGAATCTATGATTCTGTAAGTGAGAAAAGAAAAAAATGCCCTCAGACTTGAGCATCAAGTAATACAGGTTATTGGACACCAGACATCCACTAGACATCCTGTCATGTTGGTTACAATTGCAGGAATTAGTACCACTTATTGTGGTCAAACAAACCAATCTCAAGTTATGAACCTTGCTAAGAAAAAGAATTTAACAATCTTTCTAACAGTTACTTGTAGATGGTGAAAAGAATGTCAATTCAAGTCCCGGCCTTAACCAGAGGTGATTGAGCCATAGGAGAGTGGGGTGACATTAAGATATCATCCAACCTTCTGGATGATAAGCTTAACCTTAAGTTGTTTTGCCTACACTTTCTCTTCACCGGTACCTTGGCCGCCTCCATATTTTTATGCACAAAGGTATGAATCCTTGTCAGAGCAACTTCGACAGCCTTGTCATCCATGTTGGCATAACTTACCCTAAACCACCCTGGCTCAGAGCAGTGAAAAGAAGAACCAGGGGAAACATTGATCTTAACTTCTTCAATGATTACTCGCCACAGCGCCATTTCTGCCTCGAATGTTTGCTTCTTGAGAAGATGACTCAAATTCATCCATAAAAACAAACCAGCATTGCTCTCCAGGCACTTTATACGAACTTGGGCTAATCCACTTGTAAAAACCTCGTACCTCTTGGCCAGCCGTTTTGCACTCTCTGCAAGGAACCTTTCCACAAACTCAGCATCACTTAGCATTGATGCAATAAGATGTTGAGTTTGTGTGGAAACTAATCCAAAGCTGGACATTTTGCGAGCACAATTGACTACGGCGTCGTTGTATGAGTATATGATCCCGACTCTGAAGCCAGGGAACCCCATATCCTTTGAAAGACTATAAACAATGTGGATCAAATCCCGGTTGCATTCAATGTCTTCCTCCATTATCTCAGCGATGCTGGTGAATCTGGTGTGGCCAAAAGCTGTACCGGCATATATTTCATCGCTAATCAGGTGGATACTCTTCTCATTAATAAAGCTCACCACAGTTCTTAATGTGTCTCTGTCCATGATGGTGCCTAATGGGTTTGATGGATTGGTAATAAGCAAGCCCTTTACTCTAATGTTGTCCTCTCTGGCTTTCTCGAAGGCAGCTTCCAAAGCTTTCCTTGTCACCTTAAAATCATTAGAGCTATCGCAGTTGACTGGAAGAAGTTGAACTCCTGTTCTCCATCTCAAATCCCGATCAAATCTGCATTTGGAAACCCGAGTTAATTAGTAAGTTGATTTCAATGAAAATATCATCGCCAATATCTGGGTTTGAATCGTGCTAAGAACTTTTTGGAAATGGCAATTTCAAATGCCAAATTCAACTATGTAGGGCCATTGCTTATGACTGGAATCTTAAAGGATATTCAAAAGTCAATTCGATTTTAATCGAGGAGCATCATGGCAAACGTAAATGGCTCTAGAGGAAATGGGAAACGGGAAAGTAGTATTACCCAGGATAGTAAGGTGTAGGTACCAAAAATGCATCACCGGGATCGGCCAAACAGAACGCAGTGACCTCGTGTGCACCAGTTGCTCCGCCGCTCATAACGACACGGTCGGGGTCGAATGTGACTCTGTTTCCTCTGACTCTTGTCATGAACTTAGCCACAGCCTGCGGGAGAGGAAGGAGTTCAATTCATGTTAGCGTATTAATAACCAAAATCAACCTGTGAAACACACTTTTGACAACTAATTAGTTCACTCACATTTCTGAACTCCGGCAAACCGTGATAATCCTGAAAGTTAGCGATGGTCTTGAAATCAAAAACTCCTTCTGGAGTGCAGATGGAGGCTTCTGGATTTCGCATTATCCAATCTTGAATCAAATCAAATGTGAGCTGCAAAATTGAGATTATAAACCAAAAAGGTGAGATTTAATATGCTACAAGCTAATTCATACATTTTGCCAAATTTTCAAATACTAATTAGTTTATTCTGTATCATGTTTACCTGATTTTCTGCAAGACCCATCTGAATAACCCCATTAGGATTGTCGGTGGGGTGAAATGGGTTATCTTCGTAAGCTTTCCAGCCATCGAAGTAGGGGGATTCTTCACCATGTCCGTTGCCGGCGGCTATCTTAGACAATAAACGAGGTTGCTCTCCGGACATGAGCCCTTGTTATCCTTGCAAACTAGTTAGTCAATGAAATATTGAGTCTAGGGCTGTTGGAAATGTTCAGCTTAGGCCTTCGGTGCAGTGCAGGTATGAATTAACTACGAAGGAAGTGTGTGGTTGGGGAAGTGCAAGCCCCGAGAGAGGTACCTATGTACTGTTTTTCTTGTGCCGCAAGTAGAGCTGTTGGGAAGTGCAAGCCCCCACAGAGGTATTTATATACTGTTGTTCTTGTGCCGCAAGTGGAGCCGTAGAAACAAAGGAAGGTTCATAAGAAGCCATGTTTGAAAATCTGGCAAGAGTTGGATGGCAGTCAGTCAATACAGGCATTAAACAAGTCATTTTGTCCAATTGTTTTTTCATTGGTTTGAGTAAGAAGACAAGACCGGGTGAAGCGATCCATTACGTCATCTTATTTTATATGCTCCTGTCTGCTGCTACTAAGCACAGGCTGACCCATTTCATTGCACGAATAAGAGTTCTGTTGTTGGTGGGAAGTGCAATGGTCCAACCATATCCGGTGCAGCTCCACTATGCACCACTAGTTAGTGGATTCAAGGCTGCGTGGTTGGGCGCCACATTCACGCAGACGCTGTCCGTCTGCTCGATCGCATGCAGTCGTAAGTACAAGCGTATCAAAAGAGAAGGGCCACACATGCCGTTTAGTGCGTTTGGTTTGGATGTTTCAATTTCTGAAAACAAAATCATAATTAATTACAAGATGCCCGCGGAAAGGAAAACAGAAAGAAATTAACATAACTGAAAGGGTTGAACTCAATGAACTTGCCAAATTACCCCTTTTTTTTTTAATTTTTGAATTTTTCAAAAGCAATTTTCATGTCAAATGACTAACTCTTGAACTTCAAACAATTCGCTAATAACAAATACAAATTTCCAGCATAAGATTATCCCAAACTTGTATCCCCTCCCCTGGCTAGACTCATTCAAGAAGGTCATCTTTTGGCCTTTGGTTCATCTAGATTATTCAATCTCAGCGACATTTTTATTTGAAAGGATTCCGGGGTTTGCTTCATTAATCAACTGCATAAAATTTGACTGCACTTAATTCTCGCAGTGACTGTTCAAAACATCTTTGCTCCACGACTAATACTGATAAACATTTTCCAAATCAAAGAGTAGATAAGAGGATTTGAACCACGGCCAAATTGTAGATTTTTTTTTTTGAAAGTCAAAGTTGAGATATGTGTGTGTGTGTGTGTGTGTGTATATATATATATATGGCGTAAAACTTAAAATGGTTGATAAAAATATACTCCATGTATTAACAAGGATGCACTAAAAACTAATAAATTACACAACTAAATAAAAACAAAACAAATCAAGGGCGTAAAATTAAACTTAGCAACACATAACCAGAAAAAATTCTTCTAATAAACATTTAATTGAGAATTACAACTAAATTAACAGTTTGCTTGTCAATGTTATCCACGCATATTTTTAAACACTTGATTTGAAAGTTGAAAGAGGGTTTTGGTCAAAAAGTCTTAGGTTGAAATTGGGTCCACCCACGTGGAGCATTAGAGAGTCAAACACTAATATTTTCCCTATGAACAACCAGAACATGAACGTCAGTTTGGAGGACAGCAATGACGACTGCTGCGCTTAACATTCACACCCAAATTTTCGTGGGGAACAACGTTCAGCAACTTCGCCACTAAATGGTCGCTGCAAACCTAACTGCTTTGATATTTGTATGATACGTGTCGCTTTAGGTTGCAGTGGGTGAGCAGACATCCTGACGAATTTAGTTGAACACAGCTTGCTTACAATCAATTTGCCATAAGAGTGTATCTGCAGCACTGCTCGTTGCTTTCTTTCTTGGTTCTCCATTAACAGCAAGATAAAGAAAAGAAAAAGAAAAAAAAGGGATATTCAGAGTTTTCAAAATTTTTATCAAATTACTGGAAGTAGTTTGTTTAGATTTATCATTTCAGGTTGATGTTATTTTAAAACCAAATACATATTTTTTTTGCACCGACAAGCATAATATTGTTTATAATGTGGGAAACCAAATAGAAAACAGCCAAAATTATAAGATAGATAAGCATGATTCAAACTCTACTGGCAATATTATTCCGTCACAAACCAAATTAAGATATATATTAACATACGGATACTTTAAACATATTTTACATCATTTAAGGATTTTTGTTATAGAATTGTACAAACATAAATATGATAATGCATACTATTCTTGGCGGAAATGCATCTCACCAACCCAATCGTCGCCTTAAGAAGAATGTAACTTGAAAAGGTAGAAGAAATATTCAACCTTCAAGAATAGGATAGTGATGAAGAGTTTAAACAGCTATACAGAGGGTTATAAATTTTACTATTTTCTCTTTGCTCTTAAAGATCCCCAATAAATGTTTTCTTGCTAATCCCAGCAAGGTAGGAGATTTTAATGCTTTTTGACGCCATTACGTACTAATGAACCGTAATGCTCTTACATTTTCTTTTGGTACAGGAATAAGAGTCATACTCTTACATTGCATACCATGTGAAGCTGTGTCAGTATGAATATCTTTTTTAAAAAAGGAAACCATTGTATTATACCCAAAAAAAAAAAAAGGAAGGAAACCATTGTATGGCTCCGAAATTAAGAAACATGTTATTTACATAGTTGCCCAGTTGGAATTTGAGTGCAACTGATTCCACCATCAGAGTCAGATGCACATTTAAGTTGTGGCAATTATGTGTTTTTATTATACGCAGCAAGCGTTGAATTTCTCTGGCAGCCTCTGCTCGGAATGAACCTGAAAGTTGACAGTTTCATCTTGGCATGCTTCTGACCATAAGTTTTTTTTTTTTTGGTGATTCTCTGAGCATAAGTTTGACACAATGGCCATAGCTAGACATTGGCCTCAGAAAAACCCATCTCTTCACAATGTTAACCATCACACTTGACAAATTTTCAACTAGTTACTGTATTCCGTCGCCCCATTTGTCGTTCAATTTAAACATCAGCACAGGAGTCCTTTGTCTCCCTCCCCACTTGTTGACAGGAGAACATAGACCGCAATAAATTCTTAGCAAGTTGTGAAGGTATAACACATTGGTCATATTCAATTAGCCCTAGCCCGGCAGTCAACCTGCTAGAGAGAGAGAGAGAGAGAGAAAGGTAAGTTATTCAGACCAAATGCTTGGCAGCCAGGTTGAGCAGTTGGATTTGTTTGAAGTATGAACAGTACAGAACAATGATTACAAAGCATGATAAAATTTTACAAGTATAATTGTTTCACTTATTTCATCAAATTCCCAGCTCTTCTTTTACTTTCTCATTAGAAGAACTACAGTGTGAGCTGCGATGCTTCTATTTTCTCCCAAGCTGTCAACCTTTTCATGAGTTTTTGCTTTGAGGTTCACCACAGAAGGGTCAACTCCAAGCAGATTAGATAAGTTGGCCTTGATAGCATCCTTGTGTGGGCTTAGCTTTGGCCTTTGAAGTATCAATGTAGCATCCAAGTTTCCAATTTCATAACCTGCCTCGTGCATAAGTCTAACCTGTACCGATATCAAAAGAAAAACATAAACCACAGTAACCACTTAACAAGATATCAGGCAGTACATGCTTTATATTTACCTAGCTACCTAAGAAAGAACTCTCAAAAAGCATATATTGAAAATAGACATTTCTCGCGTGCAGCGATCACACGACAAATTCAAATGAAACTTCAAGAATTAATGCACGTGAACAACTGTGTAAGTCGTAACTAAGCAAATTACACAAGAGGAGGCAGTTCCACCTACTTCATCCTCAAACATATGTTCAGCGGTAATATATCTAGTAAAGATTTGGTTGGAGACCACCATTAATGAGAAACCTCTAATACATTATCATTTTATATTGTCATGCACAGGCCCAGGAATTCCTGAGTATCCTAAAATATAAGCAGCTGCAATCACCATCTTATTTAAGAAGGATCTCTCACCTTGAAAGTCATGTAGAAAAGCCTCCTTTTCTCTCGTTTTGATTAGTTCCAGCTTAACAATCCAAAAGAAAAGGGGGGCGATATCATGACTACATGTTATTAGAGTCATTTAATATTAGTGCAGGGAGAATAGGCATTGATAGTAGCTTCTATTTTTCAATCTATCTTCTTTTGGGCATGATTTTTTGCAACCAACACAAAGTTGAAGCAGATTGGTAGCAATCAGGATCTACACCATTTTCAAATTCCCAAATTCAGAATTGGCAGGACCATCTGCTGAACTCTCTTCCCTTGAAGAAGGCTCCGAAGAGGGAACAAAATATGTACCCAAACTTAAATTTTAGAAACTACCGAGGCACTAACTCTACATACCCAAGTTGTAGAACTGTGCAATGTTTCACGTATTACCCCTGAGCCTCCATCAAAATGGACTTATCAAATGTGAATGAACTGAAAAGTGAAGATTATCTCTTATCATTATTTTATACCTTGTATTTTATATTCAAATTATTCTGTTTTCTCTTATATTTTATCCATTGTAACAACTCAATTGCTTGTGCCCTATTTCAAATGATCACGCACAGAAATGTAATACACCTTAGTTTCAAAACAGTTCGTCTTTCTATATCAACAAGGGACCATTCTATTGAAAGCTTTAAGATTTAATATTACCAATATAAGGATTTCAAATTAGAAAACGTAAAAACTACAGAATTGGTATCAGATTTCATTGGTTTTAATGAATAATAATTGCAATAACACATATAATGTGAGTCATAGCCACGGCTGCAGCATATACTCACAGCTTCTTTGATGAAAACAGAGGATGCACAACCCTTCCACTTCGGATCTGAATCCGGAAATATTTGCCCGATATCAGGAAGACCTAAAGCCCCCAAAATCGCATCCACCACACAGTGAAGAAGTACATCACCTATCGCAAACAGGCAATACAGTTCATCACACTCTCCTTCAATTTAACTGAATTATTTGCTAATTGCATTTTATACTAGGAATTAAAACATACAAGTAATTTTTCTTTTCATCTGTATGAAAATCGTAGCCTTTCTCGGTGACCAAATGGAAAAGCAAGAAACGTGAATATTCAAAGAATCAGCTAGTAATATGGAATCTAATTACCATCGGAATGAGCCTCGCAACCTCTATCGTGGGGTATGTTAATTCCACCGATAATCAAGGGGTAACCAGGTTCCAACCGATGGAGATCGAACCCGTGTCCCACGCGAAAGGGTAAAAGCTTAGAGGGAGCAGCTGAGACCGGGGAAACATCGGCTTCGACGGAGGTGGTTGCAGCCGCCGAAACGGTAAGTGCTATCGGTCGGAAACGGGCGCTTCGCGGAACGATATCTATCCGAGGAAATGAACAAGAGATGGAGAATTGATTAAACAATTTAGGGGAACTGACGGTTCTCGTTAAGGATAAAGAAGAGGTAGAAAAGGAAGCCACTGCCATAGTGGATGAAGCCCTGGGAGTCTGGGACGGAGAAAGAAGTCACAGAACATGCCACACGTTAGCGGCAGAATGGCAGATAGTTGAGTGGGGAGTCGGTAGCTACACTTTCTGGGCCCGTAACCGCGTAGTTGAACGTGGGCTCTCAAGTCTCAAGTCTACGGGCCCAAAAACACTCCGGATTCTTTTTTCTTTGGGTGATCACGCTCAATTCTCATTTGTGAAATCTTCATTTGTGTGGCTTGGTTTCCACTAGGCCCTTCCATCATTTCCGTCTCTTATTTTACGATTTTTCTTATGTGAGTTTTAAGCACCCCAAAAAATTTTATTAAATATTTTATACTAAAATTTATAAAGTTAAAAATAATTTATTAAATTTATAATTTAATTTATAAAATTTAATATTTTTATTTTTTAATAAGCATCTAATAAAATAAAAATTATAAAAATAAAAATTATTGTAAGCACATATTTTTAAAATGGAAAGGACTAGAAAGTGGGAGTTACGAATACGATACACTCATAGCGAACAAACGGGTCAAAGATGCTTTTGGTGTCATATGGCATCGCACCTTGTCTGTTTTGATTTCCTTCTATGAGATTGCTCGGGCATATCCCATGTAAGTACCATTACATAGAACGCATGGTCACAGTTTAGAAAGATGGACTTCGCAATCTACTGGATAAAGCTTACCAAAATACAATGGTAGATTCTAAATATACATGAGAGTCCCCAGAAAGCCTGATCCTGATGGCTAATAGCCAAATAACGTAGCAAAAGATGGGAAAATGGAAAAAAAAAAAAAAGAAAAAGAAAAAAGATAAAGCAATTCTGTTCGCAAGCATAGAATAGTGGGTAGTAGCAAACAAGCAATTTTGAGGGCCATTGAAAATCTAAATTTTCATTAATCATTAACGGAGAAAGGTAAATAAGTTGAGAGTTCCCCCTAGAATGTGAAATACTTACAGAAGGACTAGAAGGATCAGTAGGTCACAGCTGACTGAAGTTGTGAGGATCGTATGGATGGCCCAATTGCCCAGTAAAGACCCCATAGAATGCTCACTGAAGCTCCGAAAATTCAAAGAAAGACATATTGACGGCTTGGTAAAGGAGAAGAAAAATACAAGAGCACACATCAAAACAATCCCATTTTGAAACACCATTACTTGTCTGCATTAACAAAATTATAAAAATTTTATTAAAAATTAAATTCTATAAACTAAACTCTTTTTATATATCTTTTCAATATTTTCTAATTTATTAAATATTTAATATAACATTATATAATTTGTTTAAAAAATTACATTATGTTATAATTAATTTTTTTAAATTTACATACAACGCATATATGTAAATACTAGTATAAAAACTGCGATGCTAAATACTCAATCAAGTAAAGGAAATTCCATAATAGTTAGGCTTTAAAATATTATTTATTAAATTAAATTGCTCTTTTGTTTTGAAATCTAGTTATTTTTTCGATTTACAACCCATGTCTATTATCCACGTTGAACTTTTCTAACTTACAAGAAGGAGACATTATACTATTTTCACAGTCAAATAAAAAGTATGAGTTTCGTATTATTGATTAATTAACGTTTAGTTAGATTTTTAAAAAATAAAATTACAAAAAATGTAATTGAGTTGCTAATTACGGGGTGAGACCACTTAAAATTAAATTAACAAGAGTTAAAAAAGAGGAGCGAACCGCTTCATGCCGGGCTTGGAGGCTCGGTATGGGCTAAGACTTGGACATGAGATGTAGTTATGACAATGGAACCTGCTAGCGCAAAAACAAAAACAAAAACGGATCGATCACAACTCATGCCCTAAATCAGAGAAAATGGACGGCTAGTAAGGAATTCACCTGTTGCTTCTCCGTGAATCCAAAGTCCAAACCCCTAGGCCCTAGTGCTTGGGCTTCTTTGCAGTAGCCGCTTTCTCGAACCAATTATTCTCCCACAAATTTACAAGTGAAACGGCTCGCAACTGGCGGCATAAGAAAGAAGCAGAAGGAAAAGAAGTAGCGCCTCCACCAATACCAGGAGCCATGGCGGCACCTGAACCTCCTCTCTGCTATGTTGGTGTCGCCAGGCAGTCCGCTGCTTTCCGCCTCATGAAGCAAATGGTGATCTCTCTGTCTCTCTTATGACTATAAATTTTATTTTGTTTTCTTCTCTGTTCGATTTGATTTGCTGTTTTCATGCATTCCTTTTTTAAAGTAGGGTTGGGAAGAAGGAGAAGGTCTTGGCAAAGACAAGCAGGGGATCAAAGGACATGTTAGAGTCCAAAACAAACAGGACACTTCTGGTTTGTTATTCTCTGTTTATTTGGTAGTTATTAATCATATAATTGCTGTTAACTTTTCAATTTTTTCCAGGACCTACGGGGATCTACGAGCTTTTGAAGCTTATAATCGTAAGCTTAGCTTAACTTTCTTGTTTTTGTAACAGGTATTGGTGTAGAGAAGCCAAACAACTGGGCATTTGACACTACACAATTTGATAATATCCTTAAAAGGTTGAAAGTGGTATGTCTTTACAATTTTCTATTCATACCTAAACTCCATGTGTGATCTATATAAATTATTGTGCGAGTCGCTGAATTTTTTTTTTTTTTTTGGGTAATTCGCAGCAAGCAGCGCAATCCAAGGACGAAGGTATAATGTTAGAAGACAATGATTTCTAATAATTATTCCTCTTCCGTGGCAATGTACCATGACGAGAGTCTTTTAATGTGATAGGTATAGAGAAAAACACCACGAAGGTGGAAATTGAGACAAGTGCTCCTGTTGATCGTCAGGATACAGTTCTAAAAGCTGCTAGGCCACAAGGAAGGTCTGTGTGCTTCCTATTGAACTTTTATGACTTATATTAGTTTGTTCTCTACTAACAATTTAACTAATATTAAACGATTTGTCTTTGCCTGGTTTACAGATACAAGAAAAGAGAGAGAGGAAAGCTTGTCTCTGAATATTCCTTAAAGGATCTTGAAGGGATTCTCGTAAGTTTAAACGTCGATTAAACTGTTCAGGGATTCTCGTAAGTTTTAAACATAGATTAAACTGTTCACTGCAGAACTTATCGAAATTGGTGGACTTTGCATTAGGTTTTCGATACTGGCCTTGGGATCCTGTGAACTAAACGCTGTTAATTTGTGCATGTTACCCGTGGTTACTTTACTTAATAAATTTTGGTTATTTTTGGATTGTTGAATGCTTTAATCTGCTTCCTTTTTTTCTATTCACTGATTAATATTGATATGCGAGATTGTTTCAACTCCAAGATCAAGTTGTCTTTTCAAATATAAGAGAGTGCTAAACCTTTGTTCTATAATACTTGATTGAGACTTAAATTTGTGAAATTAACCAGAGTATTGAAATCTCCCCAAGCATTAGGATATGAACTAATGCTTGAAAGAAGCTGCTTCTTCTGTATTTTTGTTGAAAAAAATTCAAATGTGATATTACTTTCAATATTAAATTTGAGTATTAAGCTATTGTATGTTCTATTTATAGTTCACATCACAAACTTTTCTGTGGTTGATTAACTAGCATTTTCTTTAATCGATCTTGTAAATTTTTAGCCAAATTCTCATCGTTAATTATGAGTTCTTTTTTGTTTTAACGCCTTGAACTTTCCACTGGTTGTTTGCATCCGTAATGTTTATGATAGGTTAAAAAGGGTGACAGATCAGGGGGTGATGATAATTTTGATGGTGAGCAGGACCTGATAAAGACATCTGAAGATGAAGGCTGTGCAGGTGAATGTTAAATATAGAATTTAGTGCTTTACATACCATTCAATGGGGTGAATGAGGCTTCCTTTAAGTCCCTGTACTTTTATTAACCTCCCTTGGTATAGTCTTATTATAAATTTGCTTGCCAACAAAAAAGAAGTACACTTGAAGGATCTAATCATATGTTGTACAATAAGTTTTTGATATGAATTTTATGGAGAGGTGCAAAGACCTTTAAGTTGAAGGGGTTTTGGTGGGGGACAACAGATCTTCTTTTAAGCCTGTATGTTCCCTAAACTTTTGTTAACTTCCTTGTTACATCCTTTCTGTTAATTAATTACAAACAAAAAATAAGACCCTTGATGGAAATAATTTCATGTAAGCTACCTGTTGATGTGAGGGAAACTGAAGTCTTAAGTGGCATTAAGTATGTGTAGTGCATTTTCTGAGCAGTGTTCTGTTTAATAAACTGTAAAACATATGTGAACTTTTCTATCTATGGGCATGCTATACTTCTTTCTGTCAAGGCTTTGTGTGTACCTGGTAAACCTCTTTCACTTTTCTGTCTTCTTACATATTCTGCCTGTGGTAGTTCTCAAATTATCTGCTTTAGTTCTGGTTCTTTATGGATCTCTTCTATCTAATGTATCTTGGAAAAAAAAAAGTAACTTTTTTATAAAAATTATTTTCTTTTCTTGCCTTGTAGCAGCTGGCTTTGAAATGAAATATTACTCTGTAGATTTCTCAATTAGTTTATATTGCTACAGGAAGCAAAGATGAACGTACCTCCACAGAGTGGTGGGGCCACAAGCATGGGTTTGTCTCTGGTGGATTTCTCGGGGCAGACTCAAGGAGGAAAATGTCCCTGATATCTAAAAATGCTAAAAATAATACAGCGAGAACTGCGTTTCACGAAGATGATCAAGAAAGCCTCTACAAGCTAGTCCAGGTATGTGACAAATCTTCATGTCTGCTTTTGCAAACTTATTATATGCTATTATATCATTATTAAATGGGAACAAAGTATGTTCATGTGTCATTAGAATTATATGGAAGTTGGTTGCTGGCAAGGCATGACTGGTATCTTGATTTTTAGTGCCTTATTCTGATATGGATTACCCGGCCAAACATGTAGGTTGTAATAATTGATGCACAATTATTGTAAATTGTCAGGAGAAATCCACAACTGGAAAGCAAGGCTTGGGCATCAAGGACAGGCCCAAGAAAGTAGCTGGCTGCTACTTTCAGGGTAAAAAGACATCATTGAATGATAGTGATAATGAAGAATCGGCTGACATGGGTTCCCAAGAAGAACAAACATATGATGACTCAGTCAAAGTAGAAAATGTTGAAGAATCGAGAGTGAAGCTGAAAAAGTTGTGTAAACAGCTTTTGCGCAAGGTGAGAGTTACTCCCAGTATTGCAAATTTTGTTCTTGAGAATTCGTACTTATGCGATTATTGGGTAAATTTCAGGTTCCTGGACAATCATTGAAACTGAAACAGCTCAAAGTTCTTATTGATGAACATTCAACGTCTTTTTTATATGATTTTTCTTCAAAGAGAGAGGCTATTGCTTACTTGAAGAAAAAGGTATGTTATCTTGACATGGACCACCATTAAACAGTTATCTTACCATTCTATTGGAAGGAAATGGATTTACTCGTTTCTTCTTCCTGCTCTGATTTAAGTAATTTAATATTTGATGTATCTTATTATTTAAATTGGAAGCTTTGGTTTCTCTTGCATAATAGAATATGTGCAACGGTTTATTTGGGATTGTGGAGAACTAAGCAATTTTTTTGTGACATAAATCGCTTCAAATGGGATTGTTTGATGCTTTAGCTATTATTGCACTGGACAACTATTATATAAGTTGTATGATCTGTTCTTTAATGAACCTTTCATTTATTTGTTATTCTACTTTTCATTATCTTGGCATTCACGAGTGCACTTGTTTCTTTTTAATTATCGTCTGCTACGTTGAAAATTTTATTTTAATTCTGAACGCAGCTGGAAGGAAGTCAAAAGTTTTGTATTCAAGGAAGAAGAGTGAGATTGGCTTCTAGGAGAAGCTGAACATTCAATTTTCAGAGTTTTGATATTTTGCAGCATTTATTTTCTTAAATTTTTCTTTGGGGTTTGACAAGAGATGAGATACTTGTGCCGATACGTAGATTGCGGCGGGGAATAGATTGTCATATTTTTTAGCATAGCCTTGTGAAAGAATGTTGTATTAAAGTAATAATTTGAGAGCGATTAATTTTCCCTTTGTTTAAATCCCGCTATCTGCCAAGTGCTTGTATCATCTGGATTATGGGTACAGTGATGATTTTGACATTCATTGGAACTATGGATATTTACATTTAAGTTTTAGATGACAAAAGGGGACCTTTAATTTTTCAAAAATTTCAGTCTGAATCATTATATATTTGCAGTCGGAATCATGATATATAAAGTTCACTTTGTATAGTAGATTTAATACTACAAGCCTAGACTGCCTGGTACTTGTATGGTACTTTTTATGTCTTAAAGATTGTGACAGCTTACGTTAAGCGGACATTACTCTTGTTGCGGAATTTCTTCACTCTACATCCCACAACCATTACTTGATTGTGCAAATCTTATTTACAGTCAATGAATGATTATGAAGTGTGAAAATGACGAAAGAGATGTTAAAATAGCACTAAATTAACCCTGGCAAACAACTTTGGTAAGACTTGCCTGTCTATCGAGAAGGTAATCGGTGCCTTTAACTAGATCTAGCTAGATTGGGTAAAAGAAATAGTTAAGCGGTTCTTCTTCTTTGGCTAATTTGGCTAATTTGGCTGATTTTTTCCTATGACGTGATTGAGGACATTGACTGCCCCTAACTCAGCAGCGCAGTGTGATATAACTGGTAGAAGGTCCTAGCGGCAGCAGCAGCATGGTGAAATTGCTACCGGCACTATTATTTAACCATAGTTAGATCTATTTATTCATTTATATTAGCCCTGAAATTATGAATAACAATATATTCAAACACAATAAAATTCGGATAAAGTGCTGTATTTCATCTTATCATTTTTTTTTACTTGTCTATATTCGCTCCAGCTTAGCTAAGCCTATTGAATAATAAACCTGAATATTATATATTGCTTACGGCTAAATGCTTACTTGATTGTCGAATCCCTGATGTCATATGCAGGAAAAAAAAATTAACCATGTTTGAGTAACAGCAATTGGCATTCGAGCAAGCATATACTGTGTCAGGTGTTACAGAATTCTATATGCTTTTTGTTATACAGGAAAGTCTCCCTTTGATTTTTTTATTGTTTTAGATTTAAACCGGTTAAAATTATATATAATTGGATTGTACAATTTTTTTGGCTATGTACTTCCCCAAATAATCGTAACCGTGAAAGTATAGGGCCTCGATTTCTGCTCTTCCACCGCTTTGAAGCATTAAGGCCAACTCTTCCCTGTAATTCTCCTGTTATTCACCATTTAGTAAATAAAAGCACTCTTCAGCTTACATTTTCATATTTTTAGGGAATGAGCATCTCCTCGAAGCCTAGGAAGGGATAGCCTAGTCACGTATAATAGGGGCTGAATAAAGTGAGGGATAGTTACCTGCAGGATTTCGGAGGACATCAAGCTTTTTGCAATTTGCAGGTCCTTTGGCTTCAATGGAACCAGAGATTGCTCAGGCAGCAGATGCAGATCATCACCTCGCAGTCCTAACCACTTCACATTGCAAGCTAGGTCATGCAAAATACAAATTTTGCTATTAGAAGTGGATTCCAACATGTTAGAACTTTTTTTTTTTGGGTGAACCAACATATAAGAACATTTGTGGTTGCGGCGTAATGTAAAGTCAAACGTTACCGTATCTATATGCCTCTAGGCCCATTCCTACACTTCCAAATTTGAAGGTGCATAGAATAGCCAACCCAGCTGGATTCCTATTGAAGATCATGGATGGGCATGGAGATGCAAATAACAAGAAAAGAATAAGAAGGAAAAAGTATAGTTGATGTCTCACAATATAAACTATACTGGATCTCTGAATTAACGCTTCAAATTACAGAAGTGGTGATCATACCAGTCAACTAAAGCTAAAATTGGCAAGTCTGGAAAAGCTCGACTGATTCGATGTAGAAGAAATCTGAAATTAATTTCGGCAGTAGAGGTGATGATAGAATCATATTCATAAATTTAGATAACTCAAAATGATAATGTCAAGTATGAGGAAACCTATGAATAAGGCACTTACATAAGCGTTAGAAATAAGCATAATTACTGACTCACTAGCCACTATCCTACAAACTTCATGAACACTACCTTGTGGCGATATCTGGGTAACCTTTGGCCGTGATAAGAATGCTTGGTATTTGATGAAAAATGCGATCCTCGGTTAGCCTTTGAAATATGGCATGCTGAAGAGAACTAATCATCCAAATTAAAAAGTATTCCGGTTCCTTAAGGCCGCAACCCTATGGAAATTAGGAACATAAGCATGAAGCAACTGTAAGTCAAAGTCCAACAAACTCACCTTTTCCAAAATTATAATGTACCGTGCATCAGTCTTTAGAATTAAGTTCTCTAACAAACTCAGGTTACCAGAAATTGCATGTCCCGAAGATCCACACACAGAGCAATCCACAACCTCTTGACCTGGTTCCTATACATATAGGAATTAAAAACTGGTGTAAGCAACATTTGCGACATTTCCATCAAATGGCTTTGCAAAAGCAGAAGACAAATCCACAAACAGCTGGCGACATTATGACATACACCTGCAAAAATAGGCAGCCAGATATGAGTCCTCGACTAGATGCCATGACTCCGAGACTGTATCGAGTGCACCGAAGCAATGCTACCACATCTGTTCGATCCGCAGTTATACAGATATAATTTTCATCAACTCAAAATGCGCAGAAAAATGAACCAGGTATTCAACGGGAAGCAAATGAGCCAGTGATAACCTTGGATTGTCCTGTTGACATCCGTTTGAGAAGGAAAAAGATCCGGAGAATCACAAAGCAACTTGTAATAGAGCTCCCTCTGGGTGACTCGCTTTTCCTGAATCAATAACCGATAGCACATCTCCATCACCTTCCACACTATAAGGCAGAAGAAAATTGATCATTCTTACCAAAAACTCACCAATGTAAAATTTCGCCGAAGAAAAGAAGCAGAGAGAAATAAAACATTGTACCTCTGATAAAGGCCTTTGCTGCATTAGGTCTCATCAAAGACCTTGTAGAGACGGAATGGGAGAGGAAAACCCATGATAATTCTGTCAACAGTCCGTGATTCACTCGGCTGTTGCTCAGTTTTCTCTCAATCTGTACATTTCTTTCATTCACTCAGATTAGGAACATCCTTGTTTGGCTGATGAGGAAACAAGCGAAGTATAAAAGAAAATGGCGGAATTACAAAGAAAATGAAAATTCCAAACCCTTGAATAGAATTTAGAATCAAAAGTTGTCCCTTCCTTTCTCTATCTAATGACCAAAACAACAAACGTAATCACATTATTGAGCATTATACAGCGGCTTGGCACACCGGTGTAATCGAATAACCTGATACGGCTTCAGACACTAATCAGAGATTTACAGAATTGGAATTGAAATCGCTGAGGAAAAATATCACACGGTACCAGAGGCAAATCGGAGATCGCAGGGTTAGATGCATTCAATACTTTGAGAAAATTGAGCACCGACACTTCAATTCTTGCTCGGGCCTGCAACATTTGAAACTTCAATTTGAGCTTAAAAAGAAATACCGAGTGGATTATAAGTGATGTAAGTAATACCTGAGCAGGAGGGATGATATCGGCATAACAGAGTTCTTGATCTGAGAAGAACTTCAGGGCTGAATTCCGAAGATCTTCCATGGAGAGCAAACCGAGGCGATTTTCAATTTACAGAAATCTCCAAACTGCGATCACTGTGTTGTTGGCGCGCTACGCCAGGGAGGGAAAACGAGCATCAAGTGGCTGAAGCAAGGGCCGTTCAATGAGGAATATAAACGACACCGTTTCATTAATACTACTATCACGAGATTTTCCAATGAGCTAAGGCTAGGACTTTGTTTTGGTTGGTTTCAAGTGGTATAATTAGGGAGGAAATGATTTAACTGTATTAAGTAGGAATGGAATTTGGAACTACTTCTCATGAATTATGGACTAAACACTAATTATACTATGTGTGTTAATACATTATTAATTTATTAATTATACAAACTTCACAAGAAGAGTTGTATATTAACTAGTAAGACCAATTAAATTTGCATATAGCTACACTGATTTGTACAAATATCATCATTAAGCAAAAGATGATATAGAAAAATATAGTTTTATTATTTTTACACCATTATTTCTACATAATCCTTACTTCGTATAATTTAACAATTAAATTTATTATATTCCACAATTTGATCTATGAAATTCATCATATCTAAAGTCTCACACTTATTAAATATAAGTTCTGTGTAAAAATATAATGGTAGAAATAGATTTTCCTAAAAAAATACAGCATATCTAATTATTTAGGGAAAAGTTGTTTGGTACCTATATAGTGTGTAAAATAAATACTCTCTGTGTTAGTTGCATGACTTAATATTTACACTTAAAAGAATAAATAATTAAGACTGGATTGTTTGGTTGTCAACTCATCAATTAAATTTTTTTTTTGGGTATGAAAAGTATGATCAAAGTTTTCATACTATAAAATTTCAACTTGTGCGGTAATGAATTTTATTTTACAATTTGTTGAATATATATATATATTCAATGAGTATCTTTTTAGCTGGGAGTGGATATTAATTTTATACAATATGGAAAGGCTGTTTCCAGCACCAAAGCAATATTCAAATGATGAATCCGGACAAATAGACAAAAGACTTTGAACCCGGCCGGGATATATCTGAGACAGTTACTTGCAAAATCCGCATGGTACAGAGCGTATGCGTACCCAAAACCCCAAGCTTCCAATCTTTCCATTTTTCTCTAGGTTCTAGACTCTATGACTAGGCAAATTACGTCCGGTAGAGTTCAGAAAACGGGGGGCCAACGACGATGGTGATGGAACGTTTTGATGGTATCAAACTCAAGGTAGTGGCGCTGGTTCTGAAAGTCCATATTTGCAGTTGCACGCCAACCCCTCAAGAGCTTCCCTGTCTTCCACGAAACAATATTTCAAATTCAGTCTTTCATGCCTGTTTTTGTTTTGCTGTATTTTGGCTAACAGTCATTGTGGTGGCTACTAGTGTAGGCCATATATAAAGATACTGAGCACTACCCTTGCAACTTGGAGGTGAAGCAGATCGCTATACTTTCTTTCTGACTTGCCAATTTCTAGTATGGACTACACTCTGAATTCACCATGTTGGTCCGCTTTTTGAGTTGAGATGCAGATTGATATCTAGTGGATGTTATGTAGATATTTTGATCTGGGATCTGCAAAGCCAGCCTAGTAGGCTACATATAATTCGCAATATATATTTGGACGAATTCCCTCAAGTCAACTGATATATAGATAAGGATTATTAAGATGGAAGGGAAGATTTTGGTTGTGTTATTAGACAACAAAAATGATGGTGGTAGATTGGTAGGGTGGTAGCAAGGAGATCGGATGTGGTCTCAACAACAGCTACAGCTATAGCTACGGTGATACCTCTGTACAGAAAATGGTATACGTAGCCATGTTGATGCTTTATGTCATATGTGACTAACCAATACTCTAAAACGTTTAAGTGTACTCGTTTGGTATGCGTGAAAGAGGGGTAAACAATAAATGTGTACCGAACAACTATGCTTAAAAACATAAAATTAACACTGCTCCTAACCATAAGCCCACGAACTGCATACAGCATCCCATAGCCATTCCGTCATGTCCTTTTATTCTCTACTTTTCTCCAAGGTCACTAGTAGGTGAGATTTAAATACAAAAGATATAAGCTTGTTGCGATACTTCGCAAACAAAAATCAATCCTATAATCTTAAGAATATAAAGATATTTCATGAGCATTAAAAAAAAAAAAAGCTTGTTGTGATAATAAAAGAATAACTAAACGCCATTTCCCTTGCCAAATATTTTTACATTACATATATGTGGTTGATTAGTGTTAAAACATAAACAAATCAGTAATTGTCTCAAATACAAACAGTCCAGGCTGGGGATTTGAAGCGAATCAAGCACCGTCATCCCCATGCATAACATGTATGTCCTACAAAGTCTTCACTTCTAGGTCAATATTTCCATCTAAGCGCCCTCTAATATAGAATTCATTTTTTTTCTTTGGTTTTAATTTAATCTTGAGACTTGAAACATTGCCGAGTCTAAAAAACAACTCTGCAACAATAATATTGTGAGAATGTGAACAGAAAAAAAGGCAGACGACCGACGCAATTAAGCGTGGGCTGAAGATTAATTTATCTGCAATTCAAAATTGTTTGCCCCTTACGTGTCAAATGCGCCAACGAATAGTATTGGCTTGATTGTAAGATTGAATCTATTGTCTTATTCAAGCTTACACAGTAGGCTAATTAATCCCGAGGGAAATATGTGCAGATTATCAAAAGCCAGCACCGAATTGCTGACAATATCGCTTCCCACTTGTTCCCTCTTGACTTTTCTACTAAGTCAACTTAATGCAAATGTTATCGCTAGTGTGGACTTTCAAGCAAAGAACAGATATTCAAAACAATGGGTTGCATAAACAAGCTTGCTTCTTTCCCTATATATATAATATTACTTCTAATGTTGATGCACAATTCTCCAAAACCTTCTTCCTTGCAAAAATCCCTTGACTTCTCATCGAAGTCAGCCCACCCTTCTGTGTTCTTACTTCTTAATCTCTCTTATCTCTTGTTTCCCATCTGCAATTTTTTTCTCTAAATTAATTTTCATGGAAGAACTTGCATACTTGATGGACTGGGATTTGCAAGCTATTGTGAGATCAGGATGCAGCAGTGAAGCCCCAGCCACCATCATGAACAACCCACATCCTAAATTTTCTCTTTTATGTTCCCAACAAGATGACCAACGACTTTGCAATTTTTCCGAATTCTCAGAAACCACAATGGTTTTTGATGAATTGGAAGAGCTTTACAAACCTTTCTATCCAGTTTTGCACCCTCTTTCCACACAAACCATCTTTACAACTACAAGCTCCGTACCTATCCCCAGAGAAATCAAAATATCAGAAGAAGTGGTACAAGATTTGCAAGATCCCGCGGTAATTAAATGTAGAAAAAGGTGTGCATGGGTCAATCCAAAAATGACCACCTTTCATTCCGTTGAAATTTTAGTTGCAATCCCTTCACTAAATAAGTTTTTCAACATATACAAAGATGACTTAAGTATATGTTGACATATGCTTGTTGTTGTCGTTGTGGTGTTTTGATTTTTCAGGAAGAAGAAGCAGAACAAGAAGGTGGTGAAGCAGGTGACAGCAGATGATCTGTGTGACACATGGGCATGGCGCAAATATGGGCAAAAACCAATAAAGGGATCACCCTATCCCCGTAGCTACTATAGGTGCAGCAGCTCCAAAGGTTGCTCGGCCAGGAAACAGGTTGAACGGAGCCATTTGGATCCAGGACTTTTCATCATTTCCTATACCGCAGAACACAGTCACCCTCACCCAACTCGCAGAAACTCACTAGCTGGGAGCACCCGCAAGAGTAAGACCCAAAGTGCACCTGAAAATACTGAAGAAACTTGTTCTCCAAAATCCACAGCAGTTCTCTCTCCAAGGACATCTTTGGTGCTGTCTATTGAAGACGAGGTGGATCCAATTTTGCAAAGGGAGGGCTTGAAGAAAGGGGAAGATCTGCTTGAATTGTTGGAAGATGTTGCTCAAGGTAGTGATATAATAGTGGAGGATGAATGGTTCCCATGCATGGAGGAACTGGACGGACTTGACCAAGAACTTGTATTAGATGGTTGCTTCAGTATTGAAGATACTTTTGACTTGTCGGGTTTCGTCAAAGAATCCAACGCCGTGAGTGTCGGGATCATGGACCCTTTGTGAGACACTTAGCCAAGCATGTTTCCGACAGACCATTTTTCTTGTAGGGACTACAGAGAGTAGATCCATTCCTCCACCACTGCAGTTTCCCGGAATTCATTTCAGAGTTCATTTCTCTTTAGTTTTGTCTATAGTGTCTTTTCTATGCCAAAAGAAATTGAGTTTTTGAATCTAGCTACTATTGTTTCTGACAATACGATGCTGTCAAAAAAAAAGGCTTTTGTGTACGCCATTGCTGCAACTGTGGGTGCAATTATTATTATTATTATTATTTTTTGGCACAAGCAATTATTGTTGTTTGTCGAGAAATTTTGGTCCAAATTTAGCCAAGTCACTTAAAAAATGCCATGATATTACTTACGAGGATTAGGATAACATCAATTCTCAATACAAGTAACAACTGGAATTTTTATATGCAATCATTCACCGACTTGCTAGCCGCCGGCCTTTCCAACTGTAAGCGAAAACGACATCTATTGTGTGATTATATATATGATTCCCCACCTTTTACGCAATCTGACGTTAAATCTTGTTTTACAGTAGACGACCGTTCATGGTGAATTTGATCGGAGTAAAACTAAAGTGACGATGTTTTTAGACATGATTAATATAAATTTAAATAAATGGGTCAATTTCTACATATTTTATTTTCACCCCGTCTTACTTAATGAAATAAATATGTTAGATTCACCCAAGATAAATATGAGGGATTAGTAAGTATCTGGCTATCGGCTTAATACGTCACACATATAACTAGGCTTTGCTTTCGCCAAGCAAAGTAGCCACTGAAGCCAACAATGCTGCATTCATGTAGGTAGGTTCGCCGTAAGAAAAGTCAGACTTTTGCTATTGAATCGGTCATTCGAATCGGGACCCCCAACAATTTCGCCCATGTATTGCGATCCGGCGTGGAGGAATAGTCTTAGTTTGAGTAGCCATCATTGCACCGTGGCTGGATGATATATTTTTTTTTTGGGTACATCAGAGATAGCATGTGTTTGAGTAGAATTTCCATCACAACAGAAAAGCTTGTCCACAAAAGAAACCTCTCCAATCTTAGTATCAGTGGACGATAATCTAAATATGCAGCAGTCTTTCAACACGAAAGTTACCACTACAGGCCACTCAATCCCTCAGTTCCAACTGAGAAGTATCTTTGTGCAAACTTGGCAGGCTATCCCCATGACCATCAGTGTCCTTCGATATTTAAACCATCTGTTGCTTACCACCTAAGTCAGCCACAAATAAAGAATGCCTCTCTTTATCATTACCAGTTGAAACTACGGCCATGAACTTCATTAGACCAAAAGATAGATTTCCATGAAAGACAACTTGGTTGATATTAAGTGAAAACATGTCAAAAAATAATGATAGTGCATTTGGGAGGCTTCCTGGACTACGTTTCTCTATCCATTAGCCCTACATTTCCTTCCACGGTATATACAGAGTAGTGTTCGATAAATGGACATTGTCCATGAAAGAACAACCAATACATACATATCTTGCTCTGGAAGGCAAAGTCCGAACCATGCATGGACTGCCCACCCAAGGTGGCAATTTCCTTCTGCACCGACAATGTCCACTGCCTTTACTCCAACACAAAAAAGAAATCATCAGTACATGCACTATTAACCCACTAAATTTCGTTGAAGTATAATTCACCACAAAATTACTAGAATGGTCTGCATTTTCTTCTGACTTGACAGGACTACAGGTTCCAAGATCAGTGATGGGTGCTGCATGACCACACAACAAACTGACTGCACTAACTTCTGCAAATACGTTCGGTCTTCAGCTTGAGGCACGGCTGCTAAGTTCTAGTTCTTATCAACTAGTACCTTCTTATTTATAAATTTTAATAGTTCTCATTGGCACAGTGAGCCAAAAAACCAAGGCATTAGAATAAGCTCAAGCAAAATTAAGGCATTCTACTCTTAATTGTGACTGAGAAAAGGTAACAAGTAGGTTGATGGCGAAAACGAAACATCTGTACATTTGAACCACAAACGAAACTATTCGTTCGATAAAAAGAAAATTGTCCGAAACTGTGCAAATACCGGGCTGGAACAGTTATCAGACAGGGTCCACCAGACGATGGAGCCTTCGGATCCACCGCTTTAGAACGATGGGGGTTGAGTTAAAGACGCAACGTCGGTGACTCTGTGAGGTGGGGACGTGCCTGATCATATGCATGCCACAGATCGGCACTTCATAATTGAGCTGAGTGAGTGCGAGGCGAGAATTCTATTAAAGAAACTCGGTGCTGTCTGGGAATTGGAGGGCTTTGGAAGAGCAGGGCTATTTACAGAGGACATGAAATTTCCACCAAATCCTTTCCGCAGAATTCGTGCAAATTTCGTGTTCTGTAAGAATTCCGTGAGGGAGGAGAATTTCTCCTTTGGGATGGGCAGACACGACACTCGGACTGGGACAAACGACCTGAGCAGCTATCAACTGTCAACTGTCAAGGGGCCGGATAGGCAACTTCTAATTTTTCTTTTAAAAAAGTAAAAATGCAGTAAATGAAAAATAAAAATATAAGAAAAAAATTAATAGAAAAACAGATATTTACATCTTAAATTTAAGTATAAAATAAAAAAGATAAAAAAATATTAACATTAAAAAAAGAGAAAATAAAAAAAAATCTACTGATGATTGTAACTCGCATAAATCATAAAAGGTAAATGTAACTAAATTTTAATAAAAAAATTACTATCAAAATAAAATGTTTCATTTCTAAGATGATCCTAAAACATTCATAATTTGAAGCTATTACCAATGCCTTCTCTTTCAATGTAACAAATGCCTATTTTTATTATTGCGCTCATAAATAATTATATTACATTATGGAATTAATTTCCACTTACAGAATTCCTGAAACTAATGATCTTCCAAATTTCTCATATTGACCAAATTCAAATACTGCTTAAGAATTTTAAAAAAATTGAAATTTGAAATTATATAGCATTACATATTAAAGCGGTTACCATTGTTTTTTCTTTTTTTTGAATTTTCAATAACTATACTTCCAGCTTTTTTGTGCAGGAATATTCTTTTTAGTTGCATTTTAAGTCATCACATTGTTTTCTTTTTCTTTTTCTATCTATTCTGTGAACGTTCAATGCCTGATTATAACTTTACACATCGACACAAATTTCGCTGTACTTGTATTTCTCCATATTTTGCTACTACCACTGATGACTCCATTTACAGCCTCTCATCTGAAGACATTGACGTGTTGCTAGTAGGTCTATCCTGAAATATTATGTGTTTGAGGATTACTATGAACATTCCTGTGGTTTGCAATGAGGACTTGCGTTTGGGTTGAAACAACAGTATTTGGTCGGACTGGCTGTGGGGCTTGTGGCCTGGCACTTTGCACTGATTGTGTTGGCTCAATTATTAGCTGTCTAACAGCATCAGAATATTGCCGACCTGAAAGACTTCCACGCATTCGTCCTGTGGGCCGCCAATTCTGCTCTGTTTGCATATTATATACTTTATCAGGCCTAGAAACTGACTGTGCTGTTTCTCCCACATTACCTCTCTGATCTCCTGCCAGACTACGGAAACTGTCAGTTGCAAAAGATGCGGCTAGTCTGGATGCTTGATTTTGAATGGGAACAGGTTGTGACTGTCTGGGCATCTGGGCAGGAGCCATCACCCTAGCTCGTTCGGTATTTGCAGTAGCTCCTGCCGCCTGACCTACGCCAGCTTGTGAACTGCCTTGCTGGATGTGGGACCGCTGGGGATTTGATGATCGCACCGTGCTTACTGACTGACTGACTGGCTGAGGTGTCCTAGGGCCAAGAGCTTGCTGCAAATGTGGATTTCGCAGTTGTGTTAAGAACCCAGATGTTCGATATGGATTTAGCACTGGACTTGGTCTTGTAGCATTAACAATCTGTGGGGCTTGACTCTGTATTCGATGAAGAGCAAAAGCATAAATACAAGAACAACAAACACAAGCTAGTACATGTAAAAATGAGGTTCTTGTAATAATTGGAAACATAATTGAGAGATCAAACTTACTGGGGAATCTGTGACTAAATAACAATATAGAAAATAAAGAATAACAAATAGATGCTTAAAATATATTCAACATTGAAAAGATATTCGGATGAAGACAGCAAAGAAACCTCTTCAATCCAAGATGGAATACTAACATATCTTAGTGCTTACCCTTGCATCTTCTAATTTCTTTAATTTTCACTAATTTTTCTCTCTCATTCATTCATTCCCTAATTAATAACTACTTTTCAGAATTCTTGACGATTTAAATAAAAACTAGCATTACAGAACAACTATTTTCACGAGCTGCTCGGTCAAAGTATAAGACTAACTGTATATAATATCATCAAGAAGAAAATGCTTATATATGCATTATAATGATATTTAACATCCAGTTTTATTGATCTCAACAAAATAAGGATAAGAATATTCTTCTTTATTTTGAATATCAATTTTCTTCATCCCTTTTTTAGAGAAACCACAAGATATCAACACACAAAGAAAACTACAAGGAAATTAAGAAACAATTCAATGTCATTAGATGAGGGGAAGAAACAAAATTGCAGGGAGGGCTAGATGTCGAGAGTGACAGATGCCCCCCCAACATACCCCAAAACAGCACTTGATAAAAGAAAGCTTAATAGGATATAAGGACAGTAAATTCACCTGCGTTGCTGAGTGATGCTGTAATGCAGATGTAGTTACGCCTGAGACCTGAGGCAGATTCATTGGGGGTCGGGAGAAGTGCTGCTGTCTTTCTATATCACTCAGTATTGCAGGGGCTGGATTGGACAAAGAAACTTGAGGAGTTATGGAGGAACTGCTGGGTATCAAGGAATTCAGGTTAGTTCTCGATCTCTGCTGCAGCACCAATGACTGGGATTGTGCTGGGAGGGCCTGAATTGCTACTGGAGTCCTGTTAATATGTCTTGGTATTGACGGTGACCTCCCATACTCGTTGGCAACTGAATTTAAAGAATTATACCGCAGCAGCTGACAATTATTTGGTGCAGAAAATTGATTTTGCAAAACAGAGTTTATGTTAAGAGTATTTTGATGATCCTCGGCTTCTTGACTAAATGCTGGAGAAATGGCATCAGTCAGAACAGGATGTTCAGAGAAACTAGCTGCCGGGGTTTCTGACCTATTATTGGCAAAGTAAACTCCAGTAAAAAAGTCATCTACTTGGGCAGCAACATTTTGATTCACTCCAGTAGAGTTGAAGCCCAAGGAAGTTGAATTTGGGGTGACAGGTTGACTATAAAGATATGCCTGGAGAGGTTTTCTATCTTCAATTTCACAAGTGTCCGTTATCTCCATCTGATCATCATCATTGGTGAGGTCTAAAACATCAGGAAGGGAGAGAGGGGAGTAAGCAGATGCTTGTGGCTCTGTCTTATCATTTTCACAAATTAGGGCCTTATTCTTCGTCTTATCCTCCAAATGATCATTTTCCAAGACTGCCTTCCATGATCCATCAGCACAGATCACCACTTCTACAACATTCTCACCAACATCTTTAAGGACCTATATTACAAAAGATTGAGCGTTAACCTTTCACTTTCCTCAATTTCTCCCTGGGTGTGAGAGGATGAAAAGAAGTAAACTTATCAAATTTTTGAACATCTAATTCTACTTGCCTCAGCCATTTTTCGGTCAATACGAATATCCATATAGCAGACAGACTGATTGCAAAGAGGGCAGCGCCAGGATGGCCTCCTTGAGTTTATATCAATGAAGTTGTTGAAATCAAAACACTAAAAAAAAGAGAAAACACAATTTGTTATAACGAGAGAAGAAGTAGGAAATAGAAAAAGAGCACCAGATAGACAGAGAAACAGAGTTTTTCAGTTCATCACAACAAGGTATTTATTCCAAATAAATTTATGTACAGTTTAATGTTTTTCCAATTCAAATTGAACTCTACTAATCAAAAGCATAACAGAAACCTGATGCCAAATGCACTGGCAAAGCGGAAGCACAGTTCTTATGTTACCGTAAGTAGGCCCTAACATGAAACATATGAAATAGATTACAAGCAAGCACATGTATACAGATAGATATGTCATTCTCTTCTTGTCTAGCAAAGGAACAAATAAGTTACAGCAACAAAATAATTGACGCATACATATCACAACAAACTTCAACACTTATTTTCTAGTTATATTAGGCAATAGAATACAACAGTATCAGCAAACAACATCAGCAATCTCCACATTAAGTGATGCTACAACAGGAAGCACTCACCAATACTCTAAAACGTTTAAGCAAAGAACAGAAAATGGTATACGTAGCCATGTTGATGCTTTATGTCATATGTGACTAACCAATACTCTAAAACGTTTAAGTGTACTCGTTTGGTATGCGTGAAAGAGGGGTAAACAATAAATGTGTACCGAACAACTATGCTTAAAAACATAAAATTAACACTGCTCCTAACCATAAGCCCACGAACTGCATACAGCATCCCATAGCCATTCCATCATGTCCTTTTATCCTCTACTTTTCTCCAAGGTCACTAGTAGGTGAGATTTAAATACAAAAGATATAAGCTTGTTGCGATACTTCGCAAACAAAAATCAATCCTATAATCTTAAGAATATAAAGATATTTCATGAGAATTAAAAAAAAACAGCTTGTTGTGATAATAAAAGAATAACTAAACGCCATTTCCCTTGCCAAATATTTTTACATTACATATATGTGGTTGATTAGTGTTAAAACCTAAACAAACCAGTAATTGTCTCAAATTCAAACAGTCCAGGCTAGTGATTTGAAGCGAATCAAGCACCGTCATCCCCATGCATAACATGTATGTCTTACTAAGTCTCCACTTCTAGGTCAACATTTCCATCTAAGCGCCCTCTAATATAGAATTCATTTTTTTTCTTTGGTTTTAACTTAATCTTGAGACTTGAAACATTGCCGAGTCTAAAAAACAACTCTGCAACAATATTTTGAGAATGTGAACAGAAAAAAAGGCGGACGACCGACGCAATTAAGCGTGGGCTGAAGATTAATTTATCTGCAATTCAAAATTGTTTGCCCCTTACGTGTCAAATGCGCCAACGAATAGTATTGGCTTGATTGTAAGATTGAATCTATTGTCTTATTCAAGCTTACACAGTAGGCTAATTAATCCCGAGGGAAATATGTGCAGATTATCAAAAGCCAGCACCGAATTGCTGACAATATCGCTTCCCACTTGTTCCCTCTTGACTTTTCTACTAAGTCAACTTAATGCAAATGTTATTGCTAGTGTGGACTTTCAAGCAAAGAACAGATATTCAAAACAATGGGTTGCATAAACAAGCTTGCTTCTTTCCCTATATATATAATATTACTTCTAATGTTGATGCACAATTCTCCAAAACCTTCTTCTTTGCAAAAATCCCTTGACTTCTCATCGAAGTCAGCCCACCCTTCTGTGTTCTTACTTCTTAATCTCTCTTATCTCTTGTTTCCCATCTGCAATTTTTTTCTCTAAATTAATTTTCATGGAAGAACTTGCATACTTGATGGACTGGGATTTGCAAGCTATTGTGAGATCAGGATGCAGCAGTGAAGCCCCAGCCACCATCATGAACAACCCACATCCTAAATTTTCTCTTTTATGTTCCCAACAAGATGACCAACGACTTTGCAATTTTTCCGAATTCTCAGAAACCACAATGGTTTTTGATGAATTGGAAGAGCTTTACAAACCTTTCTATCCAGTTTTGCACCCTCTTTCCACACAAACCATCTTTACAACTACAAGCTCCGTACCTATCCCCAGAGAAATCAAAATATCAGAAGAAGTGGTACAAGATTTGCAAGATCCCGCGGTAATTAAATGTAGAAAAAGGTGTGCATGGGTCAATCCAAAAATGACCACCTTTCATTCCGTTGAAATTTTAGTTGCAATCCCTTCACTAAATAAGTTTTTCAACATATACAAAGATGACTTAAGTATATGTTGACATATGCTTGTTGTTGTCGTTGTGGTGTTTTGATTTTTCAGGAAGAAGAAGCAGAACAAGAAGGTGGTGAAGCAGGTGACAGCAGATGATCTGTGTGACACATGGGCATGGCGCAAATATGGGCAAAAACCAATAAAGGGATCACCCTATCCCCGTAGCTACTATAGGTGCAGCAGCTCCAAAGGTTGCTCGGCCAGGAAACAGGTTGAACGGAGCCATTTGGATCCAGGACTTTTCATCATTTCCTATACCGCAGAACACAGTCACCCTCACCCAACTCGCAGAAACTCACTAGCTGGGAGCACCCGCAAGAGTAAGACCCAAAGTGCACCTGAAAATACTGAAGAAACTTGTTCTCCAAAATCCACAGCAGTTCTCTCTCCAAGGACATCTTTGGTGCTGTCTATTGAAGACGAGGTGGATCCAATTTTGCAAAGGGAGGGCTTGAAGAAAGGGGAAGATCTGCTTGAATTGTTGGAAGATGTTGCTCAAGGTAGTGATATAATAGTGGAGGATGAATGGTTCCCATGCATGGAGGAACTGGACGGACTTGACCAAGAACTTGTATTAGATGGTTGCTTCAGTATTGAAGATACTTTTGACTTGTCGGGTTTCGTCAAAGAATCCAACGCCGTGAGTGTCGGGATCATGGACCCTTTGTGAGACACTTAGCCAAGCATGTTTCCGACAGACCATTTTTCTTGTAGGGACTACAGAGAGTAGATCCATTCCTCCACCACTGCAGTTTCCCGGAATTCATTTCAGAGTTCATTTCTCTTTAGTTTTGTCTATAGTGTCTTTTCTATGCCAAAAGAAATTGAGTTTTTGAATCTAGCTACTATTGTTTCTGACAATACGATGCTGTCAAAAAAAAAGGCTTCTGTGTACGCCATTGCTGCAACTGTGGGTGCAATTATTATTATTATTATTATTTTTTGGCACAAGCAATTATTGTTGTTTGTCGAGAAATTTTGGTCCAAATTTAGCCAAGTCACTTAAAAAATGCCATGATATTACTTACGAGGATTAGGATAACATCAATTCTCAATACAAGTAACAACTGGAATTTTTATATGCAATCATTCACCGACTTGCTAGCCGCCGGCCTTTCCAACTGTAAGCGAAAACGACATCTATTTTGTGATTATATATATGATTCCCCACCTTTTACGCAATCTGACGTTAAATCTTGTTTTACAGTAGACGACCGTTCATGGTGAATTTGATCGGAGTAAAACTAAAGTGACGATGTTTTTGGACATGATTAATATAAATCTAAATAAATGGGTCAATTTCTACATATTTTATTTTCACCCCGTCTTACTTAATGAAATAAATATGTTAGATTCACCCAAGATAAATATGAGGGATTAGTAAGTATCTGGCTATCGGCTTAATACGTCACACATATAACTAGGCTTTGCTTTCGCCAAGCAAAGTAGCCACTGAAGCCAACAATGCTGCATTCATGTAGGTAGGTTCGCCGTAAGAAAAGTCAGACTTTTGCTATTGAATCGGTCATTCGAATCGGGGCCTCCAACAATTTCGCCCATGTATTGCGATCCGGCGTGGAGGAATAGTCTTAGTTTGAGTAGCCATCATTGCACCGTGGCTGGATGATATATTTTTTTTTTGGGTACATCAGAGATAGCATGTGTTTGAGTAGAATTTCCATCACAACAGAAAAGCTTGTCCACAAAAGAAACCTCTCCAATCTTAGTATCAGTGGACGATAATCTAAATATGCAGCAGTCTTTCAACACGAAAGTTACCACTACAGGCCACTCAATCCCTCAGTTCCAACTGAGAAGTATCTTTGTGCAAACTTGGCAGGCTATCCCCATGACCATCAGTGTCCTTCGATATTTAAACCATCTGTTGCTTACCACCTAAGTCAGCCACAAATAAAGAATGCCTCTCTTTATCATTACCAGTTGAAACTACGGCCATGAACTTCATTAGACCAAAAGATAGATTTCCATGAAAGACAACTTGGTTGATATTAAGTGAAAACATGTCAAAAAATAATGATAGTGCATTTGGGAGGCTTCCTGGACTACGTTTCTCTATCCATTAGCCCTACATTTCCTTCCACGGTATATACAGAGTAGTGTTCGATAAATGGACATTGTCCATGAAAGAACAACCAATACATACATATCTTGCTCTGGAAGGCAAAGTCCGAACCATGCATGGACTGCCCACCCAAGGTGGCAATTTCCTTCTGCACCGACAATGTCCACTGCCTTTACTCCAACACAAAAAAGAAATCATCAGTACATGCACTATTAACCCACTAAATTTCGTTGAAGTATAATTCACCACAAAATTACTAGAATGGTCTGCATTTTCTTCTGACTTGACAGGACTACAGGTTCCAAGATCAGTGATGGGTGCTGCATGACCACACAACAAACTGACTGCACTAACTTCTGCAAATACGTTCGGTCTTCAGCTTGAGGCACGGCTGCTAAGTTCTAGTTCTTATCAACTAGTACCTTCTTATTTATAAATTTTAATAGTTCTCATTGGCACAGTGAGCCAAAAAACCAAGGCATTAGAATAAGCTCAAGCAAAATTAAGGCATTCTACTCTTAATTGTGACTGAGAAAAGGTAACAAGTAGGTTGATGGCGAAAACGAAACATCTGTACATTTGAACCACAAACGAAACTATTCGTTCGATAAAAAGAAAATTGTCCGAAACTGTGCAAGTACCGGGCTGGAACAGTTATCAGACAGGGTCCACCAGACGATGGAGCCTTCGGATCCACCGCTTTAGAACGATGGGGGTTGAGTTAAAGACGCAACGTCGGTGACTCTCTGAGGTTGGGACGTGCCTGATCATATGCATGCCACAGATCGGCACTTCATAATTGAGCTGAGTGAGTGCGAGGCGAGAATTCTATTAAAGAAACTCGGTGCTGTCTGGGAATTGGAGGGCTTTGGAAGAGCAGGGCTATTTACAGAGGACATGAAATTTCCACCAAATCCTTTCCGCAGAATTCGTGCAAATTTCGTGTTCTGTAAGAATTCCGTGAGGGAGGAGAATTTCTCCTTTGGGATGGGCAGACACGACACTCGGACTGGGACAAACGACCTGAGCAGCTATCAACTGTCAACTGTCAAGGGGCCGGATAGGCAACTTCTAATTTTTCTTTTAAAAAAGTAAAAATGCAGTAAATGAAAAATAAAAATATAAGAAAAAAATTAATAGAAAAACAGATATTTACATCTTAAATTTAAGTATAAAATAAAAAAGATAAAAAAATATTAACATTAAAAAAAAAGAAAATAAAAAAAAATCTACTGATGATTGTAACTCGCATAAATCATAAAAGGTAAATGTAACTAAATTTTAATAAAAAAATTACTATCAAAATAAAATGTTTCATTTCTAAGATGATCCTAAAACATTCATAATTTGAAGCTATTACCAATGCCTTCTCTTTCAATGTAACAAATGCCTATTTTTATTATTGCGCTCATAAATAATTATATTACATTATGGAATTAATTTCCACTTACAGAATTCCTGAAACTAATGATCTTCCAAATTTCTCATATTGACCAAATTCAAATACTGCTTAAGAATTTTAAAAAAATTGAAATTTGAAATTATATAGCATTACATATTAAAGCGGTTACCATTGTTTTTTCTTTTTTTTGAATTTTCAATAACTATACTTCCAGCTTTTTTGTGCAGGAATATTCTTTTTAGTTGCATTTTAAGTCATCACATTGTTTTCTTTTTCTTTTTCTATCTATTCTGTGAACGTTCAATGCCTGATTATAACTTTACACATCGACACAAATTTCGCTGTACTTGTATTTCTCCATATTTTGCTACTACCACTGATGACTCCATTTACAGCCTCTCATCTGAAGACATTGACGTGTTGCTAGTAGGTCTATCCTGAAATATTATGTGTTTGAGGATTACTATGAACATTCCTGTGGTTTGCAATGAGGACTTGCGTTTGGGTTGAAACAACAGTATTTGGTCGGACTGGCTGTGGGGCTTGTGGCCTGGCACTTTGCACTGATTGTGTTGGCTCAATTATTAGCTGTCTAACAGCATCAGAATATTGCCGACCTGAAAGACTTCCACGCATTCGTCCTGTGGGCCGCCAATTCTGCTCTGTTTGCATATTATATACTTTATCAGGCCTAGAAACTGACTGTGCTGTTTCTCCCACATTACCTCTCTGATCTCCTGCCAGACTACGGAAACTGTCAGTTGCAAAAGATGCGGCTAGTCTGGATGCTTGATTTTGAATGGGAACAGGTTGTGACTGTCTGGGCATCTGGGCAGGAGCCATCACCCTAGCTCGTTCGGTATTTGCAGTAGCTCCTGCCGCCTGACCTACGCCAGCTTGTGAACTGCCTTGCTGGATGTGGGACCGCTGGGGATTTGATGATCGCACCGTGCTTACTGACTGACTGACTGGCTGAGGTGTCCTAGGGCCAAGAGCTTGCTGCAAATGTGGATTTCGCAGTTGTGTTAAGAACCCAGATGTTCGATATGGATTTAGCACTGGACTTGGTCTTGTAGCATTAACAATCTGTGGGGCTTGACTCTGTATTCGATGAAGAGCAAAAGCATAAATACAAGAACAACAAACACAAGCTAGTACATGTAAAAATGAGGTTCTTGTAATAATTGGAAACATAATTGAGAGATCAAACTTACTGGGGAATCTGTGACTAAATAACAATATAGAAAATAAAGAATAACAAATAGATGCTTAAAATATATTCAACATTGAAAAGATATTCGGATGAAGACAGCAAAGAAACCTCTTCAATCCAAGATGGAATACTAACATATCTTAGTGCTTACCCTTGCATCTTCTAATTTCTTTAATTTTCACTAATTTTTTCTCTCTCATTCATTCATTCCCTAATTAATAACTACTTTTCAGAATTCTTGACGATTTAAATAAAAACTAGCATTACAGAACAACTATTTTCACGAGCTGCTCGGTCAAAGTATAAGACTAACTGTATATAATATCATCAAGAAGAAAATGCTTATATATGCATTATAATGATATTTAACATCCAGTTTTATTGATCTCAACAAAATAAGGATAAGAATATTCTTCTTTATTTTGAATATCAATTTTCTTCATCCCTTTTTTAGAGAAACCACAAGATATCAACACACAAAGAAAACTACAAGGAAATTAAGAAACAATTCAATGTCAGTAGATGAGGGGAAGAAACAAAATTGCAGGGAGGGCTAGATGTCGAGAGTGACAGATGCCCCCCCAACATACCCCAAAACAGCACTTGATAAAAGAAAGCTTAATAGGATATAAGGACAGTAAATTCACCTGCGTTGCTGAGTGATGCTGTAATGCAGATGAAGTTACGCCTGAGACCTGAGGCAGATTCATTGGGGGTCGGGAGAAGTGCTGCTGTCTTTCTATATCACTCAGTATTGCAGGGGCTGGATTGGACAAAGAAACTTGAGGAGTTATGGAGGAACTGCTGGGTATCAAGGAATTCAAGTTAGTTCTCGATCTCTGCTGCAGCACCAATGACTGGGATTGTGCTGGGAGGGCCTGAATTGCTACTGGAGTCCTGTTAATATGTCTTGGTATTGACGGTGACCTCCCATACTCGTTGGCAACTGAATTTAAAGAATTATACCGCAGCAGCTGACAATTATTTGGTGCAGAAAATTGATTTTGCAAAACAGAGTTTATGTTAAGAGTATTTTGATGATCCTCGGCTTCTTGACTAAATGCTGGAGAAATGGCATCAGTCAGAACAGGATGTTCAGAGAAACTAGCTGCCGGGGTTTCTGACCTATTATTGGCAAAGTAAACTCCAGTAAAAAAGTCATCTACTTGGGCAGCAACATTTTGATTCACTCCAGTAGAGTTGAAGCCCAAGGAAGTTGAATTTGGGGTGACAGGTTGACTATAAAGATATGCCTGGAGAGGTTTTCTATCTTCAATTTCACAAGTGTCCGTTATCTCCATCTGATCATCATCATTGGTGAGGTCTAAAACATCAGGAAGGGAGAGAGGGGAGTAAGCAGATGCTTGTGGCTCTGTCTTATCATTTTCACAAATTAGGGCCTTATTCTTCGTCTTATCCTCCAAATGATCATTTTCCAAGACTGCCTTCCATGATCCATCAGCACAGATCACCACTTCTACAACATTCTCACCAACATCTTTAAGGACCTATATTACAAAAGATTGAGCGTTAACCTTTCACTTTCCTCAATTTCTCCCTGGGTGTGAGAGGATGAAAAGAAGTAAACTTATCAAATTTTTGAACATCTAATTCTACTTGCCTCAGCCATTTTTCGGTCAATACGAATATCCATATAGCAGACAAACTGATTGCAAAGAGGGCAGCGCCAGGATGGCCTCCTTGAGTTTATATCAATGAAGTTGTTGAAATCAAAACACTTAAAAAAAGAGAAAACACAATTTGTTATAACGAGAGAAGAAGTAGGAAATAGAAAAAGAGCACCAGATAGACAGAGAAACAGAGTTTTTCAGTTCATCACAACAAGGTATTTATTCCAAATAAATTTATGTACAGTTTAATGTTTTTCCAATTCAAATTGAACTCTACTAATCAAAAGCATAACAGAAACCTGATGCCAAATGCACTGGCAAAGCGGAAGCACAGTTCTTATGTTACCGTAAGTAGGCCCTAACATGAAACATATGAAATAGATTACAAGCAAGCACATGTATACAGATAGATATGTCATTCTCTTCTTGTCTAGCAAAGGAACAAATAAGTTACAGCAACAAAATAATTGACGCATACATATCACAACAAACTTCAACACTTATTTTCAAGTTATATTAGGCAATAGAATACAACAGTATCAGCAAACAACATCAGCAATCTCCACATTAAGTGATGCTACAACAGGAAGCACTCACCTGGAAATGTTTGCATGAATGTCCTTTAACCGGAGTCTTGATACGGGTAAAGCTGTTTGAAAAAAAAATATATGATCAACAAATCATCAGCTTTTGTCTAAAACGAACACAGATTGTCCAAAAAACCAGTAATAGAGAAAGTAAAAAGAAGCAGAAAGAAAATAAGAGAGAGTGATTAGGGTCATAAAAAAAAGATCAAAGCATACCTTATGGGACAGTTAAGTGAAATCTGTGATGGCCCCTCAATGATATCAGAGTCTAAGAAGAGAAGAAAAAGAGTAACACAGTCATGCAATTACCATCCAACCAGAGGACAGAAAGATAACAATTAATTACAAACTGGACTGACCAGAATCAAATGAACTAGAAATTATTATATTATTGGATTACTTA
The DNA here is from genome assembly GCA_037013595.1 of Dicorynia guianensis. Lineage (NCBI taxonomy): Eukaryota > Viridiplantae > Streptophyta > Magnoliopsida > Fabales > Fabaceae > Dicorynia > Dicorynia guianensis. The sequence goes on from JASUAB010000006.1 coordinate 36,993,594, forward strand.
TCCTCATATCCAAGGTATACCTGATTCAACTGTGGTAACAGCAGGCTGAACATAATCTTGAAGAACTGGATTCTCAGGCAAAGATGTGATACTCATAAAAGCAACAAGTATAACATAATGACCTTCACAATAATAGCAATGACAGTCAGATTCATACATTAAAAGCCAGGTTGATAGGAAATAAGGACTTGTGTTAATTGCTCACCATTGAACTGACCAACAGCTTGAAGAAGATTTGTCCCACATTTGAGCATGAAATGCACATTTGTTGGCAACTGTGGTCCAGTGTCCTGAGAAACATAATATGACATAATTAAAATTAAAACGAGAGAAACTGACTAGCCCATGAAAACAGTTTAAACAGAGCATCCACCAACATACAAACCATTAGAACATTAGTCCTTTTGTCTACGCCCTTTCCATTGAGGAGAATGCTACAAAAGATAAGAGAAATATTTATCAGCCTCAAACAGGATCTGTCTACACAATTAAAAAGGTCAAAAGGAAAACATACTTGACTTGCTGAGGACTTATGATGCATGCAGATGTCTCTATGTTATCTGTTTGTGCAACCAATAACCACTGCAAGGGGAAATGTTGTATATAAGTTAGATTAGATATGAAAGCAAAGAGACAAAAACCCAAAAAAATACAGAAATTTAGAGACGGAAAGTACATATACATGTAAAATTAGTTCAAATAACTGAAACAGAAATATGAATCATACAAATAGGCTTAACATTGAAAATATATAAGCTGGTGGCTAAAGGAAACAATTTTTTTTTTTCTTTTTTGAAAAACAAAGGTCCACCACACCACGTTGCTCAGACCTAAACAAATAATCCATCATATTTTGTAGGTTACAAATGAGTACAATGCACTACAAGTATGGGGAATAGGTAAATGCCTGACATCCAACCCCTAGCTCCTAAGATAGGGTGTTGTACCACAAGACCCACAGATCATTGGGATGCAGTCCTATAGTAATAGAAAGAAGTAGAACATGCAGTCTTATGGTAGCAGATAGAAGCTAAACATGCAGTCATATAGTAATTAATAGCAAGACAATGGGGCCAAAGCTGTATTTTCTAGCAGAAACAAACAAATGTACACAGCTATAATAGTAAGAACAAGGTAAAGTAAGGCACGTGATTGTGATATATTTCAGCTAGCAAATTTTAGGCCAACAATGAGAAGCATATCTTCTTCTATCTTAAGACAACTAGTCTATAACATGCTGGCCCCTACCACCCTTTGAGAAAAAATATTAATCACAAAAGTGGCATGCTTAACAGACCAGGATACTCTCAAATTCTAAATAGAGCCACATCTAAATCATTAAGAATAATAAAAAAGAAAATACAAAATTAATTATATAAGAGAAGAATAAAATTAAGCCTGTGTCACTTATACAATGTTTACAAAGATAAATCAATCCAAGAGATTCTTACAATTTCATCTTGCAACGAATGTGCAGTATTCATTGATATATGAAAATCAACAGCAAAAGCTCCGTATCCAGGCTGCATTGCAGGAGAAAAATATCAAATATGTTTTCAACAAGACAGAAGACTGGATCTGACGAAACACAAGTAATCACCTTGATTTCAAGTGAAGCAAGTATCTGCCCCACTTTCATTTTTGGATAGAACCTGCTTAGACATAAACATGGAGAAATTAGTATATCATGGTAAATGACCAGTCCATCCATGATCTAAAATCTTTTCTTAACTTAAAATAACATGCACCTATCGTAGAGAATACTACCACAACAACAATTGCATAACCTTAAGTAAGGACTCACATAATAGTGCACCGATATATAAATTTTAAGTCTCCACCACATTAATTGCATATTGTCCCATAAATCTACAATTAACTCATTAAAAACTACAGAAAGCAGTTATCATTTCACAGTTTTTTTTCCCTGCTGTGTCTTAAATTAAAAAATGAACATTTATTTTAAAAAAACCATGCAAATTGGAAAGTACGAGAGCCCATGCAAAGATGGTTATAGACAATTATAAAAGTATTGTAAAACAACAATCACTAACGAACTTCTTAAATAATTTTTATGGGCAAAACCTATCAAAATATATGAATCCTTGGCCATCTCCCAATAAAATTCCATTATTCTTATGGGTCATTTGAGCTATATAATTTTAAATGCTTGCCTACATTGGTAGTTCCAATTTCCAAGTCACACAAAAAACTAAAAGGCAAAATGTTAAAGTTTCTATAATCAAGAGAGATAGAGAGAACAAAAAAATAAAATGCAGGATGAGCTATGAAGAAGAAGGCACAAGGGTAAACCTCTCCATTATTGTTGATATCATGGAATGGGAATAATTAGATCCAGCATTAACATCCCCCGTGCTGCAGTAGCTCTTTCCTATCTACATTAAGACAATGCTCATCAGAAACATCCAGATGACAAAAAGCCTATACAAGCGAAACAATAAATAAGCAAACCTCGTTCGCAATAGTAAAAAGTTCTTCACTCTCCTCCTTCTGGAACCACCCTATTTTACAAGCATTCTAGCAACATAAACAGTGTCTGTTTCAGGATGTTTCTAAAGAAGTGCATAATACATAAAGCAGGGAAATCTATTCTTAATCCAAAATTGTGTCCATTAGCCATAAGTATAGTATTATAGAGGATCAAAATATGTAACATAATAAACACTAAAAGAATCAAAATGCAATCAGATTCAAGGATGCATTTAATCTTTATCAAATTGATTATATAAACGAAATGACACTCCACAAATCACTCTTGCCAAAATGCAAGGTTCATATGGTGGGTTACAACTCCTGAATACATTACTAGGTTCTCACGTATTCAAGACCAAGTAGTTTACCACAGGACTGATTAGATTTTCTTTTTCCAAAAAATTAAGAACATTGAGTAAAAAAAAAGTTGTCACAATTAATGAAAATTCAATAAGTTATTAATACCAAAAAGACAGACACAAGATAATATTACCTTTACAGAGATCATAAGAACCATAATAGCTGCTTGCAAGAATACATCATTCTTTCGCTGACATATCTACATGAAAATAAAAATAAACACTATGTGACGGCTAACATGCATAACAAGAACAAAAATATCTCAGAAGCACCTCCCCCCCCCCCCCCAAGGCGAAAAAAAAAGGAAAAAGAAGAAAAGAAACACTGAAGAGACAATCACATGGTACAATGGAAATAACCTGTTTCAACAATATAGGCAAATCTTGAGCTTTGCCTGGAATTTCATTATTGGCGACTGCATAATCAATACCTCTGTATGTCAAAGTATACACAGTCAAATACAGCAGTTTTGTGAAACAGTAAGCGCAATTCAATTCGTAACAAATTAACAAGATAAACATATGTAAAATTTCATTAGGATAAACCTAGTAAAAAAGATGCAAAAGAGTCATGCAAATTAGTCAAAATCACCAAATCAAACCATATCATGTTCGCAATGAGTCAAAACCAAATCCCAAAAATGCAGAAGTAGAAGAGGACTCAACTTTAATTTTTCGTTTTGTAAGTAAACAACTTTGCAAAAAAGATGAGAATACATGCATACAAAAGCATAACATAAATAAATACGGTAGAGATTGTAGAAAATTGGCTTGACAGAGTACCAAACATCTGCCGTCTACAATATCAGGAGGAAAAGTTGAAGCCATTTACATAAAGAACACATAAGGGTAAGGTGTAATAAGCTTGACACTGTGCAAAAAAAGTTCAAATTCAACACCTTCTGAACTTCATATGAGATGTAATATTAGATAGCAGTTCATACCTTATCTCCAGCTCTAAGTAATATCAATTCAGTAAACAAACAGCTCTGCTAATGTCCACCTTTAAACCCCAAAAATAAAAATAATACAACACATTACTTGACACCAGGCAATGTAGAGACAACTGATTAGCCATCTCAACATTTTCGTTCTACATTTACAGCTATAAAATAATTTTCCCAGTGTACTTTAAACAATTGACTGTCATGAGTTTCCCAAAGCAGCTCAAAGGATTTTTTTGAGATACTGGGTGGGAACTAAACTCACTTATCATTCTTTAAGGAAATTAGTCCTGACTCCAAAATATGGTAAGCATCATCAATAAAGGGGGCATCCATCCAGAACCAAAGGTCTTTCCAAATTATTTTTAGCTGTTTGTTTTATTATTCTCAATACTTATATTGTATGATTCCTAACTTTGAGTAAGAACCAGAGCTTGACATCTATCCTAATTCAAGAAGCTTGGATCCCACAAATTTATGATAAGGAAAAATCATTAAACAAAACAAGATGAATCGTCAAACAACAAGCAGGTATTGTTGCTTATGCATGAAAAGGCCAGAACACATGAAACAGATAATAAAGGATCTGTTGTGCCTAAAGCAACATTGTAATCATCATTCAGCACCTTAACCAAGTATCTAGTTTAGTACCAGCTACAAAATAGCAAACACCGAGCAGCATATAATTTCCATACAGAAACCCAAATTTCAGAAACTGAACCAATTAGGATCATATTAATATATTCATTGCAATTATGTAAGATGTTAAAAGCTTTCCAGGTTTCAAAAGACAAAATTTCAATGCCTGCAATCACCTTTCATTAGATGCCATTTGCTGTTTGGCACTATCATACACCAAAAAATTCAACTACATCAGGCAATACAGTTAATTCCTCTCTCTGTAAAATGAAAAACACAACAAGGTCTCTGGCGTTACACATTTAATTCCTCTCTCTCAATCAATTCTAAGTTCTAATTCCATCTCCTTATAAAATCCGCATCCTCTAAAAGATAAAAAATGCAGTTCTTCAAACTACGTTCACCAATCAATTAAAGTTTCTTAAGTCTTTTTAAGATGTTGGAACACAAAATTAATCTCCTCATATTATTGTTATTGCATATATAAATTCAGTTCGACAATTAAACACAAGCACACTTCCAAGTAATCGTCAAGCTACCCTAAAATCTCACGAGAAGCTCTACTTAGAAACTATACGCAAATTAAATGAAGAAGAAGCCAGAAACGAACGGTACCAACACATAAACAAGAAAATACCTAGAAAGGGAGATGCAGAGGTTGAAGAATTCAACAGCATCGCTTTGGTAGGCAGGTTGAAGATGCGAAGCTAACCGGTTGGCAACTGCACTTATTCTAAACGAATTAACCACAGAGGGCGATATTTGGTTTCCCACTCCAATGCCAAGGCCAGCTAACGCGCCGGACGCCTGCGGGTGCCTTAACATCGTGCCGGTCATTCCCTGCGGCCTCTCGTTTCTATGTACTCAGCAGCCGTCCGTTCTGTCTGGATTTTAGAGTCTTTAGACTAAGGTTCAGGTAAAGTTCATGACGGTTGCGTTGTATCGGTAATAGGGTTGTAAAGAAAAGTGTAACATAAGGGTTGGGGCGTTCCGTTCCGTTTTACATTTTATTATTTTGTAAAAGATGTAAGTGAATCGTCTCTTTTTTTATTTAATTTATAAATTATAATAAAATAAAATTAATTAATTAATACATTTATATATAAAATTATATTAATTTATTAAGTCAATTCATCATATCCTATTTTAAAAATAAATTAAAATAAAAATTTTTAATTCATTAAAATTATAGGGTAATCTGTTTTGCCTACTACCATCCTAAACCAATAAAACTAAAGAAATATTTTAAGATCCACATAAACAGATGAGACTAAATATAAAATGATTTATGTCATATGACAAAGAGTTTAAGAAATAAAAAATTTTTATTACTTATACTAAAAATATTTTGGATAATTTATAATAAATTAAATTTATTATAACATATTTATAAAATATAAAAAATGAATATAAATTTTGAAAGTCAAAGAGACATACTGTAAAAAAAAATTAACATAGAAGGAAAATTAAAATAATTTATTCAAAAAATTATTATAGAAAGTAAAAACAAACAAATGAGTGTGAAAAAAATAAGAAATAGGAGAATACGAGGAATAAAAGGTGCACCCATGAATAAATATATAAATTTATTATTATCATTTTATTTTGGCCCTCGTCATTTATTTCACCGCTTATCTATAAACCAATTTTTGTAGTATAGCTGATATTATAGCTGTACACATGGGACCTAATACCTGCAAGGACTTCCCTAGAGTTGTCCAGCGGATTTTGGATCTCGATAGCCAGGGAGCCATTACCCCAGACAGAAGTTAGGGTTCTTTTGTATTTCTACAGTACCAAAAAACAGTTTTTGTAGTATAATATGATATAATTCGGAAATACCGTATCGCCAGACCTAAATTACCCAGATCTAAAGAATACTGCTAAACACACCTCATGTTGTGACTTTTAAGTTTCACCCCCAAAACAACATTAGACGGCACTGGTTACTAAGTGCAGTACCCACTTGTACGCCTGTTTAATAACACATGTAAATTGGCAAATATGTGAAAAGATACATCTATAACGAAGAGGAAACTTTTTGTTCTGTTAAATGTGCTGTGAGACAACTCAAAGTTGACACATCTATCATTACAGAATGGAATTTCGCAAGATGATACGCTCTGCAGATTTTCACCTTATGAAAGCTTGAATTTCCATTTTACACTAAAGAAAGAAGTTAATCAAAAACCAAAATGGGGGAAGAACAATGGGAGAGAAGGCGGAGGAAGAGGTGTCACACAAAGTCGCACAATGCTTCGTGCTTTGTTGGTATCTTTAGTTATCGTTGCCAAGGAAGGATGGCATCATACATTAAATCTTGTGAATCATGCCAGGCAGCAGAGTGATCATAAGCTTTTGACACAATACAGAGAACGGAAGCCTCTAACCTGTCTATCTGATCATAAAATTACAGCCTGGTTGTGTCAGTTAACCCTTCCCCTGAAATGAAAAAGGAGGTCAGTACTCATTAAATTTCAGAAAATAAGAAGAATTCTCAGGTACACGTGGTATATGATGCAGTTAGTCTGGACCAATCACAATTAGTAACTGCTATAATAATTTTAACATTGGGTGGCAAAGTATATGTCAAACTAATTATTTTTATTGATCTAGTGCACATAATGAATATACATGTGTAGACAAGAATCTATTCAAACAAAATTCATGTAGCACCTAATATGTGCATTGGATAGAATATACATGCCTTCTCACCTATATGCGAATGTTAGCATGCTAGTAATTTTCAACGGAACAGGAAAACCTAATCTTTCAATAAGAAAGTAGGAACACCACAAACGTCACAAATAACTGTCACTAACAGTGATCAAGCAATGATTCAGGATTGCCGGAAATGAAGAACACTTACCGTCCAGAAGAAGATTGGCAGGAAATGGAGAGTGACCATTGTGTTCAGCAGTAGTGCAAGAGAGGGAGGGAAGGGTGTGAAAGAGAAAGACACTTCTATTAAGACATACAAGTCCACTAAATTTTTATTTTATTTTTTGGTTACAAAGGAAGCTTAATGGCTTTGATAGGGGAAAAGGGATTATGAGATCAACCCCATAGGTTCAGGGATAGGGGACAACAAGATGATCACATGAGCCCAAAGCTCGGGTCACATGTCCACTAAATTTGTAAGTCTTGAATTGAACACAACAGTATTTTTTTGCCCATTTGATAGAGATGAAGATGCTAACCTCTAGATAAAAGTGAGGAAAAAGTATTGCTATATAAATGCTTTCTCACTTCTATTCTATTTTATCCATAAATTTCACCATAAACACATCAAAGGACTACAATGCATCACCTCCGGACAAAAAAACCTTTTAGCACTGATTAGGACTTAATATCACAAGATCTCCCTAATAAATGTTACAACAAACAGCATTAAACCTAAAAAATTGCCACTTTCCACATAAATCATGTTTCTATAAGAAAATCCACACAATTCATTCATAGGTGTAACAATGAAGTTATGACAGTACAAAGGACAACTTTTTGTTTATCTAAAATTGGTAAGGAGGGGTGATAGACCCGGCAGGGAGTATTGCGCTCATACCAAGCCTGGTCAGTGCTAGTCCACATTGGAGGAGTATACTCTATGTGTGGCCTGAAGACCCAACTAGCACATAGGATTCTCACCCTCACCAGGAAAGCAGTGCGTAAGTTTAGCCCCACCAAGGACCTATAGAGGATTGAACTCAAGCTCTTCCAACAAAAAGTCCAATCTCTCCACCACTAGGCCACAGCCCTTGGTGGTAATACAAAGGACAACTTTATATTAGAAAGACTGAAAGAATATTGCTACTTCCGCCAGCCTTAGTAATAAAGTGATACTACAAACAGCATTAAAATTAAAAAAATTACCTTCTATGTACAAATGTTACTTCAATCAGAGAATCCACACATTGAACTCATGTGCAACAATTAACTCATAATAGTACACTCAGATCGAGCTAATATTTTTCAACATTATCTAAAGTATCACTACTTTTGCCTGCCTTAGAGTACAGTTAGATCCAGCTCCAATCAGTTAATATTAGCTAATGTATCACTACCTTTGCCCGCCTGAGTTATACCTAAAGATTTTGTTTCTCATTGGCATTCAAATACACATACATACATCCACTGAAGTACAAAAGTGTGAACAAGCAAACACATGCATACAAAATAATTCCCAATTCTTTTTACCTTATGGGGTGGAGTTCCTGGTCTCAGTGTGCTGTTGCCAAATACACCTTTCCCTTTCTTCTCAGAAGATTTGAGGATCTGGAAAGAGCATGTCAAGGTGTCATCCACACTCATCATAGCACCAGCGTTGTCAAACTCACCACAGTAATTTGGTGCAGAGAATATGGTCACCAGCTGACGCTTTGCAAAAAACTCATACCCATCTTCTACAACCTGATACAAAAGCCCACAATTTTTAGAGAAACTTAAGTTCAGATTCACTAACTCATACTGATTAAAAATCCATGAGCTGAAAGGTTCACACAGCAACATAGACAGATAGCTAAAGAATAAATCATAAATGAACTTGAACATAAGAATAATGACCTGATGCTAATGTAGTGCAAAGTTTGCAATACAAACAGAAACAGAAAATCCGCTCTGTTGGGAAAAACCATATTTGGTCATGGAATGCCAAATGTGACTTTAAACATAACATGTTCTCCTAAATAAAATATTGGAGTCTAGAAAAACAGCTGCAATGTGCAGATGAGAGAAGGAGGGGGCCAGCAGGGAAGATTGTCTACCAGTGAATTCTGTAATCTTATTTTTATGTCTTTTATCATTTCATACAACATCTTTTCCATCCCTTGATTCTCTTGCAAATATTACAAATGATTTATTTCTATAATAATAATAAGCATGCTATCATTACCTGGTGAGCTCTGCAAATCAGATCAAGATCGTGTTTTTCAAGAAATTCAACAACCTTATCAGCCCCAAATGTATATGAAACACCTCGATCATTTTCTCCCCAGCCATCAAGTTCTTTATCAGGATCAGCCCATAGCAGGTCACACAGAAGGCCCTGGTCTGGCACATCAACAGGGCGAGCAATATTCCTTATCTGATCCAAGTTTTTAAGATCAGGAGATAGTCCACCATGCATGCACAGGATCTTCTCATCTATAAGAGCAGCAACAGGAAGACAATTAAAGCAATCAGTAAATGTCTTCCAAAGGCGAACATTGAACCTCCTCTTGCACTCATCATAAAAACCATATATACGATTGATGGAAGCACATTCATGGTTGCCCCTCAGAAGAAAGAAGTTCTCCTTGTATTTGATTTTGTATGCAAGGAGTAAACATATTGTCTCTACGCTCTGCTTCCCACGATCAACATAATCACCAAGAAATAAATAATTGGCTTCAGGAGGGTATCCTCCATACTCAAACAACCTTAAAAGATCAGAAAACTGACCATGAACATCTCCTGCAAAAGATACATATAATACATAACACAGTGACCCATTTTGACATTTATTAATTAAACAACTAATGTATTGAAATAATTTTTTCAACTAAATATTCATGCCCATTGGTGAAGAATCCAAAAGTCTACCCAAGAACATATCCAAACAATTGTATCATTCACATACATTCCTTGACAAACATTTCCACATAAATGAATAATCAATAATTGTATGCAAGTAATTAATTATCCCAATAATAGTAGTAGCACGATAATCATTTTCCCTTTTAAGCTCTCTTTCACACTGACAGTAAACACATATGCATAAACATATATCTCCCATGCCAAAATTTCCAAGATAGGGATGAAAGAACACAGAAGTGAACATATTTTTTAGGGAAGAAAAGCAGCTCTATGACAAAAATTTAAAAACTTAAAGATAATTTACCAAATTCCCTTTCAAAATATTTTTCTCTTCTCAATAACTTTTCAATATTATGAACCAAAATGTACAAGTTTTCCCTTATATTTAAAACTTTACTAATTAAAGAGGCTGATGCAAAATTGGCAGATGAGTCACCTTGGTTCATCCATGCAAAACATATTCACGTAAGATTATACTAATGGCACAACAAGAAATTCTTTCTCTTGCTTTCAGATGGGAAAGAGTCTATCATGAAAGTACCGTGCCAATGATGAATGAGCATTTTAGTAAGGATGAATGTCACAGGCAGGGAATATGTTAAAAAATAGTCTGCAACTACTGAAAGCAACCAAAACTAGTCAGAACAAAATCATAAGCAAATACAATAAAGCAAAGCTGACTACTAAATTATAATGGATCCAAACCCTTAGACCGTAGTTCCCACAGCCAAAATGAGCTCAAAAACTTGTATTGTGTCTAGGTAAAAAAAAGTAAAACACAATATGGTGCTTGTAGCAATAATTGGCTAGTGTTCCCTTTTTATTGCAACAACAAAAATTCTATTGTTACCTACAGAAGTCGGGCAGACAGCTTAACATATAATAAGTCCCCAAGAGAAGTTTTGTAAATCAACCACATCTACCCACTCTAACAATTTTATTTTTTTATTTTTTATCTTACCATCTTCAACGACCTTCTTCATATGATATGAAAGGATACTAAGGAAAAACAAGCAATATGGTAACATTCACTTGTTTTTTTAAATGTAATGAACTTCTCATCATAAGTAATATAGTAACAGTTCTACAACTTCCCATCTACCCATAAGATGCATTTCTTCAACTTGTAAACCAAGCAATATAGTAACATTCACTTTTTATTCTTTGCGTTTTAAACGTAATGAACTTCTCATCGTAAATCTTCTTCCAATCCAGTAAATGTCTTACAGTAATTTATCATGTCCCTTTCAAACCTAATTATAGAAGTACTATCTAAAAAAGTCTAATTTCTACTCTACAGCAACTATCTTCGACTAACCGCATTGTATTACTACTGGGTTGCTGCCCCGGAGCCTATACATTGCCAAATTAGGGTTCGTAGTCCTCAAACTAGATAAAGAAAGTATGACAACATCTTCAGAAACAAAAGAATTATCCTTCTATCTCGTTAGTTTCATCATACAAACACACAGTCAAGAAATTAAGACCAACTGACAGGCGAGCCAAAACCCTATGTGATATCTTTCATTCGAATAATTAATTTAGATAATCGTTTTACCACAAATCTTAATTGGAGCTTCGAGTTCGAGGAGATTGGGCTGACTGAGAAAGATCTCCTTGGAAGCGACACAAAGCTGCCGGATTTCTGCCTCCGTAAGATGCACCTGCTTCGTGGTTCTCCCGTTCTTTGCTGAGACCAGCCTCCGAATAATATCGTCCAGCACACTCTCGTCCATAATAAATCTCTCTAAGAAACTCAATCTCACAAACCAAGACAATGCAAACCGGTGCCCTGAGTAAACCTATTTGTTTGATTTCTAAAGTTACAAGCAATCAAAGCAGGGAATGGTCCGTTTCTGAGAGAAAGCTTTATGTGAAAAGCAGTGAGGTCGAAGAGAATCAGATGACTACGGACAACAGTAGACGTTAAATGTAACGGCTCACAGGATACCGGCGGCCGAACATAGACCAAAGAAGTCGGTCAAGAGAACAGTGAAGTTCTCATGGGCTGAGTTTGGTTAGCGACTGATGGACAATTGCGTGGCCACCGTTTCCCACTAGCGACTGACAGACGGAATAAGGGATATTTTAAACAGTTGTATGAGGGGCTCTTATAAAAGGGTTGCCCTAGGAGATACACCTGGCGTTGGTATGTACCTATAAATAAATATATAAAACTGCGGGTCCTATCTTCTAATTAAAGGAGCATAACCTCGCACGTGCACGGGAGCTAGGTCAACTCGTTCTAGTCAGTGCAACTTTATTATTACATTTGGTTTAACGCAACGATGAGTTCATGACAGTGTTGATAATTACCTTAAAACACATTCATCTTGATTTTTACAAGTTTTTGTAAGTATCTTATAGAAAATATTTTATGAATAAATCATTAATAGATTAATAAAATTATAATTTTTTGTCATCAATCTTTTAATTTTGGTATATTTTAATTGCTATTAAGAATCGTCCAACTGTAAATTTATTGAACTAAAATATTAGAAATCAATATATGTTTTGGCCTTTCTTTTGTCTAATTTGTTTGAATTATTTTATTTGTTTCAATATCGACATTCTTTTTGGTAAAATGTGAGGAAACCAGAGTCTCCTTTTGTTTCCATCCACTAAGAACAATTTATTTTTTTATTATCAACACGTTTAATAATATAGTTGTACCTAATTGTTATAGTAAAACTTTCTTCGTTTAGAATGGTTGAGTTTGAACTCAAACCTCTATCTCCCTCTCTATATATACGAGTAATATATGAGTAAGAGGAACTTGTTATTCCTCTTATAATAAAATGGAAAATAGTAAATGCATGTTTTACAAAGCACTTACTTTGTACATTTAGGTTTTTTATAAAAACTTGTAATGTACTGTTTCTTTTTTGTTGAATCTGAACGTAGAGAATAAGTATTTTTTAACAGGTGTGTTTATCATCATTCTGAAAAATACATATATATTTATTTTTCCAAGATTCATGCATAATTTTACATTTTTTTTCTCTTTTTACACTCTCACGTATGGAGTTATAAAGGTTCATGACAAACATTTAAAAAAAAAAATAGGCCCTATTTACTTTGTTCATTTTCTGTTTTTTTTTAATTTTTAAAATTTTATTATTAAATATATGTACTTTAATTATTTCTTCCATTAGATATCTGAAATTGCCCTATTAGCATTTCTCAAAATAAAAACTAAGTGTAGTTAAAAATTTGATGAGATAAAAACTTATTATAATCTATTTTTTTATAAAGAACTAATTTGATACTTGTACGTTACATTCGCCAAGTTTTTGTTATTATGATTGCATTAATATTTATTTTTATTTATTGTACAAAAAATAAATGTGTTTGAAATATGTATTTGGTTTGCTACAAATAATATTATAATCATTTATTTGTTAATAAATCATAGTGCAATAGATAATAATCCCTATTTACATTTTATAATTTTTAAACGCTTCAACATACAAAATTTAAAGAAAATGAAATAAAAATAACTAACATTCTCTTTTTGAGATAGAATTATTTGCTTTTTTGTTATTTATGAAAGTAAATTTTATATTAAAATTTAATTACATTATATATTATTTATGTCTATATATAATATATTGTGTATTTATTGGCTCTAATATCCAGTTTTTCTAAATTTACATCTGTATGTAATCATATATGTTTATTTTAATATTTCTATTGTAAAATAAGTGATAAATTATTTAATATATATAAAATGTTAAAAGATAAATTTAAAAAGAGAAAATCTGAAGACAACATCTGCCGCCATAAAAAGTTTGACCACTATATTTGGTTAAAAATTTTAGTAACACTTATAATTTTTTTATAGGAGTTTTCTTTTTTTATAATTTTATTTGTATTTAATTTTTATAATATAAAATTTATATTATTAAATTTATTAAATTATAAAATTTAACATTTTTTAAATTTCATACCAAAAAATATAAATATTATATAACATTAAAGGTATCAATATATGCTTTTTATCATTATAAATTTATTTTTAATAAATTTTTATAAAATAAAATTTATATTATTAAATTTATTATACTGTTAAAATAAATTACAAGATATAATAAATTTAAAGTAAATTTTTTCTTTCTTTGATGGAATGATCGTAGCCGTTCGATCCCCAGTAAAAAGTTTGAACAACGTACTTGACGTTCGTTTGGTTTAGGTATTCGGGCTATATTTGTAATTGAAATTCGGGCCATGATGTTACAATCTTTTATATATACGTATAATATATATAATTGAGATCTTTTAAAATTTAAAATATAATTTTAAAAAATAAAATATAAATAAATTTATTAATAAAAAATTAATAATTATAATTATTGTTAAAAATAAATAAATTATAATTTATAAATTTAAAATAATTATAGTTTTTTATTTTTTATAATAACTCAAATAAAAATAAAAAGTTACGATCTTAGTATAGTTACTGTGTGCCCGGGATTCCTTACACTTGGATGCGGGACGGGACACTGCTTCCATTTAATAAATTTCTTTCGGCCTTCAAAAAAAAAAGAAAAAAACTTGAACTTGGATACGGCGCATATTCTAGTAAAACATCAGCCAATAGTTAGGACACCATGTCATGCAAGTGTGCCGTTCCTAATTAATACCAACGGTCTTACTATTTCACGTATACAATTTTATAAAAATTATTTAAAAAATCAAATCATTAAAAATTACAAATAATTTAAAACGCCTAAAATGAAATAAATAATTATGTAAAACCTACTTTTATGTGCTAAACTTTATCACTATCAATAATAATGATCTAAATTTTAAAAATTACTTTTACTTTACTTTTGTTACACTCATTTCATATTTAAATAATATATTTTATTAATTTATAGATCTTATAATTTAATTTATTAAATTCAATTTAATACTAATTTTATGATATTAAAATTAAAAATTATATTATATATACATAGTGGTGATATGTTTAAATAAAAAATAAATAAATTTTTTAAACAATTTTATTCATTGATAAAATTTTATAAATAACTGTCTAATTAAATAAACATAAACTCATTATTTATTAAACTAATTTATATGACTTATGTCCTAAATTTATGTCTTGATTATATCTAAGTTTAGATATTTTAAACATTAATTGAAATATCATAAAAATTTTAATAATTTAAATTTTGTTATAAAAATTAAAATAAAATTAAAAAAATAATTTTATCTTTTAATTGTTATTTTTGTAACATTAATTTAATTTAATTTAATTTTTATAACATAAAATTTAAATTATTAAATTTAATAAAATTAACATATTATATAAATGTATTGTGAATTTTTTTTTTCAAATTTTAAGATAAGTACATCTTGTTATCATAACCCTATTTCCTTCGCTAATGGATAATGCCACGTCAAGGCATCTGAAAAGACAGATTAACCTCAAAAGAGCAAAGTTAAGGCGTTCTGGATTGCCCCTATGCTCATCTCACCGGAATATTCCCCATGACGGACTGTATCCAAACACAACTGACCATTTCCCGAAAACTATATATATCAATCTTTCATCTCAAATTTTGCCCTAGAAAACCTCATTTCGCCGCAACATGCTCTTCGTTACCAAACACTCCATTTCGCTCCACTCTCCTTCTCTCCACAAATTCGCTTATTCTAGCTCTGTTTCTGGTCGAGAACTGTCCAGATACGCGTTAGGATGCACCCTTCTTGCTTATTCATGATATATTGGGCTCGATTTTGAGTCGCCGAGATGTTTATCGCCGCCTTTTAATTCCGTGCTTGCGTTTTTAATAAAGGGCTTTCGCTTACTGCGATGGATGCTGTGGAGTTGCCTTTCCCAGTAGACGTCGTAGCGGCACCAAAGCTGATGGGATCAGGGGGGTTTGTTCGAGCTGGGGTTACAGTCAAGGAGGTGGAGGGTTGTGGGTCTGATCCCGTTTCAATCATAGTTAGTCATTCAATTGAACCTTGCAATTCCCGTCTTAGTGAAATCGGTGAGTATTTCTTCTCATATATGTATGCTAATCTTGAAAGTTTCATCTTTTAGCCTCACTTTTTTTGTGAAAATTAAATGCATTTGTTCACTGGTTGGGTAACATGTTTTACTAGCATCATGATTTGGGTATTTTGATTCATTCCATCTTGGGATTTGAAGCTGAGTCTGTGACGTCATAATTTTTTGTTATGCTTGGAAAAGGGTATGGCTGTGAAATTTTGGCTTATTTCCGTTCTATATGTTTTCCTTTTTATTTCACAGTGCCCAACCACCATTTTTAGAGTATGCATAATTTCATCATGAGAGCTGATAACGAACCTCGTGACAACTGACAAGCACTCCAGCTGCAGTTAAAATAAATTTTCTATGTTGTCAATACCCATCAGTTAACTGAAACTCAAAATTGATATCTAGTAAGGAAAAATCTCGTTGCTTTTTTACGATTCAATGGCCTTGTGTTTAAGTTTCTATGGATGCCATATAAGCAAATTAATAGACTTCAAGAGTTGCCGTGAAGCATTGTCACCCAGTTGTACAGGCACTCACTCTCTTGCTCCCGTTGGGCCCATGCTGGATTCAACAATAGGAGGAATAACCTGCTGTGTTTAACAGTTTAAGTATGTTAAGTTCAAGTCCAATGCTTCTTAGTAAGTCTACAGGGTGAGCGCAACCATTGATTACCTGCTTTAAGCACCAAGAAAGTGTTGAGATCTCTAGATGGGGTTTATGAGAAGGAAGTTGCTTGCCTGGTTGTGCCAATTGATCTTGGTTTCTGCCCTACATTTATGTAGATAATTCTTAATTTTTTTGCTTTCTTTCTTGTTTGTTAGCTTATGAATTTCAATAGTGAAGAACTTGTTATGCACTTAACGGAAGCAGTATTGTTGCTAGATCGTTGGCAGTATGGTGGTAATACCTAACTTGCATATAGGCTTCTCCCCAGGCAGGCATTGTGATTTCTGCTGGGTAAAATAAATATGAACTTAATAAAATTGTTGCTGTAGAGTCTATTTGGCTAATTGGATGTTTACAAATCTTATAACTCTATGAATTCAGAAATGGTTTTAAGAACAACATTTTCTGTCAGCCTCTTCTTTCTTCTTACTTCCTTTATAGGCGGAGTCTAGTAATTTCAGTCTTTTTAACTTTGACTTGTTGCCTTTTTGCGTTTCTATTTATTGTTGCTTGGTTCTGAATCATGCCCTTTTATGTGAGTATTCTGTCGCATGATCTTATTGTAGGCAATGCCGTTGTACCAGATGTTGTAAATGTGAAAAATGATAATGAGTTTCCCTCACGGGAAGAAATGGTGGAGACTGAACTCTGTAAAAATTCTAGTCATCTGCCCCATCTTCAGAGTGAAGAGGTGTCAAAAAATGTGCCCGGCAAGGGCAAAAATTGTCCCATAAGTACTTCCAAATTTGGAAGTATGCCGTTACAACGAAAAGCTCGAAAAGTTAACAGGAGTAATGGTTCAGGTTCAAAGAGGCCACGGACATCCCAATCAGAAGATTGCAGGAGTCCAAATGCAATTGAGGAGTTAAAGGATGTTTCTGATGGGCTTGGGTCCCATCAAATTAAATGTAGTTCTCCAGGTATAACTCATACATCAGTAATTTGTACCCAAATTATTATTTCCTTAAATATATCTGTATTCAATCATTATGAACCTGTATGCGCTCAGTTTTTTTCCCTTCCTCTTGGTTTAGATAAGAGTCAATTACTAAAGCAGAAAAGCAATGCTAACAAGCGTGGTGATAAGAGGAACTATAAAGGTTCTGCCAAGCCTAAATTTGACTCATCCTCGATGAAATTGGGTTCAGTAATCTTCGGTTCTGCCTGTGGAGGGAACAACTTTTTTGGTATGAACTTATTACTTATTAGGCATATTTGATTCTTGTGCAAATGATAAATCTCATGTAATATCTCTTTCTTCACAGAGCATGTAATTATGTACAGTTCATCTACTTATCTGATAATTCAGCTCATTGTATTTAATTATTTGTGAATCTATCTGCAAATATATAATTAATGATAATAGTCATTCACATTTTTTTTATTTGTTCAGTACCACAAATAAACTGGTTCTGGACTTAGCCAGCTTAGAAGCAACCAAATATGTTAAGTCACTCAAATTATCAAAATTATAATACATTAGTTGTTTGGTCAATTTCTAACGTGATATTTTTAAACCACAAATATGTTGTGTAATGCATATCATGCATTGATGTCTCAGGATGTCCCTCTTATTAAAACATTATTCTTCAAATAGGTATCATTGTGGTTGTGCTGGGACTGCTCCAGAGGCATTTTATCATAATATTTAGCTATTTTTAACTTCTAGATCTTCAGCGTGTACCTGGTTCATTTAATTTTGAAATGTGATTCCCATCTGTGGGCCAGTTGAGTCAGGTCTATAATCATGTCAAATTTTTGGCTTCCTAGCAATATGATTTTGGCAGTTATTTATTATATCCGATAGATAGCAACACATCAACAAAGCTATATGTTTTGATCTACAATCTGATGAAAGGTTTGGTCACTAATTTTCAATCAGCAATTATATTGAATTCCCTATTTTTTAAGTTTTGAGCTTATGTACTGGATTGTGTTCTTGTTATCCTTATCTTTTATATCTTCCATTGGGGTGCTTGCCATCTGACTTGACACGTTAAATTATTTTTCCTTCCCTTTCTGTTGTTGTTGTTGTTCTTCTTCTTCTTACCTCTACTTTTTTAATATCTTTTTAATGGATGAAGGGAGGATGGTTTTAGACTGGTTGATGATTGTATGGTTTGAGTTCCATCATTATGACAAATCAATTTTTTAGTATGCTGTGCCTAGGGGGTTTGTCATGATTGCACAGTTGATTTGAAGAGTGTTTTCCTTATAGTGTCCTAATGTTACATATCCTTTCAAATTTTTCACTAACAAGTGGAGCGTACATACATCTTAAATGGAATCTGTGGAAATTGTTGCCAGGGTTGTATGGTCTGAAACATGATATCCATGATTTCACAAAGCTAATGGATGAGCCACCATTGGATGAGCTCCTGAGGGGCACTTTTGACTGCCCCAGTATGAGCAAAGATAAAGGGAAGAAAATATCAAATACAAGTGAAAGTTTTTTTAACTCAATCAGAAAGGCTTGCTCTATTATTCAGTTCCCAGAGCCTGTTCAGTACCAAAATATGTCTGAGATGGATAGCTTCCCCAACAAAAAAATGTCCACTTGCCAATTGAGTTCAGTTTCTGTTGTAGAAGCAGGTGGCATTGGGGATAAAGGGCAATCTTGCATGACAGTTTCGGCTTCATGTCAAAAGGTTAGTATTAAGTACATGCTCATTCTTGGCTTAATAGAGGAAAATTTGAATTGCTACAAATCCATACGAGCAACATAAAGGCTGCACCTCATATATGACTTCTTTGTTCAACTATGAAACTTTTTGCTTGTCCATGGTCTTTTGTGCCTGCACTAATTTATATTTCACAAATAGTAACCTGATTCTACCGTGGTAATGTGATTTTATATTTTGTTCGTTGACATACAGGATGCTTATAGTTTAACTGAAACTCTCTCTACTGCACTTGACGTTCCATTATATCAACCTAAGGATGTCTTGGAACGCATTGCACTCCCTCCATCCAGGGATTTGGAGTCTTTGCTCTTGGATGTGTCCAAGCCTGCCGTTACCACAAAGAATGGTTTTGATCAGCGTTCAGGCAAGCTGGTTTCTCGTCGGCCAAGCTTGCCAGCTTTCCCTTGGTCTCAAGCTTTTGGTGGCCATTGTAGAACTAATTCTGACACAATTAAGTTAACAAGTAGGAGCACATGCCAAGGTAAATGGGCAAGGATAGGTGTCAGTACTAGCACTACAGATGTCAATCGAGGTTGTTTCACAAACCTTGATTCTTTCACTTATAATGAAAGCCTTGTTCCTTCAATGGGTGCTTCAGACATTAAAGAATTTCAGTCTTTATGTGGTAGTCTTGCATTCTTTCAATTGGGTTCATCAGCTCCTGTATCGTGTTCAAATGCTTCTCAGATTACTGCAGGTACAAATTTGTCTATGTCTATCTCTACCTGAATTGTCACCCCCCTCCTCTCCTGGTGGAAGCGTCTAATTGTCATAACTTTTTCCTGAAAATGCAGGACATGCGGGCCAGGTGGATAATATAAGAAATGGTATGTACCTATGTGTACACTTGAACGACTGTTTCTGCATGCCTTCATAAATAATCAATTGAAATGGGTTCTCCATTTACATTGTTATTTGCCACATATTGCATCATAAATCTTATTATTTGGTGACCATGGGTTGTAAGCACTTAGACATTACGCCTGAGGATTACACCTTCAGATTTCAAGAAACTTAATTTACTGAATTTACAATAAGATTAAGACCTCTCTTTCTCTCTCCCTTCTTAATATTTTTGTGTACAACAGATGAGCGTTGTCCAAGAGTATTAGCTGCTGCACGAACTCTCTGTGAAATTGCAACTGATCACTCCCTGAAACAATACCCTGATGGAATTGTAAGATGGCAAAGGAAGACTCCACATAAGACCATGAAAGCTCGCCGCTTGAAATCAAAGGAGAAACTCGAAGAAATGCTTTCAACACCAATTCCAGTGGTTGGATCTGAACTGGTTGTCAGAAGTGTGGAGCAGATAATGTCCTCAAAGAAGCCAAGGTGTTCCACAGTGGAGGACAAGGATGATGGCCATTCCAATAATGTTAAGAAAGGACCGTGTTCTTGGCCTACTTCAAAATCAAGTAGATTGTTACCCAGTAAATCAGTTAGGGACTCGATTGTGGAAAACAAACATTCAACTACCACCCTTCTGAAGCAACATTGTATGATGCCCCCACCTGCAAGGGTTTTGGATAAGTCCTGCGACAGTCAGCAGAAGGTAAGAAACTTGGTCTTGCCAGATTGGAAAAGGGGAAGGGACAAGTCAGATTGATCAAACATTGTTTACTTTAGAAGCCATCTCTTGCTGACAGTTATTGTGATTGAAAAATGTTAGGTCGTTAGTAAAAGGCTGCTTTGTATATATTATGCTGCGGCCGGGATGAGATTGTTGTAAGGGTTGTGTTCAAGGATAAAGATGATTTAAATGTTGTATCATTAAACAATTGTACAAAACATCGAGAATTCTTTGCCTAGTGTAGAGCATTTTACAAGGCAATAGAAAGTTGAAGTTCCCTGTCTTCCTGTGAGTGTGATGGACGGCAGTGTCCTATGTTTGGTTATGCCCTACTTGTTGCTTAGAAATATGGTATTGCAATAGAATAACTAGGGCCATAGTCAATACTTGCCGTTGGGCAAGGCTAAGGATTAGAGGTATTGAGTAGACTTGTGGTTTGCTTGAAACTATGGAAGGCTCAGGGAAATCATGGGCCCTCATTTACTTTTATTGAATTTTAGAAAGTTGTGATGATGGCTTCTACCATGGCAAAAATGGATTACTATACACGAGGATGCAACTCATCATAGAAAGTACTTCTTAAGATGCCCGTTTGAAGCATAGGCAGATAATGAAATTCATTCAGACAGTTCAAATTAATAGAAGCTAACTGTATTTCCGTTCATAAACTCCGTTTATTTAAAGTATTAATCAACTAATTAAAAAGAAAAAAGTGTTACTCAACCAATCAAAGAAAAAAAAATAGCACATGGCCTCCTTCCAAGTAAAATGTTTAACGGGATATCAAAATTGAGTCGTATAATTATATCCCAAAACCCAAATTGTTCATGCATATAAAATTTGATGACAAGACACAGAATAATGTCATGAAAACATTTGATCGAGGAGCAAAACGAGTGCCATGGCGAAGGCAGGATCAAAGCCCGGGTGAACAACCAACTGAAAAATCTCTATCCCAAATGAGACGTCTTTGCTATTGGCTTCCTTCCTCTTAATCTCAGCTACGACCTTCTTCGACTCATCCAACATCTTACAAGTCCGATCCGCGTAGGAACCCTCAATCGTAAACGCAGATCCTTTATCTGAGGCTCCACGATACACAAATGCCTGAACATTGGGATTACCCTGTAAAATGTTCACATGCTTTCTCACACAACAAATTGGAGACTCTGATGACTTACTCCTCATACGTTCATTCCCCACTTCCCCTTCATACACAAACCAGCTATCTAACAGCCCAAGCTTCTGCAAATTTCAAATTCAAAGTGTCCGTCAATAAAAAAATTTATGTTCCACAACTATTTTCTGAAAGTTCGCATTTATCTTTTGCATGGCGTTCTGTATTTTGGATATATAGAAAAGAAAATGGAGTGTCAATGAGGTATAACGTCATACCCTACGGCGGCGCATGGTGAGGACGGCTTTTCCGGAGGCGTCCATGAGAATGACTTCCTGTGGGTGTCCGATGTAATTGTCAACCCGATACACCAGATTTCCATAAGAATCGATCACTGTGAATCCCTTGCAAGTGAATACAAGTGATTTTCTCCAAACTGTCAGCGATGTGCACAAGCCGCCTTCGATTCTTGGATATGCCTTCTCTTCTTGCTCAGGCTGTTGTTCCTCCTGCACTACTCTTGACAAAAATTTGAACCTAGAAAACATCCTCATTCTCATCTACCTCTGCCTTTGCTAGTGCATATATATATATGTATATATATATGTCTGGTCCTGTATTAAGTGTCGTTCTGGTGCTGGTAAGAAGGGTGACAACATCATATGTTAGACATACAGACTGTTTCGGAAGGTTTGGTAGGGCGAGGATGTTGACAGGCCAGTCTAAACTGCACGTGTAGGGCCAGATGCTGATTCTGAAGTGGAAGAGATACTTCAGTGAATTCAACGAGAAAAGTAGTATATATTGAAGCTGAATTTCTAAGCATCAAGCATTGGAGAAAGGCGACGCGTGGTTGCTTAGGTTTCATTGATTGAAGGTCTCCTAAGATTCCAATTTCCAAATGTCTTGCTCTTCTTTTCAACTAGGATTTGTGCTCACGTTTCTTGTTTACATCTATGGGGGAGCAGATTCTCGAGAAAGAGACAGAGACTGGAACCCATAAGTCTAGCGGGAGGACTGGCCACTAGGGACTATGGGGTACGAGAGAGAGTGAGATTAAAGAAAATTGGTCATTTTACAATTACAATTTGAACCGAAATTTTGATAATTGTCACAAATATACAAAATCAAGGTTGAAATGGGTTCAAGAGATGA
Source organism: Dicorynia guianensis (assembly GCA_037013595.1). Taxonomy (NCBI): domain Eukaryota; kingdom Viridiplantae; phylum Streptophyta; class Magnoliopsida; order Fabales; family Fabaceae; genus Dicorynia; species Dicorynia guianensis. The sequence continues at coordinate 37,016,808 of JASUAB010000006.1, forward strand.
GAATTAAAATTAGAAAATAGACTGCCGTACCCGTCAATCATCTCCGGTTCAACTGCATATGGCATGTTGCAAATATTTAAAGAACAGAGCCCTTGTTGCCGTTGATGAAGACAGGCAGCCATAACTAATATTAAATAGCATCCAACATGTATTTGTTATACATATAAATGCCAATTAAAAAAATGGAAACAAGCAACTTAGATGCGTTTGCCACAAAATTCATATATGAAGACGACGAAAGGTTAATAACTTTTGATTTAGTTGAACCAAATTTGGGATCCAGATGGGTAAAAAGAAATGCTAGTTTTAGAAGGGTTGAGCGGTCAAAATGAAGAGTGGAAACCAGATAAGCATGCTGTGTTGGCAAAAAGAAAAGGTTAGTAACCAAGGAAGAGGGTGCCAAAGGAGCTTTGGCTGGTGGCCTTCATGGGCATCCAAAAAGCAGAAATTAAATAGTTTTGTATTACAAGAGTTGTCTGTAATAATCTTATGAAAAAGCTTGGTAAGATTTTTAAGATGATAGGGATATCTAGTCTACTATGACCAGCAGCATCGGCATCCAGTCGTCTGTCCTTGCGTAGTTTTCCTCAAACACGGCTTTGTCATTTGGGGTGAAAGTGGATATCATGTAATGTTTTTCTGAGTCTCAATGGTATTCATATTTTTATATTTATAATTCACTTATAATTATGTTTATCTACCTACTCACCTCCTTATTATTTTATATGAACTTAAAATAATTTAAAATTAAATTATAAATAAATTGTAAATACTAAAATGTGAAATTTAAAATTAACTTATAAGTAAATTATAAATATTGAAACATAGTTTTTTTTTTATGAATTTCCAGCTTGCCGTGCCACATTTAATATGACTTTAGTGATTACTGAATAAAAAATGTCATTCTTACTTCATTTATTTTATATCTTATTATAATTAAATTTATAAAATTTAATAAATTTAATTTTATCAAATAAAAATAAAATTATGAATGTAATAGAATTGATTCCGACTACTCTCACTCACTGGGAAACCTAGCTACTTACAAAGTCTCATTCATAGCAATAAACATTTAAGCAAAATTCTTTCTTTACCATCTCCCCATAAAATGTTTCAGCTTGCTTTCAGTTTGTGCCTTCTTTGTTTTTGGTTATCGTTTAATATTGTGAAGTACTGAAACGCTCATCGGAGAAAATAAACAGGTGCTCCAGTGTGCCTCTAACTGGCATGAACATGAAGACTAGAGAAACCACGGTGCAAGGACACGTGGACTTATAAATTGCATAAAACAGTATTAGTTTAATCACAGTGGACCACGTACGTCAATCGCCGCCATTTTTGGAAAAGAGTCTAACAATTACATCATAGATATGCTATGCGTCAACCACGTGCTCAGAGACATGGGTTTGCCATGACCATGATCCATGTTGGTATGTCTTAATTCGATTACGGGCTAGCAGTGTTTCTTGGTCTTCAATACATGATCAAGCAGAAAAGAAGAAAGAGATGCCATTAATGACATAGGAGAATGAATTCCTATCACTTCATCTATTTCATTTTTCCGACAAATTGTGTTCTTTTATATTCAAAAACTTGTAGAAACGCCGATGAGCCTCTGGCTCGTTCGCGCTACTGCCACTCATCTCGAATCAAGTTGTTGGTTCGATTTCATTGTACTCTCTTTCTCCTAATATAGTCCTAACAAGTATGGCCCTATGTTAACCAAAAAAGAAAAAAAAAACTTGTAGAAACTGCCATTAAAAAAAACTCGCGGAAACGCTCCACAGGTTTTGGTTGCATAAGTTCAAAAATGGAAGCAGATCACAAAGTCCTTTGGCTTTTTATTCCAGGATATTTTGTAGAATAGGCTTTGCTCTGGTAGGGTCAGAGTGAGTATGATAAAGTGTAGAATGTCAAATCAGCTGGAGAAAAGTTTAAAAATAAATATTATATTATTATCCTAATTTTATTTTTATTTAATTTTTAAAATATAAAATTAAATTATTATATTTATTAAATTATCAAATTTACAAAAATTAATAATTCATAAAATTTTATTGTTCCCACTGTAAAGGTCGTGGAATTGGCAGTTTTCAAATATATATATATATATATATATATAATTATCTATTTTGGTTGACAGCTTCAAATTCATTGAAATAAAATAATTGGAGTGATTTGTAATCTTTGTGGAATGGAAAGGACTAGAAGAATTGTTTATTTATGATTTTCAAAACAATTGAGCCACAATTTATATAAAATTTTATTTTTTAAAATATAAATTATTATTTTACTTTTATGTCTTATTCATTTTGATCTTTTCTCTCTTTTATATGAATGTAATTATAAATTATACTACTTAAATATAACACCACCCTATTAAAATTGCAGCAATGGAAGATGCTATAGAAACAATTTCACGCGGAATGCTAATTCCCAGGACACGCATTTACAACGGGCTAAGCGTGCAAGATTCTGGCCCACGTGCAGATTGGCATTCCCTGAATCCTAATTTATTGATTAACACCTGGCTGCACTTTTGTAGCCCATTCTATTTGATGTCCCTTCCGCAAGCCTTGTCACAGTTTTAAGACGCCAAAATTGAAGCCCATTCCACTTCTAACCTGCTGTTCCCATTCTCTTTGCTTTTTTTGCCACTATTGCATTTATTTTGCATGCCAACAAAAATGGAAAACCATTGGCCCATATAAAAATAAGTCACCAAAAGCTTACAAAAATAAATAATTTTATTATTTAATTTAAATTTTAATAAATTTAACAACTCAGATATTTATAAGTGGAAATTTTGTATAATTTATTTTTGAGTATAACATATGGAACAAATATATCAATGCCATTGCCAAGCTTCGTCCTCCGTCAAAATGCTCTCCTCTCCCTCCAGATTACCAAGTAAATTTAATAAATAACAATGCAGCTAATGGTAGAGGCCCAGCATGTAGCTTGCTCAAATGGCAGCTAGCGCTGCTTCGAGCAAAATGCCACTCAGAACTAATTATTGATCGGAGGTCATTTGCGCTGTCTGCCACGGCAATTTCTTTGATATTAAATTATGACATGTGATTCAGATGTATAGCCATATCATTGTCTGCCACGCCAAACTATCTACGAATTGAGGTACAGCGGTTGGCCACATGTCTCTAACCAGACAAATTTCTGGGCCACTTACAATAAATTAAGATTCCTCCAAGACTTGTTGGCTTCCTGGTCTAATTAATTCCGCGCGCATTCATGAACCATTCGTGGTCTTCACAACAACATTCCCATATTTGAAGTGTTATTTTCAATTAAAAAAACACTACTTCTCTGCAATCAGTCAGACCTTGTGTTTGTAACATATCGCATCTGATAATTAACAATATTACGTTGGTTGCTCTCCAATATATCTAAAGTGGATTCTTAATTCATACAATCGTGCATATTCCTAGTTTGGGTTGGAAGAGCAGTACCCTCTCAATGATTCGAATTTATTATTAATCTTTTGCATTTTATAATGATATTTAATGTCAAGCTTGGTTGACATGAACATATGACTAAGTATTAATTAAAGGCTGTTTAATTACATGTAATTAATAGGGCTTTCAGTTTACACAATAATGCAGAAGCAATGCTAAGGGCATCTTTGATACAGATTGAGTTCACGGAGTCTATATCTAATCAGGATTTTATGCGCCTACAAATTAAATTAATTCTTCGAATGTCAATATGCTAAAATGATACTAAAAAAGTTGGTACATATACATGTTCAATAAAAATGGGTAGGTTGGTATGTTAATTTTGTAATAAAATTTCTAGGTAATTTTTATGTGCCTGGTACAAGTACTGAATACATATCTGATACGTATACATAACTCAAAATGAAAATTTCATACTTCGTAAAAGAATCTCAGTTAAGCTAGGTAATTAAGTAGAGACAAGTGATCATTCAACATGGCCCTTTCCTTTTACGTAGCACCAATGAGATATATTGAAGTATGTCATTAGATAATGTGTGGTCAATTAAGGTGCGCATTTAATTTGAATATAACCAATCGCACCAGCTAGCAGTAACCAATTACCATTTACCAACCCCTGTTGTCCATTGATAATTAAGGCCGTGACTGGTAAGACAAGGACTCTATGTAACTACTGGTTGGATGAGGCACTAATCAATTACCCTTCAGGGACTGCAGTTTCTTGTACTTAAACCAGTCAAAGGAGCAAAGTATTTGTTGCTTGCAGTCTGCAAGGGAGACGGGAGGCTCTTTTTCTCCATTTGTTGCCGACCTAGTTGCGCGTGCTTCTCATCCAAGACCAAATTCGCTAACCGAACCGAAAGTGACAAGTTCATTTTATTTTATTTCATCATATACAACATTCTACGGCGCATGCAAGAACAAAGTCTTCGTACATGCAACGAAATAGCCATGGAGATGGAGACTCCAGATTTTTCAGTGGAGAACCTTCTTTTTATTCCTAGTATATATATATATATATATATTTTTTAATAAATACATGAGTCATTATAACCTAATAAGAGATGAGAATATAAGAAATTAAACACATACTAGATTCGAGAGAAAGATTGTATTATGCCAATTGAGCTATTATTTACTGATTTTATTTCTAGCATACATTAAAAGATAGTATATAATATCAATATAACGTTTTTTTTTGGCCTTGCCCCTGCTTCGGTGCATGAATCGACGAGAAAAGATCAAATTCTCTCTGAACGTGTGGACTAAGGTGAGTTTTTGAAATTAGACTGGCCAAATTTGTGTTTAATAATAATCCCTCATCAACCGCCCCAGTCAAGGTCAACTTCTATGTTACTACGTACACTGTTCCCACTTCATTGTCTTGCTACTCGTATTTGGCTTCCCACCTCTTTCTTTCTTCTCTTCGAGAAAAAGGATCGGAGAAAGAGTTTACCATTGAATTTTGGGAGCGATATGGTACACAAAATGGCCTATTTAATTAGTTGTGCTATGTTTTTCCAAAGCTGATCAGGTTCACCAGATTTTGGTACCTAAATTATGCATGATTGAATCACTTCAAACATCCACCAGTTAGTTTAAATGTCCATTTCTATCCTTTCGTGTTATCCTAAAACAACACGACTATGCCCTCTGTTCATTATTCAAATGACTATGGATGGCTTTTGAAATAGATATGGGCGGTTTTAAGCTATACTCCTCGCTTCTTCCTTTCCATATCCAGGAAACAAAAAGGATATATAAATTAATACATTCTCTTAATGACAGATTTTCATTGAACTCAGCTTTGGCTTGGGACAAACGAATGACTAGTTCTTACTAGCACGTGGTACCAAAAAGAATCGAGAGAGCAAATGGCAAATGTAAAGCAGGGAAAACGACAGAGAGAGACAATGAAGAAATAAGTGGGTGCCAATGCAAACCGCTTCAACTTTACAGCACATAAACCCTTGAATATTATAATTATTTTGATTTCGAAAGTAAGTTATATCATGATGTAAGAGGAAGTTCTCACATATACAAGGAAAAAAATTATTCCCACTAAACTTGAAGTAATTAGCATCTTTCATAGAATATTTGAGTTATTTGATATATCAATCATATAATTTAATATATAAAATTTAATTTATAAAAATATAACAATGGTACGAAGAGCAATAACATATACTTTCTTTAGTCTATATTATCTATCATTTAATATTAATGTATAAAAATTAAAAAATCATTAAATAATGTTTAATGATCTCTTATTTTTTAAATTATCTTTCTATAAAAAACTTTAAAAAAAGAAATAAATAAATTTAATTAAATATTTAATGAAAATAATAATTTTGATGAAGATATAATTAAAAAAATAATTAATATTACTTTAATTTTAAAAATAATAAAAAAATCTAAAATAATAAATATTTGGAATGAAAGAGAGTTAAAGAAAAAAGCTATAACATTGGCATTATGAACCTCAACCTCTATAACATTGATTGATTTTCTGCCAATAAGAAATTATTCTGTGTGGATAGGAGTTGGTGAGCATTTGACTTGGAAGTTTGTGGCGGACCCCAGGCATCTCTGGGCTTTATACGTAATCTTCTTCTAGAAGCCCACCTATTTCCCAATCCCATATTCTCTCTCTTTCTTCTTTCTTCTTTTTCTTTGGCTTTTTTGTTTTTTTTTTCCTTTGTGGGGGAGGTGGGAAGAGGTCATGGATGAATATTTTCATTGCCCTCTTTTTGATATTTGATTATTTGCCACTAAAGTTTGCAAAACTGGACCTGTTGTTTGTATTTTGGTGTACAGGCAACTCCGGTTACTTATAATTTACTCCAGAGAAACAGTCAGTCCATGCCGGCAGGCCCAACAAGATGTACATTAAATTCCAGTTTTTAACAAGCCGAAAGAAACAAGGAAAAAAAAGATTTAAAAGCTACGAAGAAAATGTGATGGACTCGCTCTATATGTCAATGAATTGCTCATTTCTTAATAGAATCCCATATTTTGTGTTGCAAAGCATACAGTCCACAAAGTAACCAAAATGATTATTCTTAAGAATGACCAGACTTCCCTGAATTATTAATTAATTCAAATTTCCTTGCAAGGTGTTTGCGTGTTTGATTTTCTGGATTTTCCACCCATAGCTGCTGGTAGTTTGCCTGCTTTCAGCTATGTTTTTCATACAATACTTGTTACTCCTCCTTAAATATACTTTTGTGATGCTTCTAATGCCCAAATTTATAGGCGTTCTTCCAATACTTGTTTCTCCTTCTTATCCTTTTTATCAATTTTTTTTTTTCAAAATCAAAGAAATATTTACAATCTAATAACAGGGAATTAGATGGAGTTTGATAAATCAATTCACCGTATTATATATAAACTACAATTATTTGACTAGAGGCCATTCGATTCTTTTGAAATATAGTACTTATATGATTTCATCCAAGACGACAATGGATTAATTTGCGTAAGCATGTTTCGTGAAAGTGTGATGAAATTCTGTAAGTAGTGGAATTTTTCAAGGGTTCAAATTATTATTACCTATTTTTCCCCCTTTTCCTATGTTGTTGTTGATATTACGATTAGTTTAGGGTGATGACGCTACAGAACAAAGGAAATTCAAACATTTGGGCTATAATGAATGATAATGGAAAATCCAACGCGATATTTGTATGTCATCCCATATCCTAAAAGGGGGGGGGGGGGGGGTCAGCGCTAATGGAAGGGATGCATCGTGCACCAGAGAATTAGAAAAGCAGCCAGCGAAAACAGCTTGACAGTCACGCACCGTGCCCCACAATTGGCTTACCACCAAACCCCGTCCCTCCCATAGTTGGGGTGGCTTTAATTACTTGAGCCCCTTGGTTTCTTCAGAAATTAATGTGAAATCGAAATTCAGCAGGTTGTTGAACTTCCTCGACTGCTCATCCCATCGTGCTACCTCACCCAACAAATTTATCAGTTCTCACTTCACTTCCATATATATAAAGCCAAATACCATAATTGCTTTGATTGGTAAAATGAAGAGTGCGCATTCCACAGTGATGGCGGAAATACGGGCTACTTGTACTGTATGGCGTCAAATATATTGATGCAATTAGAGAGGACTTTTAATCTCGTTTTGTTGGTGTAAGTGGTTGGTGGGTGATGTGTGATGTTCGTCAAACGAGCTTCTTTCTTTTCCTTTGTGTTTTTGTCTTTTTTCTTTTGCTTTGTCCTTGTTACGAAGGGACGGATTTGGTGCCCCGTGCCCATTCATTTTCTGCCTAACTGCAAAGCCACGTCTTATGGTACAAGTTTTACGCTCTAGTTGCCCATAAATTACAAGCTCTCCATTTCTATATTCAAAGTCAATATATTGAAAATGCATATATCTCAATCACTCGCTGCTTCTGTACATAATTTCTTCAACTTTTTATTTTTTCAAACCAACAAAAAGAAAAATCAATTAGTGGTGAATGATGAGTGCAATGCTCTCACAGAATCAGATTCTGTGTGTACATCTTAAAATCCAACCTCCCATTCAAATACAATTCCTTGATCACGCCGGCATCACTTATAGTTGGTGCTACCACTTCTCTGTTCTCACTGTCAAAATTGATACAAAAAAAATTACCCACATAAAAATGAGATAAATTTATTGAGTTAATGAAATTTAATAAATTATATATATTTTTTAAAAAAAAATTTTTAATAACATGACCCAAATATGAATTTCAAACAAATTGATAACATTATATGTACCTTAAGAGTTACGGTTTATTTCTTTTTGTTAATTTGATCTCTTTATACTCGTATTTTTCATGTGTTTAAAATTTAAAAAATGATAATTTACCACCCAATCAGATTTATCTTTATCTGTAATTTGCTTTCCACTATGAAAAATGTAAGATTTATTTTTTAAGTTATTTTTTTGCTTCTAACATATAGTAATTAGCACAACATTATATCAGCTAACAAATTAACATTTAAGATCAAGTATGAATGATACATTAAAAATTTATTATTTTATTGATTTTAAAAGGAGACAACTATATTATAATTATACAATATCAACTATCTATACAGTAGCATTATTAATAAAATACGAGAGAGAAGGCATATTTGTGTAAAATGATAAAATGGATTGTGAGTGCATTAAAGATAATAGACACGCCATCCATTATCCTCGTATTTAATGCAACAGTGTATATTGGCATCAAAGTAGTTTAACAAAATTTCTGGCTTCATCTCGTGCTATGACGTACATGTTTATCAGGGCCAAAATAAAAGTGGCTTTTGAAACACATGAATAAAAACTAATAAATCCACGTGGAAAACAATGGTTTATGTACATTACAAGTAATTTACATTGACGTAATGTTTTTATTATTTGGGATATTGAAAAAATTGGCAAAATTTTATTCACAATGAGGATTTGTATAAGTGAGTGCATCGGATTAAGATTTTTTATCTTTAAAATAAAAGAGGATAAAAAAATATGTAATTAAAATAAAAAAATAAAAAATTCAAAACGAACTGGATTAGACCCATTGACTTTTGTTACCAAGTGAAAAGGTGTAAATGTAATAAGTGAAAAAAAAAAAGAGTTAAAAAGTTCGGAAATGAAATCCATAACTAGAGACGCTATCTAATCTTTAAATGTTACTTAAAATCGTCAAAGTATCAAGAGATTCCTATTCACAGGTTTAGGGTTGCAATAAACAATCATCCATCCCACGATCGGTCATGAATTTACCGTTAATGCTAGTTTGATTGCTAGACTATGATAAAAAATATTATGTCTATGTTTTTATGAATATGTTCCAGTCATATTTTATGTTTAATTATTTGATTTGTCATACTTCTAGACTTCCGATGAGGCAATCCCATTTCAGTTTCACATCTCGTACGATTCGTACTCCCAATTCAGTTTCATATCTTGTACGAGACGTACTCCCAATTCAGTTTCAATTCTCGTATATATTATATAAAATTTTATTATTTTTATAATCCTTAATTTATAATATTACATTAATTAAATTTTATATATTAAATTATTCAACTTACATAAAGGATCAAGTAAATTTAGAGATATAAGAATTTCATTCTCTTACCATATCACATCTTGTATTAAGTTTCTTAAAATTTTGAAATGAGTATGTATTAAGTTTTATAAAATGAGAATTTAGTAGGATGTGCAAATAATCCCAACTATCACACATATATCTATGCCATTTGGTTGATAATAGATTATATTTTTTTCAAACACAATTCAAACTTGTATTAACTTATCAAAATACAAACAAAATTTGTCAACCCACAAATAAAATAAATCAAAATTTATTTTGTATATATTTTTAATCAAATTTACCAAATTTGAATTCTCTAACTAATAGACTTTTTTTAATGCATGCATACTCCTAGTATTTGGTTATGTTTTGAAATAATCTATATATTCAAATGATAATAAATAAATGAATTGGATAATTATATATAGGTACTTGAATATTCACCAATGAATCTCAGATGTTGGTGGCATCATATTTTTTAATAAGGGGAAGGGCGATTTTGGTTTCTCAATTTTTTTAAAAAAATAGTTTAGAATTTTAATTTTTAAGTCAATTAATTTAATTTTTTTATAATTATAATTGAGATATTATAATCTCTCATATATTATATTCTTTTTTTTATATGACATGTTTTATTAATAATAATTTTTATTTTATTTTATTTATTATAATATAATGTGATTATTATATAAATTTTTTCTTAATTAAAAGAGGTATAAAAATATATAAAGTTAAGTTTTAAGATTTAACAAAAAAAATAGATAATTTTATGAAAAAAAAGATATTAAACTTTTTACAGTAAATATAAAATTTAAGTTATCACTAATTAATTATATTATATTAAAAAAATTAAAAAAATTATTTTTATTACACTTATTAAAAAATTAAATTATCTTAATTATATATATAAAGAAATAAAATTATTTTAATTATAATTATAAAAATATTAAATTATTTAATTTAAAAATTAAAAAATTAAATTATTTTAAAAAAACTAAAAATGCTTTACTCCATTTTTAATGTCATATGGGCTGTAAAATTTGAAATAATCTATTAAAGGAGAAGAAGAAAATAATGTAAAAGTAGTTACAGTGAAGAAGACAATAGGTGGAGTTGACTCGGCGATTCCTGCCGTCGACTCGGAAACTCTGGAAGGGACGTTCCCACTGGCATAAAATATAGGTATTCCCTTTCCTTTTCCAATCCCAACTCTGCCACACAGTCTCTCTCTATATGAATGCCCTCTCTACCACTCCCTCGAAAAGCCAGTCCAACCGCGTCGCGCCACAGAACTCAACGCAAAATAGAGAGGAAGCACACACCAAAACATCTTTTGGTGGTCACTCTCCCTTGCTCGCTTTCAATATCTCACATCTATCCGCTTTCTACACCTACATTTAGGATCCTACTTATAAAATTAGCGACTCCCATTTATATTGATAATAATCATTATTACAGCTTCATTTATTAATTTTGTTATTCTCTTATCATTCTCTAATCTCTAGCTCCGATAGCCAATTACGATTGCCTCTCTGCAACAAAACCATTGTCCTTTTCTAGCTTTTCTGGTCGTCTTCAGAGCCTCTAACGCGTTCATGTCTTTTTCTCATAGATTTTGAACGCGTTATTATAGTTCTACCTTCGCCTCTTCAAATATCAACTGGACATTAACCCTTTTCTCTCCAATTCGTCTTTCATCCCCCACCGTTCCACGTTAGCAACGCATGCCCATGCGCACTATTATACAACGGATTCACACATTCCTTTGTTCAACAAAAGGTTAGATAGGAAATCACAACAAAGTTGAAGAGCGGTGTTCTCGATGAGAGGTCCTCCAAAGCACGAACGCCGATGGGGCTCCGACACCGTTCCCGGAAAGGGGACTGTCAGCACCGGAACTTCCCCGGGAACTGAGTCCAGTTCGGCCGCCGAGGAGTTTGTTGAGGTCACTCTAGATCTTCAAGACGATCATACCATCGTTCTTCGCAGCGTTGAGCCTGCCACTGCCATTCACGTCGACGATGGATTCGCCGCCAGCGGAAATGAAACTCCGGCTTCCTCCTCCTGGTCGCCGACGATCAGGAGGAGCTCTTCCAACAGATTGCTTCAGTTCTCGCAGGAACTGAAAGCCGAGGCGGTAGCCAAGGCCAAGCAGTTCTCACAAGAGCTTAAAGCAGAGCTGCGGCGGTTCTCGTGGAGCCACGGCCATGCACCGCGAACCCCGTCGTCCTCCTCAGCTCAGAATGGCATTGGAGGAGCCACTGGAGGTGGATTTGACACGGCTTTGGCCGCTCGAGCTCTCAGGAAGCAACGCGCTCAGCTTGATCGGACTCGGTCTGGGGCGCAGAAAGCACTTAGTGGCCTACGATTCATCAGCAGTAAATCCAACGGCGTCGAAGCGTGGAACGAGGTGCAGAACAATTTCAACAGGCTTGCCAAGGATGGTTTTCTCTATCGCGCCGATTTTGCACAATGCATAGGTCCATTTCGTTTCAATTAAGCTTTTCGCGTAGTTCACTTCAGTTTGTTGTCCCAAAGAGAGCTTTGCCCTGTTTACATTGCATTGGGTTTGGCGAGTTTTTCCCCTATAATCCAGAAAAAATTGCTTCCAAATCGTTTATCTTTGCATATAACCTTTACTTTTCTGGTTGAGAAGAGTCATGTTTGTTTTGAAGGGATGAGAGATTCCAAGGAGTTCGCTCTGGAACTATTCGATGCTCTGAGTCGTAGACGAAGGCTTAAGGTTGAAAAGATCAGCAGGGATGATCTTTGCGAATTCTGGTCGCAGATTACCGATCAGAGTTTTGATTCGAGGCTCCAGATCTTCTTCGAGATGTAATCATTGATTAATCAAATTAGTATCTACTTTTCTCTTTATTAAAGCTCTAATTCTGCCATAAACACCATTTCTTAATTGAGCTGGTACGGTGGTCGAATCGCTGAAGGGCAGAATGGTCACCGTATATTTTCTTTTAAGTATAATTTAAAACTCTGACTCTTTCTTCCTTCGCTCCTAATCCAAATATTATATTATTTTTATGAGTTTTATTAAATCTTAATCATCGTCACAGGGTGGATAAAAACGACGATGGTAGAATCACCGAAGCAGAAGTGAAAGAGGTAAAGAGGAATTTTATATTCAAAGTCGAATAATTTAATTACGCAATCTTTCACAAGCTTTTCTTTTTCTTTGTATATGTAGCCTCCAGGGTGTCGTTTTGAATAATCAACAATGGGCAGGATTGGGTGTACCTTCATCTCTAAAATTAAGTCTAAACAACAACTACTCCGAATAAGAATATCACCGGTGATGATATGATGAAGCAATGAACCGAGTGTTCTCACCCATGACGTTTCCCATGTTCTAAAGCATCTTTAACTATTATTAGTTGGTTTAAGCATTATTCAAGAGTCAGTGAACTATGTCTTACTTTTCGACCTTCGGTCATACAGTTGGCACATTTGATTTCCTGATTTATACCGAATTCTTGGAATATTTACATACATAATAATAATGTCGTTTTAGTGGGGTTGGTGAGGGTGTTATTGTCATTTCACATTTACTGTATTTTCCTTTTGCTAAAATAACTTTGTCATTGCATTTATTTTCCGATGCCACGTAACATGTGCTGGTGCAGATCATTTGCCCTTATGTCTCTTCTATTTTCAGATTATAATGTTAAGCGCTTCGGCGAACAAATTGTCAAGATTGAAGGAGCAAGCAGAAGAATATGCTGCGTTGATCATGGAAGAGTTGGATCCCGAAAGACTTGGCTACATAGAGGTAAAGACAAAATCGATTTTCGAATTTAATATTGTTGCCCTCATATATTTAATTTATTCCGTAACTTGTTAGTATCTTGTTACATGATGTTAGCAACTGGTTGAATGCTTGGTACCAGGTAGACATTATAGTTGTCTAGATCATCATGTGATTTGATTTTATCAAATTAATTTCTTCTGCCGTCTTACTTAAGTTTATAACTTCATTATATTTGGTATTATATATTCTAGTCAATGTTGACCAGCATTGCACCTTTCTTTTGTTCTCCGTTGCGCAATAGTCCAATTCGGCGAATTGCACGACGGTTGCGGTGTGGTTCAACGGTGCGGAAAGAAAGACTATCTAAATTAACACGGTAAATAAACAAATAACACTCAAAGCTCTAGACTCGGTTATTAGTGTACAACCAAGCTGACTTCAAGAAAATTTGATCTGACATAATAATTGTAGAGTTGAATAAGAAGGGGATTGGGTCGTATCCTGACCAACTGACCCAATAATCATATTCCTTCCTGCTTAGCGGTGTTTCAAATGTTGATGTTTCGGGTTCCCGAGTGGACCTTTCTGAACTCTGCTTCAACCTTACTCTGTTACGCACGCGTACATCTTACTCAACACGCGTCCACGCGTGCTGCATTCTTTTTTAGTGCTAGCAAGTGTATGTACTCTGTAGTTGACATGCATGTTCAAATATCTCTATTATTCAACGTCTCATAATTTTGCGGCATTTTGGGTGATCATTATTTCACCGCAGCTATGGCAGCTGGAGACGCTTCTATTACAAAAGGACACGTACCTCAACTACAGCCAAGCGCTCAGCTACACAAGCCAAGCCTTAAGTCAGAACCTACAGGGACTAAGGAAGAAGAGTCCTATCCGTAGGATGAGCCGCAGATTCCTCTACTATTTGCAAGAGAATTGGAGGAGGCTTTGGGTTTTAACGTTGTGGATTTCAATAATGGTTGGGCTATTTACGTGGAAGTTTATTCAGTACAAGCAGAAAGATGCCTTTAACATCATGGGTTACTGTCTCCTCACGGCCAAAGGTGCGGCAGAAACTCTCAAGTTCAATATGGCACTTATACTCTTGCCTGTGTGCAGAAACACCATAACTTGGCTCAGGTCCACCAAAGTGGCTTACATTGTACCCTTTGACGACAATATCAATTTTCATAAGGTACGCACCAACACAGCAGACCCCGAGTCTTGATTTACACGTTAATTTTGAGGGCTTCATTTGGTAGACTTAAATTATTATGTCCAATTGAAGGCGGATCTTGTCCACCATGTCGTCACACACACGCGCACACGCGTCTGGCGCGCGCGCACACACACACATATATATATATATATATATTTACTTACACTTTCTAATTGAAAAGTTCACGTAGCAGATGTCTTCCAACTAATTTGACCCCTGCAGATTAGGGTGGGAAAAATGCGATCAAGGCGCAGTTTTAGAAAAATGTAAACACTTAGCAACGAAAAGTTAAAAACTTGTCAAATTAACCAATGGCCTTAATTTAAACTGTTTTAAAATCATTATATTTTAATTAATATCCATCCAAACCTAAAATTTGAAATTTCTTAGCGTCACTAAAAAAAAAATCCTGTCGTTGAAAATTAAATGAAACTATAATAGTTATAATAGAATATAGTTTTCTATTATGATCTTGATTAAAATATTCTGAAGTGTGCATAAAAAAATATATATTCTAAGTGTATTTATTCATCATTTTGTTACATGTTATGTAAGCCTTTCAATCGTTTGAACCAAATAATTAGTCAAAATGGATGATAGCATAAAACAATATTATAAACTCAAAATGCAAAATAAGAAAATATATTATAATGTTCCTTTGGCAAAAGAAGAAAGGCGAAGGCAAACAATAATAATATTTATAATATTAATGAATTTCTGTTCTTGTAGTTATAGCAGTACACCCCTATTCTGGTTTACAATTTTACGTATGGATGTGCACAGACAATTGCTGCGGCCATTGTGATTGGTATTATACTTCATGTTGGAGATCATCTTGCTTGCGATTTTCCAAGACTTGTAGATTCGTCTGCAGCTGATTATGATCATTATTTGCATGGTGTTTTTGGTGATCATAAACCCAGTTACGGAGACCTACTTAAAGGGGTCGAGGGTGTGACTGGAATTTTGATGGTGATATTTATGGCAATAGCATTCACACTTGCAACCAAATGGTTCAGGAGAAATCTCATTAAGCTGCCCAAACCATTCAGTAGGCTCACTGGATTCAATGCCTTCTGGTATTCACACCATCTATTTGTCATTGTCTACGCCTTGCTCATTGTACACGGTGTAAAAATTTACCTCGTGCCCAAATGGTACCTTAAAACGGTATACAACTTAAATTTCAGTTTTTAAAAGCATTTTCTAAAGTAGTGAGAGGCAGTGGTTAATTACTTGACACATTGGTTTCTGTTTGCAGACATGGATGTATCTTGCGGTGCCAGTTTTACTTTATGCGGGAGAAAGAACACTCAGATTCTTTCGTTCTGGTTTCTATACTGTCCGTCTTATAAAGGTGAGCAGAGAAAGCCATAAAAAAAGCATTAGATACTTCTGCACGGTTATTCAAGTTCATAATTAATATGGCTACATTGCCTGTTTGGCGTTTAATCGGACTGATTGTGTGCTTCCGGAGTGAAGAGTCCTAAAAGCTAAAGGAATCAGGGTCTCACACGAGGCTCAATCAATTCTTGCTGTGAATTAAACAATTTCATAAAGTTGTGAACTTACTCTTGTCACATTGTGGACGTTTAGGTTGCCATTTATCCTGGAAATGTCCTCACATTGCAAATGTCTAAGCCCCCACAATTTCGTTACAAGAGCGGACAATACATGTTTGTGCAATGTCCTGCAGTTTCTCCATTTGAGTGGTATAAATTACTATCTTAGTTTGCCTATATTGTTTTTTGATTAGTAGCTGCAGCGATTTCCTTTTTCTTTCTCTTTCTTTCTTTTCTTTTATTTTTTCTAGTTGCGGTGCCACATTTTACTTTATGCTTAGTATAATATCTGGGAATAATCAGTAGTTGGCAAAAATGGCTAGAGCTTTTAATGTAAGGAACTGGGGGACGGGGAAATGAAGTTGGGATAATTAACTACCCTCTGTTTATTTCAATATCCGCAAAACAGAACCCATTAGAGCAGTACTTGTAGTTTGCTTTGTTATTTCTCTGTGGGGCGAGTAGTACCTTTACACCTGAAGGATTTTGAAAAAGAATGGAAAGTGAAGTGACATTCTGTTAGTAGTTAAGGACTCTTGGTTCGTTTCACAGCGAGACTTGTGGCATCTCTGCCCAATTGTGTCGTCGGTACTCAATAGTAACATGCAGCACTGAATGTATGACAGGCATCCATTTTCTATTACCTCGGCCCCTGGTGATGACTTCCTGAGCGTTCACATCCGGCAACTGGGTGACTGGACACAGGAGCTCAAAAGGGTATTCTCAGAGGCCTGTGAACCTCCCGTAGCTGGGAAGAGTGGGCTTCTCAGGGCTGATGAAACGACGAAGAAAAGGTACATGATACAACTGCCAAAGACTAGTTTGCGTTTCACTCGTTTGTCCTCCGAACGATCAATTAATGCTTAGAAACCAGTTACTTTTTTTGATCATTTGAACAGTTTACCAAAGCTTAAGATAGATGGTCCTTACGGTGCGCCGGCACAAGACTACAGGAAATATGATGTTCTGTTGCTTGTCGGTCTTGGGATAGGAGCAACACCTTTCATCAGCATATTGAAAGATCTTCTCAACAACATTATTAAAATGGAGGAGCAGGCGGTGAGTTTCTTACGCCACAGAGCAATAAACATACAGATTACATGGTTATAGATTCCTTTTTAGTATATAAAATGATGCATTGTATACACTAACCATTATTTGAAGTTCTTAGTGGAAGTTTAGCACAATAAATATGACAATTGTAATTACCTGTGTCCAGGATTCAGTCTCTGATTTAAGCAGAAATTCAGACCTGAGTGTTGGTAGTACTGATTCACCATCTCTTAATAAAATTTCTCCAAAACGGAAGAAAGCAGTGAAGACTACAAATGCGTATTTCTACTGGGTAACAAGAGAGCAAGGTTCTTTCGATTGGTTTAAAGGGGTCATGAATGAAGTTGCTGAGCTTGATCAAAGGGTATTGTGAAGAATTTTTATATTACTGATATTCTTGTACAATGCTTATTTTTTATTTTCCCTGCTTCCAGATGACTGAGTATTTTGCAGCTGCTAATGATCTACGTCTAATTATGAACTGCAGGGTGTCATTGAGATGCACAACTATTTGACTAGCGTATACGAAGAGGGCGATGCCAGATCAGCTCTCATCACCATGGTGCAAGCACTTAACCATGCCAAAAATGGACTTGATATCGTTTCTGGGACTAGAGTAAGTCTTTAATTTTTGAATTCATACTGTTACTTTACAATAACCCTGGTCATGCCATTTTTTTTTGGTGAATCTAGCTCATGCCATTTTGGTTTCTGATTGAAGTAGCATCGGGACCAGAAGTTCAAATCTAGTTTTTAGTTTTTATTGTATTATTAGAGACCGATTATATTCTAAACCTTTCATTTGCCTATTGTATTTCCACAAACAGGTGCGAACCCATTTTGCTAGGCCTAATTGGAAGAAGGTTTTTTCTAAAATATGTTCCAAGCACTGCAATGGACGAATAGGTAAGTCAATCTCTATCAAACAATTGTTTTTTTTACTTTGTTTTCATCTTGTACTGATATCGTGCCTATATTAATTTGGAATAGGGGTATTTTATTGTGGTGCTCCTGTTTTGGCCAAAGAACTAAGCAAGCTCTGTTATGAGTTCAACGAAAAAGGTACAACAAAATTTGAGTTCCACAAGGAGCATTTCTGAAGAAATCTGCACGGAGCTTTGGCATCAGTATTTAGAGAATACGACACCACATCATGACCTAAACACGTCATTATAGCAAATTGGCGTGGCCAGATTGTATGGTCCTGTTCAATAAGCTAAAATCTTGAGTGTAAAAAACGAAGCATTGCATATACAGGCGAGCAAGATGGCCCAGGCATGTCATTGTACATGTGGCGCCCGCTCATACTAGATCCGCTGCTGATATACTTAGCATCTAGCAGGAGTGCGGTACAGCTGCGTTTAAGACGTTGACCTGATTGATAGTCAGGATGGCCACCTATATTATCATTGGCAATGACATGCAAGGGCATAGTAAACTGCATATAGACAGTTTTGAAACAGATAAAGGAGTAAGGTAGTGGACTAAGGAATGGGTCCCGGGAATATCCTTCTAAACTAACGGGGGTGAAACCGGACGTCTGCTTCTTACCCGGGTAGAGGAGATTATGTCTGTAAATGACACTGATAGTGTTTTCTTTTTCTTTTCTACAAGTAATTACCAAAAACCAGAATTTGTTCTTTTATTTTCAATCATATGCATAAGGAAATGCCATTTTTTAAAAATATTAGATATAACTAATTAAATCACTTTTCTCTGACACTGATCTACCAAGCACGCACAAATACATTATCCTTTTAATTGTAAACTGATTAAATGTATGCTCTACAACTTACCTTAGTTTATATGCCCAAAACTTACCATTAAGCTCAGTAAATTATAAGTAATCCTATCCTCTATTCTATGTTTGGTTTCGGTTGTATGTAACTGTTAGTCTCATATTCTTGTTTGTTAAAATTGTACTTTAAAATAACGATTTTATACAAAATAGATGAAAAAAATAAATCAACTATATCGACACTGAGGGGGACAAAAATGCCTCCCTTACGAAAATTGTTTGCGGAGGCACCAATCCAGGAGGAAGAAGCTTACCCGAACACTCATGAAGAGTAAAACTCCCGCGAGTGGATTCTGTGCACTACATGAATTTGAGTGAATTTCTTCGTCAGATCATAATTCAATTGGTCTTCGTCTGCTGAATGAACTGCCATCATGACATGTCATTTCATTGTCTGATACAAAACTTGTCAATGAAATGAATCTATTCGATTGGTTTGACTTCATATGAAGCATTAAAAGTATAATAATGGATGTGTCCCACTTGGATGCAAAATGGGGTTCTTTAAATTCTTAAAGAAATTTATTTTTAATAAAAAATTAACGTACTAATTATTTTTTATGTCTTAAATTAAAAAAATAAATTTAACTCTTAAAATTATATTTATTAAAAAATTATTAATAATTAAATGTAAATTTAAATTAATTTTACATGTAATAATAATATAAGAATAATACATAAAATAATAAGAAAAGAAAATAATTCATTTCACAAGTTTAAAAGCTTCGTGTACGTTCCGTCCCGCTTAGTGGGTCAACCCTGATCTCCAGAGTCCAGTGGCACACAAGGCGTTGGAAGATTGGTGAAGGTGAAGCAATTATAAAACCAAGGTTTTCACTTGAAATGAACTCCAAATCTGCTTTGCTATCAATTTGTCAACAAAGGCGGTACCAGATGTCAAATGCAACTGATCACATCATATTTATACTTTTCTCACTTAGAACTGGGAAGCTTTCTTCTGTTTTTGATAATCATTAGGGCCACTGATTTAAAGGGTAGAAAAATAATCTGAAAGGTCTAGCTCCACATTTTCTTTCATTAATTTCTCATTTGTTTTCTCACTTCTCTTTATTTATCTTCTTCTTTTTTTCCTCTCATGTGAATTCTGTTCATTTTCTCTATCCCGCAACCGCGATTCCGAAAACCACAACTTTTATTACCGACGTTTCTTCGTGGGTATCCGTATACTTTCTAATTAATTTGGGGCTCTGAATTGATATTATGGGCTTTCCCCTTGCTGGGACTGTACTTTGATTTGGGCCATAAAGCAACTGTTATCTAAACCAAGTCTGAATATAGCTAAACGAAGCCCACGTTTCTCCGTTGCTGTTGTTGTAGCCACAGAGAAATCACTAGACTAAGGGGACACAGTTTTGATCAATTTTGAAAAGGGGTTGACCGTTCGACCAGGCTTATTCAGGCGAAACTTTCCGGTCCATGTCAGCAGCAAGACATGGTCTGCCGCATGGCATCGATCTTCTTTTCTTTTGGTTTATTACCATGTAATTTATATATAAATATAAAAATATAAAATTTATATATATGTATATATATATATATTATAATCTGTAATATAATGTAGGTGCAATAAGAACTTGCCAATTGCCAGCGGCGATTCTAGATTTCTGAAGAAGTTATCAATTACAATTTTTGTGGGTGTAAAAAGTGACAATTTGTCTAGTGTCTACATTTGTCGCCAATATGTGTCTACATTTTGCTTCGTTAATTGAAAAAATAAAATGAAGAGAAAGCCAAACAGTCCAATATTTTTATAGAAGGAAAAATTTGGAGGCAGCGATAGCAACTAGCCACCCTGGCTACTCAGCTGTTACGCATTGGCATTCATTCATTCTATCAGGAATACAGGCCCGATTTCATGTACCGAAAAACAAAACAAAATTTCCAAATCATAAGAAGCCGTGGCACATGGCAATGAGCCCATGACTTGTAGCATAGCTGGATGAATCCTTTACGTCGGACTGCCACGGGCCGTCCATTGCTTTTCCTTCCAAAACGTAAAGACACAAGAAAATATGAAATATAGGTATTATTGTCAAAGCGTTTATCAAACCAAATTAAAGGTCCTAATTAATGATCCACAACAAACACTAATATTATTTGCTCTTATAATTTTGAGTAAATTATATTATTTTCCTTTAAAATTTATTTATATAACAATTTATTCTAAATTTAAATAAATATTACATTACTTATTTTTAAAATTTATTTATATAATAATTCACTCCAAATTTAAATATATGTTATATTACCTATTCTTAAGATTTACTTATATAATAATTTATCATAAATTTAAATAAATATTACACTCTATTAAATATTAATTAATTAATCAATATAAATATAAATATATTTTAATAAAATATTCTTTCTCACTATAGTTAAATCATTATTATTACTTATTTATAATTAAATAATAGTTAAATCACATTGTCCTTCATATTTTTTTTTGTGAATATGTCCTTCATGATTTTAATTGCTCTTATAAGTTGTTTGATAAATTGTTTTGTGAAAGGATTCATATTAATAATTAACTAATAGTTATACTCTTCTAAATATACAAATGCTAGCACTTCATAATAACATTGTTTATTTGTATAAGCTATATAGATGTTTTAACTCTTAGTATATTTCAAAATAATTTAAGCTTCTTTTAAAATATTTATTGCAAAAATGATAGTCAAAGATTGATCTATTATACATATTATGAATAATTATTATTTATATACATATTTAAATTTGAGGTGAACTGTCTTATATAAGATCGATAATATAATATTTATTTATATTTAGAGTAAACTATTATATAAGTAAATTTTAGTAGTAAACAGTATATTTTACTTTAATTTTTAATTATTAAATTATTCAAAGTTGCATTAATGTTGTATGATAAACTCAAAAGTGGAAACAACCATAATAATCTAGTCCTTCAGTTTCGGTGCTACTTTCATGCTCTTTATTGTTTCTGATCTGATTTCCTCCCTTATAATAAAATTACTTGAATATAAAGTTTGTGTCAAATGTCTAAATTACTTGAGCAATAAGAAAAATAGAATTAATGTGATGTGAACCACTTATATATTGATGGCCAAAAAAGATAAAAGAATCACCACTTAGATCTTAATATACAGCTCAGCTTTGAAATTGATCAACAATAAAATTGAGTCCTTTATGTACAAAGGTCTAGATTCAAACCTGCAAGATGGCTATGCACTTCAAAAAGCATCCAAAAAGAAAAGGGTGGCTTAAGTTGCAAGTGGTATATAGATCCAAATTCATTGGAGCCACAGCCGCTAGTTTTCAAAGCAATTAGATCATCTCAAATTGGCCCTAATAATTTATATTGAAGAATAGATAATTACCTACCAGTATTTCTAACAAGTCTTGGAAAGCTGAAAATACCTACCCACCGTAGAATGCCCAATAAAAAAATGAAAAACCACCATTTAGGATTTGATCACTCAGCTCGTGTTCTTGAATCGGTTAATTTTGAGAATCCTGCCACCCTATATAAGCTCTATAACTTGTAACAGACCCTTCATTCACCTCACAACAATTAACTTTGCAGCTTCTTCAGCTTCTGTAACTGAAAGAAACTGCCCATTGTCTTCAGAAGGAGAAGAGGAAATAGATCAAAATGTCCGAAGAAAACCCGAGTTCGTGGTTAAGAGCAGGAGGGCCTTATCAGAGAAGTGACGAGGAGATCGCCATGTACAGACCAATACAGAGAGAACGAAGCAGCAAATGTTTCGTATTCTTTTTCACCGCCTTTGTTATTTTCTGTGCAATTTTTTTGGTCTTCGCATTGATCGTGTTGCGCATCAGAAGTCCTGAGGTCGAGTTGAGATCAGCCACGGTGAACCGCATTCGTTATTCCACTACACCATCAGCTTCCTTCAACCTCACCATGATCGCTTATCCAACTATCAAGAATTCAAACTACGGTTGCTTTGATTACCAGCATAGCACAGTGAGTGTACTGTACGGGGACGTGAATGTTGGTGACAGGAAAATTGGCAGCGGCAGAGTGAAGGGTAGGCAAACCTTTGGGATGAACGTTTCTGTGATCATTGGGTCCAGTGGGGTATCGGCTTCGGGAAATCTTACCGATGACATCAATTCAGGAATGTTGAAGCTGGCAAGCTACGCAAAATTGAGTGGCAGGGTGCACCTGCTCAAGATTATAAACAAGAGGAAGACTACAGAAATGGCTTGCACTTTCAATCTCAACTTGACCTCCCACTCAATTCGAGATTTCCAATGTTAAGGACACCAATTTTGGTTTATTTTCTTGTTATTGTTAGTGGCAGGCCACTACGTTAATAATTTTGTGTCAAGTCATGCTTTCAATTGTTCTTTCCCCAAGAATTGGATCAATTTTGAAGGAGTTGTATAGATATAATTTTTGGTCTACATATTTAATTAATAATATGTTACTTGGGCGTTGGATACTGAAAATTTCTGATTCATTACTCTCTTTTTATGTTAATATGTTTGCAGGCAATACAGTGTTTTGAGGTTCAGTACTAAATACTTTCACATAAACCAAAAACAAAATACATAAAGTATGGTCAAAAGATATAATACAATTAATGGGGAGTTTATAATACGATTTAATTTGTTATTGAGGCAAGTACTATGCAATATTAGTTCGAAATTAAATTTTCATATATTTGGACATGATTTGCTTTTATAGTAATACATTCAGGTCTTTATATTTTTAAGAAAAAATAATAAAAGTACGTACTTCACGCACATAGTTTTAACACATTATTTTATATTTTTTAAAAAATATTACATAATATTTTAAAAATTTATAAAAATTACAGGCACCCTAAAATATAGCAAACAGCAATAACTGAGCACCCAAACTAGCTTAGAAGTATAGCCGTATAGGCATTAAAATTTTCGTAATGAAAACAATAAATTGGTGGGTAAGATAAATTGTTGCAGATAGAGTGTCCTTTTTAAACCATCGAGAAAAAGAAGGTGCCGGTACAACCGTATAACACTGGTTGAAATTTCAAATAACTAGGCTTCTACTCATTATAAAATAATCAGTTGAATGTATCGTCTAAATTATTAAATAAGATATATAGATTAAATTTAAATATAAAACATAAAAAAATAAAGAAAAAAATCACAACCAAAATATAAAAATTAGTAAATCTAAATCCTTTGTCAGAGATTGATTTCAATGGCTTAAATTTGATGCAGAGATACACAAGAACATATTGATGGAATAATTTATATCTATTATAATATTAAATACATGAATATTGCTATTTGTACATAATTTATTACACAAAATCAATTAAGAACAGCTTCATGTTAGTGTTTGATAGGTGGCCTGCATCCATCTTTTTCCTAATTGAACTGCTAACTAAGACTTTATGAAAAGGAAAAAGTGATCCCAGGCTATACCAGCCACTCAGCTTGTACTAATCTAGTTTCCCCTTCAAACTTCACATACCTCAAACCTCTTTTTCTTCTATCATCAGCTGATATCAGAGAGCACTTTCCCAATCACACGAAGCCCACGCGATGGAGGAGCATATGTACCTGGAATGGTCCTGGCTGCTTTTATGTTCTTAAAATAAGCTTGTCACCTTTACTGTGTCTACTTGAAAACTTAGTGGCGAATTTATTTTCTGGAAAGAGGAAAAGAAGAAGAAAAAGATTAAGAGAACGTAATGTGGATAAAAATGTGAAAAGAAATTAAAGTGAGTTCCGTGAACCAAAAAAAGTTGTGTTTTGCAAGTGCTATGTACATTCAAATTCTTGCAATAGTGTTAAAAGAAGATAATGCTGATGACCAATGGCATAGTGACATCATCACCATTTTGCCTCTATGCTGCGGAATAAAGAATTACTTATGAGTTGGACTCTCAACTAAAAATCCAAGCTGCCAAAGTGAAAAAGAAAGCCAAACCAGAATATTTATGCATGCCCAATAAAAAAATAATAAAATGCTTTCAATGACTTTAAACGCGGCTGTTGGGATTTTGCTGTGCCAATATACAACCCTGTCACAGTAAGTTAAAACCCATCCCTGTTTTCCGCCGTAGGAGCGAAACTCTGCCACCTGAACCCAAAGTCCCCCCTGAAAAAAATCAATGAAATGGCAGAGGAATCTCAGATATCCAGATTAAGACCAACAGCAGCTATCTATCCCACAACAGAGGAGTTAATTGGCCGGGACGCGCCAATACATAGAGAACGAAGCAGCAAATGTTTGGTTTACACTTTGGCAGGATTTGTCGCCGTATTTGCTGTTTCATTAATTTTTTCGTCCATCGTGTTGCATGTGACAAGTCCTGTGGTTCTACTGAGATCAGCTAAGGTGATGCACGTTAGTTATAGCACTTCCCCAACAGCTTCCTTGAACGTGACCATGATTGCCCATCTCACAATCAATAACCCAAACTTCGGTCACTTCGATTACGAGAAAAGCAGAGTGACTGTGCTGTATGGGGGCATGGTTATTGGTAACGCAGAACTGGGCAGTGCCAGAGTGAAGGCTAGAGAAACAGAAGAACTGCTTGTTATGGTCAACTTGAGGTCCACTAGGCTATCGCTTACAGTTACTGCGAACCTTACCGACGATATCCACTCTGGCATGTTGAAACTCAGAAGCCACGCAAAACTCAGAGGTACAGTGCAGCCGCTGAAGAATGTAAACAAGAGGAAGACCACGGAAATGGCTTGCTCTATGGATCTCAGCTTGGTGTCCCATTCATTTCAACATTTATTTTGCTTCTAGTAACTCGCTTTATATTGCTGCATTTTCAGCCTTAGTTAACTACCTATTGCGTTATTTTGTGTTATTTTTCCACTTGAAGCACAGATCTTTTGTGGTATGTATCCAGAATATGCACAATTTTGTTTTCTTTGACTAACTTGATTTGTAAGTGTTTCCTTTCTTTTTTTAAGAAACTAAATTTTATTAATTAAATACTTAAAAAATTTAGAATGTTAAATTTATTATAATCATATATTAAATTATAAGACTCATTACATTAATACATCACAATCATATTTATGATTGTTCCCATAAAAATTTTAGTGGGAATTAATTTATCCTTCTTCTATACTACACATTAAAGAATTTAATTCTAGATGAATAATATATAGTAGTAGAAAATGATAATAAAATATTAGTACATTGTTTATGCACTAAGTTAAGGGACTTGAAGGCATAGACCCAATTTTATATCTTCAAATTATATTTTTTAAAAGAATTATTAGTGATTAACCTCAAATATAAATTACTTTCGTAACTAATAATAATAAAAAAATATTGTGTGAATAAATTAAAAAAAAAAACAAGAAAAGTAGCTTATTACTAATTGCTTTAATCACCCGTGA
Organism: Dicorynia guianensis; assembly: GCA_037013595.1. Classification (NCBI taxonomy): domain Eukaryota; kingdom Viridiplantae; phylum Streptophyta; class Magnoliopsida; order Fabales; family Fabaceae; genus Dicorynia; species Dicorynia guianensis. Next base: position 37,043,127 of record JASUAB010000006.1, read on the forward strand.
TTGCTTTGGCCCTAAGAAAGTTGCAGAGTTAGTAAAGCCGGCACTTAACACACAATGCTTTTCATTAAAATGTGAAAGGAACAAAACAAACCAAAAGGAGTAAAAGGAATGGCACGTTCCATATTGAAGCCAATGAGCTATCTTTTAGGTTTAGGGAAAAAAAAGTTTGGCATATAAATTTATCAGGCAATTGAGTGGGTGCATATTGCGCAACTTTAAAGAACAGTAGAACTAGAACACGAGCTGTTTTAGTGGTGAAAGATTTACGTAGTAATAAAGGAGAACTTACATTCTTCTCATCGTCAAGCACGAACTTTTTTTTTTTTTTTTTCAACGTGGCTAGATAGTAGAACACAAGAATACAATAAACGAATAGCTGATGAAGCCCAATGGGCAAAAAGAATAGTTCTCATACTGCCCTAAGTAGTCCCAGAAAAAGCCAAATTGGGCTATGCGCCTTTAGATATTGCCAAGTATTCTAAGAAGCAAAACTAAATCCTTAAATTTGAATTTATTATCTGAAGTGTTAGATTTTATAATTTAAATTATAAAATTTAAAAAATTTAATTATTTAAATTTTTTAACTATAATTTTTATGAGAATATAGTGACTGTTTAGTAAGAATATGAACCATTCAACGAATCTAGTGTTATTAAAACATTAGTGGAAAGATAACCCTTTCAATATGAAAGCTTCCCAAAATTCGCTGGTGTGCTCTTTCGTCCAAGTTAGGGGTGGGTATTGGGTGGAGCGGTTTGGGTTGGGACAAAATTATTTCAATCTGGTTGAACCCAATTTCTTATTTAGTTAGTCTAACCTTAGACAAAATAATCCTTCAAACCAAGATTTTTGAGTTGGAATGGTTCAATTTCATTTGGGTAGGTTAGGATGGGTCGAAGAGCGAAAGCCTGGGGATGGCTAAATGTTAGGCGAGCGGGAGCGAGCCGACAAGATTCAATCGACTATTGAGAACTCAAAGTATCGAAATGTGACGACTAGACGAGAGAGAAATCGAGACGGTTCAAACAAGATGGAGGGAAGTGGAGGGGTCGGCATCAACTATCGAAAATGATGAGCCAACAGACAAGACTTGTCACTTACGAGAGAGGGAGTCGAGGGACAAGAAATGACTGAGGAGTGACATTAGAGTCGTAGAGTTACCTGAAAAAGATTTAGGGTAAGCTACGAAATGGTGTTGTTTTGTAGCATCACAAAAAAATATATATATTATTTATAAAATGATATTTTGTAACAGTAGAATATATATATATATAATTTTTGTTGCATTATTGCAACAACCCAATGGGGAAGAGGTACAAATCCAGTCTTACCCAATTTACCCAATCTTAAACTAAAATATTACGTTTTATTTATTTGATCCCATCTTAATCCAGTCTAAATTTTTATTTTTACGATTTGTAGCGGGTTGAAACGGTTTAACCTGAGCCGATGCCCATCCTTAGTCCAAGTGCCAGAGTTTCAACAAATTATTTCCTACTGTGATTATTTTGTGTTTGACCATTACATCATGAAATGCAATTAAGTGGCAGAATCATATATAACTGGCGAAATTTCAATAAGATATGGTGACTACAGATGGCCTAGCGTAATTTATAATCCATTCGTCACTGTCTTTATTCACAAGTTGCATCACAGGAAAGAAAAAAATATTCCACAGGATTGGTCTCTACTTTTGATTATCAAATTAGTCCATGGAAGAAGGTTCTATGCTGTTTTCTAATCCCTGACTAATGTTTTTCTCCCTTAAACAAAAGCAGGTGTAGTCAAGGGTCAAGCCGTGCCATTCCAGGCAACGCGTCTGAGGCCAACATCAACCATGGAGTGGACTGACTCAACGATTCCTCGATAGCTTCAGGTTAAACACTAAGCAACCAATCAACCAGTTTAAACGTTCAAAGCCGAACGCGTCTGCATTATTGGCAGATAAGTATAATGAATAAACACCAATCAAACTTGCCACAAAGTAAATTGATTCCGGCCATGGGGGAGGTCAGGCCCTTGGATCCATCTTCCGTTCGCTTCCAAATCGATGAAGATGAAGATCGAGCTATTTCGGAGGAGCTAAAGTTTCGCAGGTCCAAGTATGTCCAATGCTTTGGTTGTGTCACTGCCCTCGTTTTGATCTTAATCGTCACGTTATTAGTTCTCGGCTTAACCGTCTTCAGCGTAAAAGAGCCCAGGGTGAGGATGAACGGAGTTACAATTGTCAACGGAACTTTCTCCGTTAAAGATGTCAGCAACATCACTCTTATAGCTGATGTTTCCGTGAAGAATCCAAACGCCTTCACCTTCAAGTTTGGCAACGCCACCACCACGATTTACTATAACGGCACGGGAATCGGTGAGGGTAGATCACCGCCGGGTAAGGCCAAGGCCAGAAGAACATTGAGATTGAATGTGACAGTGGATATTATAACTACTAAGCTTTTGGGGATCCCTGGCCTGAGGAGCGACCTAAGCGACCAAGCCCTGAATATCAGCAGCTATACCAGGATGGATGGTAAGGTCAAAATATTCAATCTCGTAAGAAGAAAGGTTGTGGTTGAGTTGAATTGTACTGTGGAATACAACATTTCCACTCGATCAACTCAAGCTCAGAATTGTCTCAGATACGTTAAAATTTAAGATTTTTTTTGTTATTCTGAAAGAGATAAAGAAAGGTGGCTTGAGAATTAGATCCACCCACCTACAGTACAGAATAGAGCATTCATCCTTGAGATGAGCTACGCTACAACTCAGGGCATGTCAAAATTTAGACTTATCCAATTAATTTTGATTCCTTTTATATCGATAAGCTTTCTGAACATATTATTTTCCTAAGTGCTGTGTTTCTTTTGCACGAATCTAACTCTGATCTGTGATCCATACCAAAAATAGGAAAACTCTGATCTGTTTTTCCAAACCAAAACGCGATTCCATTGCCAGACTACAGAAGGCGTTTGTTCCCCCAAAAAATGACTTTTGCTGAGACCGACAAAAATATGCCCTTGTCACACACGCATGTGCTTCTGTCGATGACTTCCAACCCAAGTTCCAAAGCAGCTCTGTTGCCATAGTTTTGTTTTTAGAAGTGATTGGTGTGCTCATGGAGTCAAAATTTTTTGTATACAAGCAAAAATAAAAAAAAAAAGTAAAACACTACTTTACTATTTTTTTTTTCCTTTTTGTGTGTATACAAGAAAATACTGCCTCTCTATATAAATGGCATCACTCATGTTTCTATTTAGTTGAGTATTTGGTCAAATATCCAGAGATGAGTTTAATGAGATGCAGAAAAAGGCGACAAATATTGAGGGAAAATGTTCAAAGATTTCAGTTAAAGCTTCGAAGGTATTCAAAATTGAAGCGTTTGAATAAATTGGAAAAAGTTACACACGCAAATTACAAAAGTTAATTCAAAGTGAAATGCATTATTTTATTTTATATCTATCAGATTAATACGTTAAGTGTACTTACCCATGTCAAAAAAGTTACACATAAAAAAGAATATGCATTGCATACAAACATAAAAACAAAATATACTGTTTCACTGTATACTTATTTTTATTATTGACACATTAAGTGTGTCAACTGTCACTCGAATAAATTATGGAATTAGAGTGCTAGTGTGGGTCAAAATAAATTGAGTTCGTTGAACCCGTTGAGTTGGCCTCTGTACCTGCTAAGTAGGTATGTCCTATTCTGCCTAAAATGCGAAGATAAACATATATTTTTTCAATTCATTAAGTTATAGATCAAAATACTAATATATTTATATATACAATATATTTTATTCATCAATTACGGTTAACACCTTTAGTTGTGGCTTTCCAATTTGACTTCTAAAACGTATGGTGTATATAAGGGATTAAAGAACACTGCACTGTCATAATCCTTTTGAATTTGTCTCTTTTAACATTAACGCCAGTCACTCTAATATTTCCTTTTTTTTTTTGAATAACCACTTTATGAGAAGGTGTCTCACAATAAAAGTAGTTATACTATGTAATCCGTTTCATGTTGAAAATCTTTCTCGCCCCTAAAATTCCTAAAAAAAATTGCCCCCATGATAATATATGAATTAGACTCTGAACTACAACCACACAAATTTCCTGCATTTGAGGATAATACAAGATGTAGCAAATAATTAAAGAGATGTATGGATTACATTTTTTTTTATTATTATTTTTTCTTTTAATTCTCTAATAATTCTTTTTATTTTTTATTTTTAAAGTATAGGATGCAGATTCTAGAATTTAATCAAGAATTTTAAAATTTAAATCATATAATTATCATGATAACTATAAGTGAATCATTCCTGACAAATAATTAAAGAGATATTCTACCTATAAACGTGGGACAGTCGGAAGTTGGCAGTCAAAGTCAAATCATGGCTTTATATATGTCATCATCTTGTCCATATGCATATGCCTATGACTTGTCCTGAAATGCTCCCCTCTTAATAATCTTCATAAAGAAGCTACTTTTGGAATTATTGTAATCTTGGGTAGAATATAATAATCAGCCTATTCTATAGCTTAAATTCAAGTACACAAACTTAAAACCCAGTCAACAGAAGTAGTCGGTCCAAATTATGGGCCCTAAAAACCCAACACCGGATGGACGGATCCAAGGACGATAAGCCAATTAACGCCGCACGTCCATTCAGCTATTCCCAAAAGAAAATCTTACTTTCACTGCTCATGTCCCCATCTTTCCCACTTCTCTGACCGCATTTTGCCTCGCATCGGGTAACTATGATTCTCCATTCATTATCAAAACTTCTTCAAATCCATGATAATTATTAAAAAACAAGGCCGTCTTTTTTTGACACTATTACATTCACATTCACATTCACATTCACATTCACATTCACATTCACATACACATATATCATATTACAAAAACCAAGTTCACTAATAATACCAAAGCAAACTCTACTCAAATGGTTACAGAGATGTTCGTCCAAAAGTGCAGCGACGTAGATGTACAGAAAAGATCTGATCCTTCCTTCACTTTCTCGGAAAGAAAAGCTTTACAGTTTACACTACGAGAAAGAGCCACTGAGCTAACGAGCGTTCATATCAACCAGTCACGGTCACTACTGACTAGCACTACTCGCCTGCTCACAAATCTGTTGTTCTAATATATTTCCTTTTTACATTGAAATATACTCTACTGATCTGTAAATACTAGCAACTTTCTTTTTACAGACAGGGTGGTGACATCAAAAGAACTCATATTTGCGTTCGTTCCCTTTGATTTCCTCGGACAGAAAGAAAGAAAACTGAAAGACCCTCCTCTGATAATGTTCACCTAATCTTCATTATCCTCTCACGCGACGGTTCTAATGCGAATGAAAATTACTTCAAAGAGGGTTATTTTTGCCGTTTTCCGTTGACTTTCGTGATGATTCCAGAGATATTTCATGCGATGGATCGCTCACAGATCGTGGCAGCTGAGAAGAGTTGCATTCTGCTTTAAAAAATGAAGTGAACACATCAATAAGACTTAAATAAATTAATTAATAAAAAAATGTTTAAAAATGGTCCCCCCAACATGAAGATAAGTAGACAAGAAGATCTGATATGATTCACCTCTTGAGGCATTGAAGGACCGCTTGCAGTGTAAAATGGCCCCTTGAATCCCATCCTGTTGCTGAATCAGCGAGTCATCACGCCGTTTTGATGAAACCATGCCAGATGGAGCAGCTGCTACCGCTGACGTAGCCGAACGGCTCTTCCCCAAGTGCTTGCACACAACCCTCAGCCCTGCTGGGAGATTCCCCTGTTTCAGAATCTTCGCGTTGCCCCCCTGGGCTTCCGAAGCATCTGCTTCCAACTGAACCTTCTCCGCCGGTGGTTTTGCCGGAACAGGTTTCAGCTCCGCCGGGGTGGTAGGAGATGGTGTTTCAGCTTTACTGCCACTGCCAGAGCTTACATTGAGCGGCCCTGAAAACCTCAATTTGTCCCCGTACCTTCTGGAAACCCGAATATATAGAGGCTTAACCATCTTCAAATACTTTTGCATAACTTCTTTAGAGAAACGCTTCTCGTCCGAAGCCGAAGGTGACTCCTCCATATTCTGATTCTGAGATTTGTTATTACTAGAAGCAATTCTTGAGCTGTTATCTCTTGTGAACAGAGATTTAATGGGTACTTCTTCCACTTTAAATTTTACTGTAAAAAATTTTCTATGCTGTGGCTGCTGTTGTTGCTCTGGCTGCTGCTTCTTAAGTGATTCCTGTTGCTGAGTTTGCGGCTGTTTTGAAGTAACGAAAGCAGACCCACTTGACTCTTTTTCAGATGCGTTTGTTTTCGATTTTTTAAGGCCCAACATAAAAACCCGAAACTTGGTGGCCGATTTCAGTAATGAGACGTTGAACTTTGACTTGGAGTTGGGTTCGGAAGAATTGAGCACAAATGAAGAAGGCTCCACCTGCACCAACTTCCCTTTAAAGAACAAATCGTCCGAGGGAGAAAGCGCAAAGTTAGGATCGCTGCGGTCATTGCTAGAAGGAGAGAGCGTGAATTTGAACTCTCTCTCATCGACACTACCGTCAGAATCATCGTCGTCGTCGTCCTCCTCCTCCTCGTCTTTGTCTTCTTCACTATGGCGCGCCGAGATCCTGCCACTCTGGGCTTGTTCCGGATTTTCGTGTCCATCTTCGGAATCATCAGGTTCATCAGGTACTGCAAACTCTAAGTCAAAGAAAGGCCCGTCATCATCGTCATCATCGTCAGTTTCAACCGCATTCTGAGCTACAGCGGCGACGATAGTTGTGGCGGGGTTGGGGGTGCGTGCGTTGACAAGTTTAGTCGTATCAGGGGCGGCTGCAGCTGCGACTCCTCCTCCACTACCACCACCCCCTCTCCAGTATTTGAGCAAGCTAAAAGCTTCCATAGTTGGGAGAGCCAGTATACCCAAGTGGGCAAAGAGATTCAGCTGTTGCTTTTTAGACTATAAGTGAAAGAGAGAGAGAGATAGTGAGAGCGGGAAAGGAGGAGAAAAAAAAGGAGAACTTTGAGGGGTTTTGGTTAATGGCGTTTGCAATACCAGTAAAGGTGGGGTGACAGGGTGATCAGAGCAGAGGCAAAGGTTTTACCGCAGAAAGAGAAAGCGAGAGAATAGGTTCGGTTTTGCTTTTGTTTTGTCAGTATTCTTTGGATGCTGCAGGGTAGTCATGTGAGACGGGTCAGATTATACGGAGACAGAGGCAGCAGCGACAGTGGACAGTAATTTTTGTAGGGATGGGGTCTTTGAATGTTTTTATTTCTGAATTCATTCACTATTCTATTCTCATGAGGTATTCATATCCTATTATTATTATTGTATAGTGCATATACGACTACGAGTAGGGTCTGCTGTTTCCGGCCGTTCGTTCGTTTTACAGCTAGCGTACTTCTTTTAATAACGCTGCAAACTGCAGACCTACCTACAAGCTATTCCATTCAATGGGGTTCCCTTAGATTTATTACCCTTATCCCCAAAATTTTGTTCATTTTACATCTAATTCTTTTTATCTTTATCATCTTAAATAATAAATACCATTATCAAAATTTGGGTTAGCGTTGAAGAATGGAAATTCTTGGATTTATTTTTCTGCTCAAAATTAAATGCTGCAATTCTTAGCTTACTTGCTTTGGGAGCAATTTGGATGAGAATTTCCCGGATTACTACAGAAGTGCCTACACGTCGAGTGAAAAGGGAGAAGGGTCACAGGTCTGAAGAATAGCACTGATTATAAGCAGAAGGGAAAACTTCAGCGCAGCGAAGTATTGGGACCTGTGCGTTGGATGATAGCCCTCCACCGTCTACTCTTTCAGGAAACGAAAAGGACTATGTAGCAGACGCAAGTGACGCTGGACTAATGAAAAATGGAAAAATTAATAAGTTAATAGGTAATTAAAATTTTAAATATATTATTTTAAATTTAATATAAATTATATAAAAAAATTTTATTAAAAGAAATTATATTTATTTTAATATTTCTTATTTTTAAAAAAATAATCTTAAACTATTATTTAAAAATATCTTAAATTTCAAAAAATATAAATGGATAATATCCGTATAAAAAGTCACGTGCCCGTCATACACCCGTGGGGCCCAAACCCTTTTCTGAACGAGGTCCTTGCGCCCCAGAACGCAATTGTTTTAAAAAAAAAGATTGCTTTGACCCTTATTTCCTCCGTCAACGCAGACTCGTGCAATCTTCATCGTTGCATTGTTTGAATCAGAACAAGCAAGCGTTCGGGTCCAGAGGATGATACCCCACGACAGAAAAGCACTGATTGGATGCTTTTTTTAGTTTTGGGAACTGATGAAGGAAGTCTTACCATCTAATCTTAAAAACACTAATGGCAATGATGGGGTGGGGACAGCAACGAAGGGTTTCATGTGAAATTCCATGTAATTGATTTCCAACTACCGTATGATCTGTGGACCATCTTCCTCATTTTATCATTTGTTTTTTCTTGGTAAGCTCATTTTGCCATTTTTGTTTCTGCCGTTTTCTTTTTGTGATTTTTATAAATAAATTTTTATTAAGTTTATTTAAAAAATTAAATTTATTAAATTAAGTTTGATAGATGCAATAAATTTATTTTGATTTGACAGATTAATAACAATCCATTTGTAAGGTTACACTTTTCAATTTGGCATATAGTTTATTATGGACAAACAAATTTTACTAAATATTTAAAAAGCTCAACATAAACAGTTAGATTTGAGTAGTTTATGGATTAGTTTATGACTATTAATAAATTTAGTGTTTAAAATTTTTAAAATAAATATTTAATAAAATAAATTTTATAAAAATAATAAAGGAAACAGTAACAGTTCTGCTGAACTTCAGCTCAAAAAATGTTCCTAACAAACTTGAACGTATTTGGAGGAGATTCGAAGGCAAATGTTACTTGCAAATTGATTGCAATTTTATAATCATTGGACTCAATGGGCAATGTAGCACACAATCATGAAATGGAAAATGGTTTTCCAATCTCATTAATCAATATTTGGCATTAAGAAAATTATATATATAATTTTATATATCATATATACATTTCCAGAAATAAATTAAAAAATAAAAATAAAAATAAAAATATGAAAAAAAATAAAAAAATATAAAATTTATTCTCTTAAAAATATAAGTAACAGAGCCTTGGCATTATATGATATAGTTACATTTATGGAAGGTTAAAACACAGTAGTAATTTCACATTGATTTTCACATGATAAAGAAGAAGCTTCATTGGGCATAGATATGCAAAAAGGAGAACGGCCTGCATGCCATGTCTCCCAACTTTTCTAAAGTTTCATATTATTTCAAAAGCAAGTCTCTTTTTCTTAATGCACCCAGTTATAATTTTGTTAATTTCCCAAAGCCGGTCAAACGACCTACAGTAGTCTACATGAACCTATATTTTAGTAGGCTTGGTGTCATACATACGACAGTTCTTTTATCTTAAAAGAAACAAGAAACTTTACACTCCCATCTTCTATTTAATGAAACTCTAAACAAAGTAAATCATGGTTAGACTGGTTTAGCAAGAATACAACTTTAAAAATCGTGAATGGTTCTTTTTGGAGTATTACTCTATTTTGTAGACAAAGAATACATTAAAAAAAAAATTTTAAGCAAGTCAAATTTACTTTAAAATATTTTAATACATTTTTATGTACAAAAGATTGTATAATGAACATTACTCGTTACGGTATAATTCATTGCAATTAATAAAGAATGAAGTTTGTGGAACTGATAAGAAAATGATGAGGATAATCACAGCCTTTGGCACCGGGTTCACTTTTGGATATAAAGTTCTGACCCATCATCCCTTTTCCCTCTTTGCTATCTTTTTAGTCTTCGTTGGTGTCTAATTTGATGACACTTATTTTGCAATCATACCTCAGGATAGCGTTTCTGTGTTTGAACCCCCCCTTTTCGCTGATAAGGCTGAACACCCACCATGGCCCTGATCTTATTATATTCTACGATAACAGGGAACATATATAATAATGGTAGCCATAAGTTCGCTAACTAGCTACTCCACATTGGTTGTAACAAGTTGGAACCATTGGCTTTGGGGATTGGCCATACATGCGGAATCATCTTCTATGCAGATGCATTTGTTGGCCACTACCATTGTTGAATTCACATCTTTCTGCAAGCATAAAGGCTCGTTCATTTTATTTACGGTAGCCAGGTGAAGACCAGATTGCGAAACAGACTTCCAAGAACTCTGGGGACTCAGGCAATCTTCTGAGAGAGTTGGGGGAAGCCCTTCACCAGCTACTTTTAGACACAATGCAGAGTCCATGATCCTAAGAGGAGTCCCATCCCCTTCATGAGCCCACCGGTTGGGATTCTTGCAGTCACCCAGTTCAAGCTGATTGTCCTTGTTCACATGGACACATTCACCACTCAATGGATGGAACAATATATCGGCTTTTGCCAAATTTGAACTTGGATCTGCGTCAAATATATATACATATATATATATATAAATTACATGAGTAATTCAATTTAGGCGTATATTAATGGGCAGGTAATTAAATTTTATTATATGAATTGATTGTATACCTTGAACTACCCTTTGCATAAGCTGAAATTTCTCGGGGAATTTTGGGTCTCTGTAGTGTTCCCAGTTGGCGTCCAACAAACCGTAGGTCTCCTCCATTCCCACATGTCCTTGTCTAATATAGTAGCTTCCTCCAAAAGCCCACAAACTCCAATCCAAGTCCACCGAGGCAGCATAGGCCTTCAGGCATGGGATGTAATTGTTATCAGCGGAATTCACCCCTCTCATGTCGTATCCAAATTCACTCAAAAACAAAGGCTTTGGGTTGTCGCCTCCCATAAGAAAGCCAGACTTTTGGTTAAGATCTTTAATGGTAGCTGCACAAACCCGATTCAGTGGTTGTGCATCCCACCTTCCTGATGGTCCCGAGAAAGAGTACAAATGTGTCTCATACACCAATTTGTTACCCAAGTTTAGGTTAAGGGCCTTTTCTTTCAATTGTCTGAATTCACTATCGAAGTCCAAACCGGAAATCACCACTAACAAATCTGGGTTTAGCTTGTGAATTGTGTTTGCTCCTTCTGTCACATACTTGTACCAATCATGGTCATTCTGACGTGGACCTCTTAGCTCGTTTCGCAAGTCCATAGCCATTACCTATAACACAAAAAATGCAGGATTTATTGACATGAAAATAAAGTTTGATCTAGATGAGCAGAGTTTATAAAATATTTTACATACGTGGTGTTTTCCCTTAAAGTGATTGGCCAAAAAAGCCAACCCTTGCAGCCACTCCTCTGGCTGAAAATGCCAATCACCAAAGAACCCGTTTCCATCTGTGGGATCACAGCACCATTTTGGCTGACTCACGTGGTTATCGACGAGCACCATAATGCCATGCGAGCCAAGAGCATCGATGGCAGCTTCATAAGCTTCTAAATGGGTCATGTTCAAGACACCGGGATTGTGTTTGGCTATTCCTGCTATGGCTTCTGGTAAATCTAATTGAAACAGAGTTTGACCCACGCTGTCATTGGCATAACGGGTGATCATGTAGGTGGCATAAGAAAGACGAACACAATTGAGGCCTCGCTTTGCCACTTGAGCGGCAATATCATTCAAAGGTTGTTTGTTCAGACCTTCGGGTATCATTGGTTCGTTGTGGCCAACCCAATGAGCGCATCTTAGTTTCATACGCTTCCCCGTTGCATCATCCATTATCCATCTCTTGTTCGTTGATAGAGGCAGAGAATTGGAACAATACAAGAAACTGGAAAAATAACATACCAATACAAAGAAAATCAAGTGCGAGATTTTCCTCGACATTTTCATTCACGAAACAGTCAAGTCCCCTCTCTCTCACACAAATTTGATACAGCAACTACCAAGAGGCTTCTACGTGTATATATAGCGTGCGTACTTATACATGAATACACTTTTATTTTTTGTTCTTAATTTGTGTTTTTTATGTGTAGTATGAACTTTGTGAGATTAATAAGATAAATTCATAGCTTAATATGATCATGATAATGATCAAAAAGAGATATATGACAGAGTTAGTTATGAAATCAAATTTGAAATATGTTGTGGCTGGATAACTTTTTAATTATTTGGCTGGCATCGGAGGTAAGATAATAAATCAAAGACAAGGAAAATAATTTATTAAAGGCTTAGTCTTACAGATATTTTGAAACTAAACTGTTACAAACTTAAAAGTAGATCAGTTTGATAGAAAACTTGATAAATTTAATAATTTAAATTTTTTAAAATAAATTTTATAAAATCACCTAATTGATCTATTAAACGTCAGCTTCCGAAGAAAACATAAGATAGATAGATGTTAGAGGCTCCATCTTATGTTGGCGACCCAACTTTACACGTTTTGGTTGGAATAATTGTTCAAGCCCAATTAAAAGCCCGTATATTAAGTTTGGCCTTTTGTTTGTTAACGAGCAAGGTCTTGTGCTGAAGAAGTGGCAATGCAAGTCAAAGAGGTACAGCCAGCGCATATTCGTTATATGTTCGGTTTCTAAAGCAGAGGACGAATCTCCCACCTAACAATGCAACCGCTGCCGATGGTCTAAATGACCAGAGCACCCGAGTCCCCACTCCAGCTGGAATCTGCAGTGATTGAAAATTAGAACAGAACCTTGTGGTATGTGCGTCAAACACTTCAACATCATCCATAAGGATTATCTTCTTCGTCAATGAATAGATCAAGGTAGTTCATCTCTATCCCTATGGATTGTTGGCAGAAGCCCACAAGTTACAGATGAATATGGTTCTGGACCTCGGCCTTCTGCTTCTTGTGCCTGCGCTGCTTTTTGGGTTCGTTTGTTTTGAGATCAAATAAGGTAAACTCAATCTTACCCCACCTTCTCTCTACCTTTGCAATTCCTCTTCCCTGCGCTTTACAGCAGAGCTTCAGTTTTCCGCAAGTTTTCCTTCATCTTTATCCTACGAACCAGATTATATGTACTAATTTTCGTGGTACCTGAGAAACCAGACAGTTTTATTGCTCTGGTTTCTGGTACCCCTAGGAAGTATCAAATAATTTTTTCCACTCTGTTTTGTTCGATCGCCTGAATGAAAGCATTTATGTGAATCACGTATGCATTATTGAGTTATGGAGGTTGTCCTTTAATTAGTTTTGCCGAGTTGTGTTTCCTCCGCTTAATATGACATGAACTGCAGTTTGACTTGCTCCCTTGCATTTCTGTTCCATTTTTTTTTTTGGTGGTACTAGGGCGGGGCTCAGGCCCCATTTCTCTTCCATTGGATGGAATTAGATACCTAATAATTCCCATAAGCCTCTCCCTTCCCCCGTCTATTACGGTCTTTCCCTTTCTTCTACTTCAACAACAAAATTTGTATTGGGTAGCAAACATTGACATGACAACAGCAAGAAAAACTTGACATTTGAATTGAGCCTCTCATGACTTCTATTAACCTATAGTGCAATGTCCTACAGTACAGCCTACAGGGTGGTTAAGTGAATTGAAAGTAAAAAATTGATCTATTTTGACATGCCAACTAATTGAAAACGGTCTCATTTTCAGTTGATCGAGACTTTGATATTGTTTAATACCTATTTTTTGTCGTTGGGTCTCTGCCATCATTCGCAATATGTTTGTCGCTTCTGGGATAATTTATCCCTTTCTTCCATCATTCTTTCTGCTTATACTGTGTCCACTGGAATGGTTATCTTGCTTATTCAGTTGTGGACAGATTTTGTCAAGGCATGTTTCCTTCAATTTACTTTATTCCTCACGCAGATTCGCCATAGTTGGATAATAAGATGCATCACTTGTTGTAGTCATTTTGTGTATATCAGGTTTAAAATCTGTGATTCTCATTGCCAGAGTTGTAAAATAATTGTTTTCTCTGCTTTTCTTTGCTTGGCTTTCTGTGCACAAGCTTATTTCTAGGGTAGCTACGTCTGCACGTTCTCTTTGTTTTCTTTTTGCTGGATGGTTCTGTCCAATACAAGCTGGACGTGGGCCACGAACTCCTTTGGGTTTTGTTTCCAAAGGTTTCCCTTCTTCCTTTTAGTTCATAGAAATAGCGATTGAAGACATTGTGGGGTTTACGATTTCACATCTTCATTATTTGGCAAATTGGGTCCGTAATCGCTGTCGTTGTCAACTAATAGAAAAGGTGATGTTTCCAAAATGCAATTTCTTTTTGGGCAGTTTTTAATAGGGTAATATTATTTTTATATTTAAAATTTTATTTATAATCATATTTTATTTATTTATTATTTTTTAAAATTTATTTTTAATAAATTTCACTCGACTTACATCACAGACATAACTAAAAATATAATACTAAAAACGTATACTTAACATTACCCTTCCTAATAATATAAACAGAATATATTGGTATATTATATTGTGGTTATGTCTTAATATGGAAAGTTAAAATAGGTATTCAAGGGGTGATTCCGGTAGCCTAATCGAGATTCCAGATATAATATATCCACGTCAGAGTGGGGCCATCTAGCCGGCACACGGACCCGGTTGCATGGACGGTGAAGATTCTGGAAATTACAGAGGAAAAGATGGAAATTGAATCTTCAACCGCAAGATTATTACGGGCCTGGGATTATGACAATCTGTGGACTCCATCTCGTAAGCTCGGTCCACTTTTCTTAGTAGCTAAGAATATCGGGGCAAACTTCCAATTATGAGCATCCTCTGCTGTGTCTGCGTGGCGCATTTCCTGCAGTAGATGGGTCCCATCCTATACGTGTCTGCGTTAACTGTGACTTTCCTGACCGCTTTCTAATATTTTTAAATTCCTCTTTGGGTCCACCGATGTTCCTCGTCGTGCCACGCGTCCTGTTACCATATCATTTCACCAAGTCCCTGGCCGTCCACTGTAACGACTTGGCCCCCTGCCCCCATGCGAATGTTGTGCGCGATTCACATGGATTCGTATCTTCGTTACTTTCGGGTTTCAGGTTAATGACTTTGTTGCGGGTTCGAATTCGAATAGCTACATTTCGGGTCTTACACTCGAACGGCCGAGATGGCATCCATCCAATCAAACTCGCTATTTAGAGGGACCGGAAAGCAAATCTCCACTTTTCTCATTCACACTCTTGGTGATTTTCTTACTCCTTCCAGACGTTTCGAAACAAGCACTAGATTTTTGGTTGCTCAGCGATCGGAAACGCGCGGTTTTCAGCGGGGGAGCCATGGCGGAGCGTCACGAGCATGAGGAATCAACAGCTGAATCCTTGATGGAGAAGATATCGGAGAAGATTCACGACAACGATTCGTCCTCTTCATCGGATTCAGATAACGAGAAAAGCAGCTCATCCTCTTCGATCAAATCCAAAAAAATTTTCAGGCTTTTTGGGAGGGAACGGCCTCTTCACAAGGTCCTTGGTGGCGGAAAACGTATGTGATTGATTAGCTTTTTTTGTTCCTCTCTTTGCTGTAATTTCTTTTTTTCTGACACTAGGATTTCTTTATCAGTCGATGTACTGCCAAAACTATGCTAGAATTCGATTACCTTTTGACTTGCATTGAACTATTTGGATTCGAGAGTTCAAATCCTGAATATCTATCTCTCACCCAAGTGATTCGACTTAGTCTATTGTGGAACTAGGGTTTTTAAGGTTCATACTTCAGATGATATTTTAATTGGAGACCCCTTTATTTCTTTTCCTTGGTAAGTTTCGAGAAATTACTGGAGTAGGTCCTGATCGCTGTTTGTTTCTCCGTCCGTTATTTTTTGGGCAAATTTTGTATTACGAAGCGGAACTTTGCATTTTGGCCTAGATCTGCATTCTACTTCCTCTTACTTTCTTGCCGTTCTTTCCCTAAGTCAGACGAACCTTTATAGGGGACTCTGAGAGTTCGAATTTCCTAGCTGCGATCATTGCTGGAATTTAATGGAATTTGTTTCGTTATACTTCGCATTTCTACTGCATTTCAATTGACAAGACAAAAATCGATCGCTGGCCGTGATATTTTTCCTTCTAATTTATCAATATATGATATACAGAGGATAACATGACTCATGAATTCTGTTATGTCTTTTGATCGTCTGTCTCACTAGAAGTCCGCTGGTATGTTTATACTTTACATTAATTTGCTTGTTATGCAACAGCGGCAGATGTTTTCCTATGGAGGGATAAGAAGATATCAGCCACCGTGCTTGGTGTGGCGACAGGTGTATGGGTTCTGTTTGAATTGCTTGAATACCATCTGCTCACTCTAGTTTGCCACCTCCTGATACTTGCACTGGCAGTATTGTTCCTGTGGTCCAATGCTTCCACATTCATCAACAAGTACAGTTTAATACCGTAATTTTAGTTTCTGATTTTCTGCCCTTTCTATTTGTTGATTTAATAATATGGTTTTATTAGGAGTCGACCTCGAATCCCTGAAATTCACATTCCAGAGGAACCTGTTCTAGAGTTTGCCTCTGCTCTTAGAATTGAAATCAATCGGGCTTTTGCTGTTCTGAGGGATATTGCATCAGGAAGGGATCTCAAGAAGTTCCTCTCTGTATGTTGATTATACTTTTATCACATATTTTGTATTAGCTTATATCCTTCCAAAAACTGTCGAGAACTCAGTATATCTACATATTTTAATACTATAGTAGGTAGTGCTTGTTTCTGACTTGTTGGCTGGTATTAAATTGGGTTTTGTTTTGTGATCAATTAGGTGATTGCTGGATTATGGGTTTTCTCTATTGTGGGTGGTTGTTGCAACTTCTTGACGTTGTTCTACATAGGTAACGAAGTTCCTTTGTATCTGTTGATGTTATTATTATATATAATAAACGCTTTTTTTATGAGTATATAACAAACACTTGCATCCTTGATAGTTGAGTTACTAATTTCAATTGTATATTCTGATGTGTTCTGTAAATGTGTGAAACAGCCTTTGTTTTCCTTCATACCGTACCTGTGCTCTATGAAAAGTATGAAGATAAGGTGGACTCATTTGCTGAGAAGGTAACGGTCGAGTTTAAGAAGCAGTATGCTGTGTTTGATGCCAAGGTTTTGAGTAAGATCCCCAGGGGACCCTTGAAAGATAGGAAGAAAGATTGAAGTGGCTGGCCCCTTGCTATACCTGTTCTGACAAATATTTTATAGTTGGGTTTGATTAATGTGCTAATAAGTTTAGATCCATCATCAGCTAAAACCCTATTTTATAATTTTTTTGGGGCTCCTGAGTGCAAATAGTGGACTTGGTATTTTTATTTTCGTTTCTGCTGGACCGTCTCTATGAATCCTGTATGTTATGGTTGACTCGTTATTGTGTTATTTCGAATATGGACGAGAATTCTGTACATGGGAATCATTTTATCCTAATTTTTGTTGGGTAGTCTCTACATTCTAGTGATTAGTTCAGAAACGTGACATTACACTGTCTTTAGTTGGTTGGATTTTAAAAGGCGATTGTCATTATTTATCTCTGAAGTTTATATACAGTCTTGCTATCTGGAGATGTGTTATTCCTCCGTTGGGAGAGCTACGCCGAAGCGTAGCCTATCAAAAATATAATAAAAGAATTAAATAAATAAATAAATGAGATTATAATTATAAATAAAATTATAAATATAAATATGTAAAAATAAAAGTATTCTGTCATTTGATGGACAGTATTCCTTGGAACTGTCTTAACGGGTCGCAAGGTTGTTAGCTATTCACCGCCTATTATTCACTAGATGTGAAGAATTTAGTGGTTGTCTGGACTGGTTTTAACTATGGAAGCCTAAAAGTAAAAAATGTTTTGGAAATTTTATATAGAAAAATGGGAAAATGTTTTTGGGAGTTTGAATAAGTATTTCTTTTCAGAAAGGAACAAAGTTTATCCAAACAAAACGTAAGTAGAATTGGACAATGTGCTCCTTATGATAAGAAAAAAGTTTGCAAGAGTTCGATGTTTAACGTGACCCTCGTGGTAAGCTGCTGGAGTGTTCTTAACTTCTTGCCCTGGCCATTGAAGCTGTGTTGAAATCTTCTCTTGTATGTGAAATTGGCCTAAATTTTTTGGGGTCAGTCTTTAATAAGCCGAAAATTTTTGACAGTGATGTAACTTTAATATCGAATGACATGTCAATCTTTGGATGTTCTAGTTCAGATAATAGAGTTCGTATTGAAATATCTCATAAAAGATGACGTGATGAAAACGATAGATGCAGTTATTGAGAGGTTTTGACCAAACACATTTCACAGTTCTACGAAGAAAAAGCGATTGTTTCGGTAACTATTTGGGATAAGAAAGTGGATTATACAAAGTGGCAAAAATGGAGATCAGCATGCGGAGGTAAAATGATGTTGAAATTCCTGCGTCATAAAACTATGAGAACGCATGTAGGTGGAACAATATTAGAAAGAACTTCGTATGTAGTTGAACAAAATCAGAAAGAAATTCCTGTTCGTGAATGTTTTGCATCAGATCGATTCTTGTTTTGGAAGCTGACTTACATGCACCCTACAGTGTCAGCCAAAATCTCGTGCTTTAGGACAACCTTCCTGATACTCTTACAACATAGATACTCATTGTCGTACAAATATTTGTGCGATCAATATTCTGAATCTTATAAGTAATAAAATTATAACAGCAGCAGTTTAGCAGTATGCATCATGACTCTCGACAGCCCAATAGGCATACATCTATTTATTATTGAAATATAATTGTTAGTTACTCGCTGGTGCATGATATCTCGAGTTTGACACTCAAACATGTCGTAGATTCTCTGTGGAGCGTTCAGTTGCCATGATTATTAATGTTATAAACTTCATATCATTGTTCATAAATAGCATATAAACACAACACAATGTTTTTTTTTTTTTTTTTTTTTTTTTATAGTGAGCAAAGATCGAGAAGACCTACTAGTTTGGTGGAATCATTTGATTCTCCAAATTCCATTCCACAAGACCCAAGTAAATAAACCTTCTCCGGAAAAATATATTAACACATACAGCAAATTGTATAATAGTCCTATTCCTACAGCATCTTTTCGTTCCCAAAATGAATCAGTTTCAAAATTTCCTGTCAAGTAATACCAACTATTCATCAAAGAGATCAACAAAGGGGCTGATTTCTACCATATACAATTGTAAGGAGCCCATCAGCTCATGTTACATTGTTACTTGTTGCACTAGTGCTTGCTTTTGAAGACGTTGATCCAAAGCGCACACACGCTCTCAAGTACTCTGCATTGATGCTACATTTAAATTGGACTCCCCGCTCAGTGAACTATTCTAAGAAGAAGCTATTTCATCAAGCCTACAAAGACGAAGCCATTCCAAAGACTATGCGAGAGCACGGATGGTAATAAATTTCTTGAACGTGTAAATATGACACCCATCACCATCCCAAGAAATATGAGTGGCAGCATCCTTTGTACATTCAAATGTGCCACCGCAAAAGCAACCGAGCTCACCAATATTGCGCACCACACTGGCATGTATTTGGTAAGGGATGGTAGTAGAAAACCGCGGAAAACTATCTCCTCCCATACAGGAGCACAAATTGAAACCACTATTGCATATAGTGCCATCGCCACGGGATCCCTAGCGATAATTGATTGCTCAACACTTGAAAGGGTAACAGGTGTAGAAGGTAAAAGAGGTAATAAGTCCAGGTTGAACTGTGAGAGCCGATTGACAAGAGGAAACATGAGGCATCCCATGATGACATCTACCTGCCAATTCCCTCTCAGGCTAAATTTAAACCAATCAGGAGGAAGGGGACGAAATCGATTAAGACAGCCATGAAGAATTGCAATTCCAGCGAGTCCTTCAGTTACATCAGTGACAAGGCTAAACAGTGCCTCTCCTCTAAATGTCAAACAGTCCTTGCTACAACCAGCTACATAGGCTGCAAATGGAATCATCCAAGATCCTATGAACCAAAATGCAGCTGTCCAAAGAAGCATAACCTGCGTTGTAAATGGTTGTTCAATTCAGTATCTCATGTTGACATTATATACTTGTACAGTTTTAATGCTAAAAATTCATTTGAGTTGTCCAAAGCTGAATTGGGGGTGAGTTTATTTTATCACAAATGACTTAGTACACTCTGAACTGCTAAGTTTATTCTAATATTATGGTGTGTTAGAAGGACAAAGAATGGATCCAAAACACAGTGCACGTGTGTGTCTCACACAGACTTGCAAAATTTTGCTCTCGGCAATTGATAATGTGTGTGCCTGTATATCTAGACTCTGGTTGTCACTGTTACCCTTCCATGCCCCAGTAGGCAGCAGCTAAGAGTGTTCTTGATAAGAGTGAAAATGGATGAAATGGGAACGAGTGATAGTCAAGGATGCATGTAGACATGCATCGTGTCTTACCTGGTAATTTTAATCCTCCTCCATTCCCTTCATTTTCACTTATACCAAGCACATTATAAATTTGGGCTTCATATATAATTGATAACCATAAAAAGAATTTTATTTAGCTGGACTTGGCTTAAAATTTGGAAAACACATACTCGTAAAATGGTCTCTGCTGTCCATGGTACAACCCATCGATTTCCAAACACCCTAGAAATAGCATTTGCAGCCTGAAACAAAATCAATCCTTTTAGTAAACAGATTGTCTAAAGACGACAAAATATTTACAAAAAAAGATCTTATTTTCTGGAAACTATGGTGTGATACTATTAATATGAGGCCCATAGATAAAGCGATGTACACTTTTATCTTAAAACATGCAAAGAAAATTGAATGCTTCATACATGTCGACTTGAAAACAAGGGCGCCCAAAATAATGCATAAATAAATAAATAAAATGTGTGAAAGCCTGCATTTTCTTTTGCTCCCATCAATTCATCAATTGACTCAATTGACATATTAAAGAAAATACTAATATGATATAATGTTCTACCACAGAATTCTATACCAAAAGGATTGGTCCATGAGTCTAATCTGATCACAGACTTCAATTGGCAAGATGCTGAAAGCCTGCATTTTCTTTTGCTCCCATCAATTCATCAATTGACTCAATTGACATATTAAAGAAAATACTAATATGATATAATGTTCTACCACAAAATTCTATCCCAAAAGGATTGGTCCATGAGTCTAATCTGATCACAGACTTCAATTGGCAAGATGCAAATTCAGCCTTCGAAATACAAAATGGGTAGCATCTGGGATTGAAGGCTACCTGAAAGTTGGAATTATGAATAAAATTCATCAACTAGTGTGCAATCCTTATCTATCTATCTATCTATATATGTATATGTGTGTGTGCATGTGTGTGGATAGATAGATATTAGTTATAATCACCAGTTTAAGATGGTATTTTGCATATTAATAGGAATAGATCTATGGTCTGTAGAAGCATATATGTTATGAATCTTTATTTTGTTGCTAATATAAGTCAGAATTTCAACTGGCAATTGCATTCAGTACTACACTGAGCCTATTGAAGACAGGACATGTAATTTTACTTCAATGCAGACCATACTAATTACTCAGCTCAAAATTCTAAAATATTCATGTCAAAGTGTCTTCTTCTGTCACACCATCCAGGGGCAGGGGCAGAACTATGTATCACCCGTCCCCTTAAGCGATGAAGTATTCTAAATTTCCCTCTAGTTTCTAAATTATGATATATCAAAAAATAACCTCTCCAAATTATAACATATTCTCAAAAAGTCATTAATATTTTTATTTTGAATTGTCCTTAATTTTACCTCTGGTTCCTTCCTTACGCCATACTAATATGTTGCTTGTCAACAATTAAGAACCAAATCCCAATATACAATCCGTGATCAAAAGTAAGTGTAATGGAAATTTCTTCAGGAAGCGATTGGGTGCATTTTCATATTTTAATCTTGGCATGATTATCAGCAGCTCTCTCATACGTTTGTATCGGTCGGTAAAACACTACAGAATATATTAGCATGGAAAGTAGGAAACTATTTATTATGAAAGCAAATATTGGACATATTACCTTCTGAAGGCTCGAGTTCCAGTCTCTTTTGACAACACATGATTGATTGAATTCAAACTGCACTAATTCATCGGGGAGATAATGGTCTCTAACTTCAGGCTTTGAGGTCTCTGAAGAATGATTCTCGCGCCCAAAGCACAAAATTTGGAGTTTCTGCAAAAAACAAAACAGATGATACCAATGCTTCAGGTACATAAAATAAAAAGACTCATCAACAAACACTTTCACTGATAACCATACAGATAAAGTAATAAACTTAAACTTTAATTTAAAACGGCCCACTTGTCTCACATATTTTGAGGCTCACTTCAGTGCTTGGCTGCTAGAGAAAGGAGCAAAAAAAAATCAAAATAAAAAACCTGTCAAATGAATTGATTACTTCAGTAACGTTAATACATGTCTCAGGCTCAATTGGATAAAGGTTAGAGCTTTTTCAACCTTTTCTTCTCTCTCGGTAATAATAACGAAGAATTAACAAAGAAGAAATCGGTAAGAATCAATAACAAGGTTCCCAGTGTCACAAAACTCATAAGATAAATAAAAAAGGCAATAGAAAAAAACGAAACTAACATGGACAGATGTTTCGACAAGTTCCACATATTGCTTACGTTCTTTGGAGACTTGGAATGCGATTCCCAGATCCGAAAACTACGAGAGATAGGAAGTAAAGTTCCAGGTCCGGCGGTGGCCTTGATTGGAGAGACTGAGGGTGGAAGAAAGGAGCAACGGAAGACAGAGTAAGAGCAAGAGGTACTCAACATGGGGGCTATTCTGGTCGAGAGGGACGGAATCGAACGCACAAAAGCTCCAAATCATTACATCAACGAAGGTTGTATTTGGAGGCTAAGAGCTGGTTTGGTAGCCAAGTCAAGCTACTCTTCCATAGTTCCATAGGCGAGGCCGAAAAAGAGAACGAAAGAATTTGTCTCTCAACGAATTGTGTACACGGGGGCACACATGTCAGATTTGAAGTAATATCGCGGCATTCAAGTCTGGCCTAGAAATTAATGGTCGGGGTCTTTGGACATGTTGCATTCAAGGCCCAGTACAAAGTCTTGTTTATTAAATAAAAAATCTTATAATTTTTTTTAAAGTTTAAGATATAAAATATAAAATTTAATAAATATAATTATTTAATTTTTAAATAAATATTTAATAAAATTATATTTATAAAAATAATAAAATTATTATTTATGACGTGTTAACAGTTAAAATCTTTAATTAATTAAATATTGTTAAAAATTCAATATTTGATTAATTTTGTGATTTTTAATGAAATTTGTAAGTCATATGTTTGACAGGCACGTAGTACTAGTGTATTAAACCAAAAAAGAACAATTGGTAAGTTGATAGATTAACTAACATATTTTTTTTTTTTTGCATTGAAACAAATTTAATTTTTATCTTTTTTTTTCTTTTTTTTAAGAAAAGTCATATTATTGGCTCCTATTTAACCAAAAAAGAACATTATTTAACAACGGTGTTTATCAATCATCGACGCAGCTGCATAAGCCGAAGGCATAAATTGAGAGATAACATATTTAACAGACTTATAACTACGTAAAATTACAGTTGTGTAAGTGGCTTCGCCTGAACCTGAATGGCTCCCAAATACTGTCAAAGTAAAATAAAAGCAACTGAACTTGTTTTCAGTCTTTATAACAGCAACCGTACAATTGTAAGTCTACTTAGATCGGCCCATCGACCGACCGGTTTAAAGGATGTGTTTCTAATAGAGTTTTATATTTTTATAAATTAAATTTTATTTAATACTTATTTAAAAATTTAAAATTTATTGAACCTTTGCATGCTTTCTAGTATAGGCGTTTCTTTTACTGGGCAACTTTGAAAATGCACGTGTTGCTCCAACGGCTAAATGGGTCTCCAAGTGGCGGGCAGCTTGACAATTGACACATTCGCCGATGGGGAATTGACAGTGTAGCCTCTCACCAAAAATAAACGGCCATTCGAGGCCTCTTACCAATGACTGGATTCCTTGTAGTTACTGCAGAGGAGAGTTGTAAAAGGGATAAAAAAAAAAAAAGGTAAAATATATTTTACCTCCTTGCACTTTATATGGTATGCAGAAAGCCTCATTGCATTATTTTTTTAGCAAAATAAAACTTTACACTTTATACATTGTGCAAGAAAACCTCATCTATCCAAAACTGTTTGGATTGCTCTTAATATGTAAAATGGTGTGCAGAAATGGTTTGCTGCGGCTGTGCAGCAAATTAACGGTAAACCAAACGATTTTGGACGGATAAAACTTTCTTGCACAATGTATAAAGTGTAAGGCCCTATTTTGCTCAAAAAATAATGTAAGGAGACTTTCTGCGCACCATATAAAGTGCAAGGAGGTAAAATATATTTTACCCAAAAAAAAAATGAAACTGTACGAAAGAGTAATAAAGATAAAAAAAGAAAATGAAGTGGTGTGCGGCGCGGACGTGAAGAAAATACAGTGTTATGTCCGTATGGCACATTCGCACTATGCTCAGATGAATCTAATAACCCGGTAAAGAGCTGCAGAACTCGACAAGTTTTCGAAAAGCAGATTATACAAATAAGCTCGAGTTTCTTTCAGTATGATGCACTTTCCCTTTGTAACCCGATAGCCAGCTCACCCAGATGAACCACCCAAATATGATCTCTCCACTCTCCAGGATCCATATTCTCACTCTATAATGTCATGAATCATGATTGATAGATTAGTGAAATAGGAGCAATCAATCTAATTACCAGGTAACGGATGAATAAGCCAATGACAAACTTGAGGACACGATCTCTTTTACTAACACTTTACCGAGGAAAGAGGAGTTTATCTGTTTCTAAAATTTGTACATACTTCTCATGTCTACTCAACCAGGATAAAATTTGAGGACTGGAAAGTGGAAAGAAAAAAAATACGCCCGACAAGACCCGCAAAGTATGATGCAAGTGCCCATCTACGCCAGCAATAGCAGCACAAAACACACCACCCAAATACTTTCTCCCAGCAAGAGCTGTCCCGAAACAACAGCTGGGTACAGTCTGCGCAACGTGATACAGTCAATATTAGATGTGTAAAGTCTCCAAATCTGGGAAAATAAGCAATTCATGCAGGGCTTATTTTCGACGTCTGTTGGGTACAAATTCCTGGTTGCCTTTCCTCATCATAGCTACAAACTCTTCATAGTTAATTCTTCCATCCTGCAAGAAAAAAAGGGAACAATATTTTGGATAGGATAATTTAACAAGACTACACAGCCACCGTAATTTCATTGACACACCACCAATGAAACATGAATATTGACCCATGAAGAGATATATCCACTAGCCAGAGGGAAAAACACTGATTCACAGTAATTTAGGTCCTCACTCCTCAATGCTTCCAAAATCATAGAATTGGGTAGTGCTCTATTCTCACCAGTAATCACTACTACACGGAAAATTATATACAATTTATAATCTCATCTCGTATATAATTTAAATAG
Source organism: Dicorynia guianensis (assembly GCA_037013595.1). Classification (NCBI taxonomy): domain Eukaryota; kingdom Viridiplantae; phylum Streptophyta; class Magnoliopsida; order Fabales; family Fabaceae; genus Dicorynia; species Dicorynia guianensis. The sequence goes on from JASUAB010000006.1 coordinate 37,068,557, forward strand.
TCAGGGCGCCCAAGATAAAAACATACTCCCCTTCTTAAATAAATTCCATGCCAAAGCTCACTCTGCTTAATGACATCCTTAAACCCGCTCCCCACCCCCAAAAAAAATTGTTTATCTATATGAGCACACTTAATTTTTCTTGAGTTCTACTATTCTCACAATTTTATTTCCATTAAGTCTTCATAACATAGAATTCAAACCATTGTAATTTATTAGATTTTATAAACTGAATCGTAAGATTCAACAAATCTGAAAACTTACACCAAAATGTGTGAATATTAAGTGAATAATAAGGTGTGAGAGTAGATTAACCCCATTTTCCTGCACCAGTGAAGCACAATCACATGCTGGTTACAAGTAAAATGAACAAGGATGAAAGCCCAAAAGTAGGATACAAGCAGACAGTGGAAGATATAACGCAATATCGTCTGGTCCCAGTTGTGTCTTGGTTGTGTTGGATGGCATCAGAATCAGAAATCAAAAGTTTTTATTCCAAACCAAAGTTACAAAATGCACATGGTATATTCATTGTTTCAATAAAACAAGCAGTATATTTCATCATTCATGTATCTAGCCTCCTACACTCTTGCACTACCTTTGTAATTAGGGAAGTAGTAGATAATACACAGAATTATGAGGAAACATCAAATTTCTGCACATATAAACCACTCGATGATTGTTGCATTTTCAAGATTGACATTACTGTTTCATGTAAATATGTTTTCAAGCATATAAAGATGCAGATAAGCGAGAAATAGAGAAAAAAAAAGAAAGCAGCATACATTATCTGTGTCAACTTCAGCAATGATCTCCTTTATTGTTTTCTCATCACCCATATTATACTTCTTAAGGGCAGATTCTAACTCTTCCATTGTGATGTACCTATAATAATGAAACAAGTAAAAGAAAACCATCACAAGATTCAACATTTGAGAGGCAATAAGGATGGCTAAACAAAGAATTAGTAATAAAATATTTAAGTATGATCACCCGCTTTTATCCTTGTCAAAATACTCGAAGGCTTTGTATAGGTGGTCCTCTCTTTCCATTCTATTCATGTGCATGGTGGCTGTTATAAATTCAATATAATCAATGGCTCCATTTCCATCTACATCTGCCTGAGAACCAGATATTTATGCTATATTAGTTAATTGATTAACCATGATTAAATTCAAAAGGAGTGATAATCACAATATCAAACAGCTCTAAGGATAATAACATTATCCTTACTCAGCTTTGTTAGATGTATATGATCATCCAATATCACTGCCAAAAATAATGAGTCTATAATAGTAGAACAGTGATGCACAGCGCATCATGTCTGTTTAAAGCATAAACTGATAAAACTAGATTTGGATAAAGATAATTGTTGACAAATGACAAGATAGGAGAAAAAATTTTAAAGTATGAATTCATCGGTAAGATTTCAGTGAATATACAACATACTGGTCGCAGAACACTTGAACAACATATTATCTTTATGTGATGAGTAGCATCCAGATCTTACTTATGTTTCAGGTCAAAGCTTATAAACAGGATGATATCTTGTTCACCCATTAATAATTCTCCCCAACTATCTAAGAGTAGACTGAAAATTCTGGAAGCAGAGCTAAGTTATTACCAAACAAGCAAAACAAATCTTACCGCTTCCATCAACTGCCTTACTTCAGACTCAGAAAGCTTAGTCCCCAGTTTGGGAAGACCAGCTTTCAGCTCTTCAAAAGTGATTGTTCCACTGTTATCTGTGTCCATGGATTTGAACATCTCCTTCAAGCCAATAATTTCTTCTTCAGAAAGATTTTCTGCAATTACCTGAATAGAATACAAGAATAATCATATATCGTTTTACTCTAGATCCAGAAGCTGGAAGCATAAAGTAAAAGCCCGTCCAGACAGCTAAATCTTGTTTGAGATATAAATAATCCTCCTTCTTCCGTTGCATTTCAATGGTGGGGTTGGCAATTGAGGAAATGAATTCTCTAGCAGTCAAAGGAGCTGTCTTTTTGTCACAAGAAAGGACATTGAAACCCTTTTATCTAATTTAGTTAAGAATACCTTCTCCCCATTTAACGTCTTTTTGGTTTTTCAATATAAAGATCCATATATTTCATCTTCAAGGCTGTCAATACAATGGGAATTCAGATATCTTACCAAAACCTTGATAATGATGATTGTGATGATCACTAATGAAAATATACCTTTAGGGCTACTTTTTTTAGCTTGTTCATAGCCCGGAATTGTTTCATTCTCGTCAAAACAGCAATATCAAGAGGCTTGTCAGATGCATCCCCATCTTCTCTCATCCAAGGATGATCTGGAAATACATATCCTCTTATTATTAGTGGTCAATTCGAATAACAAAAATCCCAGGAAAACAACAGCATAGATTTTCCCAGGACGCACCAGAGAAAAAGATGCATGTAAGTAATGTATTATGTTCATTAGCGAGCCAACTAGAAGCTTCAAATCTCATTCATATGGATCCATGATCCGTCGTTACCAATACTGAAGGGCAGAAAATGGAAACAAGGAGCCTGTAACCTTCAAAGCATGATAAAAAATGAATAAACCAATGCATACTACTCTTTAGGTGAAATTACAAATGCTTTATGTACAAAGTTATCTTAAGGGGGTTTATGGTGAGAGACAAAGCAGGAGCAGGTTATATATCAGGAAGGGAGAAATCTAAGGTTGGGTAGTTATCAGTAAAAAGCTAGGGTGTAAAGTGACAGGCTACTAACTTTTGAACAGTGCTTGTGTTCAAGAAAAAGCTGCACATCATCTATAGCTTCTACAAAAGGAAGAGATGGCAAGCACAAAATTTGTCCTATCATACCATCCTTTCCTTTTCATTTCTCTTTTTCTTAGGTGGGGGAATGAGAGAGGTTGGCGATATGCTTAAACATGAAAATGAACTTTCCATTCTTCTTTTGATTTTTTAGAATGAGGAAGGGTTCGCTCATTTCCTTGACAATATAATGAATCTATAGATCAAGTGAAAGCCATTTCAAAATACAAAATTGTATTTCTCTTCAGTTATGTCAGGCTCACTGCATTGCTCTGTTATTTTTCCTAGAGCTCAGAATCTCTGTATGATATGCAGTACTGGTATGTAATGCCTGTAGACGCATGACTCAACTGGAAATAAAAACTGTTTTTAACATATAGCAAATAATTTATCTTAACAATAAGATTAAATCTCACTGAGGACTTCAACTGCTGAAAGACGTTCTTTAGGGTCAGCTCGTAGCATCTTCTTGACCAGATCTTTGGCACTGCTTGATATAGACGGCCAAGGATCTGATACAAAATCAATGTGTCCACGAAGAATAGCATCAAAGATACCCTGTTCATTTTCTTCATATAGAAGATAAAACGAAGGTGTGAGAAATAGTGAAAAGGAAAAGGAACACTCTTTTCATGTTAAGATATCAGATAGTCAACAAAAGAAGCAAACTTCCTAAGGGAAACACTGCTGTGCTACATTGGGACTTCAAATCAAGCAGTAAATTTATTTGCAACCACTGGTATTGACATCCTAAGTTCCATGCGGCCAAATGGCATTTATCAATAAAAGATTACTTGCAAAGGAAAGAGCTTTACCTGCCCAGAAGGGCGGGACACCACAGAGCAGAATGTATAATATAACCCCAGCACTCCAAATATCAGCTTCGGGTCCATAACTTCTACGCAACACCTCAGGAGCAACATAATATGCACTACCAACAAGATCTTTGAATACATCTCCTGTTCTCAAATTGAACCATCAGCAGTTCAAAAAGTCAGAACCATCAGTATTTATTAGTGTGCCTAAAGAAGCAATTGAAGTACCACAGAGACACAATCTTAACCATAATGACACAATGTCTTTCTCCCACATTGCTTCAGTAAGCAAATACAACCCATGGAGAGGGAGAATTAGAATAAGTCAGTGAAAGCAAGTCAAGGAACAGCAATTGAATAAGAATGACAGCAACCTGGCTTGAAAAATACGGAGAGACCGAAATCCGTGGCCTTTAGAGGTGAATTCTCGTCCTTACTGAGGAACAAGAAATTTTCAGGTTTTAGATCCCTATGCATGACTCCCATGGTGTGGCAATTGTGCACTACCATCACGATCTGGCGACACAAGTTTGCTGCGGCTCGCTCCGAGTAATGCCCCTTGGCTATTATCCTATCGAAGAGTTCCCCGCCAGCGCAGAGCTCCATGATTAAATTGACCGAGTGGCGGTCCTCGTAAGCACCCTTAAGCTCCACAATGTTGCGGTGACCAGTGAGGTGGTGCATGATCTGGACCTCGCGGCGAATGTCATCAATATCGTCTCGGTTAATGAGTTTGCGGGTGGCGATGGATTTGCAGGCGAATTGTTCCTTAGTGACTTTGTGGGTGATTAAGTAGGTAACACCAAATTGACCACGACCCAGTTCACGGCCAAAGATGTAGGTGGAACGAACATCCTCCATGGGACGGCCAAGAACGCGGCCGACGGAGGTAGAGAGAGGTGGTTTAGGGAGCGGGAGAGAGGGTGAGGGTTTGGAATTGGAAGGGAGGACTGAGATGCCATTGGAAGGGCGGTGGGGCGGGTGGTCGGAGTTGAGCTGAGCTTGGTCGGATGCGGAGGGTACGCCGCTACAGTTGCCCATTGAAATAGTTGGATCAAAGTCAACAACGGTCAAGAGGGACGAGAAGGGAGGCTGCAAATGCAACTGGCGGTGGTTGGAATCGGAAGCGAATCGTGTCCGAAGCCGAGGTGCCGAGCAGAATGACTAAAATGGACTTTGCGCAGGAGAATTATTGTAAACCATCATGTACAAAGGGAGACTTCAGCTAACCTGCCGTTCGGACACATCATAGCCGTTGGATTCAGGTGCTAACGGTTTGAGTTTTTTTAGCTCAGTTTATTTTTTTTATAATATTTCTACTGAAAAGTCATTTATTCTAATAATTATAAAATACAACATTTTTTTATCTTTATAACTAGATCACACCACATATTATTAAAATAATATTATGTAAAAAAGTTTATAATCCTTTTTTATGGTGCAAAGTATTATTTTTAAAAATTTTATTTTTGTTAGAGATATGTGATTATCTTTTTGTCCTGAAGTCACTATCTTTTTTTTTTTTTTAAATTGTAAAGCTTTCTATTATTCTTAGAAACACTTTTTAAGAAAAAAAAAAGAAAATTGAGTTAGATATTGATTTATAAGTATATATATATATATATATATATACACACAGTTGCTAGAATAGACTTTGAGAGAGACTTCTCAGTCTCTCAAAATTGCCGGGAAATAGCGTCCGACCTTACGGTGCATGGTTAGAATTTTGACGGATAGACCAAAGCGCAAAATCTTAAAAGCGACTGTACGGTGAGGTCCAGGGCAATTGCTAAGACTTGTTTTCTTCGTCGTTGTTTGTCTCCAACCAATGGTTAATTTTGCAATACTAAAAAATGATCTTTGCCCTGAGGTTAGTTTTATTTTTTTTTTTTAATTATCTTGTTGGGCTTTTCATCGGACGTAATGCTTGACGTACACATCAAAAAGGTGACCTTTGTGTATGCTGAAATGCAGAAAAAAATGTGAAATGGTATATATATATATTTTTAGTGTCTCAATGAATACAAAAAGTACTACTTTTCTATGTACTAATATCATCACTTTTTATGGGTATATATATGTATAGGTTGAATAGTATTCGGATGTCAAAGGAAGAAGAGGAGGCCTGTGGTTTGATTCTTTGTTGTTGAGCATGAGTAAAAAGGTGACCAAGCATGCTTATGGGAACAGGGAATAACCAAAATGAAATCAACCGACAGAAGCCGGTGCAAGTTTTCTGCATTATGATATGGTAATTGGAAATTTTGTTCCCTTCCCATTCCCCTGTTTTGGCATAACAGCAGCATGGTTAAAGGCCTAATATTCCAATAAATTTTTTAGCACAATGCATCATCATATGGGTCAACAAGTATGTTCCCTGATGAGAAACGCAGTCTCCCATGAAATCAAACTCAATCTTTTCCCCTAGAACATATTCAATTATTCCTCATCTAAATCCCGTGTCTCTTAGAGAATATTATCCTCTTGTTCTTCAAGAATAAAGCATAACACTAATAACAATAATGCTGAAACAATATCAGAATCAGTCACTTGCATGCAAACTGAAAAACAAAATACTTCATTGGAGGTTTTCTCTTCAAACTGAAATAAATTTTAGGAAGTTTTCTCTTATGCGTAATCATGCATTTGTTATCTTCCATTTTCGATAATTAAAAGCCACAAATGCACTAAAATTTTATAAACTGTTAGGTCTCTATCGTTGTTATGTTACGTATACAGAAGGAATATAACTATGTTCTTAAGAATGACAAAATAACATCTTAGAAAATTAAAGGTATAGAAAAAGGCATATATGACATCATAAAACAATGACCTGAAAACTTGGATGCCTTGTTTATCAAGGAAGATAACATAATATATGTATGAATTTTGAGGTGAAGATCAGAAATATTAGTAATTGTTAATGAGGAAGATCATTCCAATGATAATTGAGGCATAGAAGGCGCTGATTAAGGAATATATACAGCACTCTTTTGTCAATGTGTGTATAGATATTCCAAGATAATTTTACAGAGAGATAAGGCTCTCAAGAGGTTAAACATAAAATTTTCAATTCAATTTATCGGTCCTCTTGAAGGCTAGAAATATAAGGTAAAATCTGAATATGCATCTGTGGAGAAAACATTCAATCTATTTAGAGTTCTACCTCTTTCAACTGAATTTCCGATTCCTTTTTCACGAGGCTTCTTTACATTTGGACAAGGCTGAAAGCATTGAGGCCAGTAGTCTATACATGCCAACTGAAACACCCGTTTTTGTTGTTAACGTTGCAAGTCATTAAATGTGTTTATTTCCAAAGGTCTGTTTTTCGAGTCTCATATTGCTTAAGCCTCATATGTTTTTAAGCCTTACGTATAGACACTAACAAAGTTAGAAGGTGAATTGACGCGCACGAGAGGCTCAACGCAATTGAGTTGCCCCTCTTTTTGTAGATAAGAAGAAATGTAATGCATCCTCAAGACTGCCGTAAAAGTTATTCCATAATCCGTGTACGAACACTCTCAGGATCAGGGGCGGAGCTAGAGGACTACAAGGGGCCTCACCCCTTTGAACTAATAAATATTTTCAAAACTCTGGTCAGCTTTTGTTGCTACTGTTGCTCCTTGGACTTTTTTTGAGCAGTTATTCATAAGTAATCATGAATTTGAATAACATAACTGCCATCCATTTGTTTTTCAGGAAGATCACATAATGGTGGAAATTTTATTTTTTCTGAAAACAGTGTTTTTTTTTTTTTTAGGATTTTGGTGTCAGTGAAGAAAATTACCTTATATTGCTTGGTGTCAATAAAGGAATGTATTTTTCAGACATAAAAATAGTCTTCATTGGGCAAAAGGTTTTTATTACAATTTTAACTTTCACAGAATGTTATCACGCTACGCAATTAACTATTAGATATTTCCAACTGATGGTATCACATCCATTTGCACATATGCATGTTAGAGGAGAAATTAATTAGTAAATTAGGTATATATTAATTCAATAATAAATTTTTAATACAATTATAAATGTTGAGTGAAAAGTAACACTTTCCAAATTTTCAGAAAACTGTTTTGCACTAGCTTTTCTTTTTTATAATGTTTAAGTTAAACATAAAGAAATATGTTCTCTATTTATTGAATAAAAGATACATGACAAATTTATTACTTCAATATTATGCAAAAAGTCACAGAACTTTTGTAATATAGTAATGTAATGCAATTACCATTTCGTGGAAGAAAAAAAAGCAGGCAAACTTTTTTCTTGGTCATATAAGAAAGAAATGACGAACAATTAAGCCAATAAATAAAAGATTTAGTTACACCTATAATTTTACAAATTGATACAATTTTTTATTTTTTAATGTATTTTAATATATATAATAAGCTTTTTTTTAAATAAAAGAGAAGATAAACATGAAACTAAATCCAAGAAAGGTTTATAATCTTATGAAAAATGCCTCTTGCACAGAAGGTAAGTACACTTCGTTACGGGCAGAAATAAATTTTATTTAAAAAATAAAATATAATATAAAAAATTATATTTAAAATACACAAAATTTATCTATATAATTATCATTGCTCTTAATTACCTGTTGCGAAACTAAATCCAAGAAAGCTTCATCCTCCCTGGAATATGCAATGATTGTACAACGGCGTGCCCAGTGGGGTGAGTTGGGGACCCAGCGGTAATTGACTACCGTCTGGAGAAAGCGGATGTCGTTACTATTAGAGATGCCCTCATTTTTCCTTGACCAAATATGAACAATTTGGAACTAACTATAATTTCATTCTCCAAATAACACAGACCAGAGTAGTTCCCGGGAACTAATTTTCTTAAAAAACAAGCACTTCCCACATATAACAAGTGCGATCTCAGCGAAGGCTTTATTATAAGTACAATACATAGCGTACTGACAGACCTTACAGGTAGCAACCTGTAACCACAACCTGCTGATGGATTTATCAAATATAATATATACAGAGGAAGGGGAAAAGACTACCATATACCAGAAGTCCGATTTCCTGCCTTTAATATCCCCTTCGTATTAGAATGGCAACTACTGGGCAGCCCCCTCCATTTCAATAAATGACGAGATTAACTCCAAGTCAAACATTGAAAGGAGTAAACATGCTCATGAAATTTGCAAAAAAAAAGAAATTATAGCTACAATGAAAGTGATAACTCGCCTTAAATCCAACTCTGAGGTATAACATAAGCTTGAATTGGCTCAGATAGTTCACCAACCAGACCTTTTCTGCCGCTTGAGCCAAGGCCAGAACTCTTCACCAGCATTGCCAACAGACTTCCACCATGCACCCTACCTTCAGGAACAGGAACCGACATTGGAAACTGGCCACCATCCCCCGTTGAGACAGGAGCACTTGCAGCTTCGTATTGTTTGACATCAGAACGAGTTCTTGCAGCAGCAGCACCAGCATTGAACAGGCAACTTCCCATTTTCATTATTTCCGCATCCATGTCTTTGACTATGATAACTTGCTTTTGATCATCAGGTTTACCAACATGAGGATCTTGAACAGTTTGTCCCAAGGAAACACCTCCATGAACCCTCTTATCCTGCACTAACCCGCTATGAAGTGCACAAAGACCCGTTTTTCCCCTTGCAAATGAAATACAAGGACCACCTGATTTATTGCTATATTCTGACCCAGGATGGCCCCAAGAGCACCTCTTCCCTCCGCCATGTGCCTTGCAAAAATTGGTGCTACCTTGTGCACTCTTTCCGCATGCTTCAAACTTGCATCTCTTGCCTCCCCCATGACGCACACAATGATCAGTCCGTCCTCTAGCGCTCTTTGTGCACTCAGGCACAGCACACCGCTTTCCACCTCCATGTGCCACACAGAAGTTGGTACCCCCATGCACACTTTTAGTGCAACCACCTTGGTATGCACATCGCTTTCCTCCACCATGGCCCTTGCAAAAGGGTGTGCTACCCTCAGCGCCCTTGGTGCACCCTGGTGCCGTACACCGTTTGCCCCCACCATGCGCTTTGCAGAACATTGTGCTTCCCTGTGCCCCCTTTGTGCATGCAGAAGCTTGGCATCGACGCCCTCCACCATGTGAGATGCAAAGACCTGACAGGCCTTCTGCACTCTTGGTGCAATTTTCTCTCTGACATCTCTTGCCACCTCCATGCCGGATACACAATCCAGATTTCCCTCTGGCAGCCCGAGTACAACCCTCATGGCTGCATCTCCGGCCTCCACCATGGGCAATACAGAAATCTGTTCGTCCTTCTGCACTCTTTGTGCAACCAAGGTATTCACATCGCCTGCCACCCCCGTGGGCCTTGCAGTAAGCTGTCCGACCCTCAGCTCCTTTGTGGCAGCCAGGTTTCTGACACCTCCTACCACCACCATGAGATATGCAACGTCCAGAAGCACCTCTGGCTCCCTTTCCACATCCCTCAACTTGACATTTCTTAGAACTACTGCTGCGATGTTGCGGCTGTGTTATCCTGGAAGTACAGGTGACTGAACTTTTTGGCCCTGTTGATGACAGGTCCAGAATAATGGGATTATGATCAAACTTCTTTGAAGCCTGGTCAAAAAGGAAACTAGTGCCAGTGTTTAGCGAAGTCTTCGAAGATGACAAAACAATCCCCGGCTTCCACCCAGATGAAGTTGATCCCTCATCTACATTGTGTGCCCCCTTTCCCACTGCTGGCATCTCCATGCTCAATTGAAGGGATGAGGGGCTTGGAAGAATGCAAGTAAGATCAGACTTGCAAAGCCTGGTGGAGAGGCTCAACTCCAAATCAACCTTGGGCTGCAACTCCAGCATCTTCAAATTCAAATTAGCAGGCTTCTTCAGGCTTTGGATCTTCTCACAGCCAAGATGGAGAGTGAAGTCCAGTTCAACATCCACAGACGATTCCTCGTCAATCTCTTTGGCTGAAGACATTGCAGTGCAAGCAGTAGCTGAACTCCCCTTGCTGTCCGAGGAACTTGTTGGATGCCCAAGCCCAAGAGATAAAGAAGAGCCGACTCTCTGGCCCATGCATCCATCAATCAAATCCCATTTCCTTTTTGTTCCTTTTAAGGAGGACATATATGGAAAAGAAGAACAGGGAGAATCAAGTCGTAGGATAGTCTCTGTGCCATAGTCAGCTCCACCTCCCTCAACTTGCATAGAATTGCCCAATATCTTGAAAGCATTAGAAGAATAATTAGCAGTGAAACCCAAGCTCTGGAACCTTGCATCCATGAATCAATGTAGCAATAATGTCGATGCCTCAATATCAATTTCAAAAGAACAGCCTGCCTGACTTCCAGGTAAATAAATAAATATATATCTACAAAATAAGGGTTAGATGGGTGTACAAGAGCATATGGCACCCCCACTGACAAATCCTGAAGTATCACGTCGATCCATCTAATATAATGGAAGTTTAAACTGAGCTTGAGTTTATCAGTTGTGGCAACTGCAGATTAATCCAACAAGTTCGAATTCCTTCAGAAATCCAGTATGAAAGCCGATCATCCGGTTCATGACAGATCACATGATCAGTACTGGAACTTCTGCCAGAATAATAGTAAAAGTCACATTTTGACAAAATTCAGCATCAACCTATATATATATATATAAGTAAAGGAATTTGAAAACCTATCTAACAAGCAATTGTAAATGGCTTTCAAAAAAATAAAAAATGAAAACAGATAAGTAATCTATCTAACAAGTAAATTACAAATGAAGACAAAAAATAATAAGCAATCAGAAAAGTCCAACTCTATCCATATACAAAAAAGAACTTGAAGTAATCCACCCAACAAGTAAATATATATATGACATAAGAAATAATAAACAAATAGTATAGTCCACATCTATACATACAATTACATTAAAAAAAAAAAAAAAAAGTTCCCCACATGCTTGTTCCCCAGGTTTTCAGTACTGCAACTGATTCAAAAAAGGAATATGTCAGCTTCCATAGACATTAGAACCATTCATTACAAATGACATGGTTACAAAGATACACTTCATAATACATTCATACTATCAAATTACTATTTATAAAAAGGGGCTAGTAGGAGAGAAATAGATAGAAGTTGAGCAAACCTCTTCTCTTAATCAGACATGCTTCTTGGAATTAAATACAGCAGGAGCAGCTAAGGAACAGCAGCAGCTGAACGCCAAATAACCAAGTCTAAGTACAAGCAACTGAACAGTTGTGTGGATATAACAAAACATAGACAGAACAGTTCGAATGCAATAGCTGCAACAGAAGCTAAACCAAAGAGAAAGCAGATGCTAGATCCAATGATATAAACTTCAAATACAACACAAGTTGACAGCACAGAGAATCGGGAGACAAACTTGGACCAAAAAGAGACTAACATGCAATGCATATCAAACAACTGTCTAGCGGTAAGAAAATGGAACACACCAACTCCAAACACCCCCCCCCCCCCAAACACACACAGACACACATACAAAATAATTCCAAGTCAGACAAAGGGACTAACAATGACCATACATGATTGACAATATTTTACAATGTGACCAGAGATAAATGCAATTGATAAATCCAATATTCTACCTACTAGATTCTTCCCTTTGAAAATTTCTAAATGAAATAGCACAAGTTAAGGCTTAGCTTAAGCATGGTGTCATACAACTCACTACAAAGATGATGACCACAAGCAGAGAAACATTACAGAAAAACTTGAAGGATTCATTTTAAAGAAATTTCATATATGTGTGTGTGTGTGTGTGTGTGTGTGTGTGCGCGTGCAATTAAAAAAACAGTGAATGCATCTTATAAGTGTATTTCCCATTCTAGTTTCTCGTAAAAGGAACTACTACCGAAAATGTAGAACATACACTGAAGCATGTCAGTTTTGTACTTTGAGACTCTCAGGAAGCGTATAACAGGGGAAAACTGTTACAAAGTAACATTCTCAACGACGAGTAGTGTAGAAAACGAAAGTGGTAAATTAAACTTTTTTTGTTTCAAAGTACATCTGGGGACCAACGTAAAAGATAAACACCAACCAGACGGAGAAACCTAGCTAACACGAATGACTATTAGCTTAATAATATTAAAATTGATAATCCACCCTCAAATTTTAGGGTGAATTGAGAAAGGGAAGAGCCGCTCAAAACAACCAAATGAAAAGAGATAATTCGAAAAACAAATGATAATTTAGATGCAAATCAGTAAAATACATAGATATTTTAAAATGAAGGAAGACGAAGAAGATACATGAGGCCACAAAGTGGAATCACAACATCAAAGCTAGTCGTGCAGTTGTTCTGTTTTGTCTTTTGTAATTTCCCCCAAAAATTGCACGGAAAACGAAAGAAAAATACCATTTAATACTCAGTTTTTGCCACACTGACCGCTGAACTCTTAAAAAGTTCCAAATTTCACTCAATTTCAAAAAGATGTGTTAAATAGAAATGAGAAAGAGACTACAATATGTTTCCTTGGTTCCAAAGTTTATATCTCTTATCATCTATGCAATTCCATCTACCTAGAGAAGGAGAATTCAAATGGAAAGGACACGCAAAGGACTGTTGCAGTGACAATAACTTCAAAAGCATCAGAGAGTTCCATAGAAACGAAGGGAATACGTTCTATGACAAATTAGAAAGGAGCTAACTACACAGGATTCAAGAATTAACATCGGAGATTTCTGCAAGAGCTACCTCGTTCCTTGATTTGATTGGATTTGATTGTGCTTGCTCGGGGAAGAAGGCTGGGTTGAAGAACGCCTTCAGGAATTTGGAATGGAAGCCTACCAGAGAGAAAGGACGAGAGGAATTCAGATGATAGACGCAAGTGAAGCCGACAAGGTAACGGTGAGGTCGAAGTGATGGCAATAAGAGATGGGGGCGCGTGTTAAGAGCAAGGCGCATGTTAGAGGCTGGCTTCGAGAAATGTGCTGACTAGGGTTTGCATTTCTTTTTTAGTTTTTCTTACCCCTTAGGGTGAAAATAACTTGCATGATCACTGTATTTAAAAGTATTAAGTTATTTAATATTTATTAATTTATTAGATTATTCTTTATTTGTGATATTTTACCAGAATTCTTTTGACATGAAATTATACACTTTATGGTATAAAATTTTTAAATTATTTTAAAACTAAATCCTACAATTATATAACCTCAAAACTTGAAATTGAAATAACTTAATGTTTTAGATTATAAATGGATATATTTGGATTCTTTTTCTAAGTTTAATAATTTTTTTTAATTTTTAATTTTTAATTTTATATTTATATATAATTCTTTTTATTTTAAAATTTTTTATAATTCTTTTTTTATATAACTAATTGAAATAACTTAAATTATAATTCTTTTTTATTTAAAATTTTTTTATTTATTTTTAAAACATAACATGATATATAAAATATATAAAAAAATTTTACAAAGACTGTAGGCCAGTAACGGAGGGACTGTACGTGAATGATAAAAGGTCGCGTGGTGTGGCGACACGATATCGTCAACAAAGAGACAAATGCCATGCACCCTTCTCTCCCGCGTCAACTTGACGTCATGTTTTTGTCGCGGGGTCGGCACCCGGTATCGGCTCGTCCCCGCTGCATGTGCTCCCTCCCTGGACCCCACGCCAAATTTACGGAAAAATGGTAGAACTACGCCATTTCAAGTGTATATTTTTTATATAATTTTTAAAATATTAATTAATATTTTACAAATTTGTAATTTTAATACACAGTTTTTACATAAAAATAATAGAACTTAAATTTACGCTGCCCTCGATCTTATACACTTCTCCTTAATAATTCTGCACATTAAGTATATATTTTTATACTTTTTTATCAAAATTATTTTTCTTATATAGGCGGGTAGGCGCCGCCTTCGAATACCCAATATTTTCCCTTCGAGAAATAATAGTCTCACACATAATTTAACTATACTCTTGCCACATATTTTTTTTTTTTTACATTCTTTTATATGTAAGAGATTCTTTTTATGTTTTTGTGCTTGGGTACAAATAATTATTTTTATTAAATTTTTTTAAATTATTATTAATTTTTCTTCAAAAAATTTTTTATTATTTTTTATAAATATTAAAAACATCAAAATAAATAAATTTTTTTAAATAAATTTTTAAACTTAGGAGAAGTTTACCGTTAATTAATATTGAAAATCCCTGGCCCAGTTTCTGGCGGCGGTAGTTGAGGACGTGGAAACTGGAATTGTTTTAGAAGAAAATAAAAGAAGAGAAAAGATAAGGGAGTGAAAAGGAGTGGCGCTCCGCGTCGGACAAGAACATAGGGAACGTCAAAATTCCAACCATAAGAAAAGAGGTAAAAGGAATCGATTCCCTTATCTTCCGCATCTCCTAACCATTAGATCTTCAAACGTAAGTACCCCACATGAAATATTGACCGTCAGATTGGATCCTCGGTGAGCAGATGGTCCCTGGAGATCCATCGCATACCTTTTTGGCCAAACAAAAGGGATGGTGATCCTATAGGTGCTGGCGCTCGAGAACAAAAGTGCATGACAGCTTTCAAGCCGTTAGATTAGCAAAATGGAACTTAAAATAAATACAAATCAATCTCCTTTTTGGGTCAGAAGGATAAATTATTATTATTATTTTTTTTTGATACATAGAAGGATAAGTTATTGAGTTGGGATGTCTTTTAATTTGAGATAAACTATATTTCGCGTTGTTGAATATCAGTGGAAAGATAAAGTCGGTTTGCCAAGTTTGGAGGGAGAATATGCCGTCTAATATTCGGTTCAGGGTCATGGTGGCACCAAGTTACTGCTTACACTACACCAACCCAGTATCGTATCGTAGATATATAATTATTGATATTCTTGTTGTCGCCGAGCAATACATAACAAAATGGAAAGGGAAAGTGGAAGGAAAGAGAAGAAAAATCCATTGCAGAAAAGGTGTCTGATTGTCCGGCTTGTCACGTGTCTCGTCTTCGAGCATATGGCCCCTGGTCCCACAAGATCTTTAGCGCACAATTCTTTTCCTCTCTCCCATTTTTCCTTTTAAAAATTTATCTTATCATCGTCATAACTCAACGATTTGCGTGACTAATTATAGTATTGGATTAATTTGCTGTAAGATATATGCTTTTAATTAAACATTTACACATATTATGTCTCGTAATTTCTCTTTATTGTCCCAAAAATTGTATATCCCACATTTTTTGCTTATTTTTACTTGTATGAAACACGTTATGGAACAAGAGAAAGTGGAATATTAGGCAGATCAGCAAGCGTACGAAGTGAGTGCAAAAGGGAGAGCAAATGGGGAGCAGAAGGGAGGGAGAGGGTGAATGATGCATGTCCAGTTGTCCACCTCCACAACCATCCCTTTCCGGATTTTTTGATTCTCCCTTAAAAGAACTTTAGGGATGGGCGACGCACTGCCACCTCAGTTAATTCCGCCCAAGACTTTACCGTCCAACTCACACGTCTCATGTCCGTGAAAGTTTTGTTCTCCCAAGCCTTCGATTTTCTCTCCTCTCCTTTTTTGGGATGGAATATGTGTGCGCTTTCCACAAATTTCATCTTGTCTTTCTTATTACCCAAACGAAATACACATGAAAGCAAATAAAGCATATAAAAATAAAAAAGAAAGCAAATACAGATGCTTTCGACACGCTGAGGACAAAAGCAACTTCCGAAGCTTATCCTTTTATTTGTTTTCGTTATTAAACTTACATATGGAGAAGGATCGTTTGCCAATAAGGATTCGAAAAAAGACAAGATGGGGTTACCACTGCGTGCCCCTTATAAGAGGAAACATGACTATTAGTATTGGGCCACAAAGGTTGAAAGTTGAAATCAAACAAACAGCCTTCGATACTAAAGTAGTCCCCCTTTAACAAAACCCACGTCATATAACTCAACATCATACGAGACTATAACTTAGTGCAATGAATATAACCCAACATCGTATAAAAAGAGATATAACCAAGGATAGCAGTGAAAGGTTTAAATAGAATAATTGTACTAACGAAAAATTTCATTGAAGAGGTACACCGCCATTAACTAGTGGATAACTCTGGAGGCCCTTGTATTGCCGATGTCTTCTATTGTGAGCTTCACACAAAATTTTCTGCTGATGAAGCAGAAAATTACCTCTAATTCACTATTTCAAATAAGGTTACTGCAGCAAAGACGAGAAAGAGAACACCTCCGGTGTAGGCAATAACCTTCAAAAGGAATAAAAAGACTATCTGTAGCTTCTCGCAGATCAAGGTATATTCCAAGAAAAATAAAATTAAAAAAGAAAAAAAGGAAACACCCAAGGGTATGCTTCACCAATAGAGCAATATCTATAGAACAATAATGTTATACTTACATTCTTATATCTATAATTCTACCTACAACTCTTATATCCTTCATTCAAATTTTTTATTTTTTTATTTTTATACAATTTTTTAACATTATAGATTTGGGTCACGTCAATAGACGTGGCCCAAAAATATCCACAAGAATGTGGATACAACATTTCCATCTATAGAAAATATGAGCCGTAGTCAGAAGAGCATCAAGATATTCTTATGCTTATAATAAGACATTGTTATCCATCCCAACCAGGGAACCTTCATTTGATCATTTCTTATCCGATTGAAAATACATGTTCGTTCCAATAATGGCCCCTCTAGAGGAACTGAGGAGTGTCTACCACGCCGCTGCCATTCATAGCAGCCATAAACACTTTATACTAAAATTCTTTGACTTAAGATTATCCTTAGAAGAAAAATTCCACCCATAGGTAGAAATAATTCAAGAAAAGCATTTGTAGATCATATGTCGACTATTATTTTTATATAGCCCATCATTTGTCAAGAAGAATGTCTTTGCCTAAAATGCACCCCTTTGACTAAAATGGTTAATGAATTAACATGATCACATCTATCCAAAAACCTATAAATTTATGAAATTTGGCCCACTTCAGCAACTGACAAAACCCTCAAGTTGGAAAGTAATATCAACAGAAAACAAAGGATAGCAGGAACCGAGGCTATAAAAGAAAAAAATTACCTTCTCTGACAAAAATGTTCCCAGTAAAGACCCTCCTAGTACAGCAAGCTGCATATAGAAGGTACGATGAGACAATACATGCCCAAAATTGCATCCAGATTTGCGATAATTGAGGAAAAACAGCTACTTCAAGAGGTGGAAATATTATGCATGAAGCTCTTTCCTGATATTCAAGTTGTGTTTAGATAAATTTATTGTCAGCTTATTTTTGTTTTAAGTTCTTGTCAGAGATAATGAATATGGTTTATGAAAAATCTATAAGCTGTTTGTCAATTTATACCATTAGATGTTTTAAATATTTTGTCCAATCCATTTCAAACTTGCATGAGTGATTTTTTGAAAAGCACATAGATGTGAGTACTTATTAAAACAACACATAGATTCAGGAAAATTTTTAAAATTAAATTAGTTCTTATGATCTTTGTAAACAATGCATCCTTGTAACTTTAGAAAAGCAAACCTCCAATTCTAGAAATAACATCCATTCATTATCTGAGACTTCTAACCAAGGCACATATTAACTTCGAAGAAGAGAGTTACCAAAGTTGCAACACCATGACCAGCCAGTGCTCCCCCAATGACTCCAAGGGGTGAAGAAGCAGCTGCAAGGGCTGCATGGTAAAGCACAGTGGGCGTAAACACCAAAGATCTTTAAGGGCTTGGTCAATGCCCCAAAACAAAAGGATGGAGAACTTTTATTGCATAGAAATTGATGGAAATTGAACAAGCTAAACCTAAACTACAATTATACAGATTTAATTTAAGTGACAGTCTACGAACTTATTTTGGACCATGCGTATACAATTGTCAACTCAGCTTCAGGATATGTCACCTTCCTTATATTTATGTATTTATCTGTTTTCTGCAATCCGATAGATGTGAAAAGTACCCTACAGGCTGTTTTAAGTATGGTGTCAATTTTGGAGTTGCCAATCCCTACTCAGGTCATCGACAGTGGTAGCGAGAAGTCAAGAACTATTTGACATAGAAAACAAGAAAAGGATGACTCCTAACTTGATGCAGTCTATATAAAAACAATGTTCTAAGGGCCAACAATTCTAACATTTCCTCTTACCGATTGTGGAGAAAAATGATTTATCACCCCATTCAGCAACAAAAACTAGAAGGAAAGTGCTGACAATCGTGCTAGCAGCAGCTAATATCCCAGCACCATTTCCTGAAAATTCTGAAACTGCTAGCTCTGCCTGGTAAACAAAGCAGTCATACATATACTGCAATTACTCTTCATAATAATCGAGATGTTGAAAAACATTGCAAACCATTTCAAAGTGAAGAATATATGTAAGGGTTTAAATCAACGTTGATGTATCATTACAGCACATAATGCTGATACAGATAATAAAACTATGTCAATATTTTGTACCGAAAAAAAAACCTATGTCAATATTACCTCCTTCTGTTCATCTTCTGATTTTTGTCCATCATCAGATGAGGCATCAAGCAGAGTAGAGACCCCAAAATATACCTGAGGTCAATTGGATTCATTCAACTTAACAGGCTGTCTCACATGAGAACAGAATGAGAATTATACATGTGTGTGCCATTGCAAACTCTAATGCATTTAAAACATGCAGATGGTGTATACCAATACGCAAACAGCAGCAATGTCATCGACAGGCAAATCAGTCTCACCAAACCTGTGAAAAGTTGACTGTTATAAAAAAAGGATCGGACAAATCATTTTTAAGCATTAACTGGTAATAGTTTCCCATAAACATATCAGTCAGACAGGTAACATGGTTCCAAACACTAAAATCCAAAAGCAAGTTAAAAAAGATTGTTCAAAGAAGATCAAGGAATAAAACATCTATGTTCAAACTCGAGGCAGCTAAGCATAAAAGACTAAACAACTTATTATCTTCAAAAGGAGAAAAAAAATAGTTGGCACTGGTTCTTTAGAGTTTCAACTTTCAAGACAAGCTATATTATAAGCGCATTTTCAACAAATTCGGTATTGTATTTTTCAAAGACAGTTTGGCAGTTGCTCAGAGACTCGTGTTTCAAAAATAACTTGAATCTTTCTGACATTTTTAAGAGCACGTTTGGCATAAATTGTTCATTGTAATGCTTCCTGTTAACATGAAACTGAGCTTTAAGATATTGAAGCATGTGACAAACAAGGACAAATTACAATCTTTCAGTAATTCCATGTCATATCAGAGTTTAACAAGAAAACTGGAAAATAGAAAAGTACCTAAATGGCAAGATTTCATCAACATAATGAAAAGTTCGTCCAAGAACAACAGATACGACAGTCATTGCCCTGTCAATTACAGATGGAATGATTTGAAGATTAATTTATAGGTGTAATTGGCATTTATGAAGAGGCAAAGATTTTCAACTTAAAAATTAAATGCTAATGGCAACTTTTATCCACATCACATGCTCCAATACTATACAGAGAAGCCACTTAGTCCTTCCAGAAGGTAAGTCAATAAAACCAGTTAAAAATCTACCCATATTATTCACTGAGTTAACTCGCTGGTGGATTTTGATTTACCACTTTTACCATTCCAGACTGTGCAATTATCTTCACTGTAATTATTTGCACTAACTTATCATGCATTGTGATTAAAACACCACTTCAGTAAAGTACAAACCGTAATGGACATATAAATAACCAGGAAACAGAGAAACATACGCAAGTGCACCAAATGTCCCAGTGAAAACAACAGTAGCTGAATTCCTAGCTGCTAAAAGTGCCTGCGCATCACATCAAATATCCAAATGATGGGAGTAATAACATGTTTCAATGATAATAATAGAGACTTTCAGTATTCTTGAGAGTCAGATATCTCCTGTTACTTACTGCAATGAAAAAGGTCTTGTCTCCAAGTTCTGAGAAAAAAATTAGGAGGAATGCCTATGATAAAGTATACAAGAAAAGAAAACATTAGTCCCTGAGCTGAATAACCATTAAAATATAAGTGATTTTAGTTAAAACGAAAAGAAAATATCAATGACCATCATGACTAGTACCAACCAATTACTATATGCCAAATGAAGCCATGAAGGTAAGGAGAAGCTTCATGTTCTATTATCACTTCTGCTTCAATTGTAATATTAAAAATTGATTATAAAAGTGACAGGGAGATTATACTAACTGAAGCAAAACCTGTGCTTATGTCGCTGACATCCCCTAAGATAGGAACTGAATTCAGCCCATTGGCAAAATCTGAAGCTGCAGCTGCTGGATAAGAGTCTTGAAATGTGAGCAAACCAAACAAAAGCATAAACTTCAGAAGTCCACAGAACGAAATATCAGAAGAAATAGTATCTGCCGCTAAGTGACATTCCCAATTGGAGTTCTCAGCAATTGATGTAGATGTATCATTACAAGTGTCTGTTGGTCTGTAAATCTTGTAAGCATGGTTGGATTCCTGTGTCAAGGTATACATGTACATCAACGACAACGACCATAACAATGGTTGCTTATAATGTGTAGATTAAGTTGAACAAGCATGTATGGTAGACATTTACACGAGGCAAGTGAATCCCCAGGTTTAAACGTCAAGGTAACAGTGTCCAACTATTTAATATTTATACATGCTAGAATGTGCAAAAATTCTGGAAATACGGAATTACATTGAAAATTACAGGACAGTCAAGCCTTTCGATAGATTTGAGCGTAAGTTTCTCCATACAATGGTGACTAAGCAATGGCAGCAATGTATGGAAAGACTAAACACAGTTTAGTCATGCCACTACTTTCAAAAATAATAATTCAAATTAGACTCCAAAACTGTATGCAGTTAATAGTTGGAACGAGACATGTTACCTTCGCCTATGCTCTGGACTAAAACCTCCAACCTTCCACCCAAAGAAGGGTAAGTAATAGATAGAAAGGACCACTGGCGTAGAGAATTACCTTTGTGCGTCCCAGATTGTCAAAACTTGGTTGTAGATAGCAGCGATGCCGCTCCGTGAAGGCATTTGCTCGACATGGGGTTGCATAATGCCTGCGAAATCAACTGGATTGAAGCTTCTGTGTCTCACGTTGTGAATTTCTAGAGTTTATAATGAATAAATCAAAGTGAAGTTATCACAAAAAATGCAAATTCGAAAACTCGCCTGCAGAAACTGATGCGTGGATATGGCAGAGAGAGCGTTGCCTTTGAGTGGAAAGTCGAAGAAAGAAGAGAAGAGGTACATGGTTTGGGAATTCTGGGAAACGATAGCAGTGAATGCGGCCCAAATACGCTCTCTGAGAGGGTTAGGCCGCGCATTTCTATTATTCTTGTTCCGTTTGGCGCTCCCTCTCCTCACTCGTGCTCCGCACTACAGTGATTGTTTCGTTGTTTTTCGGATAAGCTAACTTACCGAGCAAATGGCGCCACCGGTGAGTTCTCGCTGTTATCCGTTTGCAAGTGATTTCCCTGTTGCTGCTGATTATGTGGGCCTGATTGGGCTATATATAATATCTTTGGGCTTGGGCTAAGCGTATATGAGCCTTTCTTAGGCATCACTAAGTGTTTGGTTAATGTTATTATTCTTTATAATTTTTTATCATTAAATTTATTTAATTTTATTAAATAAAGAATATCTAATACACACAAGGTATTATCAATTTTACAAAATTTAATAAATTTAACGTTATAAAAATCACACCTAAGTAGCGGCACTCATTCTATAATCCATATTATTAGCAATAGTTACGAGGTACGAGAAAAGAATTGGTTCACTTTCCAAAAGAAAATCTTTTAAATTTACCAAAAAAACACTCAAACCGGAAAAAAATCGAAGATGCAGAAAAACCAAGCGAACAAATCAAGAAAGCAATTGTGGTTGGTGAGTAACTAATCACCAACATTCGTACAACTTAAATATCGACGCGAAGACGAAAATAAACTTCACCCTCAAATGCGTCGGTCATCAGAGAAGCAATGCCTCTGGCCACCCAGCACAGATATATCTCTGGTCTTGTTTATCAAGGGGTCAGCCCCAGCAAAGTTGATGCTCCGCCTATGGCGAGTGGAGTTGAACACAAAGGAGAATCCAAGCCAAGCAGTGAATTTCTCCTTCTCGTCGTAGATGTAAAAGCCCCGGGCTCGACCAACCGGGGATGAGTGCAAGTTGTTGTCCAAGGTGATGGGTCGTCGAAAACCACCAAGTCACCAAAATGGTCTTGTCCTGCCAATTTGATCCTGTTGGCCCATGCAGGTGCGCCCACAATGGTTGCAGTTGCATTATTGGAATTGTGACCATTGTAAATAATGTCATGGAAATAGAACACCAACCTCTCGCATGGGCTGCGAGCTTGGATTCGCTTATTCTTCCATTGATGGCCGTGAGTAGTGGCTGTTGAGGAAAGGAGGAAAAACAAGAGGAA
This sequence comes from Dicorynia guianensis, assembly GCA_037013595.1. Taxonomy (NCBI): domain Eukaryota; kingdom Viridiplantae; phylum Streptophyta; class Magnoliopsida; order Fabales; family Fabaceae; genus Dicorynia; species Dicorynia guianensis. The sequence continues at coordinate 37,091,525 of JASUAB010000006.1, forward strand.
TATAACTGATTTGAGCTGAAGATCCCACATGATTGATTAGTCGTTTCTAACTAGATAGGTGAGGTTACTGGCTAGCTAGCTCGTACTTCACTGGCTTGTGTGCTTGCTTAGTGGGATTAGGGTGGGAATTTACATTTGGGGCTTCCAAGTATGACTATGTAATAAGATGTTTTCTAGTACTTATTGATATGCATTACTCTAGCTTCACGTTCACGCATAAAAGTGAAGAACAGCTCACGTATACAGAGGCGTGAAAAACCGTTTCTTGGGCCTCTTTTTCCTGGTCGCTTCGTGCCTACGATGAACCTAATCATGTCGGGCACTTTGGTACGTTTGGGGAACAAGAATATCCTCTGTTTCCCTCTCTTTTTCCTGATTAACTTCATGCCTAAGAAGTTCTAACCTGTAATGTCGTTCCTTTTGCAGAAATTGAAGGTAGCTTTGAAGGCCAGAGCAATACTGACCTAAATAGGCATTTGTGTTTATTTCATTTTTATATGACAGGACAAAAATTTAAATATATGATCTCTTATAAATTACTCAAACTTACATATCACAGCTAATGAATTTTTGTTATAAGTTTTTTTTTTCATTAAAGATCCATGACATCTTGAAAAATATAACTTCTTTATATCTAAATTTTCATTTACCCTTTATAAAGAATTCTGAACTTGTAAAGTTTTGTTCAAGATGTGCATCTTTCTTATAATTTTATCACTTTGAGATATTACTACCAAAATGTACATATTGACCAAAGCTTTTTATATAAGTCCATGCTTATGTAACTTTCATCAAGACCCTCCTTTTCGATGCAAGACTTGGATTTTTTAACCTCTATTAGAGGCACTGTGAGCATGTCTTTCCCAGAGCTAATCTCTTAACCATCCTAAATTAAGGTAGTCACATCAAGTGACTGGTATTTAAATTGCTAAGTGCAGTAAACAATTTACTATTAGCTATTTCCTTTTAGAAGTCTTACAATTTCTTCAATTTAATGTACTTTTCTTCTATGATCTCTTAACCATGCCAAATTAGGATAGTCACATCGAGTGACTGATATTTGAGTTACAAAATGCAATAACCAATTTACTGTCGCGATTTGTCCGTTTTTATCTATCACTATTCTTTGTTTTGACCATTAAAGAAATTAACAATTCAAAAAGGAAAGCATTATTTCATTATGTAAAAATTACAAATAAGTAGAGCATGAATTATGACCTCCACCTTATAGCCTCTAAGGCATGGAGCCACTTAGTTGAACCACCAGGTTCGATAAAATGTCACCCCTCCAATGTATCAAAATACAAACAAGACAGATCACTGGTCTCTAATTACCAGCATTCATACAATTTTATATCCACACGAAGCCGGAAATAAACTTCACCCTCAAAGGCGTCAGTCATGAGAGTGGCCACTCCTCTAGTCATAATGAAGTCACCAGTGCCACCAATGACGGAAATATCCCTGGTCTTGTTCATCAAAGGGTCAGCACCAGCAAAGTTTATGCTACCCTTGTGCTGCGTAGAGTTAAAGACAAAGGAGAAACCTAGCCAAGCAGTGAAAATGTCTTTCTTGTCATATATGTAGAATCCTTGAGCACGTCCGACTGGGGGTGAGTGCAAGTTGTTGTCCAAGGTGATGGGGTCATCGAACACGACCAAGTCACCAAAATGGTTTTGCCCTGCTAATATGGTCCTATTGGCCCAATTGGGTGCGCCTATGATCGCTGAAGTTGCATTCTTGGCATTGTGACCATTGTAAATAATGTCATGAAAATAAAACACCAACCTCTTACATGGCACCAGATGGCGATCCTGTTTTCGCCAGCTGATGGGCGCGGCGGAGGATCCCATTGACGAGACTAGGAACAAGAACAACAGAGCCGACATGACTCTCATCTGTTCCATTGTTGGAAAGATTATTGGGGCGTGAAAGTTGATACTTATAGCAAGAGGCTGAAAGCAAGTGGCAGCCTATTTGTTTGTTTGAGATTTCAAGCTGAACGCTGTCACTGTATTAGGTATGAAGCTTATCAAGCTTGGCTTTAAAGATATATATGATTTTAATCTATCAAGGAGGAAATGACCAAAGAAACTCCTGTTTTTGTTTAGCTTTAAGTCTAAGACTTGCAAAATAATTGGACGCACAAGAAATTCAGGGCCCAGAAGTGGATAAAGGTTATTCTGGTGCAACTGAAAATGCATAAAGTTGCGGTTGGTGGTGTTATATCAAGCTATGGAGCCATCCACGATGACCAAGATTAAAAAGTCCATAATTTAATTTTTTGACTTAAACCTTGATTTTCTTTTTGTATTTTTGCACAGACAAAACAATATTTCTGTAAATTTTAAGATTAAAGCACTGTGATTAATAACCGATAACTACCAGATTATTTGAACTCTTGCTTTCTCTAGAGAAAATCAAATTAGGAAGAGGGGCTAAAAATTTGTGAATTAATTTAAGAATGGGTAATGGTTGCTGCACTTACTATCATAGCAATCACATTTGGAGTTGACAACTGGATCAGTGTTATTGAACCACTCCAACATATATAGAGAGCAATTGAGTTTTTCCTTCTGCTATAGGAAAAAAATTTTAGTATTCTACAATTTTTAGTTAGTGAGTGAATAACGATCGTTCTCAAATTATAAAAATATAATAAAATTATGCCATAATTACATTTGAATGAAAGGCATATATACACTTAAAATATTAAAAAAAATTTTCCGTTACAATGATATAGAAACGAATAAAGTATTTAACCACAACTCAGATTCAAAGGAAATGACTAGTTGATTTTGTCCATTGTCCATAATCTCCGCAAATCGATTGGTAATGAACTTACCTATAACATCATTATCAAGAAAATGAAAAAGGCAAGGATAAATGATGGCAACTTCTCAATTTGCATTGTAAGTACCTACGTTAAATGCTTACCATTTGCTTGACCCTCATTTTCAATGTATGCTGCATTTAACAGTCAACCAATCCTTTCTTCGCTTTTCCAAAGTCTCCACTCAAGTTGGGATTATCCCACTCCTTCAGGTCCCAACTACTGCTATCTAATAAACCAATTATTATAACTTTTGAAGGTACATTAACTTTCGCTTCTATGTGCTGCTTCATAAATGGTTTATGTGTGTGTGTGTGTGTGTACATATATTTGTATATTCCTTATAATCTTTCATATGAAAGTCTTCTGAATCTGAAGGATAAATAGAACACAGGCTTAAATCTTTGAACAAGAGTCAGACTTTTATTTTGAGAAATACGATATAGGGTCTTTCTCTAGCTCGTTTGCATGCATAGATGGATTGGGTTCTTCAAACTCCTTTTTTTACTCCTTACTGTACTACAAAAGTAGATCAACTTGATTACGGACAAACGTGTCCTAACTTAGGTGACCTACAAGGAAATTAGTGGGTGTTGATCATTGTAGTACCACAACATCGTCAACCACTCAACAGGAAAAGTCAATCATCATAATTGTAGATGTCAGGAAGCAACGGAGACCAAAAAAACCAGAAACAAATCATCATTAATGGCTGAATTGTTGAATTTTTGGATGTATGGTAAGATTTAATAAATTTAAATAAATATTTTATAAAATTTAATTTATCAAAATAATATAACTGAAGAAATTTATAAGCCCAACCCACCAAATTTAAATAAGAATTACTACAATGTGCATTATGTCAAGTGTAAACATCTACACAAGTTAAGCCATCTCCACCAAAAATGAATAACATCTGTTGTGAGAAATGAGACAGTAGTGGCGTTAGTGGAGCGTCTTAGAATTATTCATTATTAAATATTGTATTCTTAAGGTAACCAGCTAAGTAACATAAAAAAGAGCTTCAGAAAGGAAAAGAAAAGCTCCAAAAGAAGAAATCCACTAATCGATCATTATTATATGAGTTATTTAGAACTCCCTTCAAAAGGTAGCATACAACATAATTCCTAATGGAGATAATGCATGCTTCAACCGCATGCGGCATGAAAATCCTTTTTAAAGTAAGATCACCAACAGTCGTAGAACTTAATATCAACCCGAAGGCGGAAATAAACTTCGCCTTCAAATGCATCGGTCATGATGGTGGCAATGCCGCGGTGCAGGAAGAAGTCGCCTGTGCCACTAACCACAGAGATATCTCTGGTTTTCTGCATGATGGGGTCGGCTCCGGCAAAGTTGATGGTGCCCTGGTGGTCTGTGCTGTTGAGAACAAACGTGAATCCGAGCCAAGCAGTGAAAGTATTTTTGGTATCGTAAATGTAAAGCCCTTGTGCCCTTCCTACTGGTTTTGAATGAAGGTTGTTGTCCAGGGTGATGGGGTCGTCGAAAACGGCTATGTTCCCAAAATGGAACTGACTTGCCAATTTGGTAAGATTAGCACCTTGTGGAGCTGCTACTATTGCGGAAGTTGCATTGCCAAGATTCTCTCCATTGTAGATGATGTCATGAAAGTATAGCACCAACTGTTTGCATGGTGTATACTGCCTCCTCTTGCCGGGGAAGGCTGAACAAGAAGTTAGAAACATCAGCAACAAAACAACAATGGAGTTTTTGGCACCCATAATACCAACTACTTAGTTAATTGGTGGCTTTTAGAACCCAGAAGTATATTGAACACTACTGGCTATACTTCTTATAGCTCACTTTACTTCCAGCCAATTTAAGTGCCCTTTTATAAGATAAAGAGAAAGTCGGAAGATCGCACTTTCCCGGAAATAATGCCATTAGGCTTGCGATGACTTTGAGCCTTAGAATATTGAATCTTCCATGTTAGACTTTTCTTCCTCCCTACTCTTGCAAGTACTTATTTGTATCTGTGTGGAGACAAATTGTGACCAAACTAACAAGCAAAATCGTCAATCGACATCGGCCATAGGAAATTAAATGGCACCACTGAGTACAATGATACTATATCCTTTCTCAACCACATAAAGAGTTTCGGATAACAATTTGATAGAAACGAAACCAAATTCTCAGTCTTCATACATTTAAGAATTTAAACTTTCAAATTAATTAGTTTTTCTTTTATAACAAGTTATTGGGACTTAACTTACCTAGTTGATTTCTCGCTCATAATAATTGTGTAACTTAAATATACAATAACCAATTAACGAAACTTGACTCACCTAATTAATTTTTTATTCATAATAATTATATGACTTAAGTTTATTTTTAAAAATCTCTCGTTGATAAATAATCTATAAATTTCTTATAAATCTTCGTAGAAATTAGTAATTTATCATGACTTTGAAATAGAAAGAGTTTTTTCTCCCCTGAAACTTTTAATTAAAAAAAACAGAAAAAGAGCTTTTATAACCAAAGAAGTGAATAGTTTGAAATTCAAACCTTAATTACTCTCACTCTCATGATTGAATTCGATTTCTATATAATAATTAAGCAGTGGTGAATCAGTGTTGAATTAAGAATTCAGGTTTGGAATGAACCCAAAAAGTTTTTAAATGTGGGAATATAAAAGAGATTAATTGAGTTAAATTTGTAAACCATATATATTTTTTTGTTTGTTATAATGACAACACAAAATTGGGTTGAAGCTCCTATAAACACCTTTGAATTTACTACACTTTATAAATTCCAAAAAATCCTCTAATTAGCTAATTAATTAAATTGTATTATATAATTTGCTGAATTACAAAAGCATAATATTTAATGCTTTCTTTTTAGGCTTATGTAAAACGAAGTGTTAATATTTTCACGTTACTTCCTTATACGTTTTCTTACATTTTTTTTTTGTTTGATAAATTAAATAAAAAATAAAATATACCATTTTATCTTTTTATCGTATTTACAATATAAAAATATCGTGACTGTAATATGTAAACAAATCTTTAGCCTTTAAAACATAGCCGACAACAGTACTCCAACATATTAGCCTGCTGCCACAAGATTGCAGTGCTGCATTGATTTGCCAGAAAAGTATAATTTGTAAAATTAAAATTTTAATATAATTAACAATTTTTAGGTCCTGGTATAATAATCAGATTCTATTAATTTTTGAAATGACTCAAATTATTCATAAACACTATATATTTATTTATTAATTTCATGAACTCACATGTTTTAGTGGGAACAATTGTTTTTGACTTCTCCATTTAATGTTTATATTTTCACTGATCTTTTAATCCTATAATTGAATTTATAAAATAAAATAAATTTAATAATTTAATTTTAATATTATAAAAATTAAATAAAAATAAAATTATAAAAATATGAACTCATTACTTTTTAGTTTGCTCTGGCTGGTAGGCAATTAGATGTGGTTGGTGGAGGGCTTAGGTTACTTTTGATTTTAATGGCGGAAGCCGTGCATTAGGAGCCTGAAAGTCCCATCAAAAGATTAGGTCAGTAGTGATTTCTTTGACCAATTTCAGGCGGCCGGCAATTCCAGTTGTACTGCACCACTAAGTATGGTCCGCTGAACGACACTTTCACTTAGCTTCAACGATGGCCAATTTTTTCTGCTTTAAAATGACATGTCGGTGGGAGCAATGGTACACTTACGCATGTTTCTTTACGTCTCTTCTGCGCATATCATATCATTTCCGTGTCGGTGGCCTATATGACCCGCGTGTCTCATTTCGCGATTTGACAGAGACAATACTTCTCATAAAATATTAATTAATTAATTATAAATTATATTATTAAATTTATTATATTTTATTATTTAATTTAAAATTTTATATTTTTAAATAAATATTTAATAAAATTTAATTTTTAAAAATAATAAATTTAATTTAAAATAAAATAAAATAAATAAAAACAAATAAAAACAAATAAAATGAGATAACTAAAAAAGATAATGAAAAAAAGTATAACTCAATTAAGTATTACTTTTTATTCTATCAACTTTACTTACAGCCATTAAAATCAAATATTCCTGACGTGGAGAAATAGACTTTCGCCTTTGATTGACAATGATAAAGTGCTTCCTCGAAATGTGAGTGGAAACTAAAAGATTAATAATTAATTTATTTTATACAATTTTTATTTAATATAATTTAGAATATTAAATTTATTAAATTTTATAAAATAAGTTATAAGATCTTATTAATCTAATATTAAATATAAATATTTTATCCCACAAATATTCTGCTAAGATCACACTCTGGCCGCTGGGTCAATATTTGAATATTGCATGTGCTCAATGCTGGTTATTGTATACATGTATGTCTGGTGAATTTATAATTTTAGTGCTTCTTTTTTTATATTTATTTTACATAATTTTTACTTTATAAATTTGGGATGATTAAGATTTATCGTATCATAAAATCCCAACATTCATTTTTTTTTTTTAAAAAAGGAAGCACAGTAACTAAGATAAGGGTATGATTTAATGGAACCTTTTTTGATGGACCAGATACGGATCCCCAGCGAGTCGACAGGCCCAGAACATATGGGGCGCAGATGGAAGGTGAGTGCAATTTGTGTGCCCCGGACACTATGGATATCAGGATGGCCCATTTTAGCTTTTCATTCTGAAATCTTGGGTCACCTTTAACATCCTTTATGGGTCACCTTTAACTTTAAGCCCTGCTCTTTATATCATATCAACGTTAATACTCTGCTCCGAAAAACGAAGAAAAGTCCGGTACATTTATCTTATGACAGGCAGTCCTCCAAAATCCTCCTTGATGATATTTACAGAGTTCTTCGCACAAAGAGACGATTACAAGTCCCCAACGCTGTCCTTCTGCACAAGTCCCTAGAAAATCATGCAAATTTATTGAAATTCTGACCGGACCATTTATACATACAGCCATGTAGTTCCATGAGCAAGTTCAAAACGATTGCGAAACATCCAAATGATGTTAATTCGTTGTCTCCTACTAATTATAAACACTGTTACAACTTAATGTTCTTGACAGATAATTGATTTATGAATTAAGTGTTTGAAATAATGAATGTTTATATAATATTAAAATTTATATGATTAAGTGATTAAGTGATTAAGAAGTTAATTCTTTTTATTCTTATTTTTTAAATATTAAATTAAATATTAACACAAGATTCAAAGATATGTACTTTATTCATACTTTAAAACTAAAAACTTGATATATCAAAGTTACAAAATAATTACTGAACCTCTCATTAACAGCTTAATAGCAAATAAGTCCTAGGAAAATGGAATTTTTGCTCCATCAAAACAGAGCAATATTAATATTTGTGCAAATGAGACAGAATATTCGTGTTCGAGAAACCAAATTAGAGAGCACATGAACAATGAGGCACTTACAATGCCAGGAGTGAAACTGTAAAACTAATCAAAAAAAAAATTTATAAAGGAAGCGACATTCGGTAAACAAATGCACAGCGGAAAGTTCGCCCCAGATTTGTCGTCATTGATCATATGGCTTTTAAATGATACGCCACACAACACTATGTACGTAATGCCCTTTTACACAATGCCGGAGGATAGAATTACTAGGAGGAATCGCTGTTGCTCTTCAGATCTCCCTCTCCCTCAGCTAATACTACTACCTTGTTTGGCGGCACCGGACTTACATCTCTGCGCCCTTGATACTGCTGCACTACCAACACTGAGGCTGAGATTGACAAGTCGGGTGTGGTCAGCAGGTTGCATAGTGGCCCCAATTCTGGGAACTCGCACTTCACATAATAATTCAGAGCTACACCCACTTGACCCCCTGGCATCCTACCTACTAAAAACAAATTGCATCTACTATACTCCCTAATTACCTCTACAATTTCTTCAGAATTTTTCACCTCTTTCTCTTCAAACTTGATTGAACTGTTATCTGATATCTTTTGTTTCACTTCAGCAAGGAATTTCTCATCTTCTGCGGAATCTACTTTCGTCTTTGATGAATTTTCGTTTATATTAATACTGACAATCTCTCCTACGTTTCCTGAGCTTGGCATGAAACAAACTACGGTTAAACTAATACCAGGATGCTCTGCCATTCGTAAACCATAAGCCAGGGCCTCATGGTCATCGCGACCCCCAAAGAACAGCATGGTTATCGCAGAAGAAACACTACTTGAAGCTAGATGGGTGCTTCCACCAAGCCCACGGTCCACCAAGATCCCCACTGAGCAAGGTGCATGCTCAAGAACCCGCCGGTTGACCCACCTAAATTCAGCTCTAGTGCTCTCCAAGGTCCCATCCACTCTCTGGTGCTTATGAAATGGAAGAATGATCATGGCTGCCCTTTTCCTCTCAGCGGATGAGCATATGTCTTCATGAATTTCCGAAATTTGTGAGATTGCCGTCATGGGACGGATAGACACTCGACATAGCTGCTCGAAAGCTTCAAAAGCAACTACTATTTGATTGGCACCAGATTTTTGCCCCTTATTCCAAAAAGGTAACCCATTCTTCCTAGCCTCTTGGACTATCAACATAGCCGATGATCTCTCTGTGAGTTCCATTAGGTGCAATGCATAAAGACAAAGTCCTTCCCTCTTCCCTGTGCCGCGTGAAGCTTCAACGAGATTAAGCATTGAAGGGATGTTCCTCGCGCTGTGGAAACAGAGCAAAAGCCGGAGCTGAGTAAATGGATCTTTCCTCTCAACAGTTCTGTGTTTATAATCAGCTTTAGCCCTTTTGGCCGGTTTATACACTGACATGACTAAAGGCGTTGTGATGAAGGTTGTGAAGATAGCCATCAGCACCATGATAGCAAATGTTTGATCATTTAATACCTACAAAAATAACTGACAATAATTAATTCGATTACTATGAAAGTGCCATAACTCTATATCTACATCTAGCTGCGGTGTAGATATATAGTACTAATTTCATAATGTACCTTTCTATCTTTGCCAATGTTGAGGACAATTAGTTCCACCAATCCCTTAGTATTCATGAGGATGCCGATAGCCAGAGCCTCTTGTGCAGGTACCTTACAAAGGAGGGAGACGACTATGGTGCCGACAATCTTTCCAAAACAAGCTGTACATATGACCAAAACGAGAAGGCCCCATGATCGAAGCCCATGAATAGTGGCTATGTTTGTCTTTAATCCACTAGATACAAAGTATAATGGAAGGAAGAGACCAGATACAAGATCCTCAACTTTTTCAACAAGAGCACCAGCAAATGGCCCTTCCTTCGGAACAAGAACTCCAAGCACAAATGCACCAAACATTGCATGAATTCCAATGGTGTCGGTAACAAAACCAGCTGCCAGGACCGCAGCTAAGGTGGCACAGACGTACAATTCGTCCACGGGTTCACCTTCAGGGCAACGCTGAGCCATCCAATTAAAGATAGGAGGGACGATGAGTATGCAGCAGAGTACAAAGCCAGCCCCACACAAGAGAACCCACAGTGAAAGAATGGGAGAATGCCTATTGCCGGACAGAGCAATTGCAAGAGCAAGCAGAATCCAAGCGGCCACGTCATTTACTGCTGCTGCTGACATGGCTATTCGGCCAACATCGGTGGTTAAAAGCTTGAGCTCAGCCAGAATTCGGGCTAGTACGGGGAATGCAGTAATAGAAAGGGCCACTCCCATGAATACAAGGAAAGGAGCTTTGCTGACACCGGCTGATATGGTTGCACGGAAAACGAATGATGTTCCAACTCCTAACACGAATGGGAGGCTGATTCCTGCAAGGGCAATCCCTAGAGCTTTCTTTCCAGTCTGACGAAGGAACTTCGGATCAAGCTCAATGCCTACAAGGAACAAAAAGAAAAGGAGACCAAGATTGGCCAAAGTATCGAGCACTGTGAGGCTTTTGGAAGGAAATACTGCATTCAAATAGCTTTTGTTGCGCCCCAAAACTGATGGGCCAAGTAAGATTCCACCCTGCGTATTCAGAAACAACCTTCAGAGAGAGGGACTAACATAGGTTGAAAATATATATAAATAATAAAAAGAAAATCTTCTGCTAGAATCTTAAATTAATGGCGAACAAGTAAGAAAGAACCATGTAACTACTTAAGATATTTAATGTCTACAATTCCTGTAATCTCCAACTTCTCGGATTTTCAGTAATAACTCTAATCTAGTGTATAAGGTTCTTTTAATCGTCTTCTCATAGAGTATCCAGCAATAGAAGGCGCGCGCACACACCAATTTGTTTGGTCAGAACTTAGACCGTGACAGGTGAACAGTCTACAGTAATTCTAAACACACAAGCCTGTATGTGTGAAATTGTCTTAAAAGAAGGTAAAAACTTACAACAATCTCTGCAACCACACGAGGTTGCCTTAAAGGCTTGAGAAGGAAAGCGAGTATACGCGAGACAACAACCACAAGGCAAATTTGTAAGATGACAAGAGGGAGAGCATAATCAAGGGGACTATCTCCCTGAAAGACCCCATTAGACGTAGCTGTCATGGGCGATGGACATGTGGCATTTGTAGCCATTCTGCTCCCAAACTATAATTGCAACTTCTAATTCTCAGTTGCTGATTTCCTGTATGATGTTATGATCGTGTGAGTGACACATCAATATCATTCAAGTAGCAAAGGTAAAAAGAAAGCACATATATATAAAGTTAAAAGCAGCAGGGACAAATAGTGCGGTTGTTAATCACATCCTTTGCTTATACATGTAGTTTCAAACATAAACCTCACAAAATTCGTTGTAGAAAAAGAAATGACGTGATTGATTTAGGATGGACGCAAGCAAATATGATTGCGTAACGGAATACTTACACTAGAAGAATATATTATTTAATTGCCAAAACAATAAGTGCTGTTAGCCCAAACTTGAGAGTCTGAATTGTGTGTGCTTCAAATGAATACAATGGCCAGCAATAGATGCAGTGATAATATATGGAAAAAGTTAAATTTATAATCTTACATCCACATATTTTGCTTATAATTGAAAGAGAAAAAGAAAAAGTTAAATATCTTTTAATTATAAGCAAAATATTACATTAAATTTGTAAATTTATCAAAACTCTAATATATATAATTCCCAGGATGGCCACACACAACAAAGTAATAAAGTTGAATTTGGAAAGAGAAAGGGCATAGCAAACGTCAGAGTTGTAACCAAATTCTAGAACGAGCTACAATCAAACTCAAATCGAAGTTCTCACGTGGTAGAAATAGGAGTAGAATTTATTTGAGTTGAACTGTACCACCAATAAACTTCACTCTTCCACGGGAAACATGTTATATATTGGAGTTATTTGGTCCTTATGTCGTGGCAATAGTGTCTTTTTACTTTTTGTTATTTTTCTTTTTTAAGAAAGACTAATAAAAGGTTTAAGCCGCCATTCAAACGTCGAAAAAGGCAGTGCTATGTGTACAACTGAACATCCGCACGCTATTGCGTCTCTCTTCAGCTCCCGCTTTAAGTTCTAGCCTTGTGACCTTCCCCGAAAACACCGCTATTCGGGTGGAGTCAACATAAGCACGCGGCTTCCATGACCAGAGTGTCCCCAGACAGTCGGTAAATTTACATCTTCTGCCAATGAGCCCGGCTCCACTTCGACTATTACGCCAAAAGTTTCCGAGAAACTGATAACTTAATGGTATATCTCTTTCAAAATCACACAAATTAAAGCAATTATCAGTTATCACACATCGTTTATACCTTTTACACATCAAAGTTTCTATTTGACAAAATAAACTAACTGTATTCCAGGGACATCTATTTGTTGAGTAAATACTATGTTTGATGAACTATAGAACCCAGTAGAATCACATCCATTTCCAATTCCTCAGTCTCAGAAACGAAAAGAAAGAAAATGGACATTCGTTAAAACTTTTTTGGTTGTGAAGAAAGTCACGACGCGGAATTTTCTTTTTTCAGTTTCAGGCGGCAGCCGAATGGACTAATGCATCGGAAAGAGAAGTAAAGATGTTCAATTACCTGTTTTGTTCACCGATCAGACGAGTTTCGTAGGCTTAGCACGTCACTCTGACTTTCTCGTCGCTTCGCTCATTTCCGTGTAGATTTCTTCAGAACCCACAGAACAGACCGGAGAATAAAATGTAGGGGTATTTGCGCGCTGAGGAATCCCAGCGACAGAGCAAATCAATAAATTGCTCCGGTTGAATACTCATAGTCGACTCTGAGGTGAACTATTTGGTTTTATAGAACCGCGCATTTATGGTAAAATACCAATTATGCCACCGATAACGTGAATCTTTTTTTTTTTTTTTTTCTTTATGCTGCTGATAACGTGAATCCTGAATACGCAACTCTCTATTCAGCGCATTACTTTGAAGTAGTAATTAAAGAATAAATAATTTTATTTTTATTTAATTTTTATAATATAAATTTTAAATTATTAAATTAATTTATTTAGTTTTACCAACGTGAGCACTTTGTTAAATTTAAATTATGAAAGCATCTTATTGGATAATTACAGCATAATGTATTAATTGAAGGGTTATCGTGTATTGAATTTTATTTTGTAATATAGAATTCATTTAGAAAGTAAAATACAACTATATCTTGTCCCTTTGGAGACAATCAAAGTAGTTTAACTCTCATTTTTTATCTTCCTTCTTCTAAATTTGAATCATATCATATACAAAAAAAAAAAAAATACAATCATATCTTCATAAATATGAATCATATAATAAATTGAAGAGAATTTGAATTCTCTCCACCAAAAAAAATTGAATTCTACTATATTTTTTATAATATACAATATATTAATATTAGTCCTTAAGTTAATTAAAATTTAAGATTAATACACATTATTTAATAAAAATTATATATCATTCAATTAATTTAAATTTTTACTCAATAAAATTACTATGATGTCATCAAGTAATTTTTCAATCAAAATTAAAGTCCCGACCCGTATTTGTATATTTATATGGCAGTTTGCTCATAACCGACTTCTTACCAATTAGTATCTCAGCCACTGTAGTAGCAAGAATCCCTCATGCATGTGGTGTTCTCATCTTATTGAATCAAATATTCATGTTTTGCAAGATTGTCGAAAGGCTCAAGAAATTTGGAACTCTCTTATTCATCATACATTCAGAGGCAATTTCTATGGGTGGGATCCTAGGAGTTGGATTGAATTCAACTGTACCCAGGATCTTGGAGTGAAGCAAGATAGTAAGTGGGCTGTTTGCTGGGCAGTTGCTTGTTGGATAATTTGGAAATGGCGAAACTTGGCACAACATGATCCAAATTTCAAGTGGCCCATTAATGGGGTGCAAATAATAATGCAGTATGTAACGCGGATTGAGGAAGCTATTGCTGGAGGCCACAAACCTATAATGCTACAAAAGATGCTTCAAATGCTCTACTGGAAACCTCCTCAACCAAATTGGTGTAAATTGAATACCAATGGCGCTAAGAAGCATAATGGGGAAAGTGGTTGTGGCGGACTTATTAGAGATGATAATAGTAACTGGATTTATGGTTTTTATAGGTTTTGTGGTCAGGCATCAATATTTCAGTCTGAATGCTGGGGTATGTTCTTGGGTCTCCAGTTGGCTTTGGAAAGGGGATGTACTCATCTTGAAGTTGAGTCTGACTCTCAAGCTCTAGTCCATGCAGTGCAAAATGAAGTTCATATCACCTTTCCTGTGCTTCAAGCTATTAAAACTTCTCTAACAAATTTTCACAGTGTTCGCCTTTCTCATATCTACCGAGAGCAAAATCATTGTGCGGATAAATTGGCTTCAAAAGGAATTTCTGCACCTCCAGGAACTCATTATCTTGTTTCCCCCCTTCATGAGTTATTTCCTTGTTTGTTGGCTAACACTATGCAGGTGTCTCACCCTAGAAATATAATTATGTAATCTTTCTTTTTAGGGCTTTTGCCCCCATCTTTCACCAAAAAAAAAAAAAAAATTACAGACATTGAAGAATCCAAAGAGCTAATGTGAAGGTTTCAATTCTTTTACATCCAACCTCAATCTCAAACACACCCTTTCGGCTTTTGGAGGATATGGAGTGGAATGGGTTTCCTTGGAGTAAAAATTTTCACTATTATTATAGTATTATATTTTGTATTCAATTAAAAAAATATAATTTGTAGTATTTATCTTTACTTTTATGTTAAAAATATTTATAATTTAAATTTAAAATTAAAAAAGTATATAATCTTAACACTTTTATTATACTCTAGATTTTCTCTTTCCGCAGCCATGGGGGTGATGACTGGTGAAGAGGTTATCGGAAGGGAGCTTGAAAAGGGTAGGAGCATATGTGTTTGCTAGGAATGTGAGCTCACCAAAGTGCTTGAAATGGCGAGGATGGGTGAGTGAAGAGGTAGTGAGAAATTAATTTATGATATGAAAATAATTTTTATTAATTTAAAATTTAAATTAATTAATGATTTGATAAATTTATTAAATAATATGTATTAATTTTAATCTTTGATTAATTTAAGAGATAAGATTATTACACTTTTGCATAAATTCAAATCTCAGAATCCACGTCAAAAATAACATTTAAAAAAAAGTATTGAATTATATATGCATGTTATTTTTGAAAACAAGAAACATGTATAAAATTAAATTGACAGTGATCTGTTTCAAGTTACTACATAATACAAAAAGAAAAAAGGAAAAATATAAAAGTGGTAAAATTTATGAAAGCACACAATCTCTATTTGAATGGAAGAGATTCCCTAACTTTTAGAGTACAGAATTAGAAAAAAAATAATAAAAATTAATGAAAAAAGTTAAATTCATACATTATAAGATAGAAAAATAAAAACAAAGTTATTAAAATTTTAAAAAAAATAAAAGATCTAAATCTGTATTTGGATAGAAAATTGAAACACGCTCTTCGTAACTGGGTGGTTTACTCAAAGCACAGTCCTTGTGATGGGAAGAGAACGTAGTGTTGATT
Organism: Dicorynia guianensis; assembly: GCA_037013595.1. NCBI lineage: Eukaryota > Viridiplantae > Streptophyta > Magnoliopsida > Fabales > Fabaceae > Dicorynia > Dicorynia guianensis. The sequence goes on from JASUAB010000006.1 coordinate 37,107,306, forward strand.
TCTATGCTCTCGTTAACAATCGACGTTAGTTGGTGTTGTCTTTGCTAACTAATGAGATAAGAATAAAGAGTGTGAATTTGAGATAAAAAGTAGGTCAAATTTAATAAAGTTAGGTTTTAAAATTTTGATTGATTATATGTGCCAATAGGATTTGAGTTTGATGGGTTTGGGTTGGATTTAACAAAAAAAATAAAGTTTAGTCATTTGCTTAGTATATGTATGATTGATCACAGGTTAGACAAGACAAGCACCAATTCATAAAATTTAAACTGAGTTTAAATTTTTTGCACACCCAATGAGAATAGTTGTGGGCTTCGTTGTTCATTTTCTATTTTATTTAAAAATTGTTGTAAAAAAGATAATTTGATAAATATAATACATTTTGTAAAGTATGCAATGAGAATTAAATTTATTATTTTTACAAATTACATTTTCTTAAGTATTAATTAAAAATTTTATTTATTAAATTTTATAAATTAAATTACACAGCATAATACAAGTTAGGGGCTAAATTTTGTTGGCCCGATGAAAATTATGCATGTAAAATGAATCGAATGCAGCTGGACCGAATGCGATGCAAAAGTCGTACACGTTGACAATGGCAAGAAGTCGGAGAACATTCATGAAATCAATCAATTTGTACAAACCTGAAGAAGAGGTCAAATTTGAGGTTGTAGGTCAAAGAAAATAGGCGAACGCGTTTTTCGTCTAAACACGAGTAAAGATAAACCTTACACAAGCTATCAAACGTGGTCCAATGATAAAGATTTAGAAATATGAAAGAGAACACTTAAGTTCAAATTTTCTCACTTATCTTCGTCAAAAAAAAAAAAAATACCGTCAGAGTAGACATCCAAATGTGTAAAAAGCTCAATCACATAAAGCTGTGTAACAGGGGCAACAACTGTCAATGCACAAACGCGGGACGGAACAAGACGGCTGATTCCTAGCATTACTTTATGCCATTAAACGTGGGGCGGAAAAGATCCCTTGCACAAGTTTTAAGTGTGACTCAATAATAAGGAATTTAGATTAGTATTATAGAAAAAAATTTAAATTTGTATTCTATCGCTTACGTTTGTTAAAAAAAAAAAAAAAATTCTTTCCCACCAGACATCCAAACGTGTAAAAGCTCAATCACATGAAGTCCTAGACAAAGTTCTCAACCCGATTACTTTTACGCAAAGATGTGTATTAGAGTATAAATTTTGAAAATATTATATAATATTTTAAAAAGATATAAAAAATATATTAAAATTACGTAAATGTGTAGTTTTATTATTTTTCAAAGCTTTTCATTGCACAACCATGCCGCGGAACACGTCAGCTGATTCATATCATTATTTTATGCCATGGGCTGTGTTGGATTTTTAGCATTTTTTTTATGATTTAATTTTATATTTATTTATTTCATTTTTACTTCCATCTATTTTAATAGTAGAGAATCTGAGTCCCTCATCTAGCATGATCCTGACATTGTTATTAATTAATTATGGTACGGGCTAATTTAGACTCTCTTTATTAGATTTTTCAAATTAAAAATTAAAAATATAGGCATGCTTAAGTAAATAATACTTACACATAGTTTTATTGGTGTCAACTATACATAATTTGGTCTATCTCTCTCATTATTTAATAAATAATTAAAAGATTATTTTCTATGTGTGGAGTATCTTCAATTTCTACAGTAAAAAATTGCTGCATTTTCTAAGTATACGACTCAATCGAAGATGATAATGATAACAACTACTATGCAATTGTTTTCCTTTATATCTCATGGTACGTGGCTTAATCAGGGTTCCTGTTCTTAATAAATGTATGAAAACTTGCAATATAAGGTTGGTTATTGTTTATGTCATTGTGGATGAATATGTCATGGAGTGCAGAAGACTGATTCAAGGTTCAACAATAGGTGGCTGTAAGTACTAGAACTGTGCCACACTAAAACTCTACGTCCCCATCTCTTTGGTCAGTGTGTGAATCATCACATTATCAATCGGTTCACGATGTAATCGGGAATTGAAATGCATTCTTTGCTTTCATCGTCTACATTGACATTATAGAGTTTATAAATGGTGAGCTGAGCCAAGGCATACGAGGATAACTTTGAATAATTCCTTCAAGTGTCGTGTGTCCAAAGTCGTAAGCTCAGAAACCCAGCACTCAATGATAATGTCATGATGTTAGTTATTTGGTGTGGTATTTTTTCCAGGAATCCAACTTGTTGAGGTCAAGTTTTCGTCAATTTAAATGGCGCCCTAAATTTGTGCATATATTTATATAAGAAAGGAGTGAAGTCAACGGTGATTAATTATATTTACCGCTAATGAAACCGATGTTTGTGTGATTTTGCAAGCAACACACCCGAATACACAACCGGAAGACTGAATATTTGGCAGTCAACAACGCTAACAAGCCGTCACTCACGACATTTCCATTACATTATATGCGAGTATTCGTGGTTGGACACTTGATCACGTCTAGAATAAGTTTTCCAGGTTATTTTCTTCAAAATACTCATATATGACTATAACATTTTATTATGTTCTTTTTTTATTTAAAAATTACACATTGCTTTTCATTTTGGTAATTGAAAGAGGACTAAGGGGGGAAAAATGACTATACAAGAATAGACCTTGGAGTACAAACTCCTATCCTATCAGCCATCAAGAGAGACTTAAGTTTCCATCCACGCCAGTGCCGAGTAATGATACCTTGTATATAAAAATTTGTTACTTTAATTATATAATTTCTTATATTTTTTAATAATTTTTTTAAGTGTCATGTGCAGTACATCACTAGCTGCCATCCAGTCAGCACACCTAATCTATTCTCTATACATACACATATTATATAGTTTTCATGAGTTAATAAATAAAAATCGGAAGTGCTGCATCTATATTTTTGTGGATATGTTTGAGTAAATTTGTAATGTTAAAAAGTTATATTAAAAATAAAATAAAAAATTTAAATAAAGAAAATAAAAATTATAAATAAAATTATAAACATAAGAATATAAGTATAATATTATTTATAAAAATTAATGTTTATAAGCAGGAATCTTCTGTAATGTTATGAAAGAAAATATTTTATTTTATTTTAACAGTACAAAGATTTATATTTTTTTAATTAATTTTTTTAAATTATTACATAAATTACAGTACTATTATAAGGAAAAAACAAAAATACTTTCCTTTACAGCACTATAAAAGAACCATTTCCGTTTACGAGCACAGTTCTTTTACGCTTACAAGCAAAGTGGTGAAACATATTGTTTCATTATCAACTTGTCTCCAAACGTGAGAACATGGAATCCCTTACTGCGTATCCTATCATTTTTTTTTTTGGATAAATAGCTAGCAAAATAGAAGAAGCACATTCCTGCCCCTTTTCCAACGCTGTCAGAACAGAAAGAGACTCAGAGTTAGATTTGAGTAACTATATCATCGACACAGACTTAGATTTTTAATTTTAAGAATTATGCTTTATTATGAGGAAGAAATTTTTAATGTAAATAGATAGACATTTTAAAATGAATTTAGTAAGATATGTGATTGTAAAAATATTAAATATGTCTTTTGTTCCATTTTATTTTAAAGTTTTATTTTAACAATTAAAATTGTATTTAAAATAAAATTTTACTAAATGTTTTATTGCATGATTTGTAACCAAAATTTAATATGTGTTTGCATAGACTTTGACATTATACTGATTTTTTTAAGAAATTTATTGTAGTATAATAAATATTAAAATTAAATAATTTTGTATTCTTTTACTAAACTCTAACTAGATTATTAATCATGTTATACAAAGATAATCATTTTTATCTTATAAATACAGCTTCAATTGTTAAAAATAAAAATTCAAGTTGATATATAACACGTGATATATATTTAAAGGTTTCCAGGTTATATATTATGCTAAACTTATTTTAAGATGTGTTCTTATTTATGTTTTTCCTTATAATCACATATTTTTACACCAACACTTTAAGGTAAATTTGGTTTTGGATTATAATGTAGCAATATATTGATATTCGAGTACATGGAAAGAATGTAATTTTTTGTTTGAAAACAAAATAAATTTATTAGATTAAATATAACTTACATAAATATGTTCTAATTAAATTATATTATTAGAATAAAGTGAAATTTTCAAACAAAAATAGAGTTAAATATCATATGTAAGCACTTAAAAAAGATGAGTATAATTTACACTTTTATTTTTCATTTTTTGATAAAAATAAAAGTTCATATTTTTATTTTTATTTTCGGTATTGATTTCATATTCTGTTAACAGTGATTCGCCAAACACCCCTTAACATGAATGGTGGGCGTCTGAAGCATGGGCAGATCCAAATCAAGTTCGCTATCATGGGTTCACTTTGTTAATAGAGGGTCCAGGGCTCGGCCTACTGGGAGCTTCGTTCTTTCGAGTCCATTACGGCCTTTTTCCCAATAAAAGTAATTCTCTTTTATTCATATATATATTTTTTGGGTGCTAATCTAAGTAATTTATTTTTTATTTGATGTATATTAACATATTTTCTACTATAAAAAAAATATATTTTAATATAAATTAAAAAATAAATGATCATTAAAATTAAAAAATAATAAAAATAAAAAATTTGGTCCCCACTTATAGTACCAATGCTGTCACACACACGCAGATAAGAATTGCAATTCCACTCCTCATGGAATCGTAGAACAAGTCCAGTGCAGCAGTGGAACTTCAGTACGACTCTATTTTATAATAAAAAATTTCTGACATTTTTTTTATTCGGGATCCTACTTCGGATAACATAACTAAAGAGATCTGTTGACGTGGGTGAAATGATAAATGTTAAAAATGATAATAAAAAATTTAAAAAAATTACATGAAAAAAATAAAAAGTATAAATAAAATTATAAATAAAAAAACAGTATTCTTCGGATAAGTAACTTGATGCTATCACTGTCCTTCCTCGAGTTAAGAGTTTTAGCCCTTTGTTGAGTTTTCACTTCTGATTAATACTCTGAAAAGACCGCTCCTCCAATCACTTACCAAAAAAAGAGAAAAATTCAAGGAAAGGAACGTGTTAAGTGTAACCACACTTGGTGCCTTCCTAATTCCTACGGTGATTTGAGTCTGACCACTTCTTTAGAATTGTGGATATGAGTTTTGCATTTTTAGAAAAATACGCATTATTTTTTATTGAGTAAATCCACATAATTTATATATATTATTTTTAATAATTATATTTTACTCACAACTTTAATTTAAGCGAGCACTTAGTTGTTCTGTCTGGTTAAAAAAATAAAAAAAGTAAAAGCACACTCGCCGTTCCATACTCCCACAGACGGGGGAGCTAACCAACACGCAGCGGGTGATAGCATAACTTTGTCCTCAATAATTTTGCCATTGAGATCTGGACGGAGTGGGAGAACCAAACAGTGCTCCATCAGGCTTAAGCCCTTGAAAACAAACTGCTACTAAATGACAGATGGTAGATTATGGGATCCGCGCATTGAGCATCCGAATTTACATTCACCAAAATTAGACACCTGAAATTAAAACCCACATTTAAGCATGCAAAGAAAAACTAGAAAATGAAATGCAAACAGAATGCATGAGATAGAAGGCATTAATAAACCTTTTGAAAGTCTATAGAGACGCTCTGAAAGGGGGAGACGGATGAAAAGGCCACAGGAAAGTGAAGAAGGGGAGGCACAAAAGGAGGAAAATTTAGGGGAAAAGTTGAGGAGAGGTGTACTGGTAGGGAAAAGTGGGGGCCCATGTGCTCCACTGCCCTCTTGGAGACTTTGGGGGGCACGCGATACCATCATTAGGGACCGCCCTTTACCTCCTACCGTCTCTGCTAGGAAGCTTGCCGCGGCTCTCTGGGAGTTTCACCACTACCTTCCACTCTTTAAAATGCATCGTCCTGCCAATAACGGTGCTGCTGCTGCTGCTGATCCTAGACTTCGCCGCCACCATTACAACCTTCACAAGGACAAGCGCCCTGACATTTCTGTCTTTCTAGCTGATGCTTCTCCCAGTTCCCTTGATCAGGTAAACCTTGTTCCTCAGTGTGTCCTTCCATCCTCCCATTTCTCTTCATAAGTTCATCTTTTGATCTATGCTTTGGTTGATTGGCTTATTTGGGTTCCTGGGCCTTTCCTATTACTTGTGATTTCTATGTTTTGTTTGCAAAGTTGTCAACTTTGTATCGGGCAGAGTCGTTAGTGGATGAATCTTATGTATATATTACGTTTATCGGACCTGTCACTGAAATGATCCCTCCAAACGTCTGGGAGATTTATGCATTCTCTGTTTATGAAGCTTCTCACTTTTTATAAGAATTAATTCTTTTTCTTCAACATTTTCGTTGACTTGTCTTGTTCTATGTTATTAATTTCTTACTCCTGCTGTGTTGCTTCGGGATTTTATTTTATTTTTCAGTGTTTGAAAACATTAAAATGAGGCTTCCTTCAATGGCATATTAAATTCATCCAGTTAACCGTTGAGTTTAAGAGGATTTTGAAGTAGTATAGGCCACTCTCCTCCTCATTTTCTGAAGGGAATTTTCGAACTAGCTTTGGTAAAATTTATTATACGCGATTGCTTGGCCCATTTTATGCAGTTGCCTATGGACAATATCTTCAAATGTCCCATTTCCTCCTTCCCTTTATAAGATTTATCAGTCTAAAATTTTAATTATTCCGTTCGATTATTTCATGTCTTACATTCTACTTACAATTTGACAGTGTCTTATGTGTGACCCATCGGTATAATTATTTCTCATGCAAATACCATAGTAGACTTGGTTATGTTTGATGAACATAATTGGAGAAATGCCCATCTCATATATCATAATGCTTTACTCTGCTTTGATATGCTCACTTATTTACTGTTACAATAATGCTCTCGCCTGTTACTCATTCTTCCTATTTCCTTTTTGTATGTGTTGGGTGGAGATTCGCCTATCTTTCTATGTTTTTTTAAGATCGATTGACAATTTCCATGATTGCCATAGCTGAACATTGTGACGGAAACTGCAACACTTATTCACAATAATTCTAAAATAGAAAGAGCTCTGAAGATCTACCACTACTGAATCACTGATAATTCTCTGCTTTTCCATCAGCCAGCCAGTGCTAGCAGTTTGAGGAGGCACGTTGCAGCATCACTGATGCAGCATCATCGAGCAATTGAAAGAAATAATCATGCACTGCAACCTGTATCTCCTGCTAGTTATGGCAGTTCCATGGAGGTACGCATCAGTTCACCTTTCCTTCTTTTGTTATTTGTTCTGGGAAACACTTCTTGCACAAAAAGATGGAGCCATATGACAATTTCCTTGTTGCAATTCCCATGTAAATGACTGATTAGGAGTATTCTATATTACACTCTTAGAGTGTCATTGAAGAAATATAAGTTGTTTCCAGTAAAACGATTTTATGTCATTTGTCCATTTAAACAAATTTATTTAACGCGAAGATACACATTTATTTTCCTAATTATTTCATATATTTTCTCTTTCTTTCTGACCATTTTCTTTTGGCCAGGTTTTGCTCCGAACTGCAATCACAACATATATAGCTATTTATATCTCATTTGTCAGTCTTAATGCAGTATATTAGTTTCATTCTCTGTGGCTGTTTATTGAGAATGATAGCTAAAAATAGCACCTTCTATATAAATTTTGAAATTATTAGAGAAAATTAGACTTTCCCATAGGGTGTAATTTAGTGTGTTTGGAGAGCTTATATTGCGAACATATTACTTCTAAAGTTCAGGTTATAAAGAAAGATTGGTGCAAAGCCCATGGAACCTTTAATCACAAACTACTTTTGTTTGTGACATAATTCATTCTAAAATGTTTATATTTGAAAACATTATCCATAAATTTTATTTTTGATATGTAAAAGTAATATTTTGCACTACTCAGGTAGCTTGTCTATGGGTCCACTACTACAATACCTATTGAATTTTGTGCTTGCTTTTACTTGCAGATGGCGCCTTATAATCATGCAGCCACTCCTTCAAGTTCCTTAGAATTTAAGGGTAGAATTGGGGAGTCACATTATAGTTTCAAAACATCTACAGAACTGCTAAAAGTGTTGAACAGAATCTGGAGCTTGGAAGAACAACACGCATCCAATATTTCATTGATAAAAGCATTAAAAACAGAGATGGATCATGCTCGTATCAGAATCAAAGAGTTGCTCAGAGATCGGCAAGCAGATCGACATGAGATCGATGACCTGATGAAGCAAATTGCAGAAGATAAACTAGTTAGAAAAAGCAAGGAACAGGATCGACTCCAAGCTGCAGTTCAGTCTGTGAGGGATGAATTAGAGGATGAGAGGAAATTAAGAAAACGGTCAGAGAGCCTGCACAGGAAGTTAGCTCGGGAGCTATCTGAAGTGAAGTCTTCTTTTACTAATACTCTGAAAGAGTTGGAAAGAGAGAGAAAAACAAGGAATTTGTTGGAGGACCTTTGTGATGAGTTTGCTAGGGGAATTAAGGAATATGAACAAGAGGTGCATACTCTAAAACAGAAATCTGACAAGGATTGGGCTGAAAGGGCTGATCATGATCGTTTAATTCTCCATATATCTGAATCATGGCTAGATGAACGGATGCAGATGCAGCTAGAAGCAGCTCAGAATGGTCTTATAGAGAAGAATTCGATAGTGGATAAACTAAGCCTTGAAATAGAAACCTTCCTTAAAGCTAAGCACAATACCAGGAGTGCAGATAAGCTGGTGGCAAGGGATCGTCGGAGTTCACTGGAATCTGTTCCCCTATATGATGCTGTGAATGCACCACAAGATGTGGGTGATGATGATTCTGTAGGTAGTGATTCAAACTGTTTTGAGTTGAATAAGCCTAGCAACAGGGGACCTAAACTACATGAAAGTGAAGTTGTGGAAACTAGTATTGATGAGACATTGAAATCCAAACACACACAGAAAAAACCTGTAAGTCGAGAAGGTTTAAAAATTCGTAGTCCATCTAGCTTGCAAGTAAAGTTTGAGGAACAGATGGCTTGGGCCATGTCATCTAACTCAAACAAGAAGTCTCATTCAGTTAATGCAGAGCAGGGAAAGACCACAAATAGTAGGCTAGTCGAAGGAAGTAAATCTGAAATGTCTGAACATGGTGAGGCAAGGGAAGATAGTGGTTTTGAAAGAAAGAAAAACCCCACTGAACTGCACAGCTCGCATAAAAATCAAGTAATTGATAATCTCATTAGAAGTCAAATTTCTGCGTCAGACGGTGGAAATATACATCCTGAAAGTAATTATGGTGAAGCTTCCTGTAGTAATGCTGGATGGAGGAATCAGGCAAGCCCTGTGCGGCAGTGGATGGGGAGGCTCACACCCCAAGACCATGACATATCAGAATCTTCGAAGGTGCCTCCAGGTTTAAAGGAAAATACATTGAAAGCAAAGCTTCTTGAAGCAAGGTCCAAGGGGCAGCGATCACGTTTAAAAGCCTCGAATGGTTCCTTTTAGAGGAATGCTAATTTGGTTAGCAGTTAGCATGGCAAAGTTTGAGGGTTGTGGTAGGTACTAGTTGGACTGGGAACTTGCATGTTGTGGATAATGCTGGCCATTGCAGTACCAAGGAACCACCCTCACCTTCGTCTCTTCCGTTTCCCCTGAATTTTTTTTTTGGTGAACAAAGGGGGCCGAAGCCCCTGCTCTGAATTTTTCGATGTGTATGTAACATAATTTTTGTTCAGGATTTTGTCTGTATACTACCATAAATGCTGTCATATAGCCAAAGGGATCAGACCGACTTCCTAAGGTGAAAAATAACTTATACACGAGCTTTAGTTGCTTGGTTCGTCGTTGTAATGATTTCTTTCCGTCTGAACCGAATTTTTGTATAGAATGGTTGACTATTCAAACCTGCAGCAAAGAGGGATTGTACTTTCACATTAGAAATATTGTTTTTATATTTTACATTTATATTTTTATTCACGTCTATTATATAATATCAGTTTAAAATAATATTATTATTTTTATATTTTTAATTTATTTATAATTTTTATTTTTATTTATTATTTTTTAAAAATTTTTTTATAACTTTTAAAAAATTTTACGTAAATTAGGTCAATAGATATGATCTGGCTCCTAATACAGAATTTTATTATTTTTTTGTTTAAAATAAAAATCATTCTCTTTTAATCTCTGCTTTCCATGTAATAGAGGTAAATGTAAAATATGATGAAAAATATAAAAACAACATTTCTCTAACTAACTTGGAGTTTAGCACGGCATATATATATATATATATATATATATATATATGTATATATATTTCGGGAGGCATTGTGATTGTATATAGAATAAATACTTCATTGAATCGTGTGAAAATCAACCTCTAACATTTGAAGTTATTAAGTAGAGTACCAAATGCAAATAACCTAACGACCTTGGATAACATTGGGTTATATGTTAAACTTTTGCATAAAAGTTTATATAAAGCAAAAGTAAATTACGATTTTTGTGTTATAGTTAATTTATTTAAAGAATCTATCACTATTTATAAGTTATGCAGAGGAAAACATATCCAACATGGCAGTAATCAAAGACGGAAAAAAGCAACCCCAAGCCACCCATTTGTTTAATTTTTTCTTTGTTAAGAGTTAGAGAACAGAGTGGACGAATGAGATAGGAGCAAGGAGCACTGACCATTACCACAAACGCAAAGCCTCCGGAAGACAAATCGTGTTTCTCCCTCACAAGCACACGACGAGCCCCCATGGCAGCGTCTTTCAGGTGGATCTTACAACTACACAAGGACGTTCCGAAAGCTGCTCGCTTCTACTCGGAAGGCTTGGACTTCACCGTCAATGTCTGCACTCTCCGTTGGGCTGAACCTCAATCTGGTCCTCGCAGGCTTGTTCTCTTGCAATCTCCATAGTATCTCACTTGCTCTCTGTTTAAAATCTCGTCCACTCCATCTGTTCTATAATATGTCGATTCGTAACTAGCTTAGTGACGATGACAGTGTGTGCTGAATTTAGCAACTGGTTCTGCACATTACTAATTAGAAGTGCGAGCCCAGGATAATTATATCCCCAACTAGCAAGTGTTTGATTTTTCTAAACCTTGTAATGTAAGCAATAACGCAATTTATTTCTCTGATATCTGAGGATTTTTATATCCACCATTTTGTAGTTTGAATGCCATTGCATTGACGGTTGTCTTCCTGTAGAGGTTGCTCGCTGATGGACATTGTTATTCGTTCTACTGTTTTACTTCCCATTGCTGATAAGTATAGTTGTAATTGTTGGGGACATGGGATACTGTATATGTATGTAATGCTTTTGTTCGGTCTTAATTGTTGAATAATTGTTACTACAGATGAACTGTTGAAATGCCAAGAACCACATTCACATGTTCTCCGGATGGTTGTTTTCCCTCTCCCATTAGAGCTACTCTAGGATGCTTGTTGAATAGCTTTCGTATGAACGCAGGAAGCATGCATGCCAAGATCAAATAGGAGGTTTTGTGCTGTGACATGATTAAGTTTCTTATTGGGTGTCATTTTTTTAAATAGATATTTACTTTCCATTCCTGGTAAGTATCAAACAATTTTGGCTTGATTTGTTATTTCCATGTGTTAGCCATTGTAGCTTTTTAAAGAGATATTTAGTTTCAAATATTGTATGGAGACGCCTGCTGCTGATATAAATTCACAGTGATCACGTCATGCAGAAGGGATACTTCTCTCTTTTGTCGTTTACAGTGACTGACATCAAAAGTACAGGGACTAAATTAATGTCTTTAGGAGCTGAATTAGATGGTCCTATAAAATATGATATCCACAGTAAGGTAATGCTTCAATTAACATATATAATTTGTTATTTTCATACCTTGAATATTAATACAGAGCAGATAAGGGCTCGCGTGATTTGCTTCTGATTAGGTTGCAGCTGTGCGATGCATTGATGGGCACGTCTTGGGCCTCTATGAACCAGCATAAGATAGGAGCTCCCGATTCTTCTGTTGCAATTCTAATCGAACTTAACTACTCAGAGTAGTCACATTGGCCACTTGAGCTCGCTGGGCAGATATATGTCCTTTCTATGGATTCCCTGCAATAATTGAGTGTTTTTTCGTCCAGATCTATGAGAGCAGTACAGAGCGTGTGAAGTAATGGAACTGAGAATAAGGCAAACAGGATATTCAACAGCAGGTTGAGAAAATGGAATTGAAGTATTTCCTTATTACCTGTCATGTATATGGAGTGCTTTCTGCCATCCAAGTCTACAAGAAGTGACAGGAAATTCTCTTTTATTCTTTATTTTTTCTAGGAGATCTGCTTTCCACCTGCTAATTGAGTTCTCATCATGTATATTCAATGAAACCAATCAATTAACCAAAGCTGATCTTTTCTCGGTGAAACTTGACACATTCAATTGATAGAATTGTCTATGATTCCCTGCAATAATTGAGTGTTTTTTCGTCCAGATCTATGAGAGCAGTACAGAGCGTGTGAAGTAATGGAACTGAGAATAAGGCAAACAGGATATTCAACAGCAGGTTGAGAAAATGGAATTGAAGTATTTCCTCATTACCTGTCATGTATATGGAGTGCTTTCTGCCATCCAAGTCTGCAAGAAGTGACAGGAAATTCTCTTTTATTCTTTATTTTTTCTAGGAGATCTGCTTTTTTCCACCTGCTAATTGAGTTCTCATCATGTATATTCAATGAAACCAATCAATTAACCAAAATTGATCTACATATGTCAATTGACATACAAATATATAATTTATCCAAAGTAAGCCACGAAGAATTATTGCTTCAGAAATCTCATTTGAGAAAGTATATCCTTCTCATGTGGCGATACATAGTTAAGTTCTTAGCATAAATTCTCGGCAATCTATTGAATAAATAATACACATTTCAATTGATATGTGGAGATGTAGTGGTCTTACTGTAGCAGCTGTAAACAGGATGTATCACTTGCCTGATCAATATGTAGATGGAAATACATGTTTGCGTGGGAAAAATGTTTTCCCCACCTCAAATACTGAAACCCACTTGCTTTATGCAGTTTCAACATTGAAAATCCTGTGTGTAGTTGTTTCAATTAGGTTATAACTGTGCCCCACAGAAACTTCTGGTGAATAGATTCTCTGTTGATATAAGAGGATATTTTGAAAACATTAAATTCGTCCAGATGCTTTTGAGACAAGAAGGTGGAGAGGCTACAATTTCTAACATTCAAGGCATCGTCTATGCTTGTAGCTTCAAGAATGTCCCGAGAAACGAAGTTGCAATCAATGCGATCAGCCACAATCTCATCTTGGGTCGGGGGGTATTTAATTCAGTGTGAATATGCCTGAGGGACATAAAGCATGATTTTTGCATTGAGGACTATTGTTGCATCTCACCAGATCTTTAGCTGAAATCATACACTTATATCCTTTGGAAAACCCCTTTGACAACATGTTTGAGAATCTTTATTCTTATTTTACTTGGAATGGAAGTACATAATTGTACTTAATTTGAGTGATAGATATGCTCATATGTATTGGTGAGGGGGGCAAAATTCTGGTCTGACTCTGATCTAAGATTCTTGATGAATGAGAAATTTCACTCAGTCCATGGTTGTTGAAGCACAGCTGTTTGAAGATCTCCTGTCCATTGAGCATGATTCCTGGAAATGGATTTTCTATATTTCAAAATTCTTGACTTTCGAAATTTTTTAAAGAATACCTATCCTAATTGCTATTTTTGATGAGATGCACTTTTCCCTTATTTATTTTCCCAACTATTCAAACTCTTCCTATTTATCCAAGGTCACCCCTTCTGAATTCTAATATTCCTTTGATTAAATAGCTGCAAGAACACAAAAAACACTAATAAAGCCATTGAACTAGAATTTTGAAGATAAGACAGGACAAGACTAAATAAAGCCAATGAATTCGAATTTTGAAGCCAGGACAGGACAAGACTAAGTTTACGTGCGGCCAACAAGAGCAACAATTGCATCCTCGTTGTGGGCTGCAATTGCCATAGATTCACCAACCACAAGAACGTCAGAGCAGTGGTCTGAGGTATCCTATTAGAATTTTTTGCTTCTTTTGGAATGTGCAAAAACCTTCTTCTGAAGTTGATAAGTAAGATCCGTACATAGACGTGGGTGTTGCCGATGGGAATATTGTTCGATTATTATCATGAAGTGCTTTAAGTAGTAGCTCTGGTTTAGGGGGTTTGGGCAAAGGGTAGAAGCTCATTTTGAAGAATGAGCTCTGATCGAAAGCCTACTCCTTATCCATTCGAAGAACCTCTGGCCTAATTAAGAAACCCATTTGGTAAGCAACTTCGCAAGGTCCAACTCCAAACATCTCAAGCATTTTCCTTTCCGTACAGCGGCATCCCATTTCAGCTTCCTTTCCTGTCTGTCTTCTATTACGAAGCAAACACGACAGATTACCTTATCCGCTTGTTTACCTTCCGATATAAGACATTATTTTGCTCTCTTTTCTCAGAGGCATAAGCTGATCAGCCTGATCCCCACATATTTTGGTTTCTTTTTGAGAATTAACTTTAAATCCCAAATCTTACTGTGGGAAATAACACTTTCATAGATCATGAGTCTCCTGAGTCAGTCTCAAAATAGCACTTGCTTTTGAGCTCCATCATTACTTCCCTTCAAATTAAGCTGGGTATGATCCATGAAATTGTTGTTTCATTCCTCCTCCTCCACATTGACACAAGCAAGAAAATGAAGTGAAGAACTTACAAGATGTATCTAACATTTGTAAAACCAAATTGACCAAAGTGCTAGCTATTTTTTCTTTGAAAAAAATTAGTTGGATATTATGGCCTTAATGGAGGCATCTTGACATAAAAGATACTGTGTCATTAAAACTGATCGCAGAAAGTTTAGAACTTAGATACCAAATAATAAGATGATCAATCTCACTTACATCTGTTCCCCACTACTGAAGATAAGAGAACAATGATAATGTTATTATTGTCACATCATCCAGATAGGCTTGTTAGCATGACATTATATATATAAACTCCCATAATGCATCTTCTCTCTTTCTGTTAATTAGAGGAAGGAAAAGCAACCCGAACACCCTTATATTGACTAGCTACTTACAAAATATATATTTGCATAGTCAGAGAAGAGAGATTCGCAAGCAGCCATGAAAGATTTAGTGTCATATTTTAGAATGATGCTGGGCATGCACGACATCATGATAATAACAAACAAATCCTCTTCAGTAACTCTTGACACTTTTTCCAGATGGGTTGGAACATCTAGGCCCCAGAGAATAAAGGGAAATCAAACTTTGCAGCATTAAAATGTATGTACATAAACGCAATCCCAAATTTCATTTTCAGATTTCAATAGCCATATTGTACTTAATAAACCACGGAGCCATCAGGAGATTAGCGTATGGAAATTTTCCATATTTATTAATTTTTTAAATTACATTTTATTGTGGAAACAGTGATTTTAGTGAATGACAAACAAGCTTGGCTCTTGTATGTTGGTTAAAGATGGAGCAATGATCAATTTAATCATGACACATAAGAAGTGCTGTTAGATTCTGTGTAAGAGGGAAAGAGACTTCGGATAAAAGATGGTATCCAAATATCTGGCAATGGTGTTTTCTACTCTTCTGGAGGTTAAAAGGTTAGACACTTGTTGGTGATAGCTTCCGTGTAGAAAGTCGCACTCTTAATTTCAAACTAATTTTTATTTAAAAATGAATCGAAGAAGGCACAAAAAGTGGGGGCAGAGAATTAAAACTACACGTTTAAATGGTATTCAATTGAAAGGAATGAAAGTTGTAATTAGTGAGTTTTTTCTCTACTTTTACTCCAGTTGTAGAAAGAACAGTGATAGGATGTAACTGCCTTATATTACTCAACCCCTCCCTCATAAAAGTGATTCCAGTTCTCACATTTATCTTTCCAAACTCAGCTGATGTTTTTCTAAAATTGAAGACATGATATCGTCCTTAAATTATTCTCTCATATTCTATTGCTACCACAATAAGGAATATTAAATTATCCTTCCATTTTCTTTCTCTTTATATTATGTACACTAAAACTGCCCTTCCAAATACTGCAATAAAGACAACAGTCCACTTTCAGTGTTAAATTTTCTGCTCATTGTTCCTGGGAGAAGGAAATCCTAGAGCTCTAATAATTTACTACAAATACGTAACCCATTCTAAAGCTGCTATTTTTGTTTAACAATGTTGATTTATATGCTCAAGATTTTTAAGTGAGACTCAATATCATTGATGCGAGCCTCTTTGATGGATATTTCGCAATATGTGGCATTCATAGTTCAAGTGTTGGGTTACGGGCGAGGCGAATATTTATATCTATATCTGAAAGTTTACAAGAAAACTTAATGTTGAATAAAATCCGCACTGCTGATCACTTTGCTGCTCACATAACTCGCTTCCTTTAAGGTAATGTTCAGTACAGATCAAAGGTTAAAAGAAAAAAAAAATTCCTGGTGTAAACAACATAATTTCATGTTAATTTAGATCAAAATGAAAAGGAAAATTATTAAAGATAACAGTATAGAGCAGCATATATATTTAGTGGTTAACTGACTGTAGTCCTTAAAAACCATATAACACTGATAGACACGCGTAAGAATGCTTGGCTGCACGGTTTGTCTTGCTTAGTTTGTGGAACCACATGCGAGGATATGTGAGTAATTGCACTCTTGGGGATATTCATCTCTAGGAACTTGATGATGTGGAGGAAAGAGTAAGACCCAAGATGCTAGATTGTCGAAGGGCGTGGGGTTTGGAGCTCTTGCGTTTCTTTCATGGGTTTCCTGCAATTAGTACTGCTTGAAATAGCAACAAATCAAGTAGAAGCAATTAGGCGCTTCAAAAAACCCTAACAGAACTAGAGAAGATTCTGCGTTCTGTGTTCTGAGCCTAGCTACCAGAGCTTGACACCTTCATGACGATGCATTTATGAGCATATAAATGATTCAGCCAGTGGACCGTAGCAAACCTTGACCTAATTTCCGAGTTGAAAAGCCAAGAACCCCATAAAAATAAAGACGAACATCTTCAGGAAAAAGATAAATAATATTTCTACTGATTGGAAACATACGTAACATGAGTCCAATTAAAGGTACGAATGAAAAGGACTCTAGTTTGTGTCAACATGTGCTTTTTCTAAGTCCTTTAAAGTTCGAGTGCAAAGTTTAGCAAGCATTACCTAAGAGCGTCCAAAAGATCAGAAGAGCCTGCTTTTTCATTTTGGGTGAACTTGCAAAATCCAAATATCAGAAATATTTACAGGAGAAAGATGGCTCAGATGGGAATTATATAATGAAATAATAGGATAGGAAGAAAAGGGAGCTCCCTTCAGTCCAATTACAGGAAGCATAAGATTCAATTTGTCTCCCGCATCATTCACTCATCTACTGAGTAGCTGCCCTTTTTGACTCAGTATTTGGATGAATGAGTCGGCAGCTAATTAAATCATACTGCCACCCACGAGTGGACCGAAGAAAGCTCTCTTGCTCCCTTTAACTCCATCCTTATACAAATTAAAGCAGTGTAAGTGCAGGATCGGTTAAAGCAGTGTAAGTGCAGGATCGGTCCATAGATCTGTGTGATATGCACAACATAATGATGTTGCTCCTTAATTTAACGCTTTCAAGAACACATATATTAAAGAGAGTGAGGGTATTTTGATGGTTAATATAAATAAGAAGATAATTGAAAGAAGAAACATGCACGCTCTTACATAAGCAAGGGTGCATTTGAAGACCAAGAGAGAAAGAGAGAGATACCACACAATCCATGATTCCTTCAGACTCTGAAGCAAGCAGCTTACAGGGGTTCGAGGGTATGAAAGGGCTATATATAAAGAAAAGAGGAGACAAGAGACCAAATATTAAAGTTTAAAATACGAGAATGGGGAAACTAAACAAGAAGAAGTGAACAATTTATTAATTTCCTTCTTTTTTAAAGGAAAGGAAGTTATTCATATTCCCTTTGTTAGAACAGTAGTTGCATCACAAGTAAAGTAGCGTCAATAAATATTCAAAACAAAATAAATGAAAAAAAAAAAAGAAAGCCAGTGATATTAATATTATCTGATCCGGTTGATGTTTTGATGTTTTATTGGTGAAAAAGAAAGAAAGACTTATTCAAGCTTGCACTTGGGATAATTTCCATCAATTATAAAAATAATATTAAATGGTATAAACTTCCAATTCCAAGTTCCAAGCTATCCAGTGGGTATTAAACGCAGCTCTCTTTAAAACGTTTTCTTAACAGCTGGGGCAATTCCTAAATAGCTTCTGCCGCTCAAGGTGGGAAAGAAGGATTCTTACAACTATTAAATTTCTTCCGTGGCTAACCTTTTTATATTACAAAAAGGCTAATTTTCTTTCTGGCTAAAAAGGAATCGTAAAGCAGATACGCTTCCGTATGTATCACAGACATAAATATTCAGTTTATTAGGTTAAGAATCAAACCAAACGACAGATGGAAACCAAACCCCTGAGATTCGAATGGGAAAGCTTCATCTCTCTCTAGGGTTTTCGTTTTCCAGCTGAAAGAGAATGCTTTGGTTTGATCCAGGGAAGGGTATAAACCTATTTTGACGTTACTTTTAATAGCCTTTCTATGTCTGCCATGTAATATATAGAAAGCGATCGAGAACATTCAAATCTTTTCGCTCAATATATTATAATTAAAATATCAACATGTAGGTCACAGATGTGCTTAATTCTCAGTATTGTCCTTGTACGCAACCAAAAGTTAGGTTAGTGCTAATGTCCAGCAAAGAATTCGATGAACTACCTTCTTTTGCAGATGAAAAGACTCATCAAGTGCAAATGCAAATATCCACTCTTTTTTTTTATTACGTTTTTGTTTTGGGCCGCGGGAACGGAAATCAGTAATGCAGGATCTACTACATTTAGGGCGTAGAACTAAAACACATCTTCCACTCTGGCATGTTTCATATACAGTTTGGAGTGGAATTTTGTCACAATTATTGGTGTAAATGGTACTGTGCACATCAAGCAGGTCAAAAATCAGTACTATTTTTCATATGTGATATGCAGTGAGGGTACTCTTAACCAATTAGTTGAGTCAATCAGTCAAAATCTGAGTTCATATTTGGATTTTGTCAAACATAGGTTTAGAGATTGCTATTTTTCATTAAGGTATGCATCTAATTTACCTCTAATAGAATTCACGTCTGCATCTTTTTATATATGATCACCTCACATCCGATTCTTGCTCTGTCACTTATAGAACTCGGTGTCTTATCAACGTAGAAAAAGCTGTCTACCAAATTAGGAAGAAAAAAATGGGGGACGTGTTCGGCACTTCTCTACCCTTTGCCGTTCTTATTAGTATTTCATTTCCAGTTGTCCAATCACTGCTTTGTCCTGCTCAGCTGTCCATCCATCTAATCCTTCTTCGCACTGAAACGAATGGTCCAGTTATTGGGATTTATATAAGACATATCAAAGCCTTCCCTATTTTTTTTTTTTTTTATTGAAATCAGTTTGTAAAGAAGGAAATATTACTCAATTTGAAGGATAATAACATTATTATTATTATTATTATTATTATTATTTTAGAGAACAGCATTATTATTTATTGCAATTTAGGTGGGAGGTGGGAACGCGATGGGATGTGGCCATAATCGTAGGTCCAATCAATTAAGAAAAATAATACATCTAGTTTGAGCTTTCGTTTGTAGCTAATAAAGACTTTGCATAGTAACGGAGCCACTGCCATTGGCATCGTGTCAAACTGGTGTAGTTAAAGATAAGTAGGTAAAAAAATACGTTGAGATGCTATTCTTGTCAAGATTGGCAGGAAATGGTAGCTCGTATTTAATTAAATACTCAGAAAAATATTATTTGATCTTTAAAATTTTAAGTTTTATATTTAAAATTTAATAAATTTAATAATTTTAATTTTATATTGATAATTAATAAGATGGTAGAAATAGCACAATTAAAAGCGAAAAGTACTCCCTCCCACGAACACTGCGGCCCCAAGGAAACTCTATTATTTTCATGTTGGTTAGCCAATGGTTTTAGATTCTACTTACTCATTGCTTTGTTTGGTTTGGTTTCTGAGTGACCAGTTCATTTCAGGTTGTGGGTTTAAGCATTATCAAGTTTAAAAACAGAGGTTACTCAGCTTTATACAAACGTTACTTAAACAAGAATTTTATGAATAACTAGTGTCAGATCAAAACTTACCTAGTTTTATATATAAATTACCTACTTTAACCACATGGCATTAAAATATTTTGTTAGATTAAACGTCTATCGTCTAGTCAAAAGTTGTATGGCTAATGGCTTTTTATCAAGTGCTATGAGCCTATGGAAGAACAGTTACAATTCTTCTCAAGTTGTTTGCTTGTTACTTTCCTATCAATAATTATAAAAATTTATTACATTTATGCAGAGTTGTAATTTATGTAACACATATGATGGTTTTAAGAAAGCCAGAAATGGAAAGATGAAAGGCAAAGTGTCGCAGGCTGAGATGCGTCTGCAGGAATATGGAGAGATATCAGAAAAACGAGTACCAATGCAAGGAAGCTGATGAAGTGGGCAATAATAGGCCATTCTTTAGCTCTATTTTTCTCCTTCTCAATTATATATTTGGACAAATTGGGTTGTCCTATGAAATGACCCTGTGCTTCTACATCTGCTCTCTTCCTCTCAGTCTCTCTCTCTCTAATAATCTCATATTCCATCTGAGTCATTACGTGCTCTGCCGCAATCATTCCTATACCTGCTCACATGGTGTGGGCCTTTTTTCATATATCTCATTATTCTTTCTTCATCTAAATCTGAGGATGCTGAATTGGGACATCTGCTCGTGGTTTTATTATTTCTCAGCTGTCTCATCTTAAAAGAATGGAATTTCATCAGCTACATGTATATATACTCAGCGGCAGGAGCATCCTAGTTTGTTCCGTTGATAAACTCTCAAGCACTTTATGTTTGATAAATGCAGCAATTATTGAATATATTTTTACAATATATACCCTGAAGTGGCAAACACAGGCCTTTATATTTGTAATTTAATGGTGTCTGTGGTCGTGAAATGCATATACACAACTGGCATGAGGTTCAGTGTGCAGTTTTTTGAACGCTGATAGTTAATTATACGTGTATGAATGTACATTTTTATATATAAATTCTGCATACCTTATACTATTCATATCCATGTATCAATTATTTTTCTAATTTTTTAATGAATTCATTTTCAACACTGGCTTGCTTTACAGTTTCGAAGGCCAAATAAAAAAAAAGAAAAAAGAAAAATAGAAATGTGAAAGATGCAAGAAGTAGAGCCCCTGATAAAGTTGTTTACTATTACGAGGTTGCCTTTAAGGAAAGTCATATTCACTCCTTTTTCCTATGGAAAATGCAAATGCAGAGACTATGGCCAAACAGAAATCTGTGTTCTTATTTTCCCAGATGCTATTCAGAGTACTTTTGCTCATGATATGACTTCACAAACGAAGGACAAGCTTTATTTTGATACTCGCTTAAAAGTCTGATAGTTTATGAAAGATTTATTACTGACTAGTATGTCTCCTCGTTTCAGCTCCTCACTCAACAAATCACCACTCATAAAGAATATGTATTTGGATTCAGCAACAAGTAAGAGCAGGTAACGACAAAACACACAAGTAAGTAACGCGAATCTAATCTTCTTTCCTTCTTTACTTGTTCAATGTCAAATCAGAATCTAACTTTAAAATAATAGGGTGAATTATTCGCCTTTTAAAAGATATCTTCGTCATTCAGATTTGGCTATTTTCTTTAGCAATGAGTTCCACCTCTAAATTAGGTCATAAAGGGACATGGAAAACAGGAGCGAGGAGCAGAGCAGCGCCAAGGAATTGCAGCACCGTGTAATTGCCTCTAAATTAAGTCATAAAGGGATATGTACGAGAATCCTTGATGATGGATGAATCCTAATGTGTGATAATGGTGTCCCCTATCACAATTTACTGTTGGGCACTATATTTTTTTTATGGGAACAATTTTGCTTCCCCTTTACTGCCGCAAATAAAGTTGTGATTATACATAGTATATAATGAAGTAGAAAATTGATAAAACAAAATAAAATCATATAAATATGAAAGAAGGCTTTCTTTTTATTTATTATTTATATATTGTCTATTGGGTCTTCAAGAAAACTTCTGTCCAATACATAACAATTACCATCATTTCAGTTTAGACCCTAGTCTGCACAATCATTCCAGGCCCAATTTCAGCTACATTTCAGAGATCAGAGCCGCCATGTAAGGACACCAGTTGGGGTCCCCCCGCCACCCCCACACATATAAAACGAAATGTTTAACGTATCCCTTTGAGAGTATACAGATAGTGTATAAAATTATTATATATGCACATATTACTTTATTAAAAGGCAATAAAACTGCTAAAAATAGCCTATGAATAAATCCACGAATCAATATCTTGAATCTTGAGACATTATTAAATAATTTCCCCTTTACTCATTTTCATTTTCACTTAATTATCTGTGTGTAAATCGTGCACTACGTCTCCAACGACCAGGAATTATATAAGCGAGACGTTTCAAACCAGCACATTAAACAGCATGCATGTCTCTATGAACTAGAAACTCACAAAAAAGCAGGATGGGCAAACAAAATCAAAGCAAACCAATATATGGAAAGATGGGCATGACTGAAACAGCAATGCCTTGTAAATTATACAACCATGAGGGAATGACTTATAAATTGCGTGTACAAAGAGCACTGCTTTTCCGGTTCAGGGAGCGGGAAGGATCGTGGTCAGTGGAAACGTCATGATATTGAAGACCTAAATCTCGGCTAGGAATCGTACTACAGTAAAAATGGGAAGATAATCCAGTATGCATTCCAAACCCTATACATTGGACTCCGAAGGAGCTAGGCCAGAATCAACAAAAAACATCCCCCAGCCTTATACAGACATGCCATGCTGGTAAACATCTAAAAGGAAGATGTTAGACGAGCGACCCATCAAAAGCTCCAAAACATCAACCCTACCAATGAGTCATTTCCTCATAGTAAGCTCAGCCTTGAGATGAAGTATTCCGTTGATGAAATAAAGGCTATCATCAGCCATGAAAGCAGTCCAAGGTATACCAAACAGGTTTCGATACCCAACAGCCTTCCCTCCAGTGAATGTATAATTTCCTTTGTACTTGCTCATATACTCCTCAGTGGGCTTTGATCTTGCTGCAAATTCATAGTCAACAGCAAAAGCGACGGATCCCTTTTCTTGCATCCCCAAAAAAAGCCCAAAGCAATGGAATGAACTTTGCTGGTCCATATTGCAATGAGCGGACAAGAAAAACCCTTGTCCACCTAGGTGGAATGCCTGTGAGTAAACTCGACCGGCAGGAAATAGATGTGCACATTCTTCTTTCTTTAGGTCAAGGTATACAACGCATTGTGGACGGGGTAATTCAAATTCAACCACCTTAACAGGGCGGTACTTGTAAGCTCGCTCAACAAAACGGCGATAGGCAGCATTAACATCATCTGCAGCAAGAGACCGTTGCCTATATGGTGCCTCTGCCTTAAAAAAAAGAGCCTCGAGTACAACCTTTGACACAATGTCAGGATGGAAGTCACTGGCTGTTAAGACCTTTTTCAGTTTTCGGCACGTCATGTATGGAAAACGGATTAATCGACCAAGGCGTGATCCAAGGACTTCTCGCTGCTCCTCCTTTTTTGGATAATGTATCCTAGCCCATTTGAGCACCAGGTCATAGACAGCATCCTCGGAAGCCACCTGGAGATCATCACTAGATAGCAAAGCCTCTATACCAGCTAAGGGCAACTTCAGCACCTCATCCAAGAACCTAGTTCAAATCGATAAATATTTAAAAATAAACTCAGACTCTTAAATCCGTGAGTTTACAAAATAAAGTTGGACCCAAAAATATGATGGAAAAAAGTTAGAAATCATTAAGCTTCCTTTTAATTTGATCCAAATGGAACAACCCGAATGCGAACAGTCAAATACTAGTATAGTAGACTCAACTCATACGTTGGAGCATCACCATTAACCAATTAAAGGAAAGGATCTAAAACTCTTTATGAGATAACAGATAAACAAGAGATTAAAAAAGCAAGAGAAAAACTCACTTAGTTACATCTCTGTAATGTGCAGCAAGAAATTGCTTTGCCGCCTCTGTCAGTGGCTGAACTGCATCTGCCATCAGAACACTGGATGGAAGATCCAAATAGAGTAAGGCCGACTCACAAGTCATAGGCATGTTCCTCAACATCCTACTGCAATACCTCATGCATGATGCCACCTCAAATTTATCAGCAGCCATCAGCACATCCAACACGGCAGCAGGTGTTAATCTTGATAGTGTATTACTATACATAAAATTAAGAACGTCCATAATGGCAGCCTCTTCTGCTCCAATGACAATACAGAAATAAATAACACCTTAAGTCAATTATTGTACATGAAATACTGACAAACTATTATCAAGTTTTTTCTTGGGTTGAGAAAGAGGGCGCAGGGGAGGGGAGGAAGAGGGTCAAAGAAATAAACTGCATCAGCTCAAAAAACAAACACAAGTATCACATCTTCTTATCAAATGAAGCATTATGTATCCTGCAATTACCAGAAGCATGGATTCGAAGAGTTACATTTCTTTCCACTGACTCTCTCATCCCATTTGAAAATAACTACAAATGAATACAAAAATGTCATTGCAAGCAACATAGCAGTACACAAAAACAACCACAAGGGTAAAAAAGCCAATTAACAAAAAGGGTGCTAAGTAGCGAGGCAGTATAAATCACTATAAAGCAACTTACTTTATAAAAAAAAGGGCTCTTTGCTGCAAGAATTGGAGAACTAATATGCAAGGTCCTGACTTTGAGAGCTTTTGAACAGATCATGCTACATGATAAATCATTGCCGTGAGCAACTTCATCCCCTGCAAAAATTTTAACTGCAATCATAAGAATAGGACAACAAACAGCTACACTTAAATGCCTGTATAAATATATATACACAACATTTTTTTTGGTACAAATATACACAACATTTTGATTGCACAAAGCAGATCAAGATATTCACTTTGACCTCACAACCTATAAGACTAGTACATCCTAATTATGAGTGCAAACATACAAAAATTAAAAGATGCGCTATTTCAAAACCTAGAATGGACTGGCTAATCCAACTGATTTTCAAGATTTATTTGGTCTGCTTTTACAAATTTGCCCATCCTGATTAGCAGCCCAAACTAACCAATTTCAATCATCAGTATGGCCAAACCCCTTTAGCCCCATATCACTGTCCTCAAAACTTTGATATGACAAAAGTCATCTGATATTATTTGCAAGTTTGTACTCTTAAAGTACGAAGGTTATAAAACTTATCAACTGCATACTATCACAAAAATTCATGATAAATTCATAAAGAGAGTTTTGAGTTCTTGAATTTTAATACATTTTTATAGGAGAGAAATATCATCAAAATGCATATCACAAATGTGCCTAGATTCACATATTGATTTTCAAAACCTCTTTGAAGCTTCTATTACTCATCATAATACTACTTACGAATTAAATTTAAAATTACATAAACTTTAGGACATCAGAATAACCCACCTACACCCATGTTCGTCATGATAACAAGAATGGCATTATTTAGCATTAGACTAAGATTCTAACAAAATATGCCAAACTATTACTAACAGTTATAAATATACAAATTATCACAACACCTGAAGGTAATTCCTCAATCATTGCTACAGGTTCGTCATCTTGATTTTCATAAGCTACAGCTTCCCCGGCATCCAGCATGTTGCAATTTAGACTTTGCTCCTCACAATGAACAGGAACATCTGTAGCTAAAAGACAAATACAATTGAAATCAATCAGCTACACTCACAAAGGAAGAAATACTTAAAGTTTTACATATTTCTTTAATTCTCTTACAAATATGGCATAAGTAGGCTAAAACATGTGAAAAGCAGATAATTTCAAAAGAGAACACTAAAGTAACACCACAAAATTAAAAACAAAGGTGCAAAGAAATCACCTTCTACCAGTTGCGGTTGATTAATTCATTAACTATACAACCACGATTGAATTATACTAATACTGAATGGTATTGCAGCAACCCCTCCCATTCTTTCTTCCAGTAAAAAGAAAGAAAACACAGGATCAAATTCTATACAACGCCAGTGCAACACAGAAACACAGAGAGTAACAAATATCTCAGGTTCTCTAATCATATGGTTCTCGAATCATATGGTGTTGCCGCCAAGCATATAGTTAGCAAGTTACACATGACTGATCTTTACTTTCAAAATCAAACAGGACAAAGACCTTATGCCTTTGCAGCAGAAGGACACTTAAAGAATAATTCCACCGTAATGTTGGGGCAATCAGACTATGACACATAACTTCGTCGTCATGTCAGATCATGCTTGCGTACAACATTCAAGGACAAGCAACATGGTTAGAATGTTTAGAATATAAAAACAAAATACTCAGAAAATCCTATTTACTATTCTCAATCATTAAGAATGTAAATTTATAACAAATTCATAGTGTGACAGTCACAACATAAATTTATCCCTCTAAGTTAGGGTTTGCAGCCAATTCCTGATTGAATACAAAACGCTATCGATCCCCTCTATGCACGTTGTTTCCTACATACGATATGTGTACTTAAATGAACATAAAAGGCTAATTCCTTCACCTCTTAGGGACACACGCTAAAACCCCAAAAAGAACAAACTAGAAAATAAAAATCCAAATTGCCTTCACAATTTCCAGGTTTCTTGAGTATATGTTACTATTTGACTAAGCCCAAAAAAGAAAGAAAGAAAGAAAAAGAAGGATAGAAAAGCTCCCCAAGGACTCAGATTTCTCAGTAACCCATAAGAACGTAAATTTTATGAAAAGATCGTATCAGAACCGACAATGCACAGGACAGACTTACCGGTGTCTTTCCCAATCTCCTGCCTCCGTCTCTTGCGGTTGCGAGCCCAATTGGCAGCGGTGCTGGTACAACACTCGCCGTCCGATTTGCTATCGGGAAAATCCGGTATGATCTCAATTCTGAGAACACGATCAGAGAAATTGCTGTCGTTGAATGCGAAGCCGAAGTCAGACTCGGAGACCGAGTCGGTGTTCTTAGCCAGCAAGTATTCTTCCATCATCGTATGAGGGTCGAAGAGATCGACGTTAGATTCTGTCATGGCACAATTCAATTCAGGATGGGACAATCACGTATTATGAATTTGATTACTAATACTCAGCAATTCGAATCCCAGGACAGTGCAGAGCAACAAGTAACAACTAACTCTTAACTCCCAAGCAAAACATAAACGGAGGTAAAATAAAAGTGACCCAACCTACAAAACTCTATCCTGTTCCTGTCCAATCCATCCAAGTAGCCCGTAAATTTCATCTTTCCCGTTCGGTTTTCCTGTTTTTCAGTTTTCGTTTGCGTAACGACAACTCTTTACGACTGCCAAGTCGGTTTGCTCTTGTCTAACTTCCAAACTAACTGGGCCTTACAGAAGGGCCGAAAACCAAAAAGAATTACGTCTGACAATGACATAACAAGTTAGGAGTTTTTCTTTTGTTGGGTTGGGCCTACATGTCCAGTCTTCGGAGCTGGACCGGCAACATCTAGTCCAGTACGGGCCCAATTTGTCCATCTACTGTCCTTGAATGGCCTAGTGTAACTCATCATTTCCCTTGCTAAATTGCCTGCCGTTGAGGAAAGCAATCAAGTAATCAACGCACATGGTTCAGCACCTAGAAAGTTGCTTCCCACATTGTAATGACAGAGATTCTCCCTCACACACGCACTAACTAACAGCAAGTGATTAATCGCCTAAGTCATCAGATGCATTCATAGACTGCCAATGTAAAATTTGTGACTTTTGAGTCCATCTTACCTCTGGAATTGGGACCCAACCGAAGCATGCTTCTTTCTTTGTGGAAAGTTAGCATCATTGGACTTTGTGCTACTTTTACATCTATACTAATGAAAGAAAGAAGATTTAAGGGATCTCGCCGCATTGACCACTGCTTAAATCTTCTCCACATCGTTCTTCTAACTGTTAGTAATTAGTTGCCTTGTTAATGGGATCCAACGCCAGCAGCGAATTCATCTGCTTGGTTTTCACCTTGTTCTGCTGCTCTTTCGTGCAAAGCTTGGATAACACCGCCAGTGAATCACTGAATTCATTAGTTCAAGATTTTGCTTTTAGAACACTGGTTAAACACCGCCCTCATACTGGTTCTCTATATGATGCCTTTCTTCCGCAGAATCTCTCGGGTATGGATGTTTCGGTGGTACGTCTTAGAAGCCGAAGACTCTGGAACAAAGGGGCCAACTTTAGCTACTTCCGCATCCCACCAAGAACCATGGCGATCCCACACGTTAAGAGGTTGGCCATTGTGTACCAAAACTTGGGCAACTGGTCTTCTCACTACTACAGTTTGCCAGGTTACTCACTCATCTCTTCTGTTGTTGGCTTCATGGTTTTTGACGCCTCAAATATGACAGAGAGAAGTATAAGAAACCTCACTCTTAACACAACGGAGCAGCCCATATCTGTTATATTCCCCAATATTACACTCATGAATTCAAGGGCGAGATGCGTAGCCTTCTCTAGCAATGGAACATATCGTCTTAACAAGATGAGTTCCACCGGTCAATGCCACTCTAGAGAGCAGGGTCATTTTTCCATTGTTGTTCCACTGGAAAAGAAGGCGACCGTGGTATCTGTGGGTGATCGGCTTCGTACTTGGATTTTTTGGGTTGATTGCAGTCGGTTATGTGGGACTTTTATCTATCAGACTTCTGAAGACAAAGAAGATTCAAGCTATGGAACGACAAGCTAGTGAAGATTTGGTTCTTGAAAGTAGATGGATTGGCAATAGTAAAATGCCCTCCGCAGCAGTGACAAGAACACAGCCAGTTCTTGAGGGTAATGTTCCCTAGTTCATTTTATTTTTCCTTTGCCCTTGCCCACTCAGTCACTTCGTATTTTAAGTGCCTAACTTGGCTATCAATTCTGAGCAATGAGGAACACACTTGTATTTTGATCAAATGAACGAATAATCTTACTAGATTTTCGAGCCTGATAATTAGTATACTCTCTTGGAAACTGGAAGATAACCTAAAGGGAGACAAATTGCCGCAAGTAATTCCCCTTTTTAAATGCCATGAGAGTAAGAAACTAAAAGATGTTGAAAGGATGCCTTCAATGGTAAAAAGAAAAAGAAAAATTTGCAAGACTACCATCTCAATTTATATCAAGCATCTTTCTGAATAAGTCTATTTTAGTATCAAAATCATCTCTTTTTACATGCGAATGTAACTCAAAATGTATATATACAATTCTACTAGGGACATACTTAACAGATACAAATACATCAGCAATTCGAGACTACCATTAGGAAAACAAACAAGTAAAAGCCTGTAAAATTCAAGAGGCATGCGTTTCGTTTATTATGAGCAAAAACTGCTAGAGTAAACAATAATTGCTTTTGCCTAACCAAAGATCCTCAATGACGTACAAATTTAACTCAAACGGTGCATGATGAAAATCAACCCAAACAAACAACTAACCACATTAAAAATCTCAATTCAGAGCACCAACTCCAGCACTGCTCTTGCGAGCAAGTTTTGTCCACTCGGTATGAAATGACCCAGGGCGATCAATCCTCTCATATGTATGAGCCCCAAACAAATCCCTCTGAGCCTGAACAAGATTGGCCGGTAGCCTTGCTCTCCTATATGTATCAAAATAAGCAAGACTAGCACACATCCCTGGAGTGCTGATCCCAGCTGATATAGCTAATCCCACAACTCTTCTCCAGGCTGCTTGCCTTTGCACCATTTCCCTTGCAAATTCTGGGTCCACGATCAAACTTGCTAAATTAGGATTTCTCTGATAAGCCTTCTTAATCCTATCCAAAAACACTGCTCGAATAATGCACCCACCTTTCCAAATCCTCGCCAATTCGCCTAAATTCAAATTCCATCCCTTCTCATCGCTCTTGGCCCTCAATAAATTCATCCCCTGAGCATAGCTACAAATCTTCGATGCATATAAGGCTTGTCTGACATCATCTATCAATCGCTTCTTATCCATTCCACTCTTCACATATCCCACTTCCTCATTCAATCCTGCCTCCTTCAACACATTGGCAGCATTTTCTCTTTCCTCCTTTAGTCCACTAAGATACCGGCAATCCAATGAAGCGGCAATTGTTGGAGCAGCCACTGATAATTCCGCTGCCTGTTGTACCGTCCATTTTCCAGTACCCTTCATACCAGTTTTATCCAGAATCTTATCCACCAAACCCCCATCTCCAGATTCATCTTTAACTTTGAAAATATCCGCAGTAATCTCAATTAAGAAACTTTCTAGTTCCCCTCTGTTCCATTCAGCGAAAATCTTCGAAAGTTCTGAGTTTGACAAACCCCCAACGTGCTTCAACACATCATAAGCCTCAGAAATGAGCTGCATGTCTCCGTATTCAATACCGTTGTGGACCATCTTAACGAAATTCCCAGAGCCACCCTCGCCGACGTAAGTAACACAAGGGCCATCCTCGACTTGAGCAGCGACTTTCATCAATATGTCCTGCACATTTGAGTAAGCCTGATAGGAACCCCCCGGCATCAAAGACGGTCCATTACGGGCACCCTCTTCGCCACCAGACACGCCCATGCCCAAATAGAGGATGCCCTTGTCAGCCACTTCCCGGATTCGACGCTCGGTGTTCTCGTACCACTCGTTACCGCCGTCGATGATGCAATCGCCGGATTCCATGTGTTCGGAGAGGGCGGCGATCGTTTGGTCAACGGGAGCACCGGCCTTGACGAGGATGATGACTGATCGGGGCCGTTGAATAGAGAGGACAAAATCTCGAGGGTTGTGTTGGCCAACGAGGGGAAGTCCACGCTCTTGGTGAGCCCGATCCACAGTCTCGTCGACTTTGGAAGTAGTGCGGTTGTAGACGGAGATAGGGAAGCCTTTCTCGGCGATGTTGAGGGCTAGGTTTTGGCCCATAACGGCTAGCCCCGCAAGCCCTATGCGAGACAAAGCTGCTGAAGCCTCCATGTTTGAACAAGAAGAACGACAAGAGATCAGAGAGAAGGAGACGATACTGATCTGATGGCAATGGTCCAATGGTGGCTGTTTCAGGGTCTGAATTATAAATCTATTATCTCTTGGTAGTTAAGATTAAAATACTAGTTTAGCGTGTGCAGGTTTGGTGCGTGATTTTTGTTGCAATTGGGGGGTGGCGGACTCGTCGATGGAGTGAAAGGACAGTGAGTTAACCACCAACGAGGAGCTGCCGTAGACGTCGTTTCTTCCAAGGGTTGTTGACTCGGTCCCAACCAAACGACGGCGTTTAACGTGTCAGACACAGAGTTCCTTTTCTTCCGTCGTTGGACTCGCAATCTTGAGTCGTTGACTCCTTATCTGCGGCAGATATCTCGAATTGTTCAATTTTAAATACTGAGTATCAAGTTTTAAAAGAAAAAAAATACTTCAGAGATCGAAAATGTTGAAAAATGAAGTACCGTTGTGGCTACAATGCTGTTACATGTAATTCCCACTTCCTACCAAAATATAGTTTTTTTGCCAATATCACGCATAACATGTGAAGTTATTCTGACTTTGGTGGCTAGAGCTGTGCGATTCTACCACACAGTCAAAGTACTCGTCAAAATTGAAATCGACAACTGAGAATGAACTATTCAAATTTGACAAATATGGTCAGTAATGCTAGATGTAAGCAAAAATATCATATAAGATTAAATCATAAATATTTATTATTTATATTTTATAAATAAATTTTGTAATCTTTAAACTACAATCACGTGCAAACATTGTCCTCTTCCTAAAACAGTTTGTCTTCCATTCACAGTTTTTATCTTTAAATTTCTAAGTTTTGGATAAAAATCACCAAATTTTGGGTGAAAAGGAGCTTATTTTAACAATTGTATTTCAAATGATTATTATAAAATGTGCCATAAATTTTTATTGTAAAAGTGTAAATTGAGTGTCTTTGCAACTCGGTAATAAAAAAATTGTAGTTAAATTTATGATATTATGATAATTGACTAAAATCTTATTTTGGTCTCTTAAAGATGAACAAACTTTTATTTTAGTCTCTCACTATTAAATTTTTTTATTTTGATCCTCTAAAAATTAATTAACTTCTATTTTAGTCTTTCACTGTTAAATTTTTCTATTTTGGTCCTCCAAAAATTGAAATTGATATCAATCAAGTCTCTCAATTAGGATGATTACTAATAAAGTCAAAATTGCTGACGTGTCATGATGACGTGACGGAATTTACTGACGTGTCATATTGATGTGACAGAATTTGAATGACGTGGCATGTTGACTAGGCAAAAGTTGCTGACGTGGCAGTGTATTAGCTGACGTGTCATGCTGACGTGACAAAATTTGACTGACGTGGCATGCTGATGTCAGCAGCTACGTCAACCAATTTTGCCACGTCAACAATTTTGACCTTGTTAACAATCATCCTAAATTGAGAGACTTGATTGATATCAATTTCAATCTCTGGAGGTAGAAAAATTTAACAGTTAGAGACTAAAATAGAAGTTAATTAATCTCTAGAGGACCAAAATAAAAAAATTTAATAATAAAAAATTAAAATAAAAATTTATTCATATTTGAGGGATCAAAATAAGATTTTACTCATGATAATTTTTGTTTTGAACTAAAAATTAAATTTAAAATTATGATTCAATATGTTTGAAAAAATGAAATATATATTTTTAATAGTAAGAAGTGAATTTTAGCGGTACTGACTATTTAAAAGGACAAATTTCTCACCTATTCTCAACTATAACAAAAACAACATGGTAAGAGCACTTCTTTCCATCCCAATGTTGATCGCACCGAGCACTAAAATTGCCATTTGATCACCAAAGAAACTTTAAACAGCAATGTGCTAGTGCAAACTAGTTATCACAGCTGGAAACATGTATTGCTCAAGTTTTGGAATAACGCACGCCCCGTCACATATGGTATGGGAACAAACGGACTGCAAGACAAATTATTTGAATAATAACATTATAGGAGCAATTGCTTCACAGATCTTCAGGTCAAAGACAAGCTACTAATTCAGGATACAAATATTCTAGGTGAACAAACCAACACGACCAAAGTCTTCAAGCAACAGCTTGTCCGAACAGCTGCTTCCGGATCTGCAAAAAGGAAAGAGACTTCCTTAGAATTAAGTCAGATTCTAACACATGAATTGTTATTGAATGCCCGCACCAAATTACTCAAGATCAAAATATCAACTAAATAAAATGAAAAATATATTCTAGAACTTACTAAAATCCCTACAAAACCCATTTTTCATTCTTCACAATATACAAAGACAACAAAACATAATTAGCTGAAGTGGCAAGGAAAATGGAAGTAACAATCACTGAAAAGGATACACAGACCAGTCTAACCAATACACTGGCACAGAGAGAAAAAAGAAAACTTTCATGCATTTTAAGAACTCATTACAAGTCAACTAGACTAGTTTATAAATTTAATGACAGATTATGGAGAGTGCATAATATTGAAGAATGAAAAGCATGACCTTACTCAAGGATAGAAACATATCCTTAAGTAGGAAAATGAATCAGGGGCATAGCTAGAATCATCTTTTCTTTCCTTTTTCTTTTTTTTTTTTTTGTTTTGGGTGGGGAATCAAGAAAGGAGAATAATTATAAATTGGAGATATGAAGGGAAGTCTTGGAATCAAAGGATTTCGTTTAAGTAAGAGTAAAACAAATTATATGGAGTGCAAATTTAGTAAGAAGCGAGAAAGTAATTATTTGGAGATAAAAATTGAGGAGCATAGTATACCACAAATATCCAAAATTTGATATTTTGAGTCAATTTTACAAAGTAATGGAAAAATTGATAAAGATGTCACACAGGATCCAAGTTGGGTGGATAAAATGAAGAAATGCATTGGAGGTCATTTGTGATTGCAAAATATTTAAGAAAATTTTATCGAACAGCTATTAGACCAGCTATGCTTTATGATAGTGTGTGTTAGGCCTTGAAGGATCAACAAGAGCAAAAAATGAGGGTGACAGATATGAAAATGTTAAGATGGATAAGTGGACATACAAGAAAAGACAAAATTAGAAATAATTGTATTCAAGAGAGTTGGTGTGGCACCTATTAAGAAAAAAATGGTGAAAACTCGATTATGGTTATTCGGATTTTGAACGGTCAATAAGAGCCAAAAATAGGGGTGATAGAGATGAGAATGTTAAAGATAGATGAGCGAATATATAAGAAAAGACAAAATTAAAAATGATTATATTCGAGAGAGAGTTAGTATGGCACCTATTAAGGAGAAAATGATGAAACTCAATTATGGTAGTTTGGGCATATACAAAGAAGATCGTAAAAGGCACCAGTAAGAAAAGTTAATCAAATAATTTTTAGTCCTATGAAGAGACGTAAAAGAAGATAAAAAATGACACCTTAAAAAGTAATTAAAAGAGACCTTCGATTAAATGGTATTTCCAAAAATTTGGTTTTGTATAGAAGCTTATAATGATATTTAATTCATGTAATTGACCTTACCTAATAGAAAAAGGCTCTGTGTTATTGTTTTGTTTTGTTTTAGGTGGAAAGTAAAAGTTATACAACAAAAAAGATTAAAATTGTCACACAATACATGCATATTATATAAAATAGAGCAAAGTGGACCAAAAAGATGCAAAAGTTGCATACAGTTTTCTGCCAAAATTATATAAAATGAGGAATAAATATAAGAACGTAAGATACAGAGATAGTTAAATAAAGAGGTTAGGTAAATTCTCAATTTTTCGTATGTTTAGAGTTATTATAAAATTTCAAAATATTTTAGGTAAGATAGGGAGGGAGTTATTTGAAAACTCTTAAAAGAATTATAGAAGTATACCAAATTTTGAAAAGGTCAAGGATGGTTTAGTTGAAATTTTTAGTATAAGGTATAACTAAAATTTTTTAAATTTCAAAGGAGGCCAAAGAGAAACTTCATTGAAATTTTGTAAAATTTTTTAAGGGTGTGTATAATATTTTCAGAAGTTCGCAGAGTTTTGTTTGAAGAACTTAGTTCCTCTACAATGTTTTACAGTAAAGATTAATGCAAAAGCCCCTCCCACCCTTTCACATACACTGTAATTCCATTTCAAGTATTCCAATTGTACATAATGTGCAAATTTCATCTGAAGTAATCTATTCCAACATCAATATCCAATATTTTTATAATACTAATTCAAGTTTAATAAAACAACAATCATGACTTTCTTGGTATAAACGGCATATATTGATTAAAAATTAAGAATCTCAACAATTCAAACAGTTAAGCAGCAATGCAAAGTATATTTCTATATTTAGAAGTATACAAAACCAGGCTATCCCTTTGCATAATGCTACTTTGCTAGTGACCAATAACAAAAGTCTTAGATTTCATGGAAACATATTTACCTCTGGAAGCTTTTTACGGAACACTACATCCAATCGCGCATCCAGACTGTTTTCACACACAATCTTCCCATCGCAAGAAGCCAACACCACCCCTCCAGAACTGAACAATGACAAATGTATTCAGGTATACTGAAACAGACATTTCAACATCAAAGTAGCTATACAGCTGATACAATTCAGGAAGCACCCTCAATCAACTACAAACACTAGAAGTTGGTTACTTTTAAGAATTACAACTCTTGATTTCCCTTTCGGGGGCACTGAACCTAGAATAAGAATTGCAACCAATTAAGAGAGAAAAAGGAACAATATGGGTAAGAAGCAATGCCCTGATTAACAAAGTCAGACAACTTTACAACTAACCCCCCAAAGTCTCACACAGGATAGTTTATGCATGAACAAGGAACATTACCAGAAGGGACCATGTGCATTATGATGGCTGGGTGCAGGTGGTAGATACACACGCTTGTCAACAATGATCTCTGGTGGATGAACATTTGCTTTATCAGCATACTCCTGAGCAGCTGAATCCAACACATTCTCTACCAAATACAGGTCATCTTTCCGACATCGCAATAAGACAGAAGGCTCTTTCAGTCTCAGCAAACTCTGTCACAGACAATTTTTAAATTAACTCCAAGTTCACATACTTACAAATAATAAGTAGTCCCTGAAATAGCATCAGAATTTGCTAGGGCATGATTTGAAACGATCACATTCATTCATTTGTGCCAGACGGTACTTGGAAAATCTTTATTTCATGAGTTATAGCCTTATAGGTACAATGTCATCAACACAAATGATTAAGGTTTAAGACATAATTAAAAAGTAACAGCATCAAAGGTTGCCTGTTGCCTGGGCAAGTCCCTACTAAATGTAAGTAATAAAGATGCTTACTAATTTTACATCATCAAAGCATGTTTAAGTCTAATATATACCTGAACAATGAGATCTTTCAGAAGGTTACTGTACAAATGATGATCTCGGCTCACATTCAAGAGCTCCTTAGATGCAGCTTCTTTCATAGAATTAACCACGTCATCCTGAGCTTGAAGAACTTTTATCCGAGAAGCATTCAACTGCATAGAATACTCACTGCAACAAAAAATTGTACCACAAATCTTAATTATCTCAACTAACGACCGTTTACAAGTTGGGAAATACAGAATACTTTGCCACAAGAAACAAATAAAGCCTAAAAAAATGAAACAACCACTCGCGATCTTCAAAAAGAGATCTGTACTCATTTACAACATTTTGGCAATAACCATTAATTCAAGTAATTAGCGCTAGTGCCAACAGGTTGAAGATCTATGAACCCAAAAATCAAGCCCCACTCAAAACCAACTGTATTTTATTCTTGACTCCTATAACACTATGGTGCAAACATTAAGCGTTGGTTCTACTACCAGTCTACCAGTGGTCCAGTACCAAACAACGGGAGCCAAGTATTTCACTACATAACAAGATCTTGCAGTAATCACGCGCATTAACAATAATATCTTCATCGCATGCAAGGATCAAGAGCCCTGAGAACACCCCTAACGTCTGAACATACAAAGTTGAGAGTTAGAATAACACTATTGTAGAATTCAATCCCAATTATTTCAATACGTTAATGTCAGCGAGCGAAATAGCAATGGCAATTTTCGAATTAAAATATAAAAAAAGAGAAGAAAAGAAATCCAAAGCAAACAAGGTATTGCGTAAGTTACATCTTCTTCCGAACATCAACTTGCTTCTCTTTGCGCTCGTATTCTTGCCTGATCTTCTTCTTCTCAGCTTCAACCAACTGCAACTTTTCGATATTGAACTCCTACCAAACACCGTAAAACGTTCACATCAATTCGATGGTAATCCAACCCAAACAAACCGGCAAACGCTAATGTACAAATAAGACTATCACTAGGTTCACGTAGAAATAATTATATTGAAATCAACGATCCAAGCAATCCACTGGTTCAATTGAGACATTTAAAGGGTGAAAATCGTTTTAAGAAGAAAGTAAAGAGAATTGAAGATGGAAATTAAGTCCTACTTCTTCAGCAGAGACAGCGATCTCGTTGGCTTTTTCCTCGGCTTCCTGGCGGATGAACCTCACCATCTGTTGGATTTGCTTTGAGACATCTGCGTCGTTCATCTTTCAGAACCTTTGGAATCGAATCGGAAAGGATCGAGGGAAAACTACTTCAGCGAAAGAGCGAGCCCTTCCTCGATCGTGGAGGAGAGTGATGATACGTGCAACGAGACAGCTCAGGCTTTTATGAGCCTTCCACGAAATTTACCGATACCAGGATTTGGGCCTCTCGATTCCTGATGACTTCCCTTTCGAAATTTTTTTACTGTCTAGTGTTATTCACTGTTACAAGTTTTTTAACTCATTATACTTCCTTCGCAAAGCACTAGTAAGCCCAAGTAATTTTTGTTATCCAAAAATGGATAAATGGAAAATAATTCTTACCTCGAGAGAGAAAGTGTAGGTTTGCAGAATTTTGAGATAATTTAAAAAAATGTGATTGAAATATTTAATTCTTGCTATAAAAGTCAAAAATTAATTCTTAAAAATTTGATTTTTTCTTAAATAAATAATTTTTATAGAACATGAGAATTTGATAGTTAAGGGGCAAAATTATTGATTCATACCTTATAATATGTCAAAATTATTTAAAAATATTTAATTTATATTGTCATTATTTTTATTATTATTATCACTATTACTATTATTATTATTGCTACTATTATTATCAATATTGATACCATCGATCATCACTTCTACTATTATTATTAGCACAACTAATATTATTATCATTATATTTATTATTACTATTATTATCATTATTATATCACATTTACTATTATTACCAATGTTTTCATTATCATTATCGTTGCTATCGCGTCATTGATGTTGCTATTGCATTTGTTATTATCAAATTGCTACTGCAACCATTATTATTGTTGTTAATACAATTATTCTTATTATTATTATCACTATATCATTATTAAATTATTATCATTGTTATCAGTGTTAAACTTTTACCATTACCATCAACATTGTTATTAATCATTAACACAATCATTGTTATAATTATTAAACAACTATTATTGTTATTATTATATCTATTATAACTATTGTTATCGTAGCCACCATAACTATTATTATCAAATTATTATTATTATCATTATAATTATTATTATTGTCATAATTAAATTATTATTATCATCATAATCATTGTTATGGGTCAATGTTACAATTCTATTTTTTTCATTTTTTATAAAAATATTATTTTAACTAATTTTATTGAAATATATGAATAAAATTTTTTATGTTTATAGATATTTTTGAAAATAGTGTAATATTTTTAAAAATATCAATATTAAACTTAATATGAAAATTTTATATTTATCAGAATACTATTGATATTTTTATAATAAAATAAATAAAAATTTATATTTTCAAAATTATATTCTTAAATATAATATTTTTTAAAAATATAATTTAATATTAACATCTTAAATGCTGCAAACCATACACACCATGTATTAACTTACCTATACAAAAATTGGACTTTTTTTAAAAAGAAAAATCTCTTTACTAAATTATTATATTATTTCTCACAAAAGTTTTATGACATTTTACTTTGTTTCACTAAAAGCACGTAAAAATTTATTTGGTAAGTATGCTCCGCTAAAAGTCTTCATTTGGTAGTGACTCTATTCATTCCCTCCCAAGTCCCGGCATTGACGTTTGTTACTTCTGGTACTTTCATGAAAACCGAAAACGTTTGACAAAACCTTGAAAAATAGGTTGTAACGTTGTCTTCAAGGTCCAGAAGAACCAGAACTCTTCAAAATTCAGTTCTCTTCATGTGTTCAACTTCATTTCTTTTTTTTGTTAAAAAAAAAAAAAACTATAATCCACAGCTCCATAGAACGCGCAATTGCTTAGATCTGAGAGGTAGTCAAATATTAGTTGCAGAGAGACTTCAATGAGGATTTCTGACGCTTTTCGCCGGGCTACCTCTGAGCCGGCTATTCGGTAACTCTTTTGTGCGTAATGGGAACTGCTGGTGTTTGTAATTTTAATTTCTACTCATCATCCATCGGAAAATCACTGGGGCAGTATACTTCATCCGATTTCAGGGTCAATCTGCAATATCTGTTCATGATATACTGAAAATTATAGCCTGCAGGTAATTTGCAAGTAGACGATCTCTATCTCTAATTATTTGACTATACCATTGTTATTTTGGTTGGGAGTTCAAATTTGGCAGAGAGTGACCTATAGCCTACGGTCACATTTCCTTATTTATAGGGAACAACTTAAGTTACCTGCCTTTGAGATGGAACTGGCTACAGCTAGACAGGAAGGTTTTGTTCCAAAGCATTTGTCAGGAAATGATGAGAAACATTCTCTGAGGAGGCTTCTTTCTGTCATAGGAATAATAACAACATTTGGCCGAAAGAAAACCAGAGATGCTATGCATAAGGCTTGGATGCCACAGGTACGATTTCTTTGATCCTTTTGTTTTTCTTTTAGCAAAATTGATGCATAATGAGCTTTTCTAGTTTTATTCACTAAAACTCCTGCTATATGCATAAACGTTACAGTGTAGGCTTCAATTTTTGTAGTTTAGTTTCCCGTTGCTATGGTCTTTAGCTGCTGCTGGATAAGTGTGGCTCACTTTCCACTCTTACCAGACAGATCATTGTATCTGAACGAACTATGAGCAGTATCTCATCCTAAGAGGCATAGCCTTGTCGCTAGACAGATCAAATCAATTAGATTTTTTGACGACTCGATTGTGAACTTATGTGCTGAAAGACATGCACTTGGACGAACCATTTTGTGTCAGGAAAGACAAGCTGAAAAGTTTAGGATAATCCGGAGAGTAAACAGAGAAGTATTTGCTAGATGCTTCATTGATGTGAGGTATAAAGCAGAAGACCATGAAATCCATGGTTACACCTTGGGATCTGCATTTACATTGGGCAAAACTGAATAATTGTGCATGTTAATATGGTTGCCCATTGATTTAAAATGTCATGCAAGATACACCTCTTAGTTTTCCCTTGAAACTTTTGGCACCTATATTTTGGTTTTTATAGTTTATTGAGTTTGTTTTTTACATGCCAACGTGATTATTTATGTGATGAAATAATTTATGGATAATTTGTAACTACGAAAATTCTTGACCAAAAATATAGCTTTTGGTAGAGTGTTTCAACTAATTGCTGTTGAACTATACTCAGGACTGAGTATAGTTCAACAGCAGTTCGTCGAAAGACTCTACTAAAAGTTATATTTTTGGTCAAGAATATGGTTGCCCATTGATTTAAAATGTTATGCAAGGTGCAACTCTTGGTTTTCCCTTGAAACTTTTGGCACCTATATTTTGGTTTTTATAGTTTATTGAGTTTGTTTTTTACATGCCAACGTGATTATTTATGTGATGAAATAATTTATGGATAATTTGTAACTATGGAAATTCTTGAACAAAAATATAGCTTTAGTAGAGTCTTTTGACTAATTGCTGTTGAACTATACTCAGGACTTAGGACTGAGACACAGGGAGAGGTTAACTCATGGCATCTTATATGCAGGTGCAGGTATGAAAAAACTGGCTGATAAAAAAGGAGTGATTGTGAGATTTGTAATAGGAAAAGGGTCTATTTTTTGTGGCTTCAGAATGATAGCAAATGGTTGGTTGCTCCTTTGTGGTTTAACTGACATTTCCGTGCAGTGCCAATCGTGGAGACAGTTTGGACATGGAAATTAAAACTGAAAGCAATCTGATCAATGACAAAATCATTCTTGTGATAATTTTATATGAATAAATTTAATAGGAAGTTGGGATAAAGTAACTTTTCCCATGTGACTACATGCGCTTGAATTATTTGTGCAGGCCTCGTACATGCACTAAATATACTTTGCATTGTAAGAAACATCTTTGCATGATAGAAATATTAATTTCCATAATAATTCTTGCCCATATATTGGCTTCCAGAAGCCTCTTGAATTATTTTTAGGCTTTCCGGTGGGTGGTGGTAATGTTGAATACTCAATACTGTGGTTACTATTAGTTCTTACTGCTTGTGTTATGCGTAAGATTGAGCTTGATGTGGTGCTGAATTCGGCTGAAAGTTGAATTTATGCTATTTTAAGAGTACAACAAGCAAATATCATCTCGTAATTAGCTTTCATTTTCCACCATGAAGGATAATCAAGTGGAGGCACCTGAAGAGTGTACTAGAAAGATAAAACCATTCTTCATTAATGCAGTGGACTAGTGGGATGCTGAGTTTTGTATGTAAAGGTCAATGCTGAGTTTTAATTAACCAGAATAGTGTTCAAAAGTTGAGTTGAAATGATGGACGACATTCCCATTTCTGTTGGTTGATTCAGTGGAGCAGTTACAATTTTCTTATAACAATTTTCATGATACATATTGTTTCTGACTCTAGAAAGTGACAGCAATTGCAAGATACATATCTATCTGACTTTGGAGATTCACAAGTCCTGGAAGTGGAAGAGTGGAACAATGAATCTTGAATATTCTGTTGTGATTATTTATTGGACAGCAGAGTTGTGTTTTAGCTAGTAATTATCCTATTTGGGTAATGAGGCGACTTACCAAGTTGAGGAGGATGCAGAGATCCGTTCTATAGATTGAATTCGTGAACTTCCTCTGTTATAAACACAAATTGATTTAACTATTGACTCGAAAGTCCTTGAGATTATCATCTTGACGTGTTGAAACAAGACTGGAAAATGAAATCTGTGCTACTATGATCCAACTAGCTGTCTAAGTTTGTAATAGATATGCTGGTTTTGCGCAAGTCTGAACGGTGGTTGCACTTTCAAATTTAACTTTCAGAAATATAATACCAACTTATATATACCTTAGAATGATTCATTCCTATGATAAGAATTCATTAATTGACTTATGCAGTAGAAGAATTTGGCTCAATGGTGATCAATGAACTTGTGTGTGCAGGGCATGGGTATAAATGTTGTGTCACAAAAGCTAATTGATGACAATTTCCACTGGGAATGATGCATCCATATATGCTTGTTTGTAACGGATAGTTTCGACATGCTTTGGGTGAGGTCTATGTCATATCAAATTTGTTGGCACAATTTATATCAATAAACAGGCATTTTCTTTCTATTGGATGATTGTAATAATTATCTCGTTGAGTACGTGAGTGTACGTTGAGTTGAAATGCACTTTGCAGATATACTCTTCGTCCATATGTACATGATGATGTAAGTGCTGGATCATGGTTTATTGGGCTTGATGTGAAGCACATAGATGAAAGGAAGTTTTGCTGCTCCACCTGGATTCCAGGTCTCTTTTTTTCTCTTTTCTCTCCTTTCTCTCCCACGCACACGCGCATACACAAACACATATAAACCCTTCCCTTGGGTCATTCTTTATCCTTTAAGACTTTTCTTCCAATAGTTGATTCTGCTGCTTGAAGGCGGAGAACTGCTGAATTAGGAGTTTTGTAACAATGAATGCTTAGTAATGTACTACTCGGGATTCCATTGAAGTTTTGAGATATTGGTATCATGCTTGTCTGATTTTGATGGAATTACTCCTTGCCCTTTCAATCATGTATGATAAACAGCTCTCTCTTTTTTTTTGTTTTTTTTTGTGCTAATAAACAGCTCTCTTCGATCCTTAACAAACTACACATTATATTCCCAACATGGGATAAACTTGTATTTGTTTATATTAAATTTTCTTTTTACAACTTGGGCATTACAATGTCGATGTCGAACTCACTGTTGAGTGTTGATTGATAATTTGAGAGTGGTCATTCTCAGACATGACAACTGCCTGTATGTCCTGTCATATTTGCTGCTTTTTCTGTTCATTAATTCATCTTCGTATTCCCTTCTTCTGGAGAGCAAGATACGAGACATGTAGTGTTATCTATTATCTGAATGAAAGATATATGTTTTTTCTAAGAATAATTTATATAATCCCAGAATCTTGAGCTGAAATGAGATAGGAATTGAGGCCTTTTTCTTCTTGTTCTCACCAGGGGCACTTTTGGTAGCCTGTAATATATTTTTATTAAAAATATAAATTAAAAATTATTTTTAAACTTATACTTAACTATTTAAATTTTTAAAATAATTAATTCTTAAAAAGATGCCCACTTTTTTCTGGGTTGAGGATTATGTTATGGGCGGCCACTACCAACATGAGCTCCCAGTGAAAT
Organism: Dicorynia guianensis; assembly: GCA_037013595.1. Taxonomy (NCBI): domain Eukaryota; kingdom Viridiplantae; phylum Streptophyta; class Magnoliopsida; order Fabales; family Fabaceae; genus Dicorynia; species Dicorynia guianensis. Next base: position 37,151,105 of record JASUAB010000006.1, read on the forward strand.
TTCCGTTTGCCACTTTCTTAGTTCTTATAACTATAGAAAGAATATCATGCTATCTATACGATTATTGTGATTTCAATTTAGATGGAACCATCTACACCAGTAGTAAAACTTTAAACTTATGCAAAATTATTGATCTAATTACTGCAGAGGTGGTAAGGGCAAAGTTCTATTTGAAAGCAACTTTCGTCAAAAGCGTATTAGAGGACAAAGGATTGGCGTATCTTATGGTGACAAATTTTCTTTTATTTATTTTTTTTTTGGGGTAAGAGACAGTTTTTCTTACCAATTACCTGAAAAATAAAAAGTTACACATCAGTAAGTTACAATTTCCTTAATTCATACATCAAATCCTAATCTAAACCATTATGTTTTCTCGGTGGCTTTCAACAGTCCCCTGTCGTTCGAAGGAGTTAGTCAATAAAGTATGCCATAACATGGGCGGCCCTATTGGACTATATGCATTTTTAAAATAGTAGGAGAAATTTCGGTAGATGATTATTTTGTGGGTCTATGTCAATCACAGGTGATTTCCTACATCATGAATTACCTATGTTTCGATCCAATTCATGCACGCGACCAAGCAAAATATACCGACTATTCTGAAGGATAAGGTTCCCCATCCCCGTTTGCCGTTACCTCCTTTTTTAAGTACTTAACTCTCGTTTCTTGTTTTTTTTTTTCTTTTTTGGTTCTACAGCAAATTACACTAACCCCAACTCCCTTCCTATCTTCCTCCAAAATCTTTTCTGTCCCTCTGGAAACCTCAGTGCATTTGGTTAGAATGCTCGTCGTTGGTCACACAATCTTTTTTTTTTTTTTTAATTACACTTGCCTCTCGTTTCTTGTGTATACTTTTAGGGACTAAAATATGACTTCCATTGTATTTACAACAAATCCAAGGCTTCAATCAATCTTGTGGTTCATTTTGCTTGGGCGAAAGGTGGATTTTTGCAGCGTCACAAGTGGCAGGTTATTTCCCACCCAGCACTTGCAGGCCCACTGGCCCAGGCTTGATCCCTTGCCTGCTCCGTAAGTGATCATTTGAAATTTGATCAACACTGGCGACTAAACTCTCATGGCAATTGAAAGGACAGACTCTGGTTTCTCACGTAAATGGATCGTTAATTCCGGTATTGCAGTCTCATGTTCATATTAGAGTCCCCAGCACGGCAAGCGTTGAAAGTTGAAACCTTTTAACGCGACACAATCCCTGCTTGCTTATTTCGCTGAGTTTAAGACAAACAATTTCTTGGCTTCTAAATGCCAAATTTGATACTCTTTAATTGTCATATCAGTTAGCTGTCCTCATGGATTTGGTCTTAAAAATTATGATTTAGAGACATCCTACTTTCTCCTTAAGTTAGTCTCGAGAGTGGCGTTTCTCCCGCTTCAGTTTTTCTCTCTTGATTAGACACAAAACAGTCATAACTGAACTATAAAAGATTTGTTGTTTGGTAACAGGCGCTACCCAAAATTTATTGCCCTTTGGTACCCTTTTGAATTAGGTTCGTTTTGGTGACTATAAGAATTGGATTTTTTTCCGCCGTCTCTTTATGCAAGTTGATTTTTATATAAAAGCAAGCACTTGGGACAAAATTCACATCAGAGCTATGCTTTTTTCTGGGTCTGTATTTGACCATTGTTCGAGAAGAGGCTCACCGTCGGTATGGGTCATTAGATTTTCGGTGGAGAAAAATTTAAGCTGGTTGGTAGTTGGGGTTTTGGTTTCCATTTTTCACAAGTTTGTCAGGACTCACATGAAAGGTGTCGGGGGTAGCCTATGATTTTTCTCAGCTTGCGTGACTGCTGAACCTATTCTGTTCCTCAAAGTTCAATTCTTTTTGGGAACCCAGCTATTCTATTTATAGCTTTGTCAATCGGTATCCCCACAGTGATGTTGGACATGAATCCTTCTGCGGTAGAAAGTGATAATAGAGCAGCAGTTGAAGTTACCAAGGACAGGAATGGAATAGACCAGGTCATTCTTCGGAACCATCAAGGAGCTTCAGCAAGGGTTAGATTCTTTGACTCAAAAATTGTTTGTTTACAGTTTTGATTGCGAGCAGGGTCAGAGGAAACTCTGCAGTTTCATAACTTGATATTTGTGGGTGACACCTATCCAGGTTAGCCTGCACGGAGGGCAGGTTCTTTCATGGAAAACAGAACGTGGTGAGGAACTGTTGTTCACAAGTAGTAAGGTAAATATAAATCTATGTCTTCCCCATCTGGATTTTATTTAATGTTTAGTGACAGGGTTTTTATTCATCATGACATTATTAATATATTTCTATTCCAAATAGGCAATTTTTAATCCTCCAAAAGCAGTACGAGGAGGAATTCCAATCTGCTTTCCGCAGGTACAGTTTTGAACGTTAGATAACATCTAACAAGTAATTACGTAAATATAGACAAATAACCAGTTAGTTCTCCTAATTTTTCCAGTTTGGAAACCGCGAATCACTTGAACAACATGGCTTTGCCAGGAACAAGATGTGGGCTATTGATCAAAATCCTCCACCGCTTCCCAGTGATCCCAATGGCAAAGCCTCTATTGACTTGCTACTCAAACCTTCTGAAGAAGATCTGAAGATATGGCCACATAGGTACAGGCTTCATTAGCATTTTATAGAAAGTTCCTTTTGTTCTCCCTATCAGTGTCTGTGTAAGACTTGCATCACAAGAAAAATAAAATGTTGCCATGAGTACGAAGTACAAAAACCTTAACAGCATGTAAGAATTTCATTTCCATTAGGAAATTTTATCATGTGTCCGTAGTCTATATGACATCGTCTAGCACATCTACTATTCTACTTCTATAACCTTAGATTCCCAAAGACTGTCAAATATCTGGTTTAAACTTGAAGATTGTCTCTCTTATGGACTTTGGTCATTTTGGATAATGACATGGATTATATTTTCCAGCTTTGAGTTTCGCCTGAGGGTGTCTTTGGCAGCAGATGGCTATCTAACTATGATTTCTCGCATCAGGAATGTCAATGGCAAGCCTTTTAGTTTCTCCTTTGCGTACCATACATATTTCTCCATCTCTGATATCAGGTCTGCGTGCAATTCCAGTAGCTTTGGGATAAGATTGGCTTTCACTTTTAGTTTGGCATTTATTTGGAACACTAGTTCTTCCATGGATATGTCCTTCGGGACATTTTGAATGAGTTGCAAACTTTGAATAAGCATATCCTGTGCTGATTCTTGACAGTGAAGTGAGGGTGGAAGGGTTGGAGACTCTTGACTACCTCGACAACCTATGCCAGAAAGAGCGCTTCACAGAACAAGGAGATGCTTTGACATTTGAATCTGAGGTGAGACAACTGATGATGTTCTAGTACGTGTCAATCCCTATTGTGATCAAGTGCAATTACTAAGAATTGCTTGCCAATTGCTTGCCAAGGCCTAAAGATTTATCGAGCTTACTAAGTTCTTTCTGCACCCCATCTTTCAGGTGGACCGTGTCTATCTTGATTCTTCCAATGTGGTAGCCGTTCTAGATCACGAAAGAAAGCGAACATTTGTCATACGAAAGGAAGGGCTTCCAGATGTTGGTAGGTTGCTTTGTACATAAAAAACCGAAAAGTACTTTTTGTTAGGTTTCTGTCACTCTCATATTGCAACATCGCTAAAGTTAACCATATGAACTTTGGTTCTGCATAGTTGCTTGGAATCCCTGGGAGAAGAAATCAAAATCCTTGGCTGATTTTGGGGATGAAGAGTACAAGCAGATGCTTTGCGTTGATGGTGCAGCAATAGAAAAACCAATCACCTTAAAGCCAGGTGAAGAATGGACAGGCCGCTTGGAGCTCTCTGTTGTCCTCTCTACCTGATATGAAGTGACTTTTTATATGCCAGATTGAATGAAGGCAAATAGTATACTAACACACAAATAAACCACCAAGCATTCTATTTAAGCAAGTGGTAATAGTCTATGCAAATCTAGTAATGTCTAAGCGATGTTAATGTAATTAAGGGGGGACCTCATCTGTAAGTTTGTTGACTATTTTCCTCAAAGAACACTGGGCAAGGCCCCGTTCATGTTTAACAAATTTGAAGGACGTCTCTTTTTCCAGAGATGCACATGTTATGTTCAACTTTACCATAGATCGCTTGACTTTTTTAAAGTAGTTAATGTCACATCCCTTAAAGCACTTTCAGTATTCTCATTCAGTAATTCACTTGTGAAGGACCACTACTAGCTTGTATATATACAACTGGTATACGTATATCAATGTCGATGAATTTCAATTCTTTTTGGGGGTCTTGAATTTCAAATTCAGACATGAAAAAGCTTTCGTTTGAATACTTTTCTTATTTCTGGCCCTTATAACAAAGAATGAGAAAGCTTTTATCAAATTCAAATGGATAAAATGCTCACTTAGAAAAGATGATTAGTTAGGTTTTACAATTTAAATTGTAATATTAAATAAATTTAATAATTTAAATTATTTTAAATGATAATTTTATAAAACTTTATCTAAAAAATAGCAGCACGGCTTAACAAATTTGAGAAGAAAAGGAAAAATTAGATAAAGGAGTGACGAAGCAGATTGGGCTGTCTAGTTGGGCTGGCTTTTGGCAGGTTCTTTTGTCATCTACCCAGCCCGAGACCAAGAGCGTAAAAGCGTGGGACCACTTGGGCACTTTGAATCAGAGACTTCCATTCTTCCCAGGATACCAGAGTTTTGAGTTGAATGGGAACTTTCACTTCCTTTTCTAGTATGGAAATAAGGAGTTTAACAACGTTAGTTATTTACTGCTTTTCCAAAATGATAGAATTATGCAGTCAAATAGAACATCCTAGCTTTCCCTTAATTGGATATGGATGGACTTCGCCAATCGCCATTACCCCCTCTGCATGATTAGATCATTTCTGCATCAGTGCATTCAAAGCAAACGAAATGGACAGATTTTGCCGCCTTGCTAGAGGGAGCTGTAGCCCTGCTGCTGCCCACTTTGATATTCCCCAGTCAAAATGGGGCACATCAAATCATGAAAATGTCGAACAAGTATTGAAACACTAGCACATGGACTAGTCCTCTCTGCTTGTCTTCCCCGCACAATAACTTCTGTTTCTCGTTCAATGAAACAAACGGTTGAGACATCAAGCACGGCAAAAAGAATTCAGCACAGAACCCTTCAAATTATAAATAACTTCGTACAGATCATGGAAAATTTTCAATTGCTAAATCCTTAGTAGTTGCCTATATATAATAAGGTAGGTTCGTATTCACTCTTCACGAAGACGCTTGTCATAAAACAATGCACCCAGCATACCAAACCCCATCGCTTGTAGTCACTTGTGCATAGCACAGTTTTAATGACAAGATTGATCCCCACCAACTGCTATTCCCGACAATGACCTCCAAATCAAGGCTTTGCTATGAGACCCATCAAAGAGGACAGTGGTAGTTTAGACTTTAACATTGGCTGATGGAGGAAAAAGACATCCTTATCTTGATGGCAAACCATGGCCATGCTTGATTGTTGTTCATGTGCAATACGACAAGACAGTTACAATGAAAAACAGTTATAATATACTATGATAAGAATGGTCCCAAAAAACAGTTCTCCTATTCCTAAATTACTGCCTCACTTAAGAATTTAAATCATTATATCTATTAAACTCTATAAATTAAATTGCATAACTTTATAAATCTATAATCAATATTTAACCCGTAACAGTTTGTCCCTATTTTTTTTGTGGGAGAAGTACTTTTCATCACAAAATGATGTGGACACAGAATATAAAAACATTATCTCGACAACTGAATACATTAATTGACCGTAACTCCTCCAAAAGTTGAGCATCCGTATTTCTGCATAGATTGTGTTTAAGTTCTAATATTTACTTTGTCCAACGAAAAGATAACATGAGAAATCATTTCTCACCTACGAGTTGGCTTTAGGTTTTAAAGTGTTTTGTATCGAAATTGAAAATAAGGTAAATAAAAAATAATCATGTTAGTCCAAAATTCATCCATTGACTTTCTGTTTGGAGGTGAGGAGGGGGTTGGGCCAGGCCGGGCCCGTTTGGGGAGATTAACAATTAATTATTGACCTTAGAGTGACAGGATTTGCAATCTTGGCATTATTAGTTGTAAAATGGTTAATCAACTAATATGCCACTGAAGGTTACTTAACTTAGTACCCCACGTTCCCAACTTTATCCACTGACAATTCCATACAAATGAATATATCTAATCTAAGTTCTTCAATGCCATAATGTGGAATCAGCTTCCAAACTTAGAAATCTTGGTATTATTAGTACTAATATTCCTAGAAAAAAAAAAAGATGAGTTGAAAACACCAGAGTTACATTCATAATCTTTTATGGTTTATTGACTTGTTTTGGAGCCAACCAAAAAAAGTGCAGGACGATTGAAATTGTACAGAAATTAAAGTTATGAATTACTGGAAATGGCTTAATATTTTTGTAATTACATTACTCTTTATCAATTATTGCCAACAAACCCAAGATTATGATTCTTTAAAAATAAATTTTGCCTTTAGAACCTTTTATTTAGTTTGAAAGAAGATGAAAGAAACTTCCAAAAAAAAAAAGATGAAAGAAAATAAAAAATGTTATAATGAGATATATATTGGGATATATATTTTTAGTCAAAAAATTATTGTAATGTATAACGAGTAATTTTGTCTCTTTTTTTAATTTTTTTAAAGTATTTTTATATTTTTAAAATTATAAAATTAATTTTATTCACAAAATCATATTTATCACTAGTTCTAAACATTTAGATATAAAAAAAATTTAAATTTAAATTTATTAGATTATATTCTTCTAAAAGTTCAAAAACAACTTAAAATAATTTTATCTTTTACATTATAAAATTTCTATAAATTGATGAGTTCAAGAATTGTTCCTTAAAAAATAGTTCACAAAAATTAATGATTACTAAAAAGAAATGATGATTTATATATTTACATCAGTTTATTTAAATGAGATTCCTATTTTTATAAAAGGAAATAAACCAACATTTTCATAAAATTTTGTGGACCAACGTGTCAGAAAGCGATGCAGCCACACCTATGATCCATAAACCCCCCTCACGAGAACACAGGCAACAAGCGGCGATTTTCCACTTCATCGGTCATCGTAAGGCTCTGCGTCACCTTGTAAGTGCTACTCTCAGTCTCAGCACTCTCTCTGTCTCACAATCACACAGCTCACAGCCCACTTACGTTCCAATTTTCGCGACGGAAGTTTCAGTTACAGCGACCGCAACAAATGGAGCCGTTCGAGATCCTTGAAAGCGTCTATTTAGATTCGATGGTGGCTTCAGCATATCAGACTTAGCAGTCACATTCTTGCATTTCCTCTCCCTGATTCAAATTCTTCTCACAAAATCATAACCTTCTCTGCTTTTTCAACGCTAATTACTGTTGGATTTGCATTGGATGCTACTTTGTGCGAGCACCACTGTTTTGAGAAATCATAACTAGTACGTTCTTCTAACTCATTCTCTCTCCTCTCTCATTTCTGCGAGCACCACTGTATGCTAATGAGTGGTCTCCGTGTAAAAGGGTGTCCACCGAGGGGCAGAGCACGGTCATTGGAGGGATCTGGAAAGAAGAAAAATGGCAGAAGTGAGGTAAGTAGCTTCTGACTTTAACTTAATTTCCCTTCCAATTAGTTTAAATTCTCGATTTTGCCATCTCCACTGAAAAGTTGCTGCGGAATAAAGAAAAAAAAAAAAAAAAAGGAGCACGTTATCTGGTGGAACACACTGCTTTTACGGATTAACTTATTTTCCCTTTTGACTTAAACGAAGCCTCACTCACACCTGTAAGCTCCTTCTTCTGTACCCAAGTTTCTCAGTGTCCACTTCTACTTTTATCTCATCTAGGAACCAGATTTCCTTTTTCTTTTTTCTTTTTTCTTTTTTTTTTCTTTTTCTCTTTTCTTGTCTTTCATTTTGGTTTATAAGGCGGGAAAGGGAGGGAAAAAATTCATCATGTGTTTGCATTAACGCAGTTTTATTTCATTTCAGTCTATGTCTTACGTACATTAGACCTGCAGTGTAAATAAAGCTAGCAGAAATAGTTCCTTCACTGCTGGAAGGGGTGGATTTTGGCCGGAGACTGAAACAATGGATTTTCTGCGCATTTTTATTTGCATTTGCCTTCTGGGTATGATTTTCTGGCAAGGAAATGCCGAGCCAATTGAAGATAAGCAAGTTTTGCTTGACTTTGTGAGCCAATTTCCTCCTTCTCGCCCTCTGGATTGGAATGAAAGCTCTTCGGTGTGTACTGTTTGGACTGGAGTTACTTGCAATGAAGATGAATCCCGAGTGATAGCTATTCGACTTCCTGGAGTTGGATTTATTGGCGCAATTCCACCCAATACAATAAGCCGCCTCTCAGCGCTACAAATTTTGAGTCTGAGATCCAATCTTATCAGTGGGCATTTTCCTTCTGACTTTTCTAACCTCAAAAACTTATCTTTACTCTATCTTCATTCTAACAATCTGTCGGGTCATTTGCCCGATTTCTCAGTTTGGAAGAACCTTACTGTTGTTAATTTGTCCAATAATCATTTCAATGGCAGCATTCCTCTTTCGCTTTCGAATTTGACTGAGCTTGCTGGTTTGAATCTCGCAAACAACTTGCTTTCTGGTCAAATCCCCGATCTCCAGTTGCCTAGCTTGCAACAGTTGAATTTGTCTAACAACAACTTGCAGGGTAGGGTGCCTAAATCCCTCCAGAGATTTCCAAGGTCAGCATTTGTTGGTAATAACATTTCTCTAGGAAGTTCTCCTCACCTTTCCCCTGTACTTCCGCCCTCTTTGGAATCATCTTCGAAATCTACGAAACATGGAAGACTAGGTGAAACCGAGCTATTGGGAATAATAGTTGCTGGTGGTGTTCTAGGCCTCGTAGCATTTGGTCTTTTGATATATGTATGCTGCTCAAGAGGGAGGGATGTAGATGGCTTCTCCGGGAAGTTGCAGAAGGGAGAAATGTCTCCAGAGAAAGCAGTTTCGAGGAACCAAGATGCAAATAATAAGTTGATTTTCTTTGAGGGATGTAATTATGCCTTTGACTTGGAGGATTTATTAAGGGCGTCTGCTGAGGTACTGGGCAAGGGAACGTTTGGTACTGCATACAAGGCCATACTAGAGGATGCAACCACAGTTGTTGTGAAGAGATTAAAGGAGGTAGCCGCTGGAAAGAAGGATTTTGAGCAGCATATGGAGATTGTGGGAAGTCTCAAACACGAGAATGTGGTCGAGTTGAAGGCATATTACTATTCCAAAGATGAGAAACTGATGGTATATGATTACTACAGTCAGGGGAGCATCTCCTCTATGTTGCATGGTATGTAGCTTAATGTTAGCCCTACTGCTATCACATATGCATTCCAAATCATTTATGTTCTGCTATGTTGTGCACTAATCAGATAAAAATAAAGATGTATCGTGCTATACACACACACACAGCCTTAGAAAGCAAAATTCTTTTTTTCCATCTCTATTATGGGTGTAGAAAAAAGAGACATATCTTTATAACACAGTAATGACAGTATCCATTGGAAGGGTTATTTGTGGTTTGAACTGCATGATTTGTATGTCTATCTTCATTTGCACTTGGGTATACTAACATGGAATCTTTTCTCCTTGTCTCAGTGTTTGTGCATAGATATAAGGATTTCTTACATTGCTTCTCATTCACCTTTTCTCATATATAAATTCTTAATTAGTGTGTGCTGCATGAGTGGAAAGAATCAATAAAAAAGCTTGAGATGAGTTTGCAGGAGTGGAAATGAGGAGAGGACAGAATCTATATAAAAGCTTGAGATGTGTTTGGTAGGAGTGGAAATGAGGAGATAATGCGTATCCAGATACATAACTCATTTTCACTCGTCTTCCATTTCCTTCATTTTAACTCCCACAAAACGCATCGTCACTATTATGCTGTTGAGGATTTTGACAAATGACTGTTGAGCTGCATTAATAGCACGTTTCTGTAAATATAATTGCTTATCTATTAGAGAAATTACTCTTAATTATTCTGGATACTCGATTGCTAGGATTTTTTTTGAGAAAGTTACATTTTGAGGTTGTTTCTTGAGTATATAATTTTTAAACATCTTAGAATGTTGATTTCTTGCCCGAAGTGTATCGTACATAGTACCTTTCTTACCATTTGAAAAGACATAATAATCAAAAGAGTAAATTACACTCTTCACCCTTGAGGTTTAATAAAATTACACTTAACTCCAAACTTATCAGAGTATTACACTCCACTCTTTTGGAATTTGAGTTAAAGGGGTGAAGTATAAAATTTTGATAAGGTCGGAGTTAAATGTCATTTTATTAAGTTTGTGAGTATAATATTTGGTCAATAGAGTATTATTTGATCGTCAATTCAGTCTTCAGGACCGAGTTAGCAAATGGCTTGACGGTATTCTGTTGATGCGTATCAAGTGTACTGCTTTCTGGATTTTTCAGGTAAAAGAGGAGAGGATGGGGTCCCTTTAGATTGGGATACTCGGCTTAGAATAGCTCTAGGTGCTGCAAGAGGCATTGCTCGTATCCACGCAGAGAATGGTGGGAAACTTGTACATGGCAACATTAAATCCTCAAATATCTTTCTCAACTCTAAGCAGTATGGTTGTGTATCTGATCTTGGTCTGGCAACCATAATGAGCTCCCTTGCACTACCCATCTCACGTGCTGCTGGTTACCGAGCGCCAGAAGTTACAGACACAAGGAAAGCCTCACAACCTTCTGATGTTTACAGCTTTGGTGTGGTGTTACTAGAGCTTCTGACTAGGAAATCCCCCATCCACACTATTGGTGGTGATGAGATTGTCCACTTGGTGAGGTGGGTTCATTCAGTTGTGCGAGAGGAGTGGACAGCTGAAGTGTTTGACTTGGAGCTAATGAGATATCCAAATATAGAGGAAGAGATGGTGGAGATGTTACAGATAGCAATGTCATGCGTGGTGAGGATGCCTGATCAGAGACCTAAGATGTCAGAAGTAGTAAAAATGATAGAAACTGTCAGGCAGATTGATACAGAGAATCGGCCATCATCTGGGAACCAAGCTGAAAGTGCAACACCACCGTCGGTGCTGAGGACTGAAAATTAATTCTGTGAATGGGACAATGACAACTCCTTCCCCGCCACCCCCTCCCAAATAGAAATCAATGAAAGAAAGCTGCTGCTTTTGCCTTTCTGAAAATGTTCTCCAAGTTCTGGACGAAAAGCAAGTTTCTTTTTGTTTTACTTTTTCTTTTTAATCTGCCTGAGCAGTATACATTCAAAGTAGAGGACATATGATGTCTCTGAGACCGGGGCACATTTCTCGTTTAACATAATTGCTTGATTGTTTCATGACATTTTCAAGGCGTGAAAGATGCAGCAGGTGGCTTCTTGCCCTGTTAGCCAGATGTGAGACATTTTCGTTTTTTTAATCATTTTCTCTAGCTTGTGTTTCGGTTTTGGAACAACTGCGGAATGGGGAAGAAACCGCATTTGTTTACTTACCTGTGAATGTGATCCATTTAAGTAGATCAACTACAGCACCCCAGCAATATCCTAAGGCTGTATCTTCCTTCCCCAAGGAAAACATTGTGCTTACGACATTAGATTATAGTATTTTCTTTTAAACTTTCTTGGGGGCAACAAGTTGCGTGTTGTACCTTGGTGGAGGCTTAATTAGCAGTTACACCGCTTGTGCGTCGATGGTTTCGAATTCCCGAGCAACCAATCTCATAAGTTGTTTCAAATCAAATTCATGTAAAGGTGTTTAAGACGATTGGCGAATTTTGGAGCTGATAAAAGATGCTGTACCTGTCGTGCACCGTGGGCGCACTTGGAAGTTGCTTTTTGGTGATAGTGATTCCAGGAAATTCGTCGACTTGGTTCATGATTTAGCTCAACGGAAAAGATTTCGGATCTTTAAAATCAAAATGTGAAAGAAAGAAGAAGAAGAAGAACAGTAAAATAAAGCACAAAAAACGATGGACATACGAAGTTGCGGAAGGGCAAAATGAAGGCAAATAAAACGTGTTAAATTAGATACAGGAGGTGGAAACTTTGTTTGGCAGTTGGCACCTTGGCGGACCTTCAAAATGTCCTTGTTTCCTCTGATGTGCTCTGTATTTTTTTTAGCAAGCTTATTTTATTTTAAGATTAAACTGTATTATAAATTTTAATACAGATTTATAATAATATTTATAAATTTTTTATTAAATAAGATGATTGATAAAAAAATCAAATCCAAACGTTCCGAGGAAGTATTCGAAGCTTGTTGGCCATTCTCGCTTGGTATGTGTTCTGTACTATGGTCGTGTTGGTCACCGGGATTCTTGGTTTAAAAAAATAAATAAATAATGTTTTACGTTGGAACTCAAGAATATAGGCATTTATCACATGAAAAAATAGTAATAATAATATTATTATTATTATGTGATAGGTAACTGATAAAGAAAAACGATACATTCATTGCTGCTATTCCGCAGACTCATGCTTAAAGATAGTTATTATTTATTAATGAAGTTAGTATAATTGATAAATAATTAAATTTTTTAATATATAATTTTAAATAATTTAAATTATATATAAAAAAGAATTTTATTATATAAAATAAAATTTATTTTAGTAATTTTTATATATTTTAAAAAATTAATTTTCAATTTTTAATTAAAATATATTTTTAGTTAAAAAAAGAATAGTTTAAATTTACACTCTAAACGCGAATGTATAGAATGGCCAAGACAATAAATTGAGTATTTTTATTCTTATATATTTATATTTATAGTTTTATTCATATAATCTATTTTATTTATTTAATTTTTTAAATTTTATGTTAATAATTACATCTCGAACTATATCAGACACAAAAGATGAACTTACGTCCATCTTCTACCCAACAGATCCGGTAAAGCACATGGCAACTTCATCGAGTCACCAATGATGCGGAGACTTTGTGGACCCAGCCTAAAGATGACCTGTCAAATTACCCACCTCGCATTTGGCGAGGTGCCTTGTGCATAGCAAAGTGGTATAAGTACCAATGGGAGCGTGGGCCTTTCTTTTTTTAGTAGAAAAAAATATAAAAATATATAATTTAGGTATTAATATATTATATACTTGATATAAATTAAATAATCTAAATTAATAAAATTATTATATTATTTTTATATATTAAATTTTATTAAATATTTATTTAAAAATTTAAATTATTAATTTTATCAAATTTTATAAATTAAATTATAACCCATAAATATAACAACATATTTTTGAAGAAAAAATAGGGCATCAGCTATATTTTTCCATGATAAAATGAAGGGTTGGGCAGATGTGACAAAACATAAAAAAGGGATAGGGGGTTCCCCCAGATGTAAAGCTTGCCCTATTAAAAACCCATTCTACGCCCCGTAGCTCTTCTCTCTCTTTCTTTCCCAATTGTTTGCAACGGAAGGCAGGTGATAAACGGGAGTATATGAAAAGTGAGACCGTGAGAGCGCTCTCTCCCTGCTGTGAAACTTTTGTTGATTATTCTGTGAGCTTCTAGTATTCAGGATTTTACTGAGTGATGGCGTCGAAGCGGATATTAAAGGAGCTCAAGGATCTCCAGAAGGATCCTCCTACTTCTTGCAGCGCTGGTAACGTTATCACCTTTAAAATCTCAGCGCATTGTTTCATTGTTGCTTTCATCTTTCAACTAGGCGGTGTGCTTGATGGATTTTCAGCTTAATTTATCACTTTTCTTGGGTTTTTATCACGGATTTGTCTATGAGAGAGGCAAGCGCGGATGTATTTTCCAGCCTCTCTCAAAGTTCAGGAGGCAATTGCGCTATGAAAACATTTCTTATTATTATTCTATTTTTTCTTTTTGGAATTTATTTTTCAAGATGTGTGCATTTGGAAGCTATGTACCTGAATGAATAAATTTGTTTGGTTTCTGTTGTTATGTTGCTTATTATTGAAGGTTTAGAGTTGCTGAGAACTCTTGTTGTTAGAGTTGTGGTTACTGTAACTTCTGGGTATGAGCACCTTCGGTGGAGCTTCAGCTGTTCTTAATTTGACCTGCCTCTTTACTGACTCTCTCTCTCCTTAGATGATTATTTTACTGCGCTGCATCACATTTAATCATGAGACTGGTCATAAGAGATAATCTCTTTTTGGCAGGGCATTGTTTTATCATGTGAGCAACAGCGAAATATCTTCGTCTGGATTACTGAGTATGCTTGAATATTGAAATCCCCAATAGTGTGATCTCAATACCTTTTGAGCCACTCCCCCTCTTTTATCCTGAATCAGTCGTCCATATTAATGTTTGTAAAGAAAAATTTTCTTTCCTTCTTCGTTCGTTATCGTGTAACTTTATTTTCTTCTGATTTCTGATATATCTGATTTGATCTAATTTAATTACAGTAACTGGTGAAATGCTCAAATATAATAGGAAAAGATAACTTTTTTTTTCCCTCTCTAGTATTCCTTCTTTGTTATTCTGCATGTAAAGTAATGATCAATTTTGGTAAATTGAGCATCCATCAAAGGCAAAAATTGTTATTTATGCTTTTTTTTGGTTGTATGTTGCTTCTTTACTTGCCATGGAACTAAGAAATTAGAGTTTAGAAAAATTTGACAGTAGAAGTTAGCAAGTGAACAAGCTGCTTTGTCTGTTGGAGAATGCTTAGTAACCAATACACAAGTCATTGAACTCTTAACACATCGACTGCTACGGCTACCATGATGCAGTAACCCATATGTTGTGGCATGTTGTACAATTCGTAAGGGATGTATGTCCATTTTCACTTGTTGTTTGCTTTAGGATCATCGTGCCTCCTTATACTAGAAAATGTTAACTCCTTTTTTCCAAGACCTGTGAGAAATAGAGGATCAGTTGGTACTTCACAAAACTTCAATTAAAGCAAGTGTTGTGTTGGGGAAAGATAAACCGAGGCAGAGTATGAACTGCCTTATAACATTCTTGTATTTCATAATATTAATTTCTTTGTGAGGGACTGTTACTTTTATCTGCAGTAAATCATTTCTTCACTATTCAGTTTAAATTTCACTGAGTATTGTGCTTTGTAATGTGCAATATTAGGTTTCTGTAGAATTCAGAACATAATTACTTATACCATGTGAACCTGTTGCTATTGGTTAGAATAGATTTAAGCATTTTAGCTGTGTAATCTGCCATCAATTTTATATTTACAGATAGATTCTTCTTCATTCTTACACACCGATGAGTTGACATGTGTTTAAACCTTTCCCTTTCTTTATCGTCTCTTTCTCCAATCTTATAACATAACATAAGTCTTCAGAAATGAGCATTCAAGGTGCCTGTAGGACACTTTGCAAGTTGATTATATTCCCTTGTGTTGACATCTAACCTTAGGCCCAGTGGCTGAAGACATGTTTCATTGGCAAGCTACAATTATGGGTCCTCCTGACAGTCCATATGCTGGTGGAGTTTTTCTGGTCACCATCCATTTTCCTCCAGATTATCCATTTAAGCCACCAAAGGTACTTGCGCTATACGGGGAACTATATTTTTGGATGGGATATGTGTTCTCTGTTTCTTGTTTACAGAAGCCCCAATGAATATTAGCACTTGCATTGACATCATAGGTAGGCATGAAATGATATTAAGTCAATATTTGTGGCATCCTTCCTCCCTGTGGACTTTGTGTTAAGAGAAGCAGAAAACCAATGTTAGTTTGATGAAGCAACTAATCTGATGTCATGAGGAAAAAATGAACAATAACTGGATTTATACTTCCCTTTCAACTGAAAGTTGCACAGCAAACCAATTAGAACAGCCCTTTGCCCTTTCGGAGATGACAGCAACTGCTTTGAAAACTTTAAATTTTGAGCAAGCTTTCTGATTGTGTCTTATTCTTCTTTTCTTTTTGGTATAAGTGTAAGATTTATGAAAATAATTCTTACATTTTAACCTAACATACTTAAAAAATTGAGAGTCAATTATATACTTGTAAAACATGGGGTGAGTTATTAATTTGATTGACTCTTGATTTTTGCCTTATATGAGATCTCATATGAATTTCTTTGCAGGTAGCTTTCAGGACGAAGGTATTTCACCCCAACATCAACAGTAATGGGAGCATTTGCCTTGACATATTAAAGGAGCAATGGAGCCCCGCACTTACTATATCAAAGGTTTGTCTAAAATGTGGATTGCTGGATATAATGCTTAAGTTTTAGTGAGGGTGCAATGCATCATTATTTTTTGGGTGGGGGCGGAGAAGGTGTTGAGGGTGAAGTAGCTGGGCTTGTTGAGTAGTATTTTCCATATAATTGTCTTTAGATTTAAATTTTTCTGAGAGATTATTATCCTGGAAATATTATCTA
Source organism: Dicorynia guianensis (assembly GCA_037013595.1). Classification (NCBI taxonomy): domain Eukaryota; kingdom Viridiplantae; phylum Streptophyta; class Magnoliopsida; order Fabales; family Fabaceae; genus Dicorynia; species Dicorynia guianensis. The sequence goes on from JASUAB010000006.1 coordinate 37,167,464, forward strand.
ATTACGATACATGGTTGTGTGAACTATTTTGGACATCGCTTGTTCTCAGTTGATTCCACATTTATCAAGAAGCTTAATGCATCAAGACATAAGTTGCTGTTCCGAGCACTAGTTTTGCTGTAAGAGGAATGGCTAGTTATCCGTAAATTGCCTTAGAACAAACCTTTAGCAGTGCCAAATGCATGCAGAAATTGATAATTGCCGTAGGACGTTGGGAAATATAATGAACTAATTTTGTTTGGCGAAGTTCTCTCTAGTAATAAAGTTTCAAATCTCATTGAGGATGTGTCTGACATGACTATTAGTAATGTGCAATTGTGAAGGTTGCATGTTTTGGTGTGCTATAGTTGCTTTCATACTACTCTGTGAACTTGCAGTTACACTATTCCTGTCTTTTGTAGCTGAAGTGGATACAATTCTTTTTTTTTTTTAATTTCTTTTTCAGGTTTTGCTCTCCATCTGCTCCCTCTTAACTGACCCTAATCCGGATGACCCTCTGGTTCCAGAGATTGCCCACATGTACAAGACTGACAGGAGCAAGTACGAGACAACTGCAAGAAGCTGGACCCAGAAGTATGCTATGGGTTAGCGCACTGCTCTTTGTGATGCGAGGGCTTGGCAGTTTAAATGTGTAATGTACTAATGGAAGATGTGTGATCTGTCTACTCTAGTAGGACTCGGAGAGCTCCCACTTCCGCCCTCATAAGAAAACATAGTTGATTGTCTGTGTGGAAATTCTGAGCTTTCAATGGAAATCTGTTTAGACATCCTAAAGCCGTTGCCTTCAAACCTTTTGCTTTGCAGTATTCATATGTAAACTTGATTTCAGCCTACTATGGCCCGAAAGTTTCACCATATATGCCGGAAACGATTGTTGTCCTCCCCAAAAATCACAGTATGTGAAATTTCAAAGGTGCTTGGGGCTTTCTTTATGACAAGATTATGAAAAGGTGATGGTTTTAAAAAAATTATGGACTGGTGACTACTGATACTGGCAATTATCTGAGTCTGATTAGACAACTCAGAAGGGAAAGGTGAAAGCGGAAATAATTTCCGTTGAAAGTCGTATTTGTTAAAACTAGATTTGGCGGATAGGCTACTAGAGGGTGCTGAAGCCTCCTTTTCTTCAAACTATCAAAATTGTTGCTTTCCTCCTTCAACCAATCTTCATGAAAACAGAAAAAGAAAAAAGAACTGCAAATTACATAAGTAAAAACTTCTTTACTTTTTTTTCCCCCTCAAATGAGAAAAATCGTTCAGTACATGTGAGTACTTACCAGCAGTATCCGGGATATATAGCTAGGAAAGGGGTCTGCGAATACGAAGTGTACTAATTATGCTATTAAAATCAAAAAAGATATCCTCCCGTCAATATTTATATATTTTCAAAACTTTGCTGCTGAACTTTAGATTCCGTATATTGTGACCTGCAATTGACCCAAGCGAGCGCAACGGTACTGACGCCGTGAGTTCATGACTGTGCGAGGGACTTTTCCTTGTTCTTCTACTTAAACGTCTTTTGGTCCTTACAGCCCAATTAGGCTAGCCCATATTCATCCCAAAAGTTTCAACCATTTAAGACTCCCAAAGTCTAAGATGAGGTCGGTGACGGTTCAACCATCAAGCACCCTTGGAAACTTGATTAAAAAAACTGGATCTGGATCGGCTACCGTCGCCCTTAACAAGTTACTCTGACTTCTAATGAATCTCAGCCTTTCAAATTCATATATTGTTAGATTTTCACCACGTGTATAAATTATTCTTTTTCCTTTCAGCAAAAAATTTTCTCTCTTTTCACACATGTTGTTCTGACGTCGCTGTTCTCCTTTCTTTCTATCTCTTTTTCGATTTTCATCTCTGCTAAAGGTCTAGTAAAATCATTCTCCTCAAGCTTCTTCTCTTTCGATACGCTTAAGCTTCTTTAAACTTCTTCTCTTTTGGCAAAAGTTTTTCTGCATACGAGATTTCTAGTATTTGCAATTTTTTTCAGGAAGGTCAAATGATGTTCCTGTTCCAAACGATGCTCCTAAATCCTATTAAGCATGTGGCAGCAATACCTATTCGTTGTAAAAATAGAAATTCCAAAGTCACATTTCTTAACTTTGGTTACTATTAACATAATCCTGGAGAACAAGAACACTGCCAAGATGAACCTCGACAAGAAGCAAATGCCAAGCCGCTTCAAGAAGCATAGTGCAGCACAAGTTAGCCACCTCAACTCCTCACACTTCCAGTCAAATTTCAAGTTAGCACCTGATATTCATGGCTGCAAACAAAATTGCTGATTTTTCAAAGGGCTAGTGAAATCAGACTTCTATTTTCTTGCTGTTGGTTGCACATTCATACATTCTTCCTTGAACCCCCACTTACTTGAAAATCAATCCAATTTGACATAGCTCTGTTCCCACTGAACTTGCCCCTTTCCTCAGTATCTTGGAGTTGAACATTTTCAAGGCCAGGCGCTGGTATGGAGAGAGGCGCTAAGCGCTGCGATAGATCACACCCAAACGAGCATGGGTTCTTAGGGTGGTCAACCTTCTTCAATGATTGGGATCTCTGATTTGAAGCATTCGACTTAACCAAACGGTTCTGAGTATCATTCATAACGGCAGGTCCAGAAGTGTCGGAAACTGATTTTTGTGGGGTTTTAGAACCATGCTAGGATTCATCAAATTGAATGTGAATCCCATAATAAAAGGGGTAGATTGAAAACAAGTTTGATGATAGTTGATGTTCCAAGCACTATTTTCTAGCAGTGGAAGAAGTATTCTCAGGCACAAGGGGCAATGTCTTAGTGACAGGAACAAGAGCATCATTTGGGGCAACCAACCTTTGACATCCCATCTGCAGAAAACGTTTCCCAAAGGAGAAGAAGCTTGAAGAAGCCTTACAGGACATCGAAAGAGAAGAAGTTTTACGGAGAAGAGCGACGCAAGAAAAAACATGGCTGAAAAGAGGGAAAATTTCTTCTTAAAAGGAAAAAAAATAATTTTATACACGTGGCAAACTCTAATTATACATGAATTTAAATGGCTGAGATTCATCAGAAGTCAGTCAAACTTCTTAGGGGCGACAGTAGCCGATCCATATCCAAACTGGGCTTGGAAATACAAAATTGGGATTTGGGAACTGCAACTAATGACCCATTCAATGGGTTGCCAGGTGTGAAGTATAGATGGTAGAACGTCCCTGAATCCGCAGCAAAGAATGACACTAATGATAAAATGCAGAAAAAGAAAAGTACTTCTCATGACAGTGTGCGCTGCAGTAACTCAGACTTCTATTTTTGGTTCAATTATCAATGCAGTAATTCCAACTCAGGTGACAAATCTGACAAAGGTTATGAAAAAATGTTGGGGCAGTTCCTCTTAAATGTGACTGTAGTATCTCCTGGACAGGCAGGACTGGTCGGCCAGATGCTTGCCATACTTTGATCTACATACTACGCATCAGTAAAGTGGCTCCAACGCCCTTGGCCATGTCACAGAAAATTTGTGCCCATACCATTGAAGAGTCATCGAAGTTTTTAATGCTCCCACAGGGCATCCAAAGTTAAAGTTAATATAATTGGCCACTTTTGATTGGACCAAACCAAAGTCGGTGCCAGGTTTTTAAACTGACCTTGAACATGCTGCCCATCTCAAAGCAATCAAATTATGCACAGAGGAAGATCAGAGCACGACTGAATTCAATTCAATTATGGAAAATAAATAAATAAATAAATAAATAAAAGGCAAAAGCTTCATGCTTGATTTTGTGCTTATTCCTCTTGCCACTCTGCCATCACTAAGCAATCTGATGTGCTTACCAGATAGTGCAGCTCCCCCACATGGATCACTCGAACAAGTTTGCCTCACATCAATTACTTTCTCTTAATTGACCTCTTCTGCTGCAGCAGTGAATCTTCCTGCACGCATTTGTACGGACTTGGGCAGGTTAAATTTCAAAATTAATCAGTTGAATCAGGAGATGTGGACCCATCAAGAAGACTACTGGATTGGGGTTAACTGCTTAATTAGTATAATTAATAAGAAAGTTTAACACACTTAGAGGTTAACTGATTTGGAATATTGATGCCCCTGAATAAATGAATAAAAACAAACAGACAAACTAAAGAAAAAAAAGGGGGGGGGGGTGGGGGGATTCATTAATAACTCAGAGTCAAGTTTGGCACCTCTATCTTAGCTGAGTATTTGAAAATGGCTTTCTTCCCCATAAAATGAATAATAAATAAAAATTGCAAATGAATCTCCGTAATAAAATATCCAATTTCTTTTGTTTATTTCAGCAGAACATCGCAATTTGCAAACCATGTCTTCATATGTCTAGCAACATTGCATTTGGAGTTTATAACCAGCATCCAAAGCTTCTTAGAATTAATCGTATAAATAAATATATTTATTTACACTACAATTTTGCTATATGAAACTTGTACAGAGTATCAACACGAATTGTCACGAGTGAGAAATATTCAATTTGATTCAAATTATGTATATAAATAAAATTCATATGAAAAAGGATTGCCTACTTTAGTGTTCTCTAATTCTCAAGGGTTTAATCGTCTACTTTGATGTTCTTTGTTTCTCACACATTTGATATCTTGATTGTTGGCCAAAAAAATACCCTAAAAGTGAATCTCATTGCAAGTGCAAGAGAATAAATTTCAAAAACCAAGTCCTAGCGATTAAAGGAATACGAATTCTTTGACATCGATGGTTCATGATTTTGGTGATCTTTCCTTTAAAAAACTATCAAATTCAAATGATCTAAATCGCAGTTACACATAGTCTTTAATTTAATTAATCGTTATTCATTAGAAAAGGAAGCACTTTAATTATTGTCGTTGATTAAAGCAAAGTGAGAGAATCACGAGCCGGTGAACCCCGCTCAAAAATCTGAGTGATAGAGGAGTCGAATCGCCGCATGCACCTGATTCCTGAAGCTGCTATGCTGATGTAGACTCGCCTGAAATTTTTAGCGAATCACCATCCATTTAAGTACAACTTATCGGTAATTAAGATGACGTTTAACATGATTCCTCTGCTTCTAGTCCTTCCTTTTTACCAATCATTTGTTTTTACTGACATTATTTTTACAGAATAACTACTGGAAAGTAGGCATTTTATTTTGGGCAATGACCATTACGTAGTTGAGGATAATTTAAAGACAAATCAATGATGATTTAGGGTATGTGAAGTTAATTTATATAATTTTTAAAATATTAAAAATAATTTATCTTAATTATATCACAAAAAATTATTTACACATGGCTTAAAGTATAAAGAAATTTAATATATTTTATCCTTAATTTTTATTATTTTAATAAGTTAAATTTTATTAAATATTTTTAAAAAAATTTAAATTATATAAATTAAATTCTATAATTACAAAATCATATTGCATATAAACAAAATAATTTAGTAACTCCCACATACATAAAATTTAGATTTTCTGATACTGATATTTTTTATTTATCTCACTATAATTTATATTAAAACATATTTTATAAATTATATATATATTTTTTTAATTTTATATCTATACCTCTCTTATAATTTCATACTATTAAATTTATGAAAAGCTGGGAATTCGTCTCCCACTTACATGGGAGCCTCTGGGTGTTTTGTGGCTCAAGGCATGCAATTACTAGGCCTAGGAGACCATGCTCATTGACTTGCAAACCCTATGTCTCTCACTGCAAGCAAGGCTTATCTCCGGAGGAGATCCCATATGCCAAATTGCAATGTTAAGCAGCTAGCTGCACACTCCACAGCAAATAACAATAGTCAATATACAAATGTTATTATAATTTGATTCTAATAACTGAGAACCCGACAATATTATACTGTAATTTGATTTGTATGATTGCTAAACAAAAACCATCGACCGTGTCTTGTTGTAGAGGCAAATAAATTGTCGTGACTGACGTACTTGTTTTACTTGTTTTTTTGTATTTAGTTGGCTTCATACGGCTCTTATTAGCGGGTGGTCTCCGAGAAAGTTGTCGCTGCATTCATTTTTCAATTCCCTGTTTTAAGATTCGTTAGTCCATTTCTCGCATTGATCCCACCAATCATGTACTGTATCACTTTCATCTCTGTTTTTTCTGTTTTACTATTTTTTCTTCTATGCTAAATTTCAAACTCTAGGGAGAAGGGCACTGTTAATACTTCTATTCGGAACTCAGACGTCCAGGCGTCCTCCCTTCCCCTGTTTTATATATAAAATAAAATAGCAAGAATCTCTAAATTTTCCCTCTTTCAGATGATTCTCAGCGTTTTTATATGCGCTCTCTCTCCCTCTCCCCTGCTATCCCATCAGCATTTACTGATCAGTAACCCAGTTGGTTAAAAATGGCAGTGACAAGTAAGAGGTTTTGCCTTTTCGTCAAAGGTGGAAGATGTGAGTTTAATCGCCTTCTTTTTGAAGGTTACTGTCGCATGAAAGTTCTCGGACATTTCGGAGGATGGACCTTTAAAAAAGCATGTTTTGTGATAGCCAATGGAAAATAGTCACGGTCTAATCGTACTACTGAATGGCGCCAAATTCTATGTTGCCTGCACTATTGGCCGTAAACTAACAATCCAGAATAAAGGCCATTTGGTGCCCCTTGACCAAAACACCCTTGAATATGAGCCTAGTAAGCCTTGATTAACCGCCTCTTGATAAGTATAATTTGAAGGGCATTCAACGGGCATTAATTATTCAATTAAAGTGTCACAGCTTACATATTTTCAGTCAAAGGAGCACCGATCCAAAGTGTCTCGCCTCACGTGACCTCAATCCCTAATACCAAGACGAAATCTTCGCCCGTGTCAGCACTAAGCCACTCAGCCCATCTCCCCCCCCCCCCCCACCGGATTGTCCTCTTTTGCATGCCACGTATCATTTTAGTATTTACTTGCCAATTGCTGCGTTTCGGAAATATCTCTTGGACCGTTGCCGGTATCTAATGTATGACCAGTCTTCCACCGTATCAAGCGTTTGATCTATCAAAGCATGGCATTTCATTTTCTAAATAAAACAATGAAAAATTAATTTAACAGTGCAGAAATTTAAGAAAATGAAATTGTAAATAACGGAAATTAAGTGTTAATTAATCCGGATTTAGTGAGTCGGCCTGTTGATGGATCCTATAAAACAGGTTTTCAGTAGCCAAAAAGAAACAGTGCTTCTTCTACTTGGGTATCTTATCTTTGGTAAAATCTCGTGGCCCTTTCTTCCTTCCATTTCAGTTCTCTTGTGTCCGCTTTGTGCAATTTTACTGGAATTATTATCTGCTAAAGATCAGAGTTGTGGTAGTTCAAAGTATTAGTAAGGAAGAGGGAGGTTGCTAGCTACTAGCTAGTGCATTTTCCTCAGCAGAGCTCGGTGATTTGGGAACATTTAAGGCTTTTCCTTTATCTGGTAAAGATACTGTTGCCCCTACAAGCTTTTTATAAATTCTTTACCATTCAACTTTCTGGGAAAATTTATTCTTTTCCTTCGTCTACGCCTCTTGGGTCTCCTCCAAATACACCGTATCCCTTCCCTTTCCGTACCTTTTGTTCCTCTGACCCAGCCTTGTGGTGGGTTCTAGGCTCTCTGTTCTAAAATTTCTTATCTCTTTGTTTCATGCTGACACAGCGATCACTCAACTCACTCCCACTCTTTTCTCTTTCCTTTATTTGTGAAACTTGCCTTGAAGTTTCTCGTTGTTTAATATAACTTTTCAGCTAGTTTTAAATCCATTAACGGCAATATTTCTCTGTTTTAAGCTTCTTTCTGACGCGTTCTCCGCCTTGCCTTTGCTTTTACCTTCTTTATTCTCGCCCCGTGTCCAGTCCCTAAAGAATCTCTCTAATCCTTTTCTCTTTCTTTTGCCGTCTCTATTTCATTCTTCCACGCACATTTTTCGCTTTCAATGTCATGACCATCTAATACTACATAGGCTCCGCACTATGACTGCGCCTCCGACCAAGTACTCCGAGCACCTCAACCACACCAAGCTAGTGCGACCGGTGAAAGAAATGAAGTATCCAAAGGTAGTAAGAATATGCGTGAGAGACAGCGATGCTACCGACTCGTCCAGCGACGAAGAAGGCGAGGCTTTCTCACGCCACAGAGTGAGAAAGTTCATTAACGAGATTACCATCGAGTCATGTTCCACCGAAAATAATGGCGTTTCCAGGAGCAGGATCAGTAAGAGGAGTAGGACCATGTCTGCTGTCAATAAGAGGGCAGTTTCGGCGGCTCGGCCGCCGTTGAAGGTGTCCTCTGGCAAAAAGTTCCGGGGAGTGAGACAGAGGCCATGGGGAAAATGGGCGGCCGAAATCAGAGATCCAATACGACGTGTGCGGTTATGGTTAGGTACCTATGACACGGCCGAGGAGGCTGCTATGGTGTATGACAACGCGGCGATTCAGTTACGCGGTCCCGAGGCGCTCACCAATTTCATAAACCCACCACCACCAATCCAACCACCGGAGAACAAGTGTGGTGTGAATTCTGGATACAATTCTGGAGAAGAGTCTCTAACCAACCATCTATTTTCCCCCACATCAGTTCTTCAGTGTTGTTCTACAAGAGATGACATTAGTGAACCACGAGATGAATCGTGCGCGTCGGAGAACTTCTTAGAGTTTCCAGATGAATCAAAATATGATTCAATCTTTGCCGGTGATGTTTTTGACTTGCAAAGTTCCCTGCAAGATATATTTGACAATACAATTGCAAATGTACCAGAAAGCAGCATCTTCACCGATTATTTCCCCGAAACACTATTCAGCGCCGGTGAGAGTTTCAGTTTCGGCAATTCCAATTGGGAAAGAGACGACTACTTTCAAGATATCAGCGATTTATTTCTTTCAGATTCGCTAGTTGCTCTTTGAGATTATAGTATTACTTTCTAAGTAAATTGGTAGATTTCGTCGCTGTGTCGCCAAAAATCGGCAAATTTTGCTTCGGCAGTTAGGATTCGTGTTCTCTTATTTTAATGTTTCTTTTTGGATTAATTTTGTTTTGTAATGAGGCAAGTTGGTAACAATATGTTAATTAACTATATATCATGAGTCCGTAGTGGTAACGTTGACGGACGAGCTTGGATATACGTTCCTACCACCATCTTGTCTGCGTCGTTAAGTTGTTACTGTTCTTTTTTAATATCCCTGCGTGTGGTCATGGTGGCGCTCCACGGAAGGCACGTGTTTTCTCGCGTGAGATTCAGAAAACCCATGCAAGAGCATGTAGGTAACGTGCCCAACCCAGCCTTTTTTTTTTGGTGCATAGCCTTTTTTTATTTAGTTACTGTAACTTAGTTAAATAGTATTTTAAAAAATGTAATTTTAAATTAAATTTTATAATAATATTTAATTAATATAATTAATTTTATTTAATAAAATAAAATTTTATTTATTATTATATGTGTTGTAATCTTTTATATATATATATATATATATATATATATATATATATCAGTTCTCATGCTTTGATGGTGCCAGCCATTAGAGAGTAAAAGGCAAGATTTTATATTTTTGGGCCCCTGAAAGTATTGAAGCAAAGCCGTATGAAACAGAATAAGCTTCTTTTTTGCTTTCAAAATCTGCTTTGGCCAAATTGAGGCTTGTTCCCAACTTCCCAAGAAAAGGAAAAGAGAAAATCAGACAGGATCTTGAAGATGCCAAGTGGCAAATAAAATCGGCATTGAGGTTGAAGAGAACATGAAAATGCGTTTTGGCCTTTTGGTAGAATGCTGAATTCTGACATAAGCAGAGGGGGAGGGGGGGGGGGGGGAATGTGGCATTGTGGCAGAGCTGCTCGGATACTTTTAACAGCACAAGTTTAATGGATAAGCAGAAGTTGATGAGTAATGCAAGGTCTATAATGTTGGGTGTATAAATGATGCACGATAAGAATTAGAAATTAAAATAATATTTTTATATATATTTTTTATTTTTCACTCATAATGTAGATCATTTATAAACTAAATGATATAGGTTTATCATTACTCTGGCCTTTACTCCACGTTACGCTGCCATGCCTTCACAGGCGTTACCGTAATATCCTAGCTAATTGCCGTGTCTTTTAGGCTTCGGACGTGTTTGGTTTTGTTTTTAAAGATTTTTCTTCAAAAAGATGGCTAAGTGAACACTGAAACGAAGCATGGGCACTTACTCATTGACTCATGGGCAGGACAGGAGCGTACGTGAAAGAATCGAAAGAAGAAAAAAAAAATTGGAAAAAGACAAAACAATAATTTTTTTGAAAAATAACGTTTCTCTGCTAAGAAGAAATTTGTCGGCTACTAAACCTTTAGCATAGCATAAAGTACAAAATAGTATATTACTAACTTTTAACGATTTTGAAAAATTGATAATAACTTGGCAATGTTGTGGGCAAGGAAAAAAGGCAGAGAGATATTATCGTAGTAGACCTCAAATGTCAATTGTAAGTTAATTACATGTCGGGTGTCACTCTAACAATTTCTCAGCAGTAAGAGATTTGTATTAGCAAATCTGATAATTCATCTGAAAGAGAAATTAAAGAGAAATCTTCTGTTAACATGAAGTTTAAACACATGTACTGCCATGCATGCGTGGTCCACTATTCGTTACTACGAAATAGCAATGAAATTTCCAGAACTAGGGTTGAAGCTGCAAGTAATCGAGGCATTTGCAGCAGTTTTGCAATTCAGCTGTACTGTCTCGGCGTGATTATTTGTGTCTCTGCCAAACATGGAAACTTCTAGCTGATACTTGGGAGGCAAGGCGCCGTTGGACTTGGACCCCGCCCCCAATTATACCAGAATCTGTGTTCCTTTTCAGGTAGCAATTACTATAGCTAGCTGGTCTACCACTAGTCATTGCTGTGTCTGTCTTTTTCTTATCTGTGAAATAACGAATTTCTTTTGAGAATTTTTAGGTTTTTTAGTTTTCTGCTACAAGTTAAAGATTAATTTTTTCAGAAGCGTAAAAATGTTTAAAAAATTTCATTATTTGCTAATTGTGTTTATTGGTAAAAACCTTTAGTTTTCGCTTGTATGATTTGGCGGGCAGACAGGAATCAACAGCTACGTACACAAGCTAAAATTAGACGCTCTGCACCTGACCGTAAAAGAAAAAAGGAAAAACTGTTGATCGTCCAGTACAGATCAAGAACAGAGTACAGAGGGCTCCTAAGTAGGGACCGTCTCCACTCAGTCATAAATGCTCCATATGTGCGTGATATACCTTCATCATACACCTTTAAGGCACCCCAGAAAATTATATCCATAATGTTTATATGCATATATAAAAAATCTAGTTGAAACATTTATGGTATAAATTTGGCTACGCTATCTTGTGGCACAGACTATTCTGTCGATATATCCCTTAAAACGACAAACATGCTGTGCAGACCTGATGTCCCTTTCCCTCCTTAATGAGTCATATCCATGCAAGCTTTCAATATATTTTATTTTTTTTCCCTCGTTTGGTAAAATGTCATACGCAACTTAGAGAAAAATGGGAAGCATGTATGGATGGATGGCGAGGGCGTTGTGAAAGAAGGTCACAGACATGTCACTTTCTGGTAGATCTAGCATTGCAGGTCTCATAAATTCTGAAAGGGCCTACGTATTTTCTTGCCCACTACTGGGATTTTTCAAATTTTGCTCACTTGGGATGCTTGAGGCTGCCACTATTTGGCCTCTGCCTCTCAAGCAGATTTGCTCTCCCGCTGCTATATTTAGATAAATGCCTTTCCATGTCCGGCATGCATGTATGCCAGTTACCATCATTATATTCATATGCGCCGTGCATAAATACTAGATAGAGCAATTTGAATTTGTCTTTAAGGTCTTTGCGATTGCTGATTCTAATATAGCTGGCAATAGCATCGTGGATGGCCTCTAATTAATTTGCTCTTTCAAGCAACAAAAGGTCACGTCTACCCTGCTACACACCATGAAACGGCAAACAAACAGAAGAAAACCGGCCTTGCTTGCCCTCAGAAAATTCCAAATGGGTGAATTGCACCATCCAGAATCATAAAAACGAAGGATCTTCTGCTCTTTCTGCAGCCCCCACACAAAGAATCACAGCCGTACGAGTAACATAAGTCTAACGCCTTCTTCCCATCGGAGCATCACCTCGTTTAGTGCAACTGTGGAGCAGGGTTCTTTGGTCCCATGGTCCCCACCTCTCATCCAGCTCAATCATCACTGTTTCTGTGCACATGATTGTGATTGCGGTCCCACGGATTTATTCCTCCATTTTGTTTTAAAATGTGTTCGTTTTGTTCAGATGAGCCTACCCGAATTTTCCCACCAGCTTACGGGCCCAACCCACGACGGGCTAATCGTTTCTTTGTTTCTTGGGCCCCTGTTTTTTTGGGCCGCCTTTACTGACAAGTTCCACGTTCATGGCAATAGAAAAACTTAAAAATAAGTTGTATAATGGATATTGTGGAAGAGTAGACTCGCAAAAACCAAAGATGAACTTTTTGTTACTGAGATGGGAATAGAAAAATTGAGATATTGTTGAGGACAACTGAACAAGCAACCCTACGATACAGAAAACTATTGGTGTAATGTGGGGGAAAAGCAGGCAGGTGCACCATTGGGTGGGGATCTAACGAAACCAACCGACAGGAACATCAAAGTTGGAGATGGGCTGATGGAACGTTGATATCTTATTAAATGTGATGGGAGATCTTAACGTGTAGCCCATACACCACAAATGCAACGTAGATTCCCTGCCTGATTATGATCTCACCACATTTCATGCATTGTGATTTATGAAGGAGAAGAACATAAAACAATTTCATATTATACAAGGCCAATTAATTTACCATATCCTTTTGACTTCTGTATAGTAATTGGAGGGTACAGGTCCTGCCCCGGTCCCACATAGCTAGTTTTTGGGCTACAGTTGTGATGTTTACTGTCCATTCAGTTTGCAGTCTCCAGTAACAATGACTAGCGTCTTTCATCATTGGACGTTTTACTAATTTTATGCTAATTCTGTTCTTAACCTTATGGTAGTTTGTGCCCTTGTTCGTTAATCACCCAATCAGAATCCTTATGCAGGCTTAAAGGGAATTTTATGACTCGCAACTCCTCTCAATGGAGACTATTCTTTAGCAGTTGATAGAAATATGAGCATTCTTAGGGGCTAACTTTGATGGGTTTTTCTTGATAACCTAAGCCGTTGTAAAATCAATTTAGCATTCATCTAGTCCCTTTGCAGATTGTAAAAATCAATTTAGCCATGCGCTATAATGCCAAAAACAAGATAATTATATGACCAAAGAGAATAACGTTGACGAGAATGCCCAACACTGTCACTAAATTGAATACAAAAATTAGTTTCAACACAAGCCGCAAACAGCAGAGAGCAGATTCATCACAGAAAATGAATCCCTTCGAAAAAATGCTTTCCCACATTATATTCCATGGCCTTCAAACTACATCCTAAACCAAGAAGCTGGAGGAGAGGTCAGCTGAGTGGATGAGGTATGTGAGTACCAGAGCCAATAACATCAGCACATATGCAATCCCTTGATCGATGGATGTCCCTAGAACACAAAGATTATCACCATATCACTCCCACATGTTTACAACATTGATTATGCATCGCAGTTCGCCACATATAGAAAATCACAAGACCAATGCAACTCGGTTCTCTAAATGGGAAATAAATCCTATCAGTTTCGAAAAATCAAAGAAAAACGCTGCGCCATTGAAATTTACAGTCAGTCAGATCCATTTATAACCATGATTGCCATGTCCGTTCGAGAAAAAGCAATTCTTAGATCTACAATGAAAACAGTGCGAGGTTGTGAGTGTGTAAATATTAAGAGAGATAGAGGACAAGTTACCATCACTAGTGGGGGCAGGGGCTGGAGCTAGGGATCGAGCTTGAACAGCTGCAGGCATAACAAGAGCAAAAATGAGAGTGGCAACAACGGCCATGACTCCGAAAGAAAATCTGGAACACGCCATTTGCTTCCAGCTTATTTTTACAAGTAATCTACAAACCAGAAGACCTGAAGAAGAATAATGAAAAACAAAGGTTTGGTTCTCTCTCTGCAACGTCTCTCAAGTAAGGCAAATTGAACTTAGGAATTCCCTACCAAAGGCTCCGGAGAGCCGCGGAGAGAGAGACAGAGAGAGTATGTGAAGGAAGGCGCGCCCGAAGATGAGAGATCGACGGCGAGTTAAAAATGGAAATGGATTTGGGGACAGTGGTGAGACGGCGCGGAGGCTTTATTGGGCGGTTACATGTCCGTGGGAGAGGGAGAGAAAAGCGGAGGAACTAACCGGCGAAGCCGGTAATCAAAACTGCCAAGAAGGCAATGTGGGGTCCAGCCGCATGTTTCGCTGAGGCTGTAACCCATGTGATTGCCCGTTGGGTTTTGGATTCCCAGTCAAAGCGTGGACAGTCTGTGACTCTTTTGGCGCCATATGCTGCCACTCTGATTCGCCCACTTGTTTCATTTTTGTTTTTGGTACACTAAAGGGCAAAACGCCCAAACAAATTACAAAACCCGGAGGTATATGTTCATAAATTAGCAATCCCCTGTCCTCACTAGTGGCAAGGTTGGCATGTCAGTTTACATACTAATTCCTTTTCTGTATATATGATTGACCTGAATTTACCACAATTGTTATAACCAAACTCTAATTCGAGATAATAAATGAGTCTCTCGAACAACATTATCATTAAAAGTAATTGTTGTTGAGTCACATTCTACAATGATGATTCTATATCTAAATGCCCGGCCACACTTCAATCAGTCAGGATCTCCCACAGCTCCGCCACGAGAGCTGAGCAGGTAATAAGAATATTTGGTTTCAAGGCCAAAAGGGATATTGGTTTATGCGATTGTTGATTTGTTCAAGCAGTTACTTATAAAGAATCAAATTAGCATCTTTTAAACTAATTTACAAGTCAATAACTTTGAATCCGTGTATGATCCAAGGAGCAGTGTAAAATATCTTTTTATTAACAGTTATCCAAATACTTAGCAGAACATGATGGGAGTCTCCTATGGTTATTTCAACCCCTCGAAGAATTGGGGGGGGGGGGGGGGGTGGGAACCCTTAGAAATCCCTCCATGACATATGCAATTGCAAATAGTCCTACTTAGAGGTTTATTAAGAAAGGTATGGTTTCGAAGGGCTGCTCCAAAGAACACCCATACTCAATATTAGTGGAGCTTGCGAGAGAGATTATTCAGAGATTGGAGTCTGCACCTTTCACATGTCTATAGAGAATCTAATAGGGTCGCAAACTGGGTCATTCTTATCCACGTGAAACTCATATTTTCATGCAGCCTCCAACGACTGCAGTTTCGTTCACCTTCAGGATATTATGGGTACAGAAAGGTATGGTTTAGAGAAGCAAATCCCATTATTTCTCAAATGTTATTTTTACTCAATTTAAATAATTAAATTTCTTAAATTAAATAATAAAAAATAACCTTCGATTGAGGCAGATAATCGGACCTCCACATGAAGCTTCTCCATAATTTATAACAATTGGAAAACAGAATCAAAGAATTTCAATAAGAAAGTTATAGAAATCATCAATGCATCTCATAATTATAAAAATAGAAAAACCTAGTAAAAGAATTTTATCACCAATAGAAGACAAACCTAGTAGATGCTAAGAGCATCTTTAATGAATGGATTTAGGGATGAAATCAGTCACAAAGATCAACAGGGAAGGTTACACAATGCTAACGAATTCCATAAATTTTACATGCCAGGGGCATTACAGACCTCACAGTATTTAAGAATATAAAACAGCACAGAGCTCTAGTCACTTCTGAGAGTCAAGCACCCCTAAGATGCAAAGTATCCTGAATTTGCAACCAATTTTAGCAGGATGAGTTCAGATGTCAGGCGTGTTTGAAGTTCAGGCTTCACTCAAAACAACCACCCAAACTGGTAAATACCAAGAAGTATGTCTTCAGTTATTAGAACTTAACATTTTTTACAAGAAAAGATAATATTGGAATTACGCAAGAATAAATCAATCTCGGTGACAGTATTTAACAAGGTCACGGAGAGTGAACTCATCGGAAAGATGTCTTATGAAGTGGACAACAAGTTTATTTGCAAGCTTGAATTCAACGCATATCAAGCTGAATTATTTAAGTCACTTGGTATAAGCTAACGCTTCAACGTGAACTAGAAAATCTGGTTAGGACAGGCTATGTGATGGGGCAAAATATCTTCAACGTAAGAAGCAAGCCTGCCATCATTTAGACAAGCTTACATACCAGACCCCTCGTGAATTCAAGTTTGGAATCATATCAATTAGTAAATTATTCAGATAGACGTGGGAGATCATTAGCTCCGTACTTTGTTTGAACTTAGAAGTACAGAATCGAGTCCCCTGTTTCAACTTCCCCTGTTTGAGAGAACATTGTCATTAATGTTCTGGTATAGGATCTGGAGCTAGCAACTCAAGTGCATGACTATTCTTAGAGAGTCCTCCGAATGTTTGTTTTCATCTCTCAGCTTCTTTCATTCTCAAATACACAGGTAGATGTGACGAATTATCGATTCCATAATTTGTTTGAATTTTGAACTACAGAACAGAGTCCCTATAAATATTCCTCTGTTTCAACTTCCCCTGTTTAAGAGAATCTTTAATGCCTTGCCCTAGGAGTTGGGACCTAGCAACTCAAGTATGTGACAGTTTGAAGAGACATCTCTGAACTCTTCATCTTCTCATCTCTCAGCTTCTTTGATTCTCAAATGTTCAGATCGATGTGGGAGATGATCTTAATTTGTTTGTACTTCCAACTATAGAACAGAGTCCCTTGCAAATAATTCCCTCTTTCAACCTGCTCTGTTTAAGAGAGTTTCTGTCATTAATGTTTTGCTCTAGGAGTTGAGACCCAGCAACTCAAGTTTTGACAGACTCCTCTGACTTCTTCATCTTTTCATCTCTCAGCATCTTTCATTTTTAAATGTTCATATACAGGCGGGACATCATCAACCCAGTAATTTGTTTGAACTTTGAATTACAGAATAGATTCCCCGTTTTTGCCCCCCCTTTCATCTTCCCTGTTTGAGAAATTTTTTATCATTCATGTTCTGCTATAGGAGTTGGGGCCTAGCAACTCAAATAGAGGACTATTCTTTCAGATTCCTTTGATTTCTTCACACTCCCATCTCTCAGCTTCTTTAAAATTCTCAAATGTTCAGATAAGTGTGGTAGATTATCGACCCTGTCATTTGTTTGCACTTTGAACTACAAAACAGATTTCCCTACTAATATTCCCTCGTTTCAACTTCCTCTGTTTGAGAGAATTTTTATCATTAATGTTCTGCTATTGGCTTTAGGGCCTAGTGGCTCAAGTAAATGACTATTCTAAGAGATTCCTCTGATTTCTTCATCTTGTAACTCAACTTCTTTAATTATCAAACATTCAGATAAATGTGGCAGATCATTGACTCTGAAATCTGTTTCAACTTCGACCTAAAAAAACAGATTCCCCTACTAATGTTGCCTTGTTTGAGAGAATTTTGGTCATTAATGTTATGCTCGAGGAGTTGGGGGCCAGAAACTCAAGCACACAATTGTTCTGAGAGACTCCTCCGACGTCTTTATCTTCTCGTCTTTCAGCTTCTTTAATTCTCAAATGTTCAGGTAGATGAACGGATCGTCGATTCCATAAGAATTTCGAACTACAGAACAGAGTACCCTGCAAATATTCCCCTCATTCGACTTACCAGGTTTAGGAAAATTTTTGTCATTCATGTTCTGCTCTAAAATTTGAGACCTAGCAACTCGATTGCGTGGCGGTTCTTAAAGACTTTTCTGACTTCTTCATCTTCTCATCTCTCATTTTCTTTGAAATCGCAGAAGAATAAGTAGAAGAGAACTTTTTAACCCAAGTTGCCGATCTTAATTGGTTTTTTCCACGTTGATGTACTGTTAAAATTGATTTTAGCTCCCGTAATTGATTCTAGAATTGAATCCAGACACACCTTATTGACCTCGTGCTGTTGCTCCTCCTGCAATACCCTTGATCCTTTGAAGGCCTCAACAACTCCAACTGTGGTTGCAACAATCCAAGCTCCTCTTGTTACTTACATAGATTTTACAGCAGGGGGGGTGGGGGGGATTGAGGCTGTCGCTTTGAGGGAAATCCACTTACAGTGGTTATAACAGGTGGTTTGGACTGTATGGAAAACCAGTGGTTTTTCATTTATAGTGAGGCCATATTTGCATTGCCAAACGGCACTTTTGTTATATAATTCTTCAACTTATTCGTTTTAGGCAGATAAAGAACCACCTCAAGTTCGTTATTAGGTCAGAATTGAGGAAAAAATTGATGGAGAAAATGATGATACTATGTATTTGGTATCCCCACATACTTTATTATATATGCTCTGTTTATAGCTTGTTGGAAATGAATTTTACTGTTAATGACAAAGTTACTCAGGCAGATTGTTATAAGTGGATAACAATTCATGTTTAATCCACTCCTTAATTTTCTGGTCAATGTTCACCGACTTATAATTTATCCTGTAAAATAATTTAGGGGAAGCAAATACATCAAATTACACACAGCTTTAGTAAAGCCAGGACCTGTTGTACAACATAAGAAAAAAATTAGATCAGAGCTGTTGCTTGTTGCTAAAGATGGCGTAGTGCTCCAGATAGGAAGACGAAAGTCGCGGAAAATTTAGGCAACCAAAGAAAACGGACACATTCAACGGCCAAAGCCGGCTTTCAGCATTCTCCACACAAAACTCACAAAGCTGCGAGGAGCAAGAATCAAGAAACTGCTCCTTCTTTGACTACATATCTCCAACCTGTCATGAAACAGCCTCGGACTCTCCGTTTTCCTTGTCTTAATCCCCCTCGTCAGTTTGCTAATTCCATGTTAAACAGCTTTCCCTGTTTGCTTAACCCATCAACTCCATCCTTCTCCAATCCGGAAAGAAAATTGTTGTAAAAGAATGCATTCTTCTATCTCCCGACGGGTCAGTCATCTTCTCATTTTGTTGGCATAACGAATATGTTCATGGTGCGTGGCATTTGTTTTTTGTGACATTATTCTTGTTTTATTTGTCATTTGTCACGTTTGCGAATGGCATGTTCCTTGATCAGATCGGCTAGAACTTGGTTGAGTCTCTTTCGGGTTCCTAAAATTTTATTGGGAATCAAAAGTCGTTCAGATATCCTTCTGGAATTGGTCATAGAAGAAGGATTCTCACGGCAGGTACAATTCATCGATTTTTTCCGAACTTGCTTCTTATTAAACATCTTTGGTGTTGTGGCAGGGAATTTATTTCTGTTTCTTTTCCTTTTCCTCCTTGTTTCTAGATTTTGATCATTACCCTGTGGTGCTATATCCTGCAGGCCGTGGCCTAGATACGGTTCTTTCAAATTTTCCTTTCAATTCAACAATCTCTGGTGCTTTCAAGAGGCCGTGGTCACGTTTCTTAGTTAACCTTCAGCCGGAATGGAACAGTTCCGGCATATTGGAGAGGTTCTGGGAAGTCTGAAGGCTCTCATGGTTTTGCGCGATGATATTCAAATCAATCAGCGCCAGTGCTGTTTGCTCCTTGAGATCTTCAGTTTGGCATTCGACACAATTGCAGATGAGATTAGGCAGAATCTTAAGCTGGAAGAGAGGAATACCAGGTGGAAACCTCTTGAGTGTCCTTTGAGAGAACTCTGCAGGGTTTTCAAAGAAAGCGAGCTTTACATAAAGCAATGCTTGGATTCCAAGGAGTGGTGGGGCAAAGCAATCAGCCTCTCTCAGAACAGCGACTGCGTCGAATTTCACATACACAACTTGCTCTGCTATTTCCCTGCTGTCATTGAGGCAATTGAGAATGCAGGGGAGATGTCAGAGCTTGATCAAGATGAGAAGGAAAAGAAGAGGGTCATGCTAACAAGGAAGTACGACATGGAATGGAATGACCCAAAACTTTTCCAGTGGAGATTCGGGAAGCAGTATTTAGTACCTGGTGATATCTGCAAGCAATTGGAGAAAGCATGGAGGGAAGATAGATGGAGGTTGATAGAAGCACTCAAGGAGAAGAAAAATTCTGTGAAAATCGCTTTGACAAGGAACGAACAGAGCCTTGCAGACTTGATGCTCGAGAAATTGCTAAATGAGTCCGACAATATGAATCAGAAACTCTTCCCAAGTGCAACTTTGTTAGGCGCCAAGGATTACCAAGTGAGAAGAAGATTAGGACGGGGCAGTGAGTTCAAGGAAATCCAATGGTTGGGACAAAGTTTTGCTTTGAGACACTTTCATGGGGAGATACAGGACGTGGAGGCAGAAATTACCACCGTGCTTTCGCTTTCTGACCCCAACATATTGCAATACCTTTGTGGGTTTTACGATGAGGGAAAAAGAGAGTGTTTTCTTGTCATGGAATTGATGAGCAAGGATCTCTCGAGCTATATGAAGGAAAATTACGGTCCCAGGAGGCAGATTTTGTTATCTATCCCTGTAGTGGTTGATCTTATGCTTCAAATGGCAAGAGGCATGGAGTACCTCCACTCCAGAAAGATATATCATGGAGATCTTAACCCTGGTAACATCTTGCTGAAACCTAGAAACTCCCAAGAAGGTTATTTTCAAGCAAAAGTAGCAGGCTTTGGCCTGTCATCCTTGAATAACAATACAATTCGAAACTCTCCGTTCCAGGGCCCCAGTCATGAGGAGATCAACCCTTGCATATGGTATGCCCCTGAAGTTCTAACTGAGCTAGAACAAACGGGGATTGCATCTAACTTCAAGTACTCCGAGAAAGCTGATGTCTACAGCTTTGGAATGATTTCCTTTGAGCTATTGACTGGGAAAGTGCCTTTTGAAGATTATTTTAAAGGGGAAAGGACAAACCGAAATATCAAAGCAGGGGAGAGGCCACTCTTCCCCTACCCTTCACCAAAATACCTTGTCAACTTGATCAAAAAATGCTGGCAAACTGAACCAACTCAACGTCCCAGTTTCTCATCTATCTGTAGAATTTTGCGCTACATAAAGAAATTCCTTGCCATGAATACTGAGTTCCTTGTCATCAATCCTGAACTAAATCACGTTGAGCTGCAGTCACCACCAGTAGATTATTGTGACATAGAAGCAATGTTCCTCAGGAACTTCAAAATGAAGAGGGCATCGAACATATCCTCTATATCGCAAATACCTTATGAAATGTTTGCTTATAAAGTTTGGGTGAATGAGAAGACTAGTCAGAGCAGTGTTAAAGATAAGAGCTGCGAGTCACCAAAGAATGAAGCCTCAGCATGTGGGGACCAGCATGACGACCAAAAGAAAGTCTGCGGGGATGAGAATACCTCCATGGTGGAAAATCTACTCCCAGTAGCACCCAATACAAAGTCAATTTGTTCTGACTCAAACACTGTTTGTTCTGAGGTTCCTGTGAAGAAAAGAGTAACAATAAAGAAAGAGAAAGCCGATAAAGAGCCAGGTCAGTGTTGTACACTCCATTCCCCTCTACTTCAAATTTTCTAGTTACTACAGTTTGCAATATCCTTTATGCATAATCATGCCTTCTTTGCATGCCATTTGACTCTAATAGTGTGTCAAATCAATATACTAAATAGATGATCCAATTGGCCTGCAGATGGGGTATGAGTTTCTGTGTGTTTTTTTGGGGTGTGAATAGGTTTATCGATGTTCCATCATGGAGATCAGATATAATAAGAGCCTATTAAAGTTATAGAGAATAGAACAGGACTTAACAGTTCAGATATATTGCTAATTTTTTTTTGGACGTTCTATTCATGTCTTTCATTTTCAATTCACAAAGCACCACCATTGTTTTAATTATCACATATCATAGCTGGTTTTTAATTTATAACAGTAAACTAAATCATTTTTAACAATTTGGCTAAAACAGGAACGCCAAAACTGCGACCAACGAGATCGTTACCACTAACTACAGCAAGTCGCAGTAGTGGGCAGAGGAGTAAGGGGAATTTGTTGTCCATGGCATCGGGCACTGTGAGCCCAAGTAGAAGACTACCTTCCAATGTCTTGGATTCAGAGCGCAATTTGAAGAACAACAAAGGGAGTCAATCACCATTAGTGTCGAGTGCTTCGAGCT
Organism: Dicorynia guianensis; assembly: GCA_037013595.1. Taxonomy (NCBI): domain Eukaryota; kingdom Viridiplantae; phylum Streptophyta; class Magnoliopsida; order Fabales; family Fabaceae; genus Dicorynia; species Dicorynia guianensis. Next base: position 37,189,539 of record JASUAB010000006.1, read on the forward strand.
CAGTTAGACGGAAAAAATACTGCACTGTCTCGGATTCTCCTAGGAGCAGTTTAAAGATCAAAAAAGGGAATCAGTCGGCAACGCCAAGAAATGACCGTGTCTCGAATTCCAGGAGCAGTTCAAAGGTAAGAAGTGGGAATCAATTACAAGTGACATCGAGCCCTTTGAGTCTAAGACGGGTCAACACTGACAGCAACCTAAAGATTAAAAAAGTGACCATGTCACCTTATGCGATGATGAGCCCTTTGAGCACAAGGACAAGGTGTGGTCATGAATCTGACAGCGGATTTAGGATGACCAGAGGGAGACTCGCGCCATTAGCATTGAGTCCTTTAAGCCCATATGCAAGAAGAAGAATGAGTGGCCATCTCTCTGACTCCGAGGGCAGTCCAAAACACGAGCTAGGGAGCTGGTCACCATTAGCATTGAGCCCTTTGAGCCCATTTGCAAGACCAACATGGGGCCACGTCTCGGATTAACCCTCCCGGTGATGATAAAGATGATTTAATCTGTCATCACCATAACTTTCTTAGCACAGTTACTAGTCCTTAGGCCATTTTGCACCATGCAGATAAGATATGAGAAAAATTCAATGAGTAGCTTTCATTGCTAGAGTTTCGTGCTTGGCCCTATCATGACACCCTTAATCCGGAGATTGTGTTGTAGGGTTACAATTGCTGGACTGAATTAACATGATGCGCTACTGTATTCTTTTGAGGATCTAATGCGTCTTGGCATAATATGAGGATGCTTCCTTCGTCCTTCTCCAAAATTCAAACACACATAACTCTCGGGTTCTTGGTGCCGGCTGTCAACTGTCTTGAAACAATAAATTTTAAGCTCGCTGCGACACTGACCTTGTGAACCAAATCTATGCAAGACTCTTCTATTTCTGCCGTGAGGCTTGTTTTGTGTTGCAGGAAGTGAGGGATAAGCTAGTAAGATGGACAAGTTGGCTTGCCCTGGAGTAGACATCAAATCAGTTAAGCACAAGGTTCAGGCGGTCTCATTGTTTTGGATGCACCATTTTGATTCTCTGTGAAAAAGGTTCACGGGAATGGCGCCGCAGTACTAATGCCACATATATTACAGCAAAAAAATAGAACATTTGTCAATTGCTATATAGTGCAAAGATGATCTCATATATGTACAAATATCATGTGCTTGGGGGGGGGGGGGGGGGGGGGTGGAGTACAATAGGAACAATTGAGAGGCTTTCCTTTCAAAGTAACGCTGGTGCTCCCTCACGTTCTCAGAAACAAACATCTTTTGCTACAAGACTGCTAGCCCTTTCAGAAAAAACCTTGACAAGGACAGCAATACAATTCAAGTTAGCTCAGACAAGAACTTGCAGAGATAAGGGGCCCATTCTTGAACTTGGACTCATCAAAGCAACCTTAGCACCCATTTTTTCATCACTGAATTATCCTTATTCATCTTGAACCCGCTTCTCTGATTTTAGATGGATCCTTGAGACATCTTCAAGTGTTATAGGCCTTGGTTACAAGTGGCAATAAAAAATTCCGGTTTAAGGCCTGAGCTTCCTCATGTTAAATCCAATCTTCAAATTAGATCAGGTTCCGTTTGCAAATCTTTTTTGAAATCCAATCTGTAATGGCTAAATCTCAGGCAATTTTATATCAAATCATAGCCGGAGCTGAAGCTGTCAATGGAAAGTTAGATACACTCCTGGGCCTAGGAGATGATGATTTCAGCCAAGGCTAAAAACCACAGCGATGCACCAACTTTAACTTCAAGGCTCAAACCATCTGTAACACTTTTATACACCCACTTGAATTGGCAGCAATGACCATCTCCGATTTCCCTCTCCAGCAAACACTGGAAACAAACTGGCCATTGTCATCATCAGTCTCTCTCCCAGATACGGGATCAATAGACCCAAACTTATGCGAAGTGATAGGCATGGGAAGAGATCTATAGTAGGCATAAACCTGCACAAGAAAAAATATATCTATATATATCATGCCAAAAAATTATAGATGTGATATGAATTTATGAACAAGACCCTAAACTGCTCTTTTTTTTCATCTTGATCATAATCCCCCTAAAAAATTCACCAAAATTATGATATAGCATGTTACAGAAGTTTCCACATAATTTATATATAAAAAAGTCACACGGTGACAAGATTCACAATACATGCTCTTGTTTCTGAGAGATTTGTGCATACTAATTAAAATCATGTCTTTTAAAAAGTCATTGACCAATCAAAAAGATGTTACAAAGGAAATTTACATACCTCATTAGTTTCTGAACCACATGCTATATAGCTGTCAGCAACTGATAAACCTACAAAATTCTTCAAAAGAGATGCCAAATTTTAGCCAACTAATTTAAGCAAACACAAATAAAAATGGGTCAGTTTTGGCTTATAAAGGCTATCACCAACCGGCCCTTAAAGATTTCAGAAACCTAAAATTTCAGCCAATGTAATTTAGTTCTGAGCCAAACCTTCTCATTAGTATGCCCTGAAAGGGTTAAGCTGCAAGCACTAGTCGATGGACCCACAGGAGAGGTTTTATTGAGATCCCAAATCTTTAATGTATTATCCGTAGAAGCAGAAACAAGTGTCTCAGAGTCTAAGAATTTGACATAGCTTACAGCTTTATCGTGGCCAACCAACACACACCAGGGACTTCTAAGATTCCGAAGATCATAGCAATAGGTTATGTAATCCGCAGACCCAAAGGCCAGTAAATGAGATGAATGGGCAGAGAATTGAACACAGCAGACATTGGCAACATTTCGGATTGTGCCTAAACAATTTTTCTGCAAAATATTTAGCATTTGATTAGTTCTTGGTCAATTACTGGGTGAAACTTCCAGACGTTTTTGGCAGTAGCTTGAACAAAAGTCAAGTGAAAATTCAACGAATCTTCCCATAGTCTAAACAATCTAGAAAGTCCTCATCATTTAATTAATCTGCCTGCTCATAATGAATGGACCAGAGAAGATGATTCTCACTGTCACAAATAATCCATTTGAACCTCAAATATTATTCAAAATGCACAAACCAGAGTTTTATATTATGTCTGCCAGATATGAAAACTGAAGGCTTATACCTTAATTAAAAATTCCTCTTTCTGAGTTGGGAAAAGTTTGTACATTATGATTTTGATGCTGATCAGCGATAACTAATGTTTTGATTATCTTATTATTTTTCCAGTTTATAAATGCAATAAAACTAAGAGAAAACAAGAATCAAGTTGTAAAGCTGGTTTCTTTATGTGCTCATTTTCTGTCATGAAAAACCTGCACATTCACAGGGTAACCTGCATGTCTGTCTATGTATATGTGTGTGTGAGAGAAATAGAGAACACGAGAGTAAAGAGCTTACTTCACTGATGCTCCACAGCTTAACGGAACAATCATCACTTCCACTGGCAAATTTCGTGGGGCATACCATAGAGAAGTCAACAGACCAAGCTCTCTTTTCATGCTCAGTGAATTGGGAAAATCCTTGACCTGTACTTGCATCCCATAACTGAAAATGTATGGTACACAATGCTATTAGTAATGCTGGTAAAAAGAACATAACGACAATCAAGAAGGAAAAAATACTCTCAGACTAAAAATCTAGAAGTCGTTTCCTAGGATATTTTCCCTTGGAGGAGGGGGGTCTTTACAATACAAGCATGTGAATTAATGTGGTTCATGTATTCAAGTAAACAAAGATGATCACTAGTAGTTGTACTTGGATAGGACACTTATCAGAGTAATATCTTAAAAGACAAAGAAAATAGATTATCTTCAAGACAATTCTTTTAATCTTTCCTTTTGCCATTTTCTATCTACAAAGAAACTCAAATAGTTGTTTGCAGTCTTTTCGTTTAAATTTTTAATTAAAAATGGTAATTAATCTTAATAGCATCCTAGTAAGCATAAATGAAGTATGTGGGGGGGGGGGGGGGCGTGCACACACACTCTCTTTTACCCCAAATTTAAATCCGTCGATGAACATTTTATATAAAATTATAAAAAAAATGATGTATCCATGTATTTTGTATAATGACATATCCATGTTCTGTACCAGTTTCAATGTTTCCTAATGTACAATCTTCAAGATATTAAAAAACCAATCTACCCATGATGGACAAAGACATCCTTAAACATAACTTTCAGTTAGAAGACATAATCTTATGTCTGATGGACAGAATCATGGAGCTAATACCCCATGGCAATGTACAAACAATTTACTAATACCCACTATTAATCTTGAGAAAATTAAGGCAACTTTCTTCAATTATGCAAATGAAATTTACATAGAACCTTTGGGTTAAACCATTGTATTTTGATTCAGAACTGTAATAAAGAGAACTAACAGATAAATAGTCCAAACAAAAATTTCCAAAGATAGAACAACAATGCATATTGTGTGTCATGCGCACAACATACAAACCTTAACCACACCATCATAGTCTGTGGACGCAAGATAGTTCTTGATATAGTTATTCCAGCAAACACAGCTGAGCTTTGATTTGTTTGACATCTCAACTACTGGATAATGGATATCGACAGAGTCATTCAAAAGTGTATTAAACTCAAAAATCTTTATTTTCTTTGATACCCCAGCAGCAGCAAAGTAATCCTCATCTCGATCAAAGCTCAGAGAGCAGATTACATTTGGAGGGTTGTTAAAATCTGTATTTCTCAGTACACCCCGAACTTCAAACTTACTATAACGAGCATACTTGCACAAACCATCAAAGAAGATTCCTAAAGGATCTGTTGGTTTCTGTTTTTCCTCATCTTGTTGAGCCACATACCAGTTCTCACAATTTCTTAATATCTCTTTGTCTGGGTGAGTTGCAGAGCCAGTTTCAGCAAGCTGGATTTTGGATCTCATAGAAAGGTACGCACTTTCAAGCTGGCATATATTTCTCTTCAAACTCAATTCATTTGCATTAGAGTTTGGAGATATTGGGGTTAATAATTCTGAACTCAACGGTTCTTTGTTAAAAGAGGTACTCTCTTTTTGACAACAGGAGTTGTTCTGCAAGCCAGACGAAACCAGGGATGTCCTTGAGTAGTACCTTCTTTCAACCTCCTCAATATCTGACTCCAAGCACCTGGTTTCTTCTACCAATTTGGAGGCATCCTTCTGCTTCTGCTCTTTTAATGAGATCAGGAAATGCAACAATAACTCTGATTCTGCATCATCCTGGTCAATATTTGATGACAAATCCTCACTATACACCTCCTGCAATCCATTAATCACTTCAGATTGCAGAATTTCCCTGTTGTGCACCAGAAGTTATAACTTTAGGAAATCACATTTACGTATAACTCAGATTTGAGATCCATAATATAAGGACTAGCAGCATATTTACTAAGACTTTCCTAATCCTGTGTGCAAGAATTGAAAAGAAAAAAAATTCAAAACTCATTTTGGACCATCCAACCAACTCGCTAGATTTTAGCACAAAAGGATATCTGTTGGAAACACTTAATAAAGCAGCATTTTATTCAAACCAACAGTAAGTAATATCAAAGGGGGAAATCCAATATCTCAGAGAGACTTCAACTCTAATTAGAATGGCTAGTCCAGAACTAATTTAAAAATAATAATAAGCAAAAGGAAAGAAAGAATATGCACATGTGATGACAATCAAAGTATCAAACACTTTCACAATCTAGATTAGAGTAATTTTATAACTTTATTATTCTTGATTCATACACTAAAGGTGTCTGCAGCTTTTGTTCTGCAGGAGAGACTTGGAAAGCAATTAACCAAGAAAAGTCCCCTGCACCCCGCGGGGGGGGGGGGGGGGTTGTATCCTGGTATACTGACCTTAGTAATGCTAAGCAAAGAATGTTAACATGCACAAGTGGCAATGGTTAGATATTTGAAGAATATAGACTCTGAGCATAAGTTGACATTGCAGGAGAAATCTGGGTAAATAGACCCATAAACAATGTTTAAAAGTATGTGCATAATTATCATACCATAACACATTGAATATCATATGACAGGAATGTGCACAAAAATTTTCATTTGTTTCTTCTCTAATATTGTTTTGTGCATATTCCTCTCATATGATATTCAATATGTAGTATTCTGTCCATATATTTAACACATCAAAGAAACAAATGAAGTCTTTATATCAGTTGTCTGTCAGAATACTTCCACATATATCAATTGAAAAGTGAATGTATAACTAAACTATGATAGCCATATTTATTTTGTTTTCAGGAGTGGGGTAGACAAGATTTCAGCTTACCTTGTTGTTGGACGTGATGATGGTTCAGGATGCAGCAACCAAAGACAAAATCCAGCTTCCTTAGGATTTTCTGCTAGGAAAACCGAAGGAAGAATCCTATGATGAAGATCTAACATTGCCGCAATATGCACTCTTTCAGAGTCAAAATGGCCAAGTAACTGAGAAAAATGACCTAAATTAATCAGCTGATGACTTGATGTTGGCTATCAAACTATTTCAAAGTAAGAATTGATTGAGAATTAAAATTTAGTCAAGATAATATAATAAGATTGTTCAAAGGTCTATCCAAACATATAATGGATCAAAATCAAATTGCTTTCAAATGTACCAAGTTTTTTTTTTTTTTTTTTTAAATTTAAGAAAGGGCCAGAACAGACCCAGAACACAGAAGCTACACTGAAATTGATCTTAACTAGGAGATCCTAAGCACATTGGCTAGGAGAAGCAAAGCCAAATCTCTTGGAGCTTCATTCACCGTTTGTAAACCTCTCGGACCTGAAAGGCTCATGTGATGAAATCCCACATTGGTTAGGCAAAGAGGTCTTGGGTGTTATATATATGAGTTTGCAAACCTCCCCTTACAAGCTAACTTTTGAGGTAAAGTTAGGTGGGTTCATATCAGAGCCTGCTTTGCTCTGGTCGGTGTGGGCCATGGATCTTGATTCTCTGTACGAGGACGTACATTTTAAAGTGATTGGGAATGATGAAGTCCCACATTGGTTAGGTAAAGAGGTCTTGGGTGTTATATATATGAGTTTGCAAACCTCCCCTTACAAGCTAACTTTTGAGGTGGAGTTAGGTGGGTTCATATCATCATAAATATCAGGAGGTCTACACATTGGTTACCCTCCCTGTAGACATGACAAATTTTAACTTCACAATCTCTTTTCAAAGCACGACGAGTAAAAACCATCAACTGGGAATCCATTGCATGGTCGTCTTCTTCCTTGATCAACCTTTGCACCAGAGCAAGGGAATCACTTTCAAGGATGGCTTTCCTGTACCCCAATTGCCATGCCATTTCCAGGCCTTGCAGAAAACCCCCACTATTTAATTTTACTGATTGAAAGGATTTCAACTAAATACCCACTCTATATTTTATTTCTTCATGAATGAGGCAGCGACTTAGTAAGTAAACAAAGAGGCAGCGGCTTAGTAAGCAAACAATTATAAATCAACAAGATAGTTAATGATAAGGGGCCAAGCGTAACAAATATAAATCCAGCATTCCTGGTGATTGACATTGAAGAAAACAAGGCGGAAAAAGATAAAATTGTTAGAGAGCATATACATAAAACCATTCTTGAGTCTCTACTCAATAGCTTAAACTTTTGAGAGAGTTGATCTTTGCCATGGTATTAGAGCTAATGATCAAAGGTTCAATCCTTACCGCCGCTCAAAATTAAAAAATTGTTCATACTTCAAGCCAAAGAAAAAAAAAAAAAAAACTTTCGTGTAAGGGGGTGTGTTAGAAAGAATATAATAGACAATGGTGTTAAGGAAACTATAAGCAGAAATGACAAGATACAATCAGCTTAAGTTTAGTCTGTGAAAAATGAATGTTTGTACACCATTGTTGTTAGTTGATGTCAGCTCTGTAGCATGATGGTAGTATGTTGCCGGTTTTTGAAAATTGACAGTTAACTCAAGATTCAGAATCCAGCATAAACCATGATAAAACATTACAAAGATATTCAAATTTAATTTTTACATGTATACTTGTTGACATAATTGACAGTTAATATGGATCAGATGATAAATTTTAATGTAACATTGAATATTGAACAATACAAATGTGGAAAAGTAGATGTGTAGGGCTGGAAACTGTTACTGTTGCTTCACTTGAGTGCAAACAAATTGTAACAAATTTAATCAAAGCAAACCTAAAATCTTGACCAATTTTAACATTAAAAAACAAAAAAAAATTGTTCATCATTAAACCCACATCAAACAATAGCAAAACATAGTTTGAAGTCAGCCTGAAATTAACTGAACTGCACATAGATTGTCTCATGGTTTTGTATTCAAGATAATCCAAAAAGCATGTTTGACTCTAAATAGGCTCAACAAGCAAAGGAATTTCCCTCTATAAGTTAATCTCAAGTTGAAATCAGATTGAAATAGCCATAAGCCTTCAGATCCAGAGGTACATCCTTCCTCTTTTAGGGAAAAGGTAGAGAGTAAGATTCTGAATTCACATGCCACTGAATGATATGTGTAAGCTACCATTCAAAACAGATGGAAACAAAAATTTTTTAAAAAAATTAAAAATCAACTATTCTTAATTTTCACAAAAACAATAATGCTAGAGAGCCATCTTGGGCCCCATCATATAGTGTGAATCAGGTTTCTAACACAAGTATTTCATATTCAGAAATATTTCCCAATTTTTTGAAAAGTCAACATCAAAAACGAATGAACCAAAATTGCACCAGCAAAAATGAGTGGACATTCATTATCTAGTCTACACACCTCGAAAAGAAGGACGCCCAGACAGTAGATATTTGATGATGTTGTGCAACCTCCTTCTGGACTTGTATACCACTTATCTTCCAATCTATCACTTACAGAAGTCAAAGTCCATTGCGATTGGCCTGCATTAGATATGTGAGGGATACTCGACATTCTTTGAATACCATCCATAGAAAGCTGGATATCTTCATCATATTCATTCAGTAAATCCTGTGATCCAATTGCATCAATTTTACTATCTCTAGGAGTTTGATGATATAAGTTAGATCTTGAAGATAACTGAGTCCAAACCCCAGAAACTCTCACATTCTCACTAAGTTTTTTTTTCTTTGACCACATATCAAGAGAGGGTAATTTTACCTGCTCTGACAGCCTTTTTCTAACCAAAGGATTCTCTAGGTGAACAAATTCAGAATTTACAACACTACCTAACATCTGTTTCTGAAAAGGTAACCCAAGGTACATGACCTGGTTAGATGGAAGCAATTTGATATAAGATGGGCGCAGGTGGTGCAATGCATCTCCCTGCAAGTGAGAGCTATCCACCAGATCCACAATTTTTCTAAATATATATAAGCGCTCAGCTTTGCTTGCTCTGTGGTGCCCAGCTTTCAACCACTCTCTCAAATTCACTCCATCACAATCAGGCCCACCAGTTCTTGGCATTGCAGTACTATAAGAAGAAGACTTTGCAGTTTTGGAACCAAAGCTCAGGGATACATTAGAATCCACCTGTGTACCAAAGCCAGCCTTCATCTGATTCTGGTCTCCAGACTCACCACACAAGCCATTGGGAGGTGGGCCTTTACATACAATACCCTTACCCTTTAAAGTATGTTTAACAAAAAACTCAGAAAATCCTGACTTGGATCTCATTTTAGTTTGTATAACTCCATGTCCATGAACATCAACTGGACCTCCTTTGTTTTCAGCAATTGTCAAGGGTTCGACAACATTGCTCTGATTATCACCGAGTGATTTTTTGGCCAACAACTCTGGAAAAGATGTAGACCCAGTATCCTCCCAGGCACTAGATGTTGCCTGAACACTGTTTCTGTACCCTACATCACTTAGCAAATTTCTCACTTTTGAATCAATAGCAAACTGATAAAGATGCTGCCAATGGTTCTGCCTATTTTGCATTCTCTCTCGATTGTTTGATGTACCAATATCTAAGCCAGAACCATTGTAACTTTGTACTGTCAACTCTTCAACCATGACACCAGCATCGTCCAAAAGCAGGCCAGATAGTGGATGTTCTGATGTAGTTACATGGTTGATGTTTTCAACTACATTCTTACCCAGTTGAATATCAACATATTCTTGAGGAGGGATTTGGGAGTATTCATTGGCAGTAGGTAAAAGTATTTCTTGGTGCTTCAACATTATGCAGCTTTCAGATTTTAGAGAATACTCATCCTCTTTATTCTGATGTTGTGCACCCTCTGCCAGCTCTAATGGCATTGCTTCATCAACCACTTCTTCATCCATGCTGTCAAAACTGACTTCATTCAATCAATCGTTATTCCATAGACTCTGGCACAAAGTCAACAATTACCATATAAACTACTCAGATGATATAGCTTTTTTCCTTGAAGGAACTTAAATAACAATAAGAAAATTTAATTGAGTAGGTATCAGATTTTTTTAAAATAAAAAATTTATATATTCGAATCACAGTTGCAAACACGATGATGGGGTCAAAATATGTTAATTGCAGGTTTAAAGAGTGAGATAGCAGTATATACGGAGAAGTTTCAATACGATAATGCGAACAATGAAACCTTTTAGCGGTAATTTAACCTCAAAATAAAAATTGATTCCCCCTAAAGCATTTAAATGCTACAGAAAATAAATATCTACCATGTATTGTTAATTGAACACGAAAAAATAAAAAACAATCGCAGATTATCATGTAACCGATAAAATTAACGAACGAAAGAAAAATACACGGCAATGCATCTTCTAATTGAAATAAATTGGGTAAGGCGGTGGAGCCATCCCAAACAACCCGAGCCACAACAACACTGAAGATGGCATGAGTAAGAAAGACTTACCTGGAAGAAGGCGATATGCTGCAAAATTCAGCGGCGTTTTCGCTGAGAAACTGAAAGGCTTTAATTGAATGGGAATTGTACAAAGACGGGCGTCTCTTCAGTCCGGCGGCAAGACGCTCTCAGACAAACCCAGCATGAAGAGATGATAACGGCGTCAGGGTCGGCTTCGGTTCGATCCCACCGGATAAAATCTTCTTCTTTAATGACGTTCATCGTACATCTTTTGAACCGCTTTCCTTTTTTTTACTTTTTTTTTTATTCCTTCAATCTACAAATCCCGTTATTTGGAAAAAAAAAGAAAAAGAAAAGAAAAGTCCCATTCTTCCCCAATTCGCGAATCTCGTTATTAAGGATAAGTTTTTTTTTAAAACACTTAATGTATTCTCAATTAGACACTAATCTTCTTCTTTCGAAACAGAAAAATGTTAAAGTAGATACGATTTCTTTCAATAAATTCTTTTAACTCTCAAGTTATTTTTATTTTTATTTTAATAAAATTATATAAATAATTATAAATGTATCATTTTTTATATCAAAAATCAAATCATATTTATTTTATTGAAAATGCATTACCAAATCTGTTCACTCAATCTTATTTTTTATTGTGTATAAACATGATACATTAAAAACATGAGAAATAATAATTTTTTATGTTGAACTTTTCGCGCAATTTATTTTACCTTTAATTAACATGGAACATGGAAATTGCAGTACAAAGAAATTTGGACAATAATCAAATCAGACCTTTTCAAAAATTTAGTTTTGCTTTGATGGAGTCTAATATGATTACAAATGTTGTTTAGTTGGTAAAAATAAAGTAAAGAGGTTAGGTTGATTTGACGATGTCAAAAGAAAAGCAGTTACTTTATTCTGCTATTAATTCTATTCTTATTGAATTTTGATACAGAAAGCACCTAATCACACATCACACTGTTAATTGATTATGTGGAACCCAAATATTCTGCGTCAAAAATTTCTTAAGAATAGCAATAAATAGGTTATTTACTAATTACTAATGACATTATATCAATTGTTATGGCTGCAATTTCCTAAATAGTCTATCTTTTATGTGAATTTTAGCATGCAATATATTGTCACATAACTAGAAATTATATAAATTGTGTATATTTAAATTATGGATCCAAATCTCTTATTTATGAAAATTCAAAGGTAGGAGATATAATAAATAATATAAAATTAAGAAAAAAGTTAAAAAAGAAAGGATATCCTGAAGCTATTTTTAAATATAAATTAAAAAATAAATAAAAATATCATTAACATAAAATTAATGAAAATAAGGAATCAAATTCCTCAATTATTGTTTTATGTATTACCCGACTTATAAGAGAACTTCAATGCATCACGTAATTATCGGAACAAATAGATTTTTCATGTTTTCTTTTTCTGACTGCTTCTTCCCAACTAAAAAATATAAGTAAATGGCAATGAAAAGTCCACGTAAATCCAGTTTGGAACACTACACGCGCAACGCAGCAGGCGATCATGGTCCCCTCACGTGGCCCCGCTTGTCTGTGATATTTTGATATTTTCTTGTGTCTGTGATCCCGTCTGGTCAGGCGTGTTACTGTATAGTTATGGCCTTCACGGTTGCTCTTTTGCCACGTCATGATGAGCCCAAAAAAGCAAATGCCTATGCTGCGCAGCTGAGTCATGCCTTCTACTTTGTTTTATATTTTAATTTTTTTTGAAGATATTTAAATTTTTCACAAAAGAATTGCGTTACTGACTTTAAAATGTTTTTTTCACGTCCAACCGACATTAATTTTTACACTACACCAATTATACTTTTTTAATGAAATATTATATAAATTATTTAATCAGAGTTTTAATCTAAAATATATTTCAGATTGAATTGATTTTTAAAAAACGGTATTTCCATTTTTTAAAAACAGGGCCGCAATAGCTATAACACTGAAAAAGGTCGCCACGAACTTTGTTTTATCGAGCCCAATTTTCGGGTTTTTCAATTTCGTATTTTCTTTTCCTCCGTTCTCTGCAGAAACCTCGAGCATCGCCCGAAGCAACCTACTGTTCAGAACGCCTGAACCCATTGGTCGTTATTAGCCCGTCATCAAGTTCTTTCATCTTCGTTAGTGTCTTCTGACAGCGGCTGCCAAAGATGCATACCCTACGTTAGGGTACCTGACTTGGAAGGACACCGAGGTGAAGCTTCTTCGATTAAGAACAAAACCCCAGCTCCAATTCAAATTACAGCGGAACAGATTCTTCGCGAGGCTGGAGAGCATCGAGAGGCTGAAATCCGCCCTCTCAAACAGAAGATTACTGATTCCACTTAACTTGCCGAGCATCGTCTTCGCAAGCGCAAAGAGTTAGAGGATTTAATTAGGCGGGTTCGATGGAACATAAGCGTCTGGATCAAGTATGCTTAGTGGGCAGAGTCGCAGAAGGAGTTCTAACGTGCTCACTCTGTTTGGGAAAGAGCCGTAGAGGTGGACTACACAAGCCACGTCCTCTGGCTTAAGTATGCCGAGGTAGAAATGAAGAACAAGTTCATATATCACGCCAGGAATGTTTGGGACCAGGCAGTTACTCTTTTGCCGAGAGTTGATCAGTTATGTATAAATACATTCATATGGAGGAGATGCTTGGGAATGTGGCTGGTGCAAGGCAAATTTTTGAGAGATGGATGAGTTGGATGACTGACCACCAGGGATGGCTCTCTTACATCAAGTTTGAGCTCAGGTACAGTGAAATTGAGCCAGCTAGAGGGATCGTCGAGCGATTTGTGCAGTGCCATCGAAAGGTTGGGGCTTGGTTACGCTATGCCCAGTTTGAGATGAAGAATGGGGACGTGGTAAAGGCAAGGAATGTTTATAAGAGAGCAGTGGAGAAGTTAGCAGATGACGAGGAAGCAGAGCAGCTTTTTGTTGCATTTGCTGAGTTTGAGGAAAGATGTAAAGAAACAGAGCGTGCAAGGTTTGTATATAAATTCGCCCTTGATCATATTCCCAAGGGAAGGGCAGAAGATTTGTGTAGGAAGTTTGTGGCCTTTGAAAAGCAGTATGGGGACAGGGAAGGGATTGAAGATGCCATTGTTGGGAAGAGAAGGTTTCAGTATGAGGATGAAATGAGAAAAAATCCCTTGAACTATGATACCTGGTTTGACTATATAAGGTTAGAAGAAAGTGTGGGAAAGAAAGAAAGAGTAAGGGAGGTGTACGAGAGAGCGATTGCCAATGTTCCTCCAGCTGAGGAGAAGCGATACTGGCAGCGCTATATCTATTTGTGGTACGATTTGTCTAATTTCCATTTCCATTATATTTATTTGTCTGTACTTTTCTTCCTAACATTTCATCATGTCTATACATAACTTAGGATTAATTATGCAGTCTACGAAGACCTTGATGCTGGAGATATGGAGCGAACAAGAGATGTATTTAGGTATCCTGTCATTGCTGTACTTGAGGTAAGGAAAATGATGTCCATATTGAACTTGCTTTAAAGGTTACTATTATGGGAAAATTTCCATTTTATTTGTCAATTTGTTAACAAGCTGTTTAAAAATTGGAAGAGATTAGAAATTGCGACTCCTTAATGCCGTTGTTGTCTTAGTGTTTGGGCATGCTTTTGCAAAATCTTGTCTGTCGCTTCCCAATTCGGTATCTTCGTTCTTGATAAATATTCAAGACTTCTTATCATAATGTAATTTTTCAACAAAGTGAACGTTGCTGCACCCAGTGAATACCAGTGGGGGAACTTTTTGTATTTTGTTATACTGATCCTCTCTTAGTCTTGAAAAGTTTAAACCAATTCCCTCACGCAGAATGCTGCTATGGTGAATGTAAACTGATTGCAAATAACTAATGTCACTTTCCTACTGGATTTTAGCTGTACCGTTTTGTTTGTTTGTTGCATTAGTAAGCTCGATATGAGGAGTACTGAATACTGAAGGTTTTAACTTGATGTGGACTTAAATAATTTGCAATATTGAATAGGTAAGATGAAATTTATTAGTTCTCTGCTTTATTAGAATTTCTTGTCTTGTACTTCACCCATATTGAGGAGGGTTCTCTTCGTTGCATAGTCTTCGGGTAGAGTATGGAGTTGTGTTTTACCCCAAGATTCATTCTCTGGATTGGCAAGCATGAAATAATCACTCTCCAGCCTACATTATCTCCGTCTACATTCTATGTTTGAATTTCCATTCTCAAGGGTGCATCCAAGGGGAGCTGTAACAGACTAATGAATTGGATTCAACATGTTGATCTGCTGTATGAAGTAGTGTAATCATCTGTTGATTAGTAATGGAACAGGTATAGTATAACAGAAGTGTTTAGTACCCTGTATATGTAGGCTCACTTACAATTTGCTGTATGATTTAGTTTAGGGCGTATAAAATTCAGTCATAAGATTTCTGATTACAATGTGGAAAGATATTCTTTTTAGTCTTGTGTAAAATGGCTCTTTACAAGAGATTATGTAGTGTACGATTCGCTATAGCAATCACAGATTTTTTTAATTTCTTATTGCATGAGTAGATTTGTCCTGTTGACACAGCTGATGTTTCTTGAGGCTTGAATTCTTTAGGGAGTGTCTCAAACTCATTCCTCACCATAAGTTCTCATTAGCAAAATTATGGCTTCTAGCAGCCCAGTTTGAAATACATCAACTGAATCTCACAGCTGCTTGTCAGATATTGGGAAATGCAATTGGAAAAGCTCCTAAAGATAAGGTAATGTATATGTAGATTCAAATATTTTTCATGTTTTTCCATTGCAACATCTCATAGAGTTTTGCTTTTGTGACTACAGATTTTTAAGAAATATGTAGAGATAGAATCATAGAACTGCAGCTTGGTAATATAGATCAGTGCAGAAAACTATATGAGAAGTATTTGGAGTGGTCGCCTGAAAATTGCTATGCATGGACCAAGTATGCAGAATTGGAGAGATCTCTATGAGAGACTGATCGAGCTAGAGCGATATTTGAGCTTGCAATTGCCCAACCAGCATTGGATATGCCTGAGCTATCATGGAAGGTAAGTATAGGATATATATCTCATCTGAGTTATAGTCATGACATACTCACATTTAATTGTCTGATTTTTACCTGTGACTTGTACTCTTTCTCCTCAGTTTAGCTCTATACTTCTATATCAGAGCAAATTTTAACCCAATCGTGGCATCCTGTTGTTACCTTGGCTTATTAATTCCTTAACTAGTATCTAGGCAAGATTTTATTCTGAGAATGATCAAAGGGACAGTTCAATTCATTGTTGACCTCTCATTGGAGAGATGTCTCAGTTTGGATGAGTTCAACCTTGCATGCTTTTTAGGTTCTGCCTTTCATCTCTCTTTTTGTTTTCTTTTGTTATTCCTTCTCACTCCTCGGCTTTGATAGTGTCCTTTCAATGCATAACTCATGTAAGATAATAACTTCATGTACAATGGTCATAGTATAACTAGATTTTTGTGTATACAAAACCAGCATACATTGACTTTGGGATTGCCGAGGGTGAGTTTGAGAGAACAAGAGCGCTCTGTGGGAGACTTCTTGATCGTACAAAGCACTATGGATTAGGGCATTAGCTATAAATGTGGAACTTGGCAAATGATGATGTCCAAGCTTATCAACATGAACAAAAGATGCAATGCATTCAGCATGCTAGAAGTACATGATCTCACCACTGTACTGTTGTAAATATTGATTCTGATTGTTTCACTTTCAGCTGAAGTGAAAAATTTTCAGATTTCTCCTTATCTTTCTTTTTGTACCTGCTTCAGGGGTGTTTGAGAAAGCTGTTAACTACTTTAGATCGTCCGCACCTGAGTTGAAGGAAGAAAGGGCTACGCTATTGGAGGAGTGGCTCAACATGGAGGCTTCTTTTGGTGAGCTGGGTGATGTTAGCCTCGTCCGGTCTAAACTGCCTAAAAAGCTCAAGCAGAGAAGGCCACTACAAACTGAAGAAGATGACCCTACTGGGTATGTGACTAACTTATTGTTCCATCCATTGAATGGTCCCCTGGATTTTCATTGCTACGTGTTCGTTTGGAGCATACAAGTAAATAGCAAACAACATTGTCAGAGCTCTCCATCTCAAACTGTACTGCTGCAAGCAGTTTGTTGGGGTATTTGAGTTGCTAAACTCTTGCATTGTTGGGTATTACTTTATGTGTGGGCAATTAGCGTCTTGATGGGTTTTATAACCCATGATAATACTTCTAATAGAGTAGTATCACTGCTGTGACAAGCATGAGTTGGCATTGTGCATGTTGACAAGCACATTAGTTGTCTATACAGTCTGTTAGTATTTAACCGTTAACCATCTCTCTGTATTCTATATGCTCAGACCTTTATTTGTATTCTTACTTCATTTTTGTCTAAATTTGAATTGGCAGATTTGAAGAATACATCGATTATTTATTTCCAGAGGCAACCCAGACAACCAATCTCAGGATCTTGGAAGCTGCTTACAAGTGGAAGAAGCAAAAGTTATCTTCTGCTGAGGATTAACAAAATTTTGCATCTATTCTGCTTCTGGCATGTATATAGGGGTGAGTTTTCTTTTTGTGGTTTAATAGGCAAAAGCAGCACCTTCATCTGTGCATTTAATAGTTTCGCTTGAAACGTTATTTGAATAGATCCTGAGTGTAGTCTTACGAGTGAAAGTCTCTGTACAGCTTTTTGGCTTTCGTACCATGAAATCATTTGTTGATTGCAGATAGTGTACTTCTGATTTAGAAATGCAATTATACAAAATTACAAATGTCACCATCTACTGCATTTTGCTTGGTGAAGTCTAGTCCTTACTCTGAGCGGGTGTTCAACTTTGTAGTGAACGTGCAAAGCCCGTTGCTAATGGGTTGAGAAGTATGTTTGATGAAGGTAAAAGTTCATTTCTCCTGTAAATTTGTCTACTTGACAATTCTACTCCGTTCCAATTTTCCGTAGTTTTTGCCATCAATTAGTCAGATTATTGCTAATGCTTGTGGACCTGTCCCTATCTTATGGGGTATCATTTACCCTATATGTTACTGTTTTCCACATTGTTGGACTGGTTCGTAAGCAAAACCTGTAAATGACTTGTTTGTTAAGGCCGTTTGTGTTTGACGTGGAGTGGCCATTACGAAATTGTTCGTTTAACTTTTTCTTGCGCCCTGATTGATTGCCGATGAATAAGCTCATTACGTCCAAAGAAACAAAGTCACCTCCTAATATATTAGAGTCAGGTATTCTGTCATCATTCCTACATTAGGGGAGTTTAAAAAGAAATTTAGATAGAGAGTTGAGAGTCAAGGCACATGTAGTTGTGTCTACTATCGATCTATCGCAGACCCAATCTATATTAAGAATTTTTCAAAACATTGACGAGTCACGGGGTTGATGCCCCTATCTTACAAAAAGTTTGCTTCAGCCAAAAAGATAAGTGTTCACTTTCCGCAGCTTCACATACAATATTCGTTTAGTTGTATTTAAAATGTTCAATTTTTCTGCTTTCTAAACAACTAACAGCCGTGGCGTTCCCAAGCTTAGATTTCACTTGAGACGTGAGCCCAATATTTCATGGTTGAAATGAAATTTGAATGACTTAGATTTCTACGTGTAATTCATTATTCACAGAAAAACAAATTGTAAATAATGAATTACACTTGTTTTTCTGTGAATAATGAATTACATGAAGAAATCAAAGTCATTCAAATAATGCTCGATACATGTGACTTATTACAGATAATTGCACAATATCAATTACGACCTGCTCCTTTGATAAATATAATATAATTTGTGTAATAAAAAGACGCATATCCAGCACTATTCAAAATCTTTTGCCACCCGTACTCTATTGAATCTGTATTATACTGGTTGAACCAATTTCATCTTATTTGATCGTTGTTTTTTGCTGTGTTCAAATGACAGCTCACGTCTTCAGAACTCGACCAAATTTGCGCGGGAAATTAGCCCACGTGGGGCCGTAACGTGGGGTTGAACAACTGCATTTAAGAAATCTGGACGCTTTCGTATCGCGCTTTTATTAAGGCTCCTGGGAACCAGAATTTCAAATTGTCGTCTGTCCACTTTGTGGTTCTCGCCAGTAATAATCTCAAGACTAAAACATTCTTTTGATTCCTCAAAGATGAACAAACTTTTAATTTAGTCTTTCATTATTAAATTTTTCTATTTTGATCCTCCAGAGATCAATTAACTTCTATTTTAGTCCCTCATTGTTAAAAATTCCTAATTAAGTCCTCCAAAGATTGAAATTGATATCAATCAAGTCCCTCAATTTGGATGATTGCTGACAAAGTCAAAATTGCTGACGTGGCATGATGATGTGGCAAAAATGCTGACGTGTCATGCTGATGTGGCAGAATTTAGATGACGTGGCATGCTGACAATGCAAAAGTTGCTGACGTGGCATGGCATTGGCTGACGTGGCATGGTGACGTGGCTGAATTTGGATGACGTGGTATGTGATGTCAGCAGCCACGTCAGCATTTTTTGCCACATCATCATGCCATGTCAGCAATTTTGACTTTGTCAACAATCATCTAAATTGAGGGACTTGATTCATATCAATTTCAATCTTTGGAAGACTTAATTAGGAATTTTTAACAATGAAGGACTAAAATAGAAGTTAATTGATCTTTGAAGGACCAAAATAAAAAAATTTAACAGTGAAGGACAAAATTAGAAGTTTGTTCATCTTTAAGGGACCAAAAGAAGGTTTTAGTCTAATCTCAATAATCGAAGGGTATTTTTTCCGCAAAAAGCGACAACGTTCCCACCTCATGAGAACTGAGAAGGACAAGCACGAAAATGACATACCAATTATTACAATTTTTTTAATTTCAAAATTTTTTGTCCCTCTACTGCACGATTTTGGCTCCCCATTTTTCTTTTCTTTTATCAAATCTGTTGGGTGAAATCGAGCCCCATTCCCAGGTAGTGTAACCGCTTTCCTTTTCTATCTTACCAGAATGGGTAAATTACATTGGTTTTGGATTCATTATTACTGCATGATTTGCTTCATTCACATTCGTCAAACAAATTGCCAATTCTGATTTGCATGAGAAGGGAATTGGTGAATCTGGATTAATTCATGTGATCAAATCTGGATTAATTCTAAATCTGATTATATGCCCAAATCGTAGAATTCCGACATCCTGAATCGTTGATTTGTTGGGCGAACGTACAGGTTTTCAGCCTTTTGTTTGTTCTTTCGGTGTGCATGGAATTTGTGCCATTTAATTGTGCCGTTACTCAAACTGAGAATTTTTGTGATATTTTTTCAGAACTTACGATGCCCTTACAATCTTAATTATTGATTCTTTTTCATTATATGGGAATTTTTATTGTTGATTTTGATTAGATTCATGTCTGTATCAAGTAGGCTGATTAAAATTCAAGGCTTGAAAATTACGTTCATGGCATCTTACTTTCCATTGAATGCCTTAAAAAAAGTCAAAAAGTTTTGTCCCACCGTTTCACGAACTGTGGGGATAGTCGTAAATTTTATGGATATTTTTATTTAATTTATAAGATTTAATAAATATTTAATATAATATAATTTAATTCATGATAATAATTTAAATATATAAAAAAAAATTTCCGCTTTCCATGTTCTATAAACAACTGACTTTGTGTATTCCTATTTATTAAGCCATTAGATGTTCCGACAGCTGGAAAGACACTCTCGGTTGCAGTGTTTTTTTCTACTTGGGTTTTGTATGTGGAATTTCAGTATGTTTTTGCTTGGGAATGGGGGCTGTCAACTGTGTTAGCCTGAATTAGATAAATAGATTGGATGAATTAGAAGAAAATGTAATAAAATAAAAAGCTAAGCCGTTTGAACTTTGACTTTAGAACATGGTTGTTCAAATTCTGCATGTGGCAGCTGACCCTTAACATGCCCAAAACTAAATCACACCTCTCAACTGACAATTGGACCGCTAATTCTGGTGGGCCACCGTTAACATCATCATGCACATCCCCACAGCACTTGGAAGAGAATAAAAGGTAACTAGTTACCTATATATGTACGTTTCGGCCACCTTGAGTGCTCCAATTCGAGACCCCAGCTTAATCAAAGCCTTTGTTTGCTGTACTTTTTGTTACATGATAAAGACCTGTTATTAGGACTGTGGACTCTGGTAGCTAAGCTATACTAAATATAACCATATTTTCATATAAAATTGCAATGAATGACAGTGGTAGCTACTTTCTGTTAGTGTCATGATTTTTTGAATCTTTTAATTTACTTATTTATTTTAATTTTAATAATTTTCTTTTAATTTTTTATAATTTAATATATAAATTTTTTTTATTACATTTTTAATTTTTTATCTATATTTCTCTTTTACTTTCATATCATCTCAATTTATAATGTTATACCTTTGTTTTTAAAATACTAGGATTGCTGGAATGGCACTGTGCTGCTCGCATTGGCATGTGCATACAACGACATTTCAATCCTGTCCGTTAGTTTGTCATTGATGTCTCTTCATATTTCTCAATTTCAGAACACCTAATCGTTTGTGCAGAAAATGTGGAGTTCATTGCTTTGCATGTTCTTTTCAACGTATTATTACTGAGACTCCTGAAGTTAAAGAGGATGATGAAGCACCGCTGGAGAGAGTTAACCAAGTCCTTTGGGAGTGCAGTTGGTCCCGAAAAAGCCGAAGAACTGAAAAGGACCAATACGGGTGCGGATTCTCTCTTGTGAAAATAATTATGCCATGCATGAATCTCCGAACACCTTTGCTATTCCATTTCATTTTGATATAGGCATTTTTCAATTCTAGGCATATCATGATTTTGCGATTCCATTATTTTGTAGACATTATAAACAACCACACAAGAATCTTGAAGCTTATTAAGAATGAAGACCAAACCAAAAATGATGGGAACCCTGAAGACTCTAGAAGGCAGACGGAACTTATGGGGCTCATCGAGGACTTCTACAAACAGTACCAGGCGCTCTATACGCTATACGATCGTCTTACTGGAGAGTATGGGAGATTAGTTCCTTGCAGAATAGAGAGGAGCACTTCTTCTTTGTCTTCCTCAAGCTCAGACTCAGAGTACTTTTCCTCAGAGGAAGTAGACAGTATTAAACTTGAAATAGGTAATGCAGAGGTTATCAACAAAACCCCGAAGAAGCATGCAGATAAGAAAGAAAGGAAGCGTTCTGCTCCTGCTATTGCGAACGAAATTCTTGACACTCAAGCATCAACTCAGCTGAAGGAGTTAGAGGAGCGGTTAAATTTTCAAAAGGAGGAGTTGGAGAGCTTGAGCAAACTGAAGAGGGTTCTAGAAGTTGAAGTTGAAGGCAAAATAACTGAAGCAAAACAGCTGAGCGCCAAAAATACCGTGCTGCATGCTCGAATTCTGGAGCTTGAATTGTTGCTGAAAGAGAAAGCAGGGGAAGCAGCTGGCTTGCAGGTGAAACTCAAGAACAATGAGAACCATGCAATGTCTAATATTGCAGAGTTAAAGGCACAAATAAAAAATCTGGAACAGGAAGTCATATCCCTGCGGACCCAGAAAGGTGAAATGGAAAAAAAGATAATTAGTAATAAAAATGAGGCTTTCAGCCAAAAGAAGGGCTTGACGGAACAGCTTGATGGTATGCAGCAAAATTTAGATTCCCTGCAAAACCAGAACAAAGAATTAGAAGCTAAGCTGGAAGAAAACAGGGAAGAGACTTCGCAACAGCTGATTCAGATAGAAGATTTGAAGGAAAAGTTGGCTGAGAAGACTTCAGTTGAAGAGAAAATGCTGGAAGAGAAAGACCATCTTATTGGAAGAATAAAGGACCTGGAACTGGAAGTGAATTCTCAATGCAATCACATAGAGGAATTAGAAGAGCAGTTGAGAGGTAAAGGCTATGAGATTGATCGGCTGGCAGAAGAAAACAAATCCCTGCAAGATAGAAATGTTGAACTAAAAAAAGCAATGAAACACACAGGGGAAGAGCTCTCTGCTTTTATGATGGAGCATGACACTGGTAAAAACGGAGCTTCCACACCGGCCGTGGCTTTAACAGCAGAAGTTAATGATCTGAGACTAGAATTAGACTCTTTGCAGGAACAGAAAAGCAAGCTGGAAATAGAAAATGAGAGAGGAAAAAAGGAATATTCAGAGAGTCTAGCAAAGATGGAACATCTAAATAGCAAATTAGCAAGCAAGATTGCTGATCAAGAGAGAGTCATAAAGGAGCAGGCAGAAACCGTTGAACAAGTAAATGCGGAGTATAAACAAGCGAAAAGTTTGACCAAGAATTTCAGGTTGAATCGGCAATTCGTAGAAAGGAGAATGGTTGAACTGGCAGAGGAGTTCCGAAAGAAACTGGAAGATAGCATTCGCCTATTGTACCGGAGAATTCATGTAGCAGAACTGATGCATAATGAGAACAAAGATGGTTTAAAATTGGCAAAGGAAAGGTACGAGCAAGAAATCAGAAAGCTTGAAGAGAAAACTGCAAGTTATGAAGATGAAGTAAGGAAGAAGGGTATTACGAGGGTGACAACAATGGAAATTCAAAATGGGTTAGACATGGGTGCGTTAGACTTTGCCGCAGTGAAGCTTGAGGAACAAACAGAGTGTTTGTTGAGCCGCATTTCGAAAATGGTAGGCGAGGTTGAGTTTGCTAAGGATTGGATAAAGAGAAGGAAAGGCGAGGTGGTCCAAATTGAACAACTGAAGAACAACGTGGATTGCCTCACTACGTTGCTGGATGATAGAGAAGCGCAGGAATTCTTGCTGAGGGAGAAGGTGTGGAAATTAGAAGCGAGGGTGAGCAAGGAAGGAGGAGAGAAGCTGAATCTGACGAAAGCGGTGAGTCAGCTTGAGAATAGAGTGGGAAAATTGGAGAAAACCCTGAAAGAGAAGGACGAGGAGTTGATTAGCCTAGGGGAGAAGAAGAGGGAAGCAATAAGGCAGTTGTGTATTCTGGTTGAATATCATCGCAACCGATGTGACTATCTAAAGGATTTGATCACAAAGACGAGGCTGATCAACGGGACAAGAGCTTAAAACGTCACTGCTCTGTCATTGAAAGGGAGATATATAGAGAAGGACAACGAGAAAATACATCTTTTTTGTTCTTCCACGTTATTTTCCCTCCCAAAACCTTATCCTTCTGTTTCTGTCCTTTGCTTAGGTGCGCAAGGTTGTCATCATCTGGTAACCATACATGCGAAGGACTGTTTGGCCAGCGCCTTTATTATTGGCTAAAATATATAAACGTCCCAATACAACATTTTCAATATTCATATTTTCTATGCCTGGTGATGTCCTTTCTGGGATCCAAGTTGTTCTGAATTCTGATGTATCCTGGTATACAGTATCGAACCATTTATTTATTCAATGCCGAAATTCAAATGGGATCTTTTATTCATTGTTTGCTCTAAAAATGCTTTCAAATAGATCAGTCATTTAATTTAGCCTTTGTGTGTTTTTTAATGTGAAAATTGACATTTTGTAATAATCGCTTAAATGAGGGGAAAAAATGCAATACAAGATCTATTGGTAGTGCTTGAAACTAAGGTCTGTATCGCATCCAAAAAGAAAATTAAAGTCCGTAAATGATAAGCACGAGTAGTGGAGGTCAAAAGTAACTTTGACGGGCATAATTACCTTTGGACAGAAATAACACTCCCATTGATTCTGTCCCAAAAAAATCCTCAATCGCGCAGTATTAATTTGCATGCTACAAACAGTATATTTTTACCCTTTTTCCGTATTCAAAGTAGCCAGGTAGAATTGTATTTCTGTTCGTTATTTTGTTGTAATATCTTGTCTGATTGCTGGGCTTTCTAAATCCTAATGTGACTGTTTGGTAGGTTTCATTCTCACATTTATCTTTTGTGAAACAAAATCACGTCAAGTTTCCCAAACTTCTAACAATGATACATGGGCTTTATGTCATTATTCTTGGAAACAAGATACTATATACATATCTGTACTGGTGTGAACGTAGCACATTTCCACATTGTATATAAAACTATATTTTTCTTGATAACTACTTTATCTTTTTAAAGTTGGATTGTTTTTATGTCAATTTTCGAATAGATGATTTTGCATCTGAGGCACTATTTATAATTATTTAATAAACTCATAATCAGCATATCTTTTTACAGGAAATCTGTAGTTTTTTTTTTATTTTTTTACAACGACAACGCAAATGTTAAATCTATGAACTTCTTGTAAGTAATCACAAATATTTACCATTAGCCGAATCTGATGATTTACTTAGTAAAATGCTTGTAGAAAAGAAAAAAGACTTCTTAAAATGCTTCTATTTTTCTTCCTTAAATATTTTCTACTACCATTGTAAGACATTCATTAGGAAGTGCTTATGATTAATTTGTCCTAAAATTGGCAGCCCCACCACCAATGTACGACAAAGCCTACAGCATTTTATCATTTGACTTGAAATTCCAGCCTGAGACAGCACTTAAGAAGGCCGTGCAGTTACGTTACATGCAGGAACCTGTGCCATACGAAGCTCAACATAGATGTCCATGGAATCATATGGTGGTCCTTTCTGGCAATTGAATGCCTACTGATGATATTAGTTCTATTTTAAACAGTCCACATCTTTTTAATTATTTATTCGATTTAAAAAACGACACCAAAAAGGCATGAAATTTTTAAATATAGCGGAAAAAAAAGATTTACAAGTCTCATAGAGTTGTTCGGTGCTTGCCCTGTCACCACAAACAATGAGCCGCCTTTTTGCTATGACATCGACGCCTCGAGAAATTACTCACATCGTGGCATGTTGGTAATAAATTGGGAAACGAGGGGTAAATGTCCAAAAAGCAATCCAAAGATTCCGTCCCTGAAATTTGATGCTGCAGAGCGGTGGCAGAGCGCTCTAATCCGAACAAAACCACTTTTGCATTCAAATTTTTAATTACATTTTTAATTTTATATAAACATGGCTCTCTGACTCCCTCACATTTATTGAAGAGTTACTCTCGTCCTATCTCTCTTCCTTCTTTTCGTTTCTCTCCAAGTTTGATCTCCTCTGGTTCCAGTTCCAGGATCTCGTTCTCGCTCTGACTTTCAGGTAACTGCGAATTTCCTTTCTCAGACTTTCGTGTCTTGAAGTTTTGGTCCTCCAGTGCTTCGTTGTTCGTTCTGAGTTGAATTCCTGGAGATGACCTTCTAGCTTCGAAGTTCGTAGGCTCACAGTTCTTATAGTTGTGGTGAATTATTTCAGTTCCGCTCTCTCCAACCTTCGCTTTTGAATTCGACGATCAGATCAAGTTCTTTTGTTGCAAACTGAAATTCATGCTTGAATTTACTTCCCTTGTTCTTTTCTACTGTCCTTTGATTCTTCTGTATTTAGTATTTACCTCGGTTGTTTTCTGCAGTTGCATGTGGTTTTGGAGGTGTTTCATATATATCTCCTGATATAAATAGCCTCATCCTTGATTTGGTTGATTATGTTCTTTGCTATATTTTGGATTTAAAGAAAAAAATAGCTTAGATATTGTTAGACCTGAATGAAAACTGAAGTTGCCATTCAATTTCAATGTATTTGATCATCTTTATCATCATCAGTAAATAGACTGAAGCTGAATTGTCTTATTTTTTATTATAGATTTGCTGTATCTTTGTAATTTTATTCCCTACCTGCTGCGAGTTTGCCTTTCGGACCTTTTACAAATAGCTTCTCAGGAAAGAGTGGGAGGGAAAGTGAAAGCCTATCTGAGGTATGTAGTTTTCCTTGTCGGATTTGAGTACAAATGGATGTATTAGAATTACTGATTCAGATGACTTACTAGAAATTCAAACTGCAAGATAGAGATTATTATCTATTTTCTCCCACTCTCTTTCCAGCACAGATGTAATTTCTCGCTTGCTAACATTTTTTTGTTCTTTTACCTGGTTAATTGTGACCGATGGTTTTTTTTTATTCTGTCTCGTTTGAATACCAATCAGCTTCTGGGAGATTCCCAGGTTCGTTGACGTGGTGCCGGATTAGAATTGTTGGCGCCTAGCGACTCTATCCTTTTTCTTTTTTTTTTTTTCTCCCTTCGTTTTATAGTATTAATCTCTTATTTTAATTACGCTGTTGTCAAAAATTGAATCTGTATATAGAAAAGTTGAATTAGCATTAGGCCATTTACAATTGGTTAGTAACATATATTCTGGAAACTAGAGCAATCAAATTTGGTTCAGTGATGATGGCAGTTGCGTGGGTTCCTTTATCGACAGATGGAGAACCCAGATATTTACAGTATCTTCTCTTTCTCATTCTCGCATTCTCTATTTTCCCTCCTCCATAAAGAACCCAAATTCTGTGGCGTATAAGCCATCTGAACCAAAAACCCTTCATGGAAGTGCACTGATATTGATAGACTAATCAACGATGTCACTTATTACTTTTATATTTAAAAAGGAAAGGAGAAACGCAAGTTCTCTTGCGACATTCAATAAGCATCCCACCTGCCAGTTGTTTTGTAAAGATAATCTTTAACCTCTTACTGTTATAACAACAATGATAAATCACATTGTTATTATACAAATAAAGAAATTTTCATTCAAAAATCTTAATACCTACCTAAATGAATAGTTCTGCTATCTTCTGTTATCTAGAAAATTCTAACAGAACAAGGTATTTCAAATTTTCAGCTCCTGACCTACCTGGGATGAGAATGGAGATCTGATTATCTTGAAGGGAAACTGCTAAGATTGAAAACCTGTAGACAAGATGGTGAAACATCGCTTGAGAGAGTCAATAAAATCTTTATTTGGAAGTCATATTGACCCTGAAAAGGAAGAGCAACTGCAGGGAGCTAAAACAGGTATGATCTCTGTCCAAAATTACACAGATGCCATCATGACTATTGAAAATTGACACCATGGAATATAATGATGAATAATTTGTATGATTTATGTCTATCAACTTATGATGATCAAATAAAATGATTAGTTGTTTTCTTCTTTTCCCACAGAAATTGAAGACAAAGTGAAAAGGATACTTAAGCTTATCAGAGATGACAATCTTGAAGAGGATGGGACCTCTGTAGAACTTTCTAAGAAGGAACCGCTCGTTAAACTTATTGAGGACTTCCACAATCAATACCAATCACTCTATGAACGTTATGACCATATAACAGGAGAGTTGAGGAAAAAGATTCATAGCAAGCGAGAAAAGGAGAGCTCTTCATCTAGCTCAGACTCAGATTCAGATAATTCTGCCAATGACAAACACAGAAAAAATGGAAAGCTGGAAGGTGAATTCCAGAATATTGTTGACGGCAACAAGCAAGAACATGAAATGGCACGTGCAGAAGTTGCTGAATTAAATCAGAAGCTGACAAGTACGAATCAAGAGAAGGAGGATCTTAATTCAAAATATCTTGAAGCATTGAGCAAGATACAAGAAGCAGACAAAATCAACCTGGATTTGAAAACTGATGCTGAAACTTTAAGTATTCAAAGATCAAAACTTCTGGTTGAGAATGATGAACTAAACAAGCAACTGGACATTGCTGGTAAGATGGAAGCTGAATTGAATCAAAGATTGGAAGACATGCAGAGAGAAAAAGAGAATTTGAACTTGGAGAAAGAGACAGCTTTCAGACAGATTGAAGAGGAACAAAAGATTACAAGCGGCCTGAGAACCATGTTTGATCAACTGAAAGATGAGAAATCAGCTATTATGAAAGAATTAGAAACTCTTGCAGGGGAGAATTCCATTCTGAAGCAGCAGTTGGAACATGCAGGCCGCACTTTGAAAGTCACAGAGGAAGAGAATGAGTCTTTAAAGTCAAAGCTTTCACTTGTTTCAAATGAGGCTCAGTTGGCTCAACATAAAATACAAGAACTTGTTACTGAATCAATTCTTTTAAAGGATAAACTGGATGAGAGAGACAGGGAAGTTTCTATGCTCACTCAGATGCATGAAGGCTATGAGAATGAATCCTCAAATCGAATCAGGGCATTGGAGGCACAAGTCAAAAACCTGGAGTTGGAATTAGAATCACTGCAGACCCAAAATAGAGATATGGAAGTGCAAATTAAGAGTAGCAGTACAGAAGCTAGAGAGGTGGGAGAGCACAATATAGGGCTACAAGACCAAATTTCAGCACTTGAAATGAAGTACAAGGAAAAAGAACATGAGTTATTTGCTCTCATGAAGAAACTCGAAGATAATGAGAAAGAGTCATCATCTAAAATAGCGCACTTTACATCTCAAATGAACAACCTGCTAACTGATATTGACATGCTACGTGCTCAGAAAGATGAACTTGAAGATCAGATAATTGTTAGAGGTAATGAAGCATCAACTCAGGTCAAAAGCTTTTCGGATCAGGTCAATGTTTTGCAGCAGGAGATGGAAGCCCTACAACACCAGAAATCTGACTTGGAAGTTCAACTTGAGAAAAGGGTCCAAGAAAATTCAGAGTATGTGATTCAGATACAAAATCTGAAAGAGGAGGTTGAGAGCAAAACTATTGATCAACTGAGATCAGTGGAAGACAGAAAAAATTTAACCATGCAGATAAAGGATCTGGAATTAGAGCTGAACACCATGAAGAACCAGAAGAGTGAAGTTGAAGAGAAAATAAGTGCTAACAATCATGAGATCAGTCAGTTGAGAGAGGAAAATTTGAGGCTAAATGAGAAGATAGCTGAATTTGAGAAAATATCAGCGGAGAGAGAGAGTGAGTTCTCTATTCTCCAGGATAAATTTAGTAAAGTAGAAACTGAATGTTCAGTCTTGCAGCAGGAGATGGAAGCCCTACAACACCAGAAATCTGACCTGGAAGTTCAACTTGAGAAAAAGGTCCAAGAAAATTCGGAGTATGTGATTCAGATACAAACTCTGAAAGAGGAGGTTGAGAGCAAAACTATGGATCAACAGAGATCAGTGGAAGATAAAGAAAATTTAACCATGTGGATAAAGGATCTGGAATTAGAGCTCAACATCGTGAAGAACCAGAAGAGCGAAGTTGAAGAGCAAATAAGGGCTAACAATCAAGAGATCAGTCAGTTGAGAGAGGAAAATTTGGGGCTAAATGAGCAAATAGCTGAATTTGAGAAAATATCAGCGGAGAGAGAGAGTGAGTTCTCTATTCTCCAGGATAAATTTAGTAAAGTAGAAACTGAATGTTCAGTCTTGCAGCAGGAGATGGAAGCCCTACAACACCAGAAATCTGACCTGGAAGTTCAACTTGAGAAAAAGGTCCAAGAAAATTCGGAGTATGTGATTCAGATACAAACTCTGAAAGAGGAGATTGAGAACAAAACTATGGATCAACAGAGATCAGTGGAAGATAAAGAAAATTTAACCATGTGGATAAAGGATCTGGAATTAGAGCTCAACATCGTGAAGAACCAGAAGAGCGAAGTTGAAGAGCAAATAAGGGCTAACAATCAAGAGATCAGTCAGTTGAGAGAGGAAAATTTGGGGCTAAATGAGCAAATAGCTGAATTTGAGAAAATATCAGCGGAGAGAGAGAGTGAGTTCTCTATTCTCCAGGATAAATTTAGTAAAGTAGAAACTGAAGGTTCAGCTCAAATAACAGCCTTGATGGTGCAGATCAACAATCTGCAACATGATTTGGTTTCCCTGCAGCATGAGAAAGAAGAATTGGCCCAGCAGTGTGAAATGCTGAAGTTGGAAGTGGAATCCATACAGAACGAAAAGTATAAAGTTGAAGAGCAAATAAGACTTAAAGACCATGAGAATAGTCAGTTGAGAGAGGAAATGTCTGGGTTGCAGGGCAAAATTACTACACTGGAGAAAACATTAGCACAGAAAGAGGTTGAGTTATCTGCTGTACAAGATAAACTTCATGAAGAAGAAAATGAGGCAGTGGCTCAAAAAGCTGGCTTTGCAGCCCAAGTTGATAAACTGCAAAAAGACTTGCTTTCCTTGCAGAATGAGAAAGACGAATTGGCACTCCACTGTGATGGAATTAAAGAAGAGCATACAGGGAACCTGATCACAGCAGAGAATGAGAAGAATGAGTTAGTAAGCAAAATTACGGATCATCAGAGGATGTTGGAAGAACGAGAAGATGCATATCAGAAGCTAAATGCAGAATATAAACAAATGGAGTGTTGGTTTCAGGAATGCAAGGTAAAACTTGAAGTTGCAGAAAAGAAGATTGAAGAAATGACTGTAGATTTTCATAAAGGAAATGAATCAAAAGATCAAATGGTAGCTGATTTGGAGCAAATAGCAGACGACCTGAGAAGAGATCTAGACGTGAAAGGAGATGAGATTAGCACTTTGCTTGAGAATGTCCGCACGCTTGAGGTTAAGCTTCGACTGTCAAACCAGAAGCTCCGTGTCACAGAACAATTGCTCGGTGAGAAGGAGGAGACTTTCAGGAAGACAGAAGAGAAGTTCCGGCAAGATCAGAGAGCACTCGAAGACCGGATTGCAACATTGTCAGCAATAATTGCTGCTAACAATGAAGCTTATCAGGAATTGATCACTCATAGTAAAGAAAGCGTGAACTGTGTAATGACAAGCATCGAAACTGTGATCTGGAAATTTGCTGATGACTTCAAAAATTATGAGAACTGCATTTCACGCATCTCACGTGAGCTTCAGGTTGCAAAGAACGGGGTCAGAGAGATGATCAAGGAAAAAGAGCAGTTGAAGAAGGGCAGACACGATTTGGTGGAGCAACTGCAGCTTAAAAAGGAGCAAGAACTGACTTTGAAGGATACGGTTGAGAAGCTAGAGGCCAAGGCAAGCAAGGAAGAATTAGAAAAGAAGAATCTGACAGCAACTGTAGTTCAACTCAAGAGAACAGTTGGAGAACTAGAGAAAATGATGAAGGAGAAAGATGTCAGTATGGTGGACATGGGGGAGGAGAAGAGGGAGGCTATCCGGCAACTGTGTTTGTGGATTGATTATCATCGCAGTCGCTGTGACTATCTCAAGGACATTCTATTAAAGACTGGCAGAGGTCAGAGAGCAACGTAAGTCCTGATAATTTTGAAGTAGTGTATCTAAATAGGAATTGTTTCATGATTTTACTTTAATTAGTTCATTTATTTTTTTTCGATTAAGTGTGTGCTCATATATCGAGTTATCACTTAGCAGGGGCTCGCTTGCAACCCCAAAATATCCATTGTGAGTTTTCCTTTATTTTCCATTTTACTAAATTCATTTCGGGGCTTGTGATTTGCTGTTCGAAGGCTGTTCTTATTTTGTCACATGGAGACTCGTTCAATCTCTACGTTGTTTCGAACCCTTTGAGACCCATATTTCAAATCCATTGGAGGCTAGATGCACCGGAAAAGAAATAATACTAGCGCGAATATTTGGATCCATAGAATAGTTACCTAACTTTTTATCCAGCTATTTGATATCCAGAAGAGTGGGTGATATTATGTTTGGTAAGTGATAGGGAATCTAATTACATCTGAGTTCCAAATTAATTAGGATTTAAGAATTTGTGATTTGAAGTCTTAGTTCTGTTAGAGTTTTAAGATTAAAAATTTGTATTTAATATTTAAGATTTAAGATTTATATTTAAGATTAAAGATTTTAAGAATTAGAGTTTAAGTGTTAAGATTTAGTATTAGAATTTATAAAATTTAGAATTTATATATTTATGTTTAAGATTTAAGATATAAAATTTAAAATTTAAAATTTTAAGATCTTTTATTTAAAATTTTAAAATTTATTTTATAAATTAATGTTTAAAATTTTAAGATTTAAAATATAAAATTATAGAATTTTAAAGTTTTAAAATTTAAAATTTATTATTTAGAATTTTAAAATATTATATTTAAAATTTTAAGTTTTTAAAATTTAAAAATTTAATATTTAAAATTTAAGATTATAAATTTATGATTTAGTGTTATAAAATTTAGTTAAATTTTAAAATTTTCAAATTTAATGTTTAATGTTTAAAAATTTTAATTTATAAAAATTTTAAATTTTTAAATTTTAAAGTTTCATAGTTAATATTTTAAAATTTAAAATTAAAAATATTAAAATTTAAATTTAAGATTCTAAATTTTATAATTTTAAAATATAAAATTTAATGTCATATATCATCAATTCTAATAATATCATAATTCTAATTAAGAATAAATTATTTATATTTATGAGTAATTAAATTTTATTAAAAATTAAAATTTTAAAAAAGCGCAGAATAATTTACATCAAATATAAAAAAATTAATTTTTCAAATGTGAGGATTATGACAAAAAATCCTTATCCAAAATTTTCCGTAAGTCATCATCGCATTTTCAGCATCGCTTGGCTGAAATGACGGGACGGTTTATTAATCCCTATTGCCCTATTGGTCGTCCAGAAAATTCAATTACTTAAGAGCAAGGTAAAGGATCGTACTTAGGCTTTGTTTGGTACATCGTGGAATATTATAGGAAAGGAAGGAAAGAAAAAAGTTTGATAAAATATTTCTTATAAGAAAAAGGAAAAGAAAAACGAAATTTGTATTTAAAGCCAATTGCGATTGGTACATGTAATTGAACCTCCTTCTCTCCCGGTTCGATCCCCCAAACTGTACAAAAAAAAATTGTATTTAAAAAAAGGAAAATGTCATCGTGTAACTACATTCTATTTTTTTTTTCTTTTTTCCTACTGTTTCTAAGTCTGCCACTATTTTTTTTCCTTCCTTTGCAATCCCCTCCTATCTGTCAACCTTAAAAAATTCAGAACGTGGCCATAAATTATATCCACATTTAGCCCAGAGCAACAGACTCAACAAAAGTATAAATTAAAAAACAAAATCCTACGCGATTATTTTTTATAGGCCAGTTAAAACAACGATGGGATCGCGAACATAAATTACCAACGTAATCTCCTGTTACAACAAATCTAGTGCATCTCCTCACATTCACTTATTGCCATTGGATAAGAATTATTATCTATGTATGGGACATATAAAATACAGAATAGCTAAATTTCATCACGGAAATATTACCAATACTTGCTGTCAAATGCGCATGAGAGCTCATCGAATTGCTAACCTCGTTCTTTAGTCGGACATTCTCATCTCAACTCCAAGAATGTCCTTCACAACCTCGTATGTCACGAAGGCTATAGCGATGGATGGGACCACCTAAAAAGACTAGGAATAAAATCAGAAGTAGTGCATGTATAATACGTCAACTTGATAATACAGGGAATACAAGAAGGGAATTTCAAAGAAAAATAATGCAAAATCTCCATTATAAAAAAAAATTAACTTTTACTACAAAACGCGTAACAGATAGCAATAATAGATTACTTGACACAACAAATTGTAATTTTCTAATAAAATTATAAAATGATCCACCGTGAAGATTATTTGCTGATTCCCATCAAAGTCATTCCCAATAACATATTTTATGCTATATTACGTCATGACATAGAAGTTACAAGAATGGCCAAATATATCAACTCACCTTCACCGAATTGGGGACTAGGCCCTTGTATAATGCCCCCAATCCCTCATGCTGCACTGTTTTCCTGAATGCATCAACCATGCCAGTATACTGAAGAGGCGCTTTACTCTTCCCATCACCAGCAACAACTGATGCAGCATCTTTCCATCCCACCATCTGCATTCTACGGCGAATGACATCAAGGGGGTAAGCCACTGTCTGGCCAACAGTTCCAGCAGCTGCCCCACATGCAAGCCTCGTAGACACACTTAGCTCAGAGTCTTCAACTAATCTGAATGGTTTAGTTCGAATCAACCAATCTTTTAGTGATTCATATACAGCAAAATTAAGACCCACATATGGTATCTGCAGATGCCATCATTAAAAAAATTATGCCTCTCCATATATATAATCAAAGGAAATCTTTGAAGGAAAATATAAAATAGCAATAACACATTTGCTTCGACACGCGAGCATGCAGACCTCTAACATGCAGAAAGGTAATAGCCAAAATTTTTTTACTTACAACTCCTATGACTGAAGGTAGCCATCCTTTGTACAAAGCCCGAGGACCTTCTTCCCTGAAGACTGCTGTAAGCGCATGAAAAATTCCTCTGTATTGGCGCGGAGACTTCTCTGTCTACAAAGTTATTGAACATGTAATAGACTTAGCCACCAAAGCAAATATTTAAATCAGGTATATATGCCTTCCACAAAATTTACTTATAGATGCAAATCTATAAAAGAAAATTTATAAAGGAATTAACTCATTCGCTAATACCTGGACAGTAAGCCGTCCTCGAACCATGTCCATAGGGTACGTTGCAGACATGGCAATGATTCCAGCACATGCGCCAGCTCCAAGACGGAGAAGAGGAGTGAGACGGGCTTCCTCTGCACAAGGGTGGAGAAAAAACATGATCAACCACCTAACACTATTCAATGATAATGTCCATGCCTAATTATGGAAAAGGGAAGGAAAACACATTAATTCTCAATCAAATACTGAACAAACACTATACATCAACAAATAGACAACTGTGTTCAGATATAATATTTATCAGGAAGTTTCAAACGTCCGTTTTATTGATTATTACTAATATAAACATCACAGACAGAAAAGTAATGTGAATTATATGATCATCACCATGTTGAAGAAAACTGTTCTCGCAGACAAACCTCTTCTATTAACAAAAGTTTCTAGTGTATTTCCCATATAACTTTGCCACAATATTACATGACTGTCAGACTGTAATTAAGGATAGAGGAAATAACTAGCTCTGTTTGTCTGTTGCTGGAACAGCTAAGCCTCAACAATGTTCAGGCGCATGATAGAGTGACCTAAGGAAAATAGGAGGTTTTGTTGGCAGTACCATTTCCGGGTTGTTGCTGAGAGAGCCATAGAATACCCCTGCTTTGTATTAAGCCCAAAATTATTTAAAAAAAAAAGAAAAAATGTTAAGATCAGTACTGAATTAAGATGCTAAGATGCATGAACTTTACAGAACTGTCAATATATGTGGGGAGCCTAAAGTGAGTATACAAAAATTAACAACAGAGAAAATGAATTAAGAAAATAAATAGATTTGCAGAAGCATACTTAGATGCCTGTTCATAGCTAAAGAACTTCACTGCTGAATTTGGGACAATACGAGCACAATTAGTTCCATTTCCTTTAAACATTCCTCTAAAACCCTCAGTTTTCCATATATATTTCAAGCCTTCAATTGTTCCATTGTATTTTATATTGTGAGGATTTTGAACCTGCATTTTCCAAAATCAATATCTGTCTTATTCATTGACAAGAAAATTATATAAAGAACACCATCCCCTTTCTCTGTAACACACATCTGAATTCATGCAAGTAGCAATCCACTCTTTGCACTGCACACCCATGCTTTGTGAAAAAAATTTTGACTATCAAAAAAAGAAAATGGAGAGCAACATGAGGCTCTACAACTGAACATATGTTCAGTTGACAAGAATAAAACTCATGCCATAGTTGAAAATCAGCAATCCTACGTAAATGTAATGGAAAATTTTTAAAAAAGATGAGTGGAGGAGTATAATTAACAGCTACAAGATAATTGTAGTAGCAATAAGGTTGATGAGAACTACCTGTAGAAGAATCTTTAATCTCTCCAAAGGAGCCACAGCTGTTCGTGACCTATAACAGAAAGTACAAATATAATGCTTGATCTTGGCAAAATGCAAGAGAAAATTCCATCTCAGACATTCATTACAAAAAGCTACGTCATCAATGCAAAGGAAAGCTAGAGCAAGTTTGGTAGCCACGTAGTGTCTATGAACAACCATCAGTAATTTTAGCAACATATTTCACAGCCCCGTTCACTGGTCCACAAGCAGACATCATTTTTAAGATGTCAACAACAGTTAGCCCTGTGCTAAAATTTTCTCCAAATATGCATGAAATACTTCAAAAGCATGACATCTGACAGTAAGAATCTCATTGAATAACAGAAAAATTGTTAATCACGGGATATAAGGTGCATTGGCTTTGTCAGGCTATGAGTTGCATATTACATGAATAATCTTGTTTCTAATGGAGTACTTCATAACTTCTAATAAGGAGTTTCTCGATGGAATGTCACCGTTCAAAACTGGAAAAGGGAAAAATAAACAACGCAATTGAACACCAAGAATAGCTCAA
This sequence comes from Dicorynia guianensis, assembly GCA_037013595.1. Lineage (NCBI taxonomy): Eukaryota > Viridiplantae > Streptophyta > Magnoliopsida > Fabales > Fabaceae > Dicorynia > Dicorynia guianensis. The sequence goes on from JASUAB010000006.1 coordinate 37,226,342, forward strand.
CTATCAAACTTCTAGCAAAATTTCTTAGCGGGAGAGGTCAAGCTGGTAAGAACTACAAATCAAACTGCTAATGGAACAAAGTCTCAAAAGAATAATCAAATTTCCATGAACAACCCGAACCTAGTAAAATGTTCACAACATAGCAATTTCACGATCTCGTACAAGCAGAGCCGAACTGCATAAATTTTTTTAATCAAAGTACCTTTGAGAACAATGAAATTATGTTTAAGAAAAAAAGGAGAAAAGACACAGACACTGCAAGCAGAACGTGAGAACTCACAAAAATTAGAAAAGAAAACAGAGAACAGAAAGCAGAACAAAGAAAGTCTCCTCTCAAACGCGCAAAGAGTCGCATGCCTAAACCATAGTGAAAACGAGACAAGCAACAGCAGCGAGAATAACAGAAGCGACCAATGCTGGAATCCATTAAAACGAATGGGGAAAGACTTTTAAAAAATCGAAGAAATGAAACTCACACTCCACCGGCGATTCCTCCTGCGACGAGAGACTTGCAGATGTTGAGAATCGTATGACTAGGCGCTTTTACTCCTTCGCTGCCGACCTTCGCTTCCTCGGCGAGATTCACGGTCGTGGAGACCGCAGGCTCGATAGACCTTCCGACCACATCTTTGGACGCCATTGAAAACTGAGAGGATCAAACTCGCCAGAAGCCTAGGAATCACGACCCGAAACAAATTTCCTCCGCTCTCCTGGAGGTTTCGATGACAACTACGCGAGGGAGGGAGTTCGCATTTGAAAGGCGGGCTGATGAAGACGAACGAGGCCTATAACAGAAAGAAGGGAAGGAAAGGAAACATGAACTGTTTTCAAATTAATCTATTTTTTTTTTTCCAAAAGCAGCCCACTTGAAAAAGATACATATACGCTGGCGTTGTATGCGTGAGTCTTGATATTCGTTGTGCCACTTAACTAATGGCTGTGGACCCTTTAACCCCATTGGCGGCATCAAGCAAAGAACTTGTGTGGTCGCCGCGTTTGGAAGGTAACGTAACTTTGTCTTTCTTTGAAAATAAATTGCGAGAAAAAATAAATGAATAAGTACAAATAATATCGAGCATGAGGCATTGCCTTCCTCCATTTGGATTGCCTTTCCCTTACTTTAACTACCAAGTCCATACACGATTCCATTGGAATCTGTTCACCTTTTTCTTGGAAACCAAGAATTGCATCAAGCATATAACAAAACAAAACAAAAAAATGAAGCATATTCTAGCATTTTGTTCTCTTTCTTTTGCATTTTTTTTTTATAATGTTTCCTTAAAAAAATAAGTAGGCACATTTTTTTCATCAATTTGGCATCATATATTTTTTATTTTCTTATCTTAAAGTTATTTAAAGTTGTGAAAAAACATTGAAATTAATTCCTGGAATTATTACTCATTAGCTATATTTTTTTATTTTCATGCTAAATTATATATTACAAACATTATATGCCATCAAAATCTATAAGAATAAAGCCACAAATTGACTTCTCTTCCCCTTTAAAAAGGAGACTTGGCTTGTCTGTGTTCTATTATGATATTTTTCTCTGGTGATGTCTGTGTTTTATTTTGCTTACGAGCTGCTTTGCTATTTGTTGCGGACCGTGTGAAATTTTATTATGTTTGCGGGCCTGTGGGCTGTGGCTCTGTCTTTGGCTTTGTCTGTTTCTCCCTCCATTCAGAAGGCTGCAATTCTTACTTGACGGTGATACGTCACTAGACCATTACTCGTTTACACGACGCCACATTCATAACCTACTTTGTTATAACAAAATTGTGAAGTACTTTTATAATGTGCTTCAATCAGTACTCAATTCGTTTCCCATATTAAGCGCTGATACTGACATTTGATCCATCTGTTTGTACAAGTGTTGCCTTCACAATATGTTGAGTGCGCTCTAACAGTGAAGCGGCAAGTTCATTTGCAAATTGCAAATCGAATTTATTCTAAAATTGCCACCGACGTTTTTTCTTAACTATATTGTGTTGAGTGCGCTCTAACAGTGAAGCGGCAAGTTCATTTGCAAATCGCAAATCGAATTTATTCTAAAATTGTCACTGACGTTCTTTCTTAACTACATATAATTGCTCTGATTATGGCACCCAAATTAGGTGAGGGAGGTAAAACATGTACCTCACAAGGAAATTAGTACAGGGATGATGCAATCCTACCAAGTGGGCGTTTCTCTGATGAAAAGGATTTCATATGATGCGGCCTCTAGGGCGGCTTTCAGGGCCTGTTTTGTTCTGCCTTTTATTTCGGTGGTTGTTTTGTTTGGCATTTGATAATGAATAATTACATAAAATGCATTTCCACTCAAATTTGGGTATCCAAAATTTTTTTTTAAAAGGATTAGGAATACATAGATAATTTCTAAGTTATGATAATAAATCTTAATATAAATATTAATACGATATAATATAGTTAATAGATAATTAGATCTTTAAATATATTATTTTAAATTTAATTCAGATAATATATATAAAAAATATCTTGTTAAAGAAGTAAAATTTATTTTATTAATTTTTATATATTAAAAAAGATTAATCTCTAAGTTCTAACTTATAGATATATTAAATTTATTAAAAAAATCTTAATATAAATAAAAATATATATATTATCATCATAAATCTTAATTTTTTTGAATGTGATAAATTTTGGTTTATTTACAGAATGAATGTACAAATGCGCGTGTTATATTATTGTTTTAGAAATTATATTTTATTGGATATTTATTTAAAAATTTAAAATATTAAATTTAATTTTATAAATTAAATTATAAATTTAATATTTTATGTTAAAATTTATCAATATGTAATAATATCTATGACGTGGATTTTTCTATTATTCTTCACATGCAAAAGTGTAAAATATAATTTCCAATGAGATTCTTTCATAAAATAACGACCTAAATTTGTTCGTACAGAAATTGAGGGAGAAAAAATAAAAAAAAATGGCATTTTTTATTTATCAGTTGGAGAAAAATTTGTTCTTGACCGCAGATGCAAGTGGCAAGTCTTGTCCCATTTTCATGAAAAATAAATGCAAGTCATGTTTAATTGAAAGTCTCATTTAGATCTAAGTAGCATTATTTAACACTCCAGTCCATAGTTAATAAGTAGTCGAGGCGGAAGCTCTCTGATTGAAAAGGATTTGGTGGTTGTGCGAGTACTGTAGCTGACTTCGGGACAGAGGGGAGGAGATAGAGCGAGCTCCGAGCAGAAGAAAGTGGAGAAGGAGATGAAGATTGATTATTTGAAGCATAAGTTTCCCTACAAGCACAAAAATTTGCTTCTGAAGTCCGCCGTTGTTATCTTCTTGTTTGGTCTTTCTTTTCGACTCCTTTTCTTTCATTCAACAGAAATTTCACCCGTTTTAGAGTCCCCTTTTCCTGAGAAAACTACAGTTCCAGAATCAGAACCCACTGTTTCAACACAAGTTCCTGAGAATGCAGATCAACTATCTTACAAAGACACGGGTGAGCAGATGCTGCTTTTTCTTGGATTTATAATTGGTTTTTTTTTTTTCTTTTATCTCTATTTCATCGTCGGCAGTTTGGCACCCGCTTTAGAAAAAATTAGTGTTCTTGTGAACTGTGAATGGTCGCTCTTAACTTTTATATTTTAGATCTGCGCACCAGAAATAGTGTTGCAATTTTTCCGTTTTGGTACTTCATTGGATTTTCTGATTGTAGCTTGTTCCCTATGAAGCTGAACAGTCACTAAGATTTGATTTTTGTGTGCTCGCTAATTTGACTTGGTGCTTGTTTTGTCCTGGAATATGCATAAATTTTAACTTTGGTTGTTTCTAATTTTTATGCAGAAAATTGTGATCTTTTAAGAGGGGATTGGATTCCAAATCCCTTGGGCCCAGCTTACACCAATGAAAGCTGTAAGCTCATCGAAGGTCATCAGAATTGCTTGAAAAACGGGCGGCCTGATACAGGATATCTATTTTGGAGGTGGCGACCGCAAGACTGTGAGTTACCTCAGTTTAATCCTCGGAGATTTCTCAACATGATGCGAAGCAAAAGCTGGGCATTAATTGGTGATTCTATTCAACGCAACCATGTGCAGTCATTGCTGTGCATGCTATCATCGGTATGTTTTAGTATTTTCGAATAGAATCTTAGCTATTGACAATGGACTTGTAATGCACTAGTATAGTTTAGTATTTCTGAAAGATAGGGAGACTAGGAGAGCAAACCTCCCATGAGTAACTTTAGCTGGATTAGTTCTATGATATGGTTGTACCTATCCCTTAACACCTCCACCTCTCAATAATCGGGAAAAGGAATGAGAGAATAATAGAAGAGAGGATAGGGGGAAGATGACATTCCTTGTAGTAGTTCACCACTCTTTGTTTCATATGGTGCATATTTTAGGGATTGGATCCTACTGCACATGACATGGATCTCTGGTGATAACTTCTTCAAATTGTCAACTCCCAACTATTTTCTGTGCATGCTTATGGGTTTGTATGTGCTTTGTCAATGATTATCGCATGGTCGTCATCTGCACTTTATTCACAGAATTTATAGATGCAATTTTTAACTTTAGTTAATTGAAGAATACTTAACAGTGTCTTCTTACTGTATTGGGGTCTCAAAGGAACATTTTGGTAGTAATACTCATCAGAGCATTGTTGAATTTCTTATTTGTGTATCTGCATGTTTTATGGTTCAAAAAACTTACAACTTGTCAGATTACTCAACTTTGGATTTTGCCTGTGTAATAACTCCATTTTTGGCAGGGTGTCATCTCCTGATTATTTGAATGTGTGGTGTATTGTATTGTTTCTGGGACTTAGGAACACAACTGATACTATGTAAGCATCAGAGTATATCCACAGAATATTAAATGGGACCATTGTTAAGTGAAAATAACCTTAAATGCACAAATAAACAGGATGGATAGAATTTCTTATTCTATTGCTCAAATGTTATTATCTCTTTCTTCCCTGATTCTTGTGCGGGTATTTCTGTGAGGATGAGACATTTCCCTTCGCTATATATGTTTTGCTGATCATTCCTTGGACCAGTTCCTGCTTTTGGTTCCAATGCAAGATATTGAAGTTCAGTAACACTAAGAAGTTGAAAATCTAGTGGCTTATTGATCTTAGGCATAGAGGTTGAGATATTACAAGAACTTGGGGATTTGAAGGTGCTATTCTTCAACAATGAACAGTGGCCGAGAGCAGTGACTTTTCTGTTTAGAAGATTTGATGGTCAATTGATAAATACATTATTTTAACTTCTTTAAGGAATAACTTATAAAAGGTTTAGTAGAAGTAAAAGTGAATTCTTGAAATATAATAATAAGACACCAAAACTAAATAATGGACTAGAAGATTTAAAAAAAGTTTTAAAACTCATTAGGAAAGTAGAAAAAGATGAGGATGATAATGGCCAATGATTTGAACAAGCTAAAGTTAATAAAAAAAAGTCCATGCGTATATAGTAATAGTTCCATCTAGCTAACTCTAGGACCCATGTTGTAAATATCTGCAGTGCCTGCTCCTTCTTTCTTGCATTTTTAACACAAATTTATTCATTTCTCCTAACTCAATGACTGGTAAGGTTTTCTTCCCTGGTTTATCTCATCTGTTTTTTAACTCATTGCCTCAACAGAAGTTTAATTCTTCATATATTTTGGTAAAATTCGGCCTGATTATAACATTGACATCAATCACTTGATCCATGCATCAGCATTTGGTGCGTATTAAGGTACTTTTGACAATGTTTTAGAAATGCATCTATAACCCTTGGTTATTCTTCTTCTCTGATCTCAAGTGCTTTGTCCTTTATTTTGGTGAATTTTGGAGTTATTATAAAAAATTTGATAACTCTGAAATCCGTGACTTCATTTGCCATTTGATTTGTTTCCATTTAGAATAATTGATGACTGTGGACTCCAAGACTTCGCTTATCAGTTGATTTGTTTTCCTATAGTATGTTACATAGGATAAGATAGTTTACATAGCATGATGGTGTCGATATATATGGTTATTACACTTGGGAACCTCTGGAAAAATTGTACAAGTAATTCAACTAAACTATTTTGTCCCTCAGGTCGAACAAGCAGTTGAGGTCTATCATGATGAGGAATATAGGTCCAGAAGGTGGCGGTTCCCCTCATACAACTTCACCATCTCAGTTATTTGGTCACCTTTCCTTGTGGAGGCTGCTATTTTTGAGGATCAAAATGGTATTTCAACTTCTGAAGTTGAGCTGCAACTTGACAAAGTTGGTAAATGGACAGATCAGTTCCAGAGCTTGGATTACATGATTATTTCAACTGGGAAATGGTTTCTCAAATCAGCAATCTATTATGAGAATGATACTGTATTGGGTTGCCACTACTGTCCGAAAAGGAACCTGCCTGATCTGGGATTTAATTTTGCTTATCGCAAAGCCCTCCGACTTGTCATGAACTTCATAGTGTCTTCCCATCACAAAGGCTTGATATTTTTCCGGACATCCACGCCAGATCACTTTGAGAATGGTGAGTGGTTTAGTGGGGGAACTTGCAACAGAACAGCACCAGTTAAGGAAGGCGAGATGGAGATTAAGGATACCGGCATGGTTCTTCGCAACATTGAGTTAGAGGAGTATACAAAAGCTGCTCCTAAGGCCTCAAGAAATGGAGTGAATTTCAAACTTCTTGATCTCGCCCCACTTTCACTTTTGAGGCCCGATGGGCATCCTGGTCCATACAGACAGTTTCATCCATTTGCCCAGGGCCGAAATGCTAAGGTTCAGAACGATTGTTTGCATTGGTGCTTACCTGGGCCAATTGACTCTTGGAATGACATAATCATGACGATGGTCGTAAATGGATAAGAAAAATCCGTCAAAATGTCCGATACAGTTTTCTCAGGGAAGTTACGAATTCTTATGAATTGCCGCTGTTCATACTACGATTCTTATTCTATAATATTCATCCACACATACTCAGATCAGCCATTGTCTCCGACGGATTATTTACATTGAATGGAGTTGAAATCGAATGTAGCTGAATCTGAATCTGAATCTCAGTTTAAAGCTAATTTTGATATTTATGTTGAAGTTATATAAAACCGAGATTGATAGAGACCTTGAAAGTAGTAACAGATGCTTTTTTGACGTAGTTCTTAATTTTTTTTTGACTTTTGCCTTTTGATTGTTATTATAATAAGCCTTGTCGGGCCTGTATATTATTTTGGTATGATGCCATGTCTTGGAATGTAGTATGATTAATTCCCGTGGTCATAATAAAGAAATGCAAGTTTGTCAATTTGTTTTCCTTTTTTTTATTTTATGGCCAAATTTTTGGAGTTTCATTATTTTTAAAATTTTATTTTTATTTAATTTTTATAAAATAAGACTTATACTATTAAATTTTATGCTTTACAAATTAAATTATAAATTCACCAATAACAGTATGCTCATAGTAAGTAAGGCTTGCATTTAGCAGGGAAACTTTTGCAGTAGTAAGAAGACCTCTTCCCCTATGTAAAGAGAGAACTAGTCATACTGCTCCAAAATAGAGATAGGTATAATCTTCACACTTCCATTGGTTGGTAAAGATCTGGGGGATTTCTAGATCTATATAGTGTTTACTGTAGGTAGCCTAAAGAGTACATTGATCCAGTTTAAAAGATTGGACATATGCTTTTATTAGAGATTTTTGGAAGAAAATAAGTCGCATGGTATTCTAAGAGATAGACTTTTTTGTCAAAGATATTGGATGGGCTAAGAAGTGAAAGTATGGTTTTTCAGTTCTTATATTCTCGGGGACAGAAGAGTATTTAACAAGGTTTTTTATTCTAACAGATAAAATTTTTAGGTGTGTTTGGAAGGGAGAAAGAAGAAGTATTGCCAATAAGGGTAGTTGCAAAGATTTTATAAATTATAGGGAGTGGAATAAAATTTCTGTTATTTCTTTACTTTTACAAAGACACACATTTTTTTTTTTTGAAAAAAATAGAGCTATTAATGGTTATTTTTAATTTTGGCAGCCCAATTGAATGCAGTATGTAGGGATGTCATAATAGATTTTATCTCGTCGAAACCAGCCCGCCCCGTCTCGCATAAGGGACAGGTTGAGTTACTATATAGATGATCCATTCATTCGCAGGTAAATTAACCCGCCTCGTATAACCCACGAGTCAATGCGGGTTGGGACAGGTTAAATCTGTGAGTTTTGACTCTCATAACTTTAATTTTTTCTTAAAACGACACGTCGTTTAAAATAATTTTAATTTTCAAAAAATTTTTGTAGGTTATGTTATTATGATAACAAGATCAATGGATATGAATTGAAAGATGAGTGTAATTCAAATGATTGTCATTTGGATGACGTAATTTAAGTAGGATCCTCATGTAGTTTATATATAATTTTCTTATATTTTGAATGCTTATGTATAATGTATGATTTTATAGGTGACCATAGAGACTAAAGAATTTCTAAAAAGCTTTGAGCCGAAAGGCAAGCAAAAATTAACAAGTTCAAAGAGAAAACAAATTATTATACTATGCAACAACTCATTCTGAGTCATTCAGATGATAGTATGAAATTTGTGTTGTTACATAACTATTATCAATATCACCTTTATATATTATTTTTTGAAACAAAAGGTACTATCTTTATAGTTGATTGAACTGTTCAGTTTTTATGTTATCATAATTTAAGATGCAAAACTCAAGCATTACATATATAGGAATAATGATATAAATGTATAATAGCATAGTTCTATTTTCAATTAACACGTAGTTTATTTTAAATGACATTAGTATTAGGCTTTGTCACATATAGGAACATGACATTTATGTCTTTGTAGGTACATGTTTTATTGTGCATGTGTATTAGCAATATTATTGAAACCTTGCCTAGAAAATTATGTTATATATTAGCAATTTTATGAATAGAATCAAGATTTTTATAATTCATTATGAGTTAAAGTCAGGTTATGCCTTTAGGTACATCACTGAAAAGCAAACTTGATTATATTCATTTGCAATTACTTTAAAACTAATATATTAAATTTAGCTGGTCATTTATTATCATTCATAAACTTTAATTTTTAATAAATTTTTTTTAATGATTAGCAGAATAGTCCGCTTAATCCGTAATTCGCTACGGAGTGAGTTGGATTAGAATTTTTCAGCTCGTTAGTTTTGTGGACCAGCCCATTCTGTCTCACTTAATTGCGGACTAACGTGGATTAGGACGAGTCATAACAGATTGACCCGTTTTAAAAACCCTAGCAATATGGATATCTGGAAATTCAAAATTGCCACATAAAGTAATATGCATTTTTGGTATGACGATGTCTAAGGTAAAAATTTATCATGATTCTTCGGTGCCCCCAACGGTCAAAATTTGACGAGAGCCTCCTGTACCAAAAAAAAAAAATTTAACGAGAGCCTCAGTGCCGCTCTAATCTCAATCGAACGATCAAATTTCCAATCTCTCTCTTCAAATTTGAAAATCCAACCGTTGCGATTCTCCTCCTATAGAAGACCCCTCCCATCTCCCGGGCTCTTGCTACTTCGAGTTTCGAATTCTCGTTATTGTCGTCGCCTCGTCTCTCAGGAAACTCGTTTTCTTGCTCTCAACCATGGCTGAGATTTTTGCTGAAGCGGCGTCAAAGAGGTCAAGGGGCAGCAGAAGGGCGCTGAGGGAGAAAAATCCATCTACAAACGAGGCCAACATATTGGCTGGGAAGGCCTCCGAGTCCTCTGCAACCCCAATTTCACCCCCAACTGATGACTTGGCAAAGCAGAACCAGGACAGTCTTTCTCAGCCGCTCACCTCACCCAAGAAGGGAAAAGCTGGGTCAAAGAAACAGTCCAAGCAATCTTTTGAGAAAAACTTGCTGGAAATGCAGGAAAAGATGCAGCAGTTGCGTCTTGAGAAGGAGACGACTGAAAAACTCTTAAGGACCAAAGATGAGATGTTGAAACAGAAGGAGGAAGAGCTTGAAAATCGTGGCCGGGCTCAGGAGAAGCTTCAGATGGAGCTGAAAAAACTGCAGAAGATGAAGGAGTTTAAACCCAATATGGTTAGTTTTCTTTGAATGTGTATGTTACTTATAAATTTAGACCTCAACCTATAAGCTTAAGCATTTAAGAGATGCAAAAGCTACCCAAGCCTTGTGCTTTGTGTTCCGGCCTTGTGTTTTTTCTCCACGGTGCAGGTGAAGAGACGTTAGAGATGTGTTAAATATAAGCTTAATATTTTAAGGGAGTTGGTTCTAGACAATATTTTCTAATTTTCTTCGAGGCTTTTTTGCTTGTTGCTTCGCAAATTGGGGTTAAAGAGATTTATTTGTATTCACATATAAGGAATTTTCATTTTTATGGAGATCTTTTGTGTTATGCTTGTTTAGACTATTCCCATGCTAAAAGACATCGAACAAGAAAAGAAGGACAAGAAGAAGAACGGGTGCTCTGAAAAGAAAAGGCCTTCTCCACCTTACATTCTATGGTGCAAAGATCAATGGAATGAGGTACAGTAGGAAATCTTTTGCACCAGTTTAGAATCATTTTCTTCTGAATAATTTCAGTACATAGCCGGACTCACATACCTTTGTTTCTACTTAAATGGTTTAAAGCAGATTAAGAAGGCAAACCCAGAGGCAGAATTTAAGGACATTTCGAACATTTTGGGGGCTAAATGGAAGACCATCAGTGCAGAAGAGAAGAAACCTTATGAAGAGAAGTATAAAAATGAAAAAGAAGCTTACTTGCGGGTAATTGCAAAGGAAAAACGTGAGAGTGAGGCAATGAAACTCCTGGAAGAGGAGCAGAAGCAGAAGTATGCCATGGAATTACTTGAACAATATCTGCAGTTCAAACATGAGACAGAAAAAGACAGCAAGAAGAACAAGTAAATTGTCCCACGCTTCTACTACAATTTTTGTGCCACCATGACATTATTATTGATGCACTCTCTTATATTTCTATTCACAGGAAAGAGAAGGATCCATTGAAACCAAAGCACCCTATGTCAGCTTTTTTCTTGTTCACAAATGAAAGGCGAGCAGCTCTTCTTGCAGAGAAGAAGAGTGTCTTGGAGGTAATTGATCATCATCTGTGTTTTTATGACTTCTATGAGTCAGTGATCGAGATTAAAAGAACACAGCTTAGATCGATGTGTCTTTCAGGTTTCCAAAATCACAGCTGAAGAGTGGAAAAGCATGACAGAGGAGCAAAGGAAACCTTACGAAGAGGTTCGCCATGTGGCTGATTCTTTGATTAAGCCTTTCTCTTTATGGGAGGCTTGTTTTCTCACTAATCAATTATTTTGAAACTTGCAGATGGCAAAGAAGAACAAGGAGAAATATATCCAAGAAATGGAGGCTTATAAGCAGATGAAGGAAGAGGAGACTTCCAATCTTAGAAAGGAAGAGGAGGAGCATATTAAAATTCAGAAACAGGAGGCCTTGCAACTGCTAAAGAAAAAGGAGAAAAATGAAAATTTGATCAAGGTTTTACATTTTCACATTTTAATCTAGTGTAATTCACGGCCTTCCATCCTGCTGTTCCAGTTCAATGTACCACTGCGGCTAATTCATCCATTTTTCAACAATACAGAAAACAAAAATGAATCACCGGAAGAAGCAGAATAGGGAAGACAAGAATTCTGATCCTAACAGGCCAAAGAGGCCTGCATCCTCATTTCTGCTATTCAGGTGAGTCCAATTAATTGGGTATAGTTGCACTTAATTGTCGGTGGATTAGTGGAGTATAAAATGTACTGTACAGGGGGCACAACAGATATTCCAGTAATTTATTTTGTGAGCATTTAGTTGCTACTGACTCTCTGCTTTCTTTGGTGTGCAGCAAAGAAGCAAGGAAGTGCTTACGGGAGGAACGACCAGGAATCAATAAATCTACTCTTAACGCACTTATCTCGGTGAAATGGAAGGTATTGCTTTCTGTATTCATGACTACTGGCACAACCGTCTTTTCGGGTTAAATCCGTGTGCTTAAGTGGTTTGTTGTGCTATATAGGAACTGAGTGAGGAACATAGACAAGTATGGAATGGCAAAGCGGCTGAAGCAATGGATGCATACAAAAAGGAGTTGGTAGAATACAACCATTCCGTTGCTGCAAATCTGGACCAGAGAGCCGAAGAATGATGACAAACAATAGCCGATGGGTTAGGTGTTCAAACCTTTATTGAACATCGGCTGTCTAGGCATCAATTTGTCAACGCGTTGATTTCTTATCCGTGGAATTCTTTTAAATTCATTTTGAAATATTTTATTACAACTTAATTATGTAGCACTAGTGCGAGCCAAAACATGTCACTCTTATTTACCCAAAGGTTGGATTTACATTTGGAGCATAATTGATTAAGCTTTATTGTATATTTTATCCATCAATTTTGATTACAGTAATTACGTCCAAAATTTTCAAAATCACTCAATTTGGTCGAAGACCCTAATAGCTATTAGTGGATGGTTAAGAGCTTACTTACATAGCAACTTTTAAATGAAATGATAGCTTATGTAGATATAAATGTTGATATGGCACCTTATATAATATTGCTGAGATGCTAAAATAGCAATAATATATTTTTTTAGTGTTGAGGTGGTTAAAAATTAATATTAAAATTATAAAATCATAAATCTTAAATTTTAAAATTTTAAACTCTTAAATTTTGAATATTAAAATACTAAATCCTAACTTTAAAATCTTAAAGTCTAAATCTTTAACCTAAAATCCTAAACCATAACATTTAAACCTTAAACCCACCTTAAAGCCCAACTTTAAACCCTAAACACTTATCCTAAAAATTCAAAAATCTTAAACTAAAAATATTAAAATCTTAAATTTTAAAATTTAAAATCCTAAACTTAAACTTTTAATGTAATGCCATGTAAGATTTTGAGATTTGAGTGTTTTAAAATTTTATAATTAAGATAAAGGGTATACCACGTCAACATTTATGAAATTTTTTTTGAAGTTTACGAAAATTAAGGGACTTAAATGTTATATTTATAAAAACACAAGAATTCACATGCAATTAATCCCTTTTTATCTTAGAATTTAGACATAAGGCATGTAGTTTAAGATTTAGGTAATATATATTTATTATTTTAATATTATTTTTTATCATATTAATAAGTAAAAAATATATTATTATAATATCAACACTCAATAATATTATATAATATATTATATTAGCTTCTATATTTACGTAAACTATTATCTCATTTAAAATATATCAAATTAGCAAATTCTTAACGATCCACTAACGATCCTTAGGGACTTGGACCCAATTACTTTAATTTTGAAAGTTTTGGATTCAATTACTATGATCAATAATTTAGAAACTCAAATGTTGCATTTACCAAAGTTAAGGAACCAATTATGCAATAAAGCCAATTGATTATGCCTAAAATTTATGTGTTGTGATGGTTTCAATCTTAGCCAGTCTGAGGAGTACAAGAAATCCTCTGCTTGTTTTTGGCGGGTTGTGTTGAAGGGACGGAACAATAATCTAAGGACAATGATCCTCTAATTAGGGTACATTTAGGGTGTAAAAGCGAGTTAGTACCATTTCATCTTACTTATAAAGCAATTAAAAGTAAGACGGTCAATGTGGTTGACACATTTGAGACCTAAATACATTTTATAAGTTTGATTTTGATGGGAGGTACATTTTACAAGTTTGAGTTTGAGGAGTACAGGAAATTCTCTGCTTGCTTTTAGCGAGTTGAAGAGACGGGATAATCACAGGACAATGATCCTCTAACTGAGGACATTTTACAAGTTTGTTCTTAAAATATAATTGGGGTACACTTAAGATATTTTATTTTTAAATTTTTCAGCAAATAATTATTCATTTATAGCGATACAATATATTTATATTTTTTAAAAAATAAAATCTGTAATAGAATTGTTGAACATTCTTACGGCCCCTAAAGTTGCAGTGGATACACGAATCCATCGAATTTAGCCAGCCCACCAGCGACATAAGAAATCCTGGTTGTGTTGTATTGAAGAGACTAGATAATAATACAAGTTTATTATAAAATATAAATAAATTAATTTTAATTTTTCGACCAGAAATGAATTTTTATTTTAGTTTTTTTGTTATCAATCGGCTAAAGTGGTGACATTGGTGTCGCGGTCCCTGAAGTTAGAATGGTATGTTGCGTGGAAGAAAGAAGTTTGGCCCACGAAATGTTGGCAATGTCAAACATTACAAAAGGTTGGTCGCTGTTTGAAGTTAATAATTTAAATTTTTATAAAATAAAAATTTGATAACAAGAATACCGTCCATCCAATGGCGGCCACCCGTGAGTGTTATCCTAATTCACCCTCAACGCTAGACGAGTTCAACGACAATGCGAGCTATTGAGCCGTATTTGATCCACCGTAGAGAAAAAGCTATGGCATGTGCGAGCTATAATTTCTTGGATTGGTACAATCACCACTCTGCCCCTCCTTTTACAGTTAACGGCTTACAGCCTCCATCAAAGAGCCCGGAGTGTACAGCGTGATCTACTTCTGGAGAATACGAGCGTGACCGACTTACGCCCGTTTCGTGTGTTTACACTCTGTTTTAGTTAGTGGATACAGTTGTCCCAAATATAAAGTCCTCGAGGGCGCACCGCTGAGAAGTAAGGCCCTGTTAGTTTGTTATTTTGAAATTAGACGGCCCAGCTAAAAAAAAAAATTTCCCTGCACCTTCGGTCTCTCCGCCTCCCTCCATAGTTTCCGTCATAACTGTTTTATCGTTGCGCTTTTCGAGGCGACTGAAGAGTTACTTACACAAGCTGCGGGGACTTGAAATAAAAATTAGTTTTGTACATACTTTGTAGTTCATACTCCTTAGTCCACGTCACACCCATCAATGGCAGACCCTCCTAAAGGCGACCCCTTGCCCGAGAATCGCCGTGAGGGTGACGCTGGAGCGGCTTTCGTCCTCCAGTCTAAAGGTAATAACTCTTCATCGTGGTCGTGTTTTTATGTCATTTACTGTTTCTTTTTCCTCTTTCCCCGTCTTTTTGTCTAATGGTTAATGAATGATACAGGGCAATGGTGGCATGCGGGTTTCCATTTAACGACCGCAATTGTGGGCCCCACCATACTGACTCTGCCGTACGCTTTCAGAGGGTTGGGATGGGGACTAGGCTTTTTGTGCTTAACGGTGATGGGGGTCGTCACCTTCTACTCCTATTACCTCATGTCCAAAGTGCTTGATCACTGTGAGAGATCCGGTCGCCGCCACATCCGTTTCCGGGAACTTGCCGCGGACGTCTTGGGTGAGTACAAGCAAATGACCAATTAGGCATTCTCTTTTTTCTCTTCCCAAAGAAATACGACGTCGTATATATTGTGTTTGTTTTCTTGTGGTAATTTCCCATTGTTTCAACTTTCCGTAGACTTTCTACACTTGATCTTAGCCAAAAGGCCCAGAAAGGTGTACTTTCCGTAGACTTTGGGGATAAATGCTGACTGGTAATGTTATGTGGATAAAGAATGTATAGTATTAAAGTATATTTATTAGAGGGTTAGATTAGATGTTACAAAACTTATGAAATAAAAGTCAAGCATAATAAATGTATTTTAGCGTCTTTTTTTAGATCACACTATCATGCAATTGCAGGCAGCGACTTTTAGCCGATCGTCACCATGCCGCGCCAGCTAATATAAGTCTAAATAAACCACAGTTGCATATTGCCAGCAGCCATCGGGCTGGGTGGCAAACGTCGGCGAGTTCGAATTTTTCTTACCCAATATCTCACTTCTACTAGAGTCATTATTTATTAAAAGAAAAAAAATTACGGTTGCATATTTAATATTTAAAATTTAAAATTAGTATTTAAGAATTTTTTTCCATTCATTTATCTTGAGACCAAAAATTTTGCCTCTTATTGCATACTGTCCTATGATACTTAGAGAAAAACATAAAATACTATGCTACTAACAACCTAACCTTGTTATTGTTGATTGTGACATTCTTTTATTGAATTTATAACAGGGTCTGGGTGGATGTTCTATTTTGTCATTTTTATTCAAACGGCAATCAACACTGGGGTAGGAGTAGGGGCAATCCTGCTTGCGGGTGAATGCCTTCAGGTTTGGTTTGCATTTATCTTTTCATCCTCACCTATTTCTAAAATTTAATAAGAGTAATCAAATAAAATATAGGGACTTCGCTTTTTAGTGACATAGTATCTGAAAACAACTGGAATTCTTTAGTAGCAATTAAATACTCATTCTACATAATCAAAGAACATGAACAGGAACATGTTTTACATATTATTTTCTTCTTAATCTTGTTTTTGGTTCCGTCGCTGGAAATGGTTTCTTAGGAACTTTCCCGGGCTCTTCTTAATTTTGTTTCTTTCACTTCAAAAATTTCGAGGAGAATTTAATGGGGTCAGGTTTGACATCGAAGCATATACATTGTATTTTCATTTGTTTTGCAGAATATGGTGATTTTCCTTAAACTTGAAATCACTTAAATCCTTTAGCAGTGAGTTATTCTGGATGTTTGTAAAGCATGCTTAACTTGTACTCCACAAGTTACTAAATTACGGAGTAAATTTAATGATAAGTGAGAATTTAATGAAATTCTATTCATGTAAATAGTACAACCGTAAGTTCCTAAGCTGATCCAAACTTATGTTTGTGTTGATGTATGAATCTCAATGGAAATTTTATTATATTTGTACCGTTAATTAATCTGATATTGTTGTAAAAAATTTGAGCCTCAGAAATCCCCCCTCTTACCAGCTATTTTTGCCACACCATCTGTGCACGCACAATCTTATACTCTACCGTAATTGGTATTTACTCAAATTGATGAGAGTTCTAGTGGCAAATTAAAGTGAAGGTTAAACAACGATAGCCAATATGAAAATGATGAGATTTATGTTAGTGTCAAACGATTGTACAGTTATGCAGTGGTGGGATTCACCTACTCAAGGATTAATCCACACGTAATGATTCCGTTCATCGTACTACAATTGGCTACACAAGAATTGTCACCTTTATTCTTACTTGCCATTTTCTTGACAAATAAGTTGCTGAAAAGCTAGGTTTTTCTCTTTGGTGGTTAGGTTTTTCTTCACTAGTTATTTTTATAGTGTGCTTTTGAAAGCCTCTTATTTGCGGTTATGACTGAATGGCATTTATCTTGACACATGGCACACAAAGCATTAAAGGCACACAGCTAATTAAGATAGTGGCTGAATAAGGTGGATGAGAACCCTCAGCTAGTTTCTATTTTATTAAGGATGACAAATGAAGGGTCCCAGTTACTGTAAAAGTCTAAAGCACTAAACTAGGTTAAGTCGTTTTTGCAGTCAATATGATTTAGCCATTTTTAGATAAGCACTTCATATGTCCAGCTTCTGGCATCTTTATCACGGGAATCGATAATTTATGAGTAGAGTATCAATAATTTTAAGCTAATTTTTTTGGCCAGCTGATAGCCAAAGAGATGTTGGAAATTATCTAGCATTTAAATTCTAGAGCAGAAGTGCTTAACATACAATGATTTTTTTTTTCAGCCATGCTTAATTAAGTAATCATGCTAAATTTGTTTATTTTTTTTATCTTTAACTAATTTTTTTCCTTGGTGTTCTGAAAGATCATGTACTCCAATGTCTCACCGCATGGATCCCTGAAATTGTATGAGTTCATAGCGATGGTGACAGTGGTAATGATAGTTCTATCTCAGTTTCCCACTTTCCATTCCCTGCGACACGTCAACTTACTTTCACTGCTTCTCAGCCTGGGCTACACTGGCCTTGTCGTTGGTGCCTGCATCCATGCAGGTACTACTATGCCATGACCCCTCAAATGCATGCATTTATGTATCGTACAAACAATCAAACAGTTGACATTAAATCCCACGAGCATACTTGTGCTATCATAAATACATGTAAATAATAACTCGCGTGTGCCTGTCTCCTGCATCGCCCCAGTAGAGGATTGGATTCTAGACCTTAACTAGCTTGGATTCTTTATTTTCCATGAATTAGTCAGAAATGGTCGCGAGTACAATAAAGCTCAACTTGAAACTTTGTCCTTGCTCATTAATGCAGAAAGTTCATTGGATTTATATTTACTAATTCCAATATTGAGGGTCCATGAAGTTATTTCTATTTTCAAATAGAATGAGAGAAATAATTGGGTGCTTTATATATTTGGGTGCCCAGAATTCTGTAAGATACTTTCAATTGTTTTGCAGGTACATCAAAAAACGCCCCTCCAAGGGAGTATTCCTTAGAACCTAAGAAGTCTGCGAGGGTTTTCGGTGCCTTCACTTCCATCTCCATAATTGCTGCAATATATGGGAATGGCATACTGCCTGAGATACAAGTAATCACAATTCCTTTTTTGGTCACAATGTATTTCGGTAATTTTCGTAGGACTTTGCTTATAAGCTTCTGTATGCTGCTCATCAGAAGTACTCTCTGTGAAGATGACGCATAGTTAGAATAGTTGAGCTGCATTATATGATTAAATTTGGTGTATATCACTTGCTTTGCTGAAGGGGCAAGGAAGACTGCTGCCAACTTAGGTGGAGACTGTAGTGTCAATAGGTTATAGAGCCCTTCAAGATATTCATTAAATCTATCAATGCTTGACAAATGCTTCTTGCTTTAATTTTACCCTTTCATTGGCAACACAGGCCACTCTTGCGCCACCTGCTACCGGGAAAATGGTAAAAGGCCTTCTTATGTGCTATGCTGTGATTTGTGTGACTTTTTACTCTGCTTCAGCGTCTGGATATTGGGCGTTTGGAAACAAGTCCAGTTCAAACATTTTTAATAGTCTAATGCCAAATGATGGACCTTCTTTGGCTCCGACTTGGGTACTTGGCCTTGCTGTCTTCTTTGTTCTTCTTCAGCTCTTTGCCATTGGCCTGGTAAGCTCACAAATTTCATTCTTAAGTCAAAAGGGGAATTAAACAAGATTAAGAATTGGCAGGGGAGACATTATATTTCATTTTCAATTATCCTTGGGAATGATTTGGGATCAGCGTACGGACATAAGATAAAATAATCTTGGTCCCAACATATCGCAGGTTTATTCTCAAGTCGCTTATGAGATAATGGAGAAGAAGTCAGCTGATGTGAAACAGGGGTTGTTTTCCAAAAGAAATCTTATTCCTCGCCTAATCCTTCGGACAATTTACATGATATTCTGTGGGTTTGTGGCAGCCATGCTGCCATTCTTCGGAGACATCAACGGTGTTGTTGGTGCTATTGGTTTCATCCCTCTGGATTTCATTCTGCCTATGCTTCTATACAACATGACACACAAGCCTCCAAAGTCATCCTTCATTTATTGGATCAACATTTCAATTATAGTTGTCTTCACGGGTACAGGAATTATGGGTGCGTTCTCTTCTATGAGGAAGTTGGTTCTTGATGCCAACAAATTTAAGCTCTTTAGCAGTGACGTGGTTGATTAAGCAAATATATATGACGAATACCGCATGAGTTTTTGAATAAGTTAGACTTTATAGTTTAGTTAATAAAATTTAATAGTATAAATTTTATATTAAAAATTAAATAAAAATAAAATTATAGAATAACAAAACCGTTTCATAACAGCCCACACATGATACAAGTATATTCCAGACCACGGGTCTTCATAAAGGTCACTTCTAATTGTAAAACAGGTGACAGCTGAAGATAAAGCATTATCCCCATCATTAATGTTGTAGTGTCACTAAAGCTCAGCTCAGATCAGCTTGAAGCTTCTGAATCGTGAATTCCGTAGCAACTGAAGATGCTTGTCTGTAGATTGAATAGAAATGGTTTAGGGTAGCTTGAGTCTTGTTCTCATTTTATCTGCTCCAATTTGGCCTGCACATGTCGTAAACGCATTTTGCCTTCAGGCGCTACCAAGTAAGCAACGCGCCAAGGCTTAACGTATGAAGTGATCCAGATATCTCTTGAGCCTCAATAAAATTTTGTAACTTATTAATTGTGCCCTTACCATTAAAATATTTCTGCACATTCTATCCACTACTACTTCTATCAAACTTAGACACAGTATTGCTCATATCTTGATGGTGCAGGGGCATTTAATATAAGCTTGCCTCTTCAATACTTGATTTCAAAACTTAAAAATTTATGTTTAAATAGTTTGTCGTTTTTTTTGTTAAAAAAAGAAATTTTAGACACAGCATTAAAATGGCATACAGGATGGTCATAATTGATTTAAAGGAAATATATATATATATTCTTTTAATTCTAGGTTAATTTTAAATATACTTCATTAATTATAAAAATTAATAAATATATCATTTAACTATTAGAACAATATAAACACATCAATTCTGTCTATTTAATATTATGTATTAACAATAATGAAATATTCACATAACTATTAATCTTATGTGTTTTTTAATTGACTATTTCAATAAATTTTTAAAAAAAAAGACTCGCAAAGAAAGCAAATAAAAAGAAATAATTCCAAGAATTTAATGAAATGTTATTTATTGTTAACGTATAAATACATATGTAACGTTATTTTTAATATTTTTAATTAAATTTTTAATTGATAAATTTTCTTTATGCTACATATATTTTGATAGATTATATTTAAGTATTTCATTGATGATATTTCGTAATGACTTCATTCATAGTTTCTTCTTATTTTTTGTCTTCATATGTAATATTTATTTTTTTCTGATTTAATTAGTTTACTATGATATATAATACTTCATCAATATTGGACTGTTTATATGCATCAAGTGGTTAAAATTATGTCCCAATTTAATAACCGGATGTAAAATATTGATCTGCTATAAACTATATTTAATTCTTTCCCACACTCACAAATTTAGAAGCGTGCTGGTTCGACTGGAATTCCATTTACATTTATCATTCTGATACAAAATTTACTAGAAAATTCTTCATAATAATAAGAATAACTTGCAGGTCCCCTAGTGGACTCCATGCACCATCACATCCCTTAATGTTTATCAATCCTCATTATTATATGGATACCAAGTTGTTGTGGACCTCTGGTAATTCCATTAATGGGTAGCATGGGAATGACATGATAATCTTTTAAAATCAAACCAAGCTGACAGCTTTTGCAGGACGTGTCCAATATTATAGTAATGAAAGGAAGTGGAAGTCGTCGGGGATTTTTGGATCCCATCAAACCTGTAATGAACACATGGGCTATCCATTTTAAATAAACAGTTCAGACTACTCGCCTACAGTAGCCGTTTGATGATTCAGAGTCGTACAAAGGTTCCATTCCGTGTAGTAATATCAGTAACTAGATCGGCCACTTCGAGCTGTCCCAATTTAATTGTGTCCAGGGCATTCAAGGCAATACCCATAATGTAGTTATCGTGATAACTTTAATTGGCTTGGAAAATATCATAAATTTAAATTCGGCATAATATATTATGCATTTTAGATAATGCATCATCATGGAATTCTGTTCTCAAACATGTTATGTATCCAAAAAAAAAAAACAAAATTCACAAAATTTGTAGCTATTCTAGAATGAATAAGTGAAAGCAAGGAATCGTTGAAATTTTGCACACGCACCCATGGATTTTTGTCCTGGAAAATAATTTGGTGGAACGATCCTCTCCAATAGCCTCCTAACACGCTTATAATATTATATTAAGGTTTCACATTGGGCCACACTATCCACGTTATATTTGTTTATTTGAACCAATTCAAGGTCGTCTATCTTCCTTTAAAATAGTCATGAATTATGGTACACGTTTCAATTTCAAGGGGCCACTTTTATTCCACGTTCCGCTTCCCCATGTCGCAACATTTTTTTTTTTGGTTTTTAAACAAGTTTATTTATTTATTAATTATTTTTTTATAATATTTATTTATTTTATGGTGACCTTCCACCCATCTTAAATGTGTGATTGAAGACTGCTTTAGGAAATATTAAAGCTGATCTGTAATTGAGGACGTAATTGCCGCATTAATTATTAAAAGCTTAATCTATTAGTATCTATTAATAATTTAGCAATAACCGCATGATTAGCAGGTACAGTAATTGCACATTTTGACGGTCAATGTGCCATAGACGTGAAGCTTCTATGAAGTAGCCTTTTCAGGTAAGTCATTAGTAACGCGTTGATCCCTTACCAGCCATTACAAAAGTCATCAAACGTCACCCTCTTCCATCTCTCATCTCTCTCTCACAACTTCTATCCCGTTCCTGTTCTGTACCTATGCAGTATACGCAAACTAAGAAAATCTACTTTTTACGCTTTCATTTTTCTCTGCAGTGATCGATCACAAATCGAACAAATCAACAGTACATGGAGAAATTTCAAGATGAAAAGCAGAATCAATCTTCTACGGCAAGGTCGTCCGGTAATATGTGGGATTGTGGAAGCTCACTCTATGACTCCTTCGAGCTTAACTCCTTCAAACGCCAACTCGACTCGGCCATAGCTAATTCCTCCCGAACCCTGTCCATGCCTCATCTACCTGACCGCCGGCTCCCTTTTCAACCGCCACAGCCGAACAAGTCGGCCATGACTTCTAAAAAGTCCTTCAAGATCCCTCGCTCCCTTCACAAGTTCCTTCGCTCCGTTTTCAAGCCCAAAAATACCAAGTCTCCCATTTCTAGCAGTAGCAGCAGCGCCTTTTTCCATGCGCCAGAGAAATCTAAAGACCGGTTTTTCGTCGTCTACGACAAGTCTGGGCCGGTGCTCTCGACGATTCCAGAAGTTCCGGAGTTTGATATTGGAGGCCTTTCACCGGAGATTACTTCCTTGGTCAGAAGGTCAGCTTCGGAGCGGTTCGCGGCAACTTCAATGGGTATTTCATGCGCTTAGCAGGAATTAATTAATGCCTTAGATAATATCATCAATAATGTTATGTTATAATATTATATATATCATAGTCTTAACTTAGCAATTAATTCTATTCCACAAAAAAAAAAATGTAGCGATTAATTAATTAATATATATATATATGCGATATGTGAATAGCGTGTGCTAGATTTCGATTCTTATTATATAGTTTTGATGTATTGGGATGCCATCTTTGATATTATCTTTTGGTGATGAAATCGACAACTCAGACGATGCTGTGAATTTCTAATAATAAAAATGATGAAAGCCGGCCTGGCCTTTTCCTACAGCCCTTCAAAATCGAAAAGGGCATTTCAAATACCATATTATGATTGGCATGATGATTACTGAGGGTTCGGTGATAATCGACCCTGCTGTATGCTTTTGGATGGAAGCATGGGTGGTGGAATTAAAAATGAATGAGTTTATTAAATGTTTATTAATTGTGAGATTATTAAGTTGGTTGAGTTTTTTAGTTTTAAAATAAATAAATTTAATGATTTAAATTTTTAAATGTTGATTTTATAAAATTTTATTTATGAGAATAATAATATTAGGTAGTGGTAAGTGGTGATTAATTTTACATTTGTTAGATTTAGGCGCCCATAATTGATTATGAAGAATTGCAGATATTTAGTTTGATGTCATGAATATGGAGGTAAAGAAGGAATATGCAGATGAACCCGTAGTTGAGGGGCATCAATATGCAGACAAGGGCCTTTGAGAAAAAGGGGATTCTTAATTTCTTAATTTTTTTAATTTTTTTAATTTTAATAATTTTAATAATTTTATTTCATTTTATTTTTATTACATAAATATTTAAATTATAAATTTTATTTTTTATAAATATTTTTTATCTTAATTTAATTTTTATTTTTATTTAAATTACCTTAACTTTTAAAATTTTTAAAGTTAAGAATGCGACAAAGAATGTACAATTGGAATAATGATAAAGATTGGACAGAAGTTCGCCTAAGAAAAAGAAGATTGGACCCAGAAAGCAATGCAACACTGCCACACATATATTGTGGCAGTACTAAGTTTATTAATCGTGTCATGAAATTAAAAGCAGACCGTTTTAGAGTCCTATGGTTTATTTGACCCAAAGATTTTGTTTCTACAAGTTCAATTCTAATAAATGAGTTTTTTTTAATCTCTTATTCCTATTTTTAAAGGCCTCACTCTCTTTTATTATTTAAAAAAAAAACAGACAGTCCTATATATAGACTTGAATATCTGTCTTAAAGTTAAGAAAGAGTGAAAGAAAATTAAAAAAATATATTTTACATATTAAATTTTATAAAAATGAAAAAATTATCAAAATTAAAATATAAAAAAAAATGAAAGCATCCAAATCCTCCATATATTAGAGAAAAAAGTGGTCCACGCAGTGGCTTCAATGGGTACAGCTAGAACAGAGGACCGAGGGTAGGTTCACTGATTAATATTTAGTGCCACTCTATTGAGCGGTTTGATTGTAGCGGATCTGCGTCTTGCTCACGATGAAAGCACTGTGCGAACTATTGAAAAACTTCGGGTCCTACCTACACCATTAAATATGAGCACCAATATGGGTCTCTCCATCCTTCCGTCTTTAACTTATTTCCTTTCTGCGCCTTTTGGACCCGCACAAGTAGCAGAAATCAAAAACCGAAGGGAAAACAAATCAAGAGACAAGATCTTACACACGACACCCTCGGATAGGCTCGTAGCCTATATTTAACACCCATATATGTATTAATCTGTAACATAGGTCCGTGTGATGTGCGATTAAATGGATAATGCATGCGTTTCAGACTTACAGTTGTAGGGATTGTGTTTGGCTTTTGTGTTTAGTGGAAATTAAGACGCTAGCTTTCATATAATCTCTCCATATAAATAATTTGAATGGTTCTTTTGCCTACATCATTTGATAGACACTGCCGACATATTCATCATATAAAGATTTTGTTGGTTTAGATCCAATGACCAAGTTGAAATGCCTTGGACGCGGTGCAGTGGACTTCCAAACGTAGAACAAGAGACGCTGGTCTACTTGTGGACACGTCACGACAGTGCTGTGTCGCTTTACTCAGAGTTGCGGCTGCGAAACAATGGTGGTTCGACGACGTCTTCACTCTGGCTTCTGTCACTACTCTGCTGTTACTGTTAACAGGGGAGAGAAATCATAGTCAAACATGGAAGGAGTAATCTGGTTGTAGAGACGGAATAAATCCGTGCGCAAAAGGTGAAATGAAAAAAAGACGTGCGGAAACAAAGCAAAAACGTGCACAACAGTTACGGAATGCAAAGTCAAATAGGAACAAATTGAATAATATTATTTTATTAGCTGAAAAGTGATACAAGTTAACCGAAACACTACCTCTTAAATAGAGAAAATTAGCAAAGTGGATAACTTCACGTAATCACTAACAGATAAAACGTGTTCCTAAAGTTTAGCTACAACCACGTACAGCAAATTTGTTCTTAAAGTTTAGCTAGCGCAAGTCACACACTCCTAAGGAATTGATCTTTTATTAGTAACTTCCTAAAAACTTAGTCCACATTCAACAAGTGAATTATTTTTAGATAAAATAAAATAAAATTAATTTTTTGTATTACTTCTTAACACCCCCTTTGATACAAAATTTGTAACTCTAAGCAAGTTTCTAAATTTCACAAATTTTGAATAGTCAAGCCCCTTTGTAAACCCATAAGCAATTTGTTCATTTGTTGGGCAGTACTCCATGACAATCAATCCTTCAATTATAACATCTCGAATAAAATGATGACAGAGTTCAATATGCTTTGTCCTGTCATGAAAAATTGGATTCTTAGTCATTGAAATTGTTGCCTTGTTATCACAAAAGACTTCTGTTGCATTTGCTTGAATTTGGTGTAAGTCCTCCAAAATTCTTCTCATCCAAATCGCCTGACATGCAACAGATGTAGTAGCAATGTACTCTACTTCTGAAGATGACAATGATGTACTAGGTTGCTTCTTTGAGTTCCATGAGATTGCTCCTGAGCCAAGACTGAAAATAAAATCACTTGTGCTCTTTTGGTCATCTATATAACCTGCCCAATCACTGTCAGTAAGACTAAGTAATTTAAATTCAGGAACAGAATTGCACCAAATTCCAAAATTGCTAGTAGCTCGGATATAACGAAGAATCTGTTTTGCAGCTCCAAGATGATGCAGAGACGGATTATGCATAAATCTTGAGACCAAACTAATAACAAACATGATGTCCAGACGAGTATGAGTCAAATACATTAATCCACCAACCAAGCTTCTAAAATACTTCTCATTGGCCCTTAAAGTTCCATCTTCCATTGTCAACTTCTCATTTGCATTCATTGGAGTAGAGGCTGACTTACAATTCTGCATGTTAAATTTCTTCAACAAATCCAAAGTATATTTTTCTTGTGAAACAAAAATACCATATTCAGTTTGGTAAATTTGTAACCCAAGAAAATAATGCAACAACCCCAAATCAGACATATCAAACTCATCAATCATGTTCTTCTTAAATTCTTTAATGAAAACTTCAGAAGAACTAGAATAAATAATATCATCTACATACACACAAACAATGAGAATATCACCATTTTTCACCTTTACATACAAAGTGAGCTCATTACTACTACGATGAAACCCATTACCAATCAAGTATGAATCAAGCCTACCATACCAAGCTCGTGGTGCTTGCTTGAGTCCATAAAGGGCCTTCTTTAACTTGTACACTTTATCTTCTTTGCCATCAATAACAAATCCCTATGACTGATCCATTCAAAAATGCAGATTTAACATCAAATTGAAACACCTTCCATTTCAGTTGAGCTGCTAATGCCAAAATCAATCTAACAGTCTCAAATCTTGCAACAGGAGAGTAGGTTTCAAAGAAATCTTTACCGTACTCTTGCACATATCCCTTAGCCACCAACCTTGCTTTGAACTTCTGCACACTTCTATCTGCATTGTACTTTACTTTGTAGATCCACTTCACACCAATTGCATCTTTTACTTCTGGCTTTTCTACAAGCTCCCAAGTATTGTTCTTTTCAATGGAAGAGATTTCCTCCTTCATGGCATTTTTCCATTCATCTTTTCCATATGCTTCATCAAAATTCATTGGTTCTGTCACTAAGAGAGCAAAAGTGTCAGGATCATAAGCTTCTTCCCATGGTTTTACCTTTCTTGGATGAACCCCAGATACGCTTCTAGTTGTCATCCTTGAAGGTTGAGGAGGTGAAGAAGCTTGTGGTGGGGGGCCAGATGTGGAAGATGTTGGTTCTTCATCTTGTGGCTTATCTGATTCATTCTCTTCACATGAGACTTGCTCAACTTTTTCTGCATTCCACTCCCAAAAACTGCTTTCATCAAAAATAACATCTCTTTGAATGATTAGCTTTTTGGTAATAGGATTATACAACCTAAACCCTTTTGTTTCATCACTGTACCCCACAAAAATACATTTCTCACTCTTCTTGTCTAATTTAGTACGATCATTAGACGCTAGCAAAGCATAGGCAATATAACCAAAAATCTTCAAATCACTTACATTGGGCTTACGATGCCACCAAGCTTCATAAGGGGTCTTATTACGTACCACATTTGTTGGAGAAATGTTGAGAATGTAAACTGATGTAGCTACTGCTTCAGTCCAAAAATTATTCGAAAGCTTTTTCTCATTCAACATACTCCTTGCCATTTCCATGATTGTTCGATTCTTCCTTTCTGCAATGCCATTCTGTTCTGGTGTTCTTCTCACTGTTAACTGCCTCTTGATCCCATTTTGCTTACAAAAATTAATAAAATCATCAGACAAAAATTCTCCTCCCTTGTCGGTTCGAAAAATTTTTATTTGATGATTACATTATTTTTCTGCAAAGGCCTTGAATTCTTTGAACTTCTCAAATGCTTCTGATTTATGGACAAGGAAAAACACCCAGCTCATACGAGTAAAATCATCAGTAAATAATAAAAAATATTTACTCTTGTTTAGAGACAAAGTGTTCATTGGCCCGCAGATATCAGCATGCACCAATTCTAATGGCTTCTTCGCTCTCCAGGCTTTCCCAACTGGAAATGACTGTCTTTGTTGCTTCCCATGCACACATCCTTCACAAATTTCATTAGTAAAAGCAATTGGAGGCAAGCCATGCACCATCTTTTCCTGACTTAACAATTTCAACCCATTAAAATGCAAGTGCCCATACCTCAGATGCCACAAATGAGAATCATCCTTAATGCAAATAATTACATGATCATCTAAACATGAAATTCTTAGAGGGAACATCTTGTTTTCAGCCATGGAAATTTTAACAAGAGGCTTGTTAGATATTTTCACCTTAATTTCACATACATCATCATCAAATAAAAGTGAATATCCCTTTTGCATCAATTGACCCACACTTAGCAAGTTATGTGCCAAGTTAGGTATGTAATACACATCATGAATTAATCTTTCAATACCTGACTTGGTCCTCATAGCTATAGTTCCCTTTCCTTCAATTTGCACTTGCTTGTCATTCTCAAGATGAACTTGCAACTTCACAAATTCATCAAGGTCCCAAAAAAGGCTTCTAATGCCTGTCATGTGATTACTACATCCACTATCTAAAAACCAAAGATCATGGTTACTTTCTTTGGGACTTATATAAGTCAGAAATAAGTTACCTCCCTCTTCCTTTTCTTCAACATAGTTTGCTTGTTGCTTTTCCTTCTTCCAACAATTTGCTTCAATATGCCCCTTCTTTATGCAATAATAACAACCTCTACCTCTACCTACAAAATCATTATTTTTCTTCTTCCCTGAAATTCCAAGCTTCGCCTAAAAGGCTTGCTCGCTCTTTTCTATAGACCTGTTCATTCTTTCTTCACGTGCTAATAATGAACCAGTTAGCTCATTCAGAGAATAATTAGACATGTCTTTTGATTGTTCAATAGCAGCAACAACATGATCAAATTTAGAAGGCAGACTTCTCAAGACCTTTTCTACGATAGTTTGGTCATTAATTGTCTCCCCATACGTTCTAATTTGATTTACAATAACAGAAACTCTACCAATACGAAGAGTTTGGAGTTTCATAATGGTTACCTTATTGTCCCCATGAAACTCTTGTCGTAGAATGGTCCAAGCTTCTTTTGCTTTTACGGCATTTGCAATTCAGGAAAAAATAAAGTCTCTCACTGCTTGTTGTAAGACGAGCAACGCCTTGGCATCCTTCTTGCATAACTCCCTCATCTCAATTGCTCTGTCAACTCTGTCAGATTCTTCAAACCTATTCTCTACAAGGTCCCACAGCTCTTGGGACATAAAAAACATCTTCATCTTTATGCCCCAGACATGGTGAATACTTAACTTTTTGCAGCTTGCTTCAACAATGAACCCAAAAAACAATGCCTAGTTTGATCAGCAACCTAGCTCTGATGCCACAATTGTTGGTTTAGATCCAATGACCACGTTGAAATGCCTTGGACGCGGTGCAGTGGACTTCCAAACGTAGAACAAGAGATGCTGGTCTACTTGTGGACACGTCACGACAGTGCTGTGTCGCTTTACTCAGAGTTACGGCTGCGAAACAATGGTGGTTCGACGACGTCTTCACTCTGGCTTCTATCACTACTCTGCTGTTACGGTTAACAGAGGAGAGAAATCATAGTCAAACATGGAAGGAGTAATCTGGTTGTAGAGACGGAACAAATCCGTGCGCAAAAGGTGGAATGAAAAGAAGACGTGCGGAAACAAAGCAAAAACGGGCACAACAGTTACGGAATGAAAAGTCAAATAGGAACAAATTGAATAATATTATTTTATTGACTAAAAAGTGATACAAGTTAACCGAAACACTACTCTTAAATAGAGAAAATCAGCAAAGTGATAACTCCACATAATCACTAACTAACAGATAAAACGTGTTCCTAAAGTTCAGCTATAACCACGTACAGCAAATTTGTTCCTAAAGTTCAGCTGTAACCACGTACTCCTAAGGAATTGATCTTCCACTAATAACTTTCCAAAGACTTAGTCCACATTCAACAAATGAATTAGTTTTAGATAAAATAAAATAAAACTAATTTTTTGCATTACTTCTTAACAGATTTAGTCTGCTATAAAACTGAAGACCTTGCCTAGGAAGAAGTAGCGCATGCAGCAAGAAATACCAAGTCCTGGATGGGCCAACTAATCCCAGTGGCTGAGCTCGCCATACTACTTGTCGTTCAACATGGCTTCTACGTTACATTCATCATTTCCACTAATCGGTCACCCATGACAGCACAGGAATTATCATCCTCCAAATCTCTACCGGTCACCGTTCCTTCCCCTTGTGAGCTTCGGTAAGCGAACCTCGAGTCTCGCATCTTACTCATAATGGGCCGATCGTTTCATGCTTTACGTGATTCTTTGTAGGTCTTACACGAGTCGACTCGTTTGATTGCTGTTACGTTGTTGTTGATCTTTGGGGAAGGACGAATTTGACGTTGCTCCAGAATTGGGCGTCTCTCCTTACTTTTCTTCCCTACCACCGCACTGTTGTTTGTCGTTTGTCTATGAATTGCCAAAGAATTGAATGAGACGGTGTCGTGTAGATTCAGAGATCTACCCGAACTCATCAAATCTCCTGGGTGTTTGCCGCTTCATGGGAGAAATGTAGCGGGCCCAGTTCAAGATTGGAAAACGTGACCTTAGCAAAGGGATTATGATAAACAGCTTTATGCATTTGGACCCGGTTGGACTCAGGGTTCTGAAGGATATAAACATACAACTGGTTTATACCGAGTTCGATCCCAAGTTTGGACCGTTAGAAACGGTGGGGCGGTTGAACTAGAACAGCCAGAATGTCGTCAACCGGAATGTCTCCATTTGAGTTGGAATTCAGGAACACTTTCAAAGGATCGAGCAACTCACTGAATTGGCCAATGGATTAGAAATGAGTGGGCACAGATTTCTATGGATTGTTAAAATGCCCATGAGATATATATAGTAGCATTCATAGCGTTAAGAACCCGTTTGTTTTTTCTTCCCACGGGTTTCAGGAACGGAACAAAAGGGTTTTATAATTTGCTGGTCTTGTGCTCCCTCACGGGCAACACAAATTCAAGTCCTCATCCACGGGTCCGCTGGAGGGTTCTTGAGCCATTGCGGGTGGAACTCTATCATAGAAAGCATCGTGAATCTATATATGGTGTGCCTGTAAATGCATGGCCACTTTATGCTGAGCAAAGACAGAATGCAGTTTTACAAGCGGAGGATTTGAAGGTGGCTTTGAGTGTGAAGCAAACAATGAAAGTATCGTGGAGCGGGGAAGTATATATAGCAAAACAGGCAAGTGATCTGATTCGAAGAGGAGGGAAATGGTTGATGAATAGAATGGTATGTATAGCATTGAAGAATGCAGTCGCTTCAATAGGTCGTCAAAATATGAACAGGCCATGCCGAAGGTATGGTACTATTGTGTCTTATTTTTAAGCCATTCATTCTGATAGAAGCAATCATAACCATTTAATTAGACAACTAGCTACTTGCTTTGTGAATCAGTTTTTGCAAAAGATAAAAAGGGTAAAATGTTGTTACTTTTATCTTCTACTTTTAGTAAGATTTATCCATACAAATTAAGAAGAATTGTTACGAATGAGCTCCACTAATTAATGTTTAATTATTGAGAAATGAAGTACAATTCACTCCAACAAATATTAGAGAAATTGACACTAGAATATCATGCTAAAGAATTTAAGAATATAACCTAAGTGTAAAACGTTCACTTTTTTAGCATAAATTTAAATATTTTTTAAAACCTCACAATCTTTGCCATTGGATTTGGTGGCCTTAGTACCTAGATCAACCCCATAAGATGTAGGAAAAATGAGAGATGGGGTGAGTTTGAAACTTGATTGTAAATTAAAAAAAAGAAGATAAGACATAAAATGTGTCTGAAAATTGATAGAGAAAAATTAAAAGTGGAACATAAGCATACATGTCAAAATAGATATAAGAAAAAAATAGACATGGGTTAGTGTCGAGTTAAGAACAAATTTAGAAAAAAATTATAGATATACGTGTTATAATAAAAAATAAATAAAATGATAAATGAGATGCGTATTAAATCAGTGAAAGAGAAATAACATGGAAACGCGTGTTAAAATAGAGGAAAAAACTGATAAGAATACAACGTAGAGATAGAGAAATTGTTCAAGCACATTTGTCACCTAAGTTGTTCTGGTTTACACATATAATTTCTGCTTCCAGCGCTAAGGAGAGACCCACCCTCTACAAAATAAAAATGAGCTTTAAATAAAGTAGCGGTTAATAAATTATGAATAGAGTAATGATATTTTATGTGTTTTTTTTTATGTAATATATCACGGAGGCCAAAGCCAAGGGCGGACCTAAGTACATTAATATGGGATAAATGCTTTTATAACTTTCTTAAATTTTCATGTTAAATATACGTAGTTTATATTGTTATTATTAAATTTTAAAAATATTTTTCATATTATTTAGAATAAAATAAAAAATTTTAAAAAATTATTATATTATTTTTTTTTCATAACTCTTCAATAATTTAGTTATATTTATTTATAAAAATAAATAAAACGATTAATTATAAGAAATATTTTTTAAAAAATAAAATTAAAAACTAGAGATTTGATGATATAAATTTTTATTTTTTAATATATAATATATTACTTATCTCATTACTTAAAATTTCTAAATTCATTTATAGCTAAAGAAAAAAAATAATAAAAAGGACTTCATTATAATTCTTCTAGGGAACGACAACCGCATGGCGTCCATCTTCAGCAGAGAGCCTCTGGCACTTCATGTATCACGGGGATTCCTGGTTCAGCAGACACACCTCTTAAAGCAATCCAACTCTGTACACGAGTTTTAGAGCCGTGTTAAATTTATGTATGCGTTTTAAAAAAAAAAATTAAAACTTTAATTTTAATAATTAAAAAAATTAAAATGTTATCATATATTTATTGTACTATTTTACGTTTTGCAGTTAACATTTTTCCGAATTTTGCTCCCTATAAACGTGTCTCACACGTATTATTTCCGTGGAGAACCGCCTGAATAAGAGCATTAGAATCCGCCTCCACTTCCAACTTTTTGCAACCTTTATCTTTAGCTAGCTTGAGACCCTGAAACATTGCCCGGCACTCTGCTTGGAAAACCGATGATTGGCCACAAGATCTGAAAAACCGCTATCCAGCTCCCCTTGTCGCCTCTTATAAGCCCGCCATAGCCACTTTCCCCATTTTCTTTCTTAGCTCCGTCAAAGAGTTGCCAAATTTTCTTATAAAATTTAAAATTTAATACATACAAAAAGTCATCAATTCCATATCTTGCTAACAAGTTGAACGGCTGCGTGTTGCGTGAGGCACCAGTTGGCAAAACCATTAACCATGGACCAACACATGCAGAAAGAAGTACCGCGTGTAGCAATGGTACCAAGTCCTGGGTTAGGCCACCTAATCCCACTGGCTGAGCTCGCCGAACTACTTGTCCTTCAACACGGCTTCTCCGTTACGTTCATCATTCCTACCGATGGTTCACCCACGGAACCACAGAAAGCGATCCTTCAGTCTTTACCCGACGCCGTTTCATCCACATTTCTTCCTCCGGTGAGTTTCCACGACCTTGCAGAGGATGTTAAAATCGAGAATCGGATCGCACTCACACTGATGCGCTCTCTACGTGATTCTATAAAGCTGTTACACGAGTCAACTCGTTTGGTGGCAGTCGTCGGCGATCTGTTTGGTGCGGACGCATTTGATGTTGCTCGAGAATTTGGTGTTTCTCCCTACTTATTTTATCCTTCCACCGCCATGTTATTGTGGCTGGCCTTGGAATTCCCAAAATTGGATGAGACGCTGAAGTGCGAGTTCAGAGATTCGCCTGAACCTATCAGATTACCCGGGTGCGTGCCGATTCATGGGAGAGATCTGCCCGACCCATTTCATGATAGGAAGAACTAGGCCTATAAGTGGGTTCTTCACATTTGCAAAGGCTACGGCTTAGCTGATGCAATTTTAATTATCAGCTTTATGGATTTGGGGCCGCTTGCTCTCAGAGCTCTGAAGGAATTAAACAAACCACCGGTTTACCGCGTTGGACCGATGATTCGAACGAATAATACAAGCAGTGGGGCGGAAGAGTCCGAGAGTCTGAGGTGGTAGGATCAGCAGCCACATGGGTCTGTGCTTTTCATTTCATTTGGCGGTGGCGGGACATGAACACCCCAGCAAGTCACTGAATTGGCATTTGGATTAGAAATGAGTGGGCAAAGAGTTTTGAGGGTTATCATAAGCCCACGTGAAACTGCCACAAATGCTTCTTATTTTACTGTCCGAAGTGTTGAAAACCCCTTTGATTTTCCGCCCAATGGGTTCGTGGGCAGGTCCAGAGGGGTCGGTATGGTGGTACCCTCATGGGCACCACAAATTCAAGTTCTGAGCCACGGCTCCACTGGGGGGTTCTTGAGCCATTGCGGCTGGAACTCAACCCTGGAAAGCATTGTGCATGGTGTGCCTATGATTGCATAGGCACATTATGCAGAGCAAAAAATGAACGCTGTTCTGCTAGATGAGGATTTGAAGGTAGCATCGAAGGTTGAACCCAACATGGATGGGATCGTAATGCGAGAGAGTATAGCAAATTATGCAAGGCGTCTGCTCCAAGGAGAAGGAGGGAAATTGCTGAGAAACAGAGTGTTAGTATTGAAGGATGAGCTGCTAAGGCTGCAAGTGAAGGGGGCTCATAAAAAAAGTCACTTGAGGAGATCGTCCAAATTTGGAAGACCCAACAAATTTAACCATACTATTTAGTGGAGAGTAGATAATTAATTTTAGCAGGACTCTTAATTCGTATTTACCGTACCGTGGCTTCTGTAGTTTGTGGTGATTTTGGTCTTAGCAGTTTTGCATATCAGTGTTTACGTACTCTTTCCAGTTGGTTTTACTTCTGCAGGTCTTGCGCTTGAATTTTCCCCCTTCCTAAATTATTTAATAAAGACCACTTCAATTGAAACAGATATAAACCAAAAAAAACATTTTTTTTGGGTGTGACCAAAGCAGAGGTGCAGCAACATCTTCTTCTTCTTCTTCTTCTTCTTATTATTATTAAAAAATAATAAAAGAAAGTGATTATTTTTTTTGCTATTAAAAACCATCTTCACATAAAGATCTTTTAAAATAATGATAACTCTAGTTAAATTTAAAATTATCCTGTTCTTAGTTTGAGTTAGTCATTAATAATTGAGAGACCAGCTGAGGTCAATCCAACTTTAAAAAAATGATATAAGCTTAGATTTAATATAGGATTTCAGGGCAAAAAATATTTATTTTATGATGATTATATAACTTGTTTTACAGTTTTAGTTTAAATATTACAAATAAATTGTAAATGCTTAATATTATATATCTTACACACATTATAATTTTTCACTTCATTACTTCAAAAATCATTAACGGTATTTAATTTTGAAAAAACTTTATTTTTATCCTTCATAAATTAATAAATTTTTATTTTAATTATTTATTATTTAATTTTTTTAATTAAATACTTCACAGATTAATCAATTACTATTTTAATTTTTTATTATTTAATTCTTTTATTTTAATTTCTTATAAATTAAAATTAATATCAATTAAATTTTTCAATTCAATATTATATAATGATGTTAGTCTATTTACTGACATGATAAGTAATAATAATGTAAGCAAAATAAGGTAGCACATATTTTGTCACATCGCTTATCACGTCATCTTATCATATTATCACTATTTATCATGTCATCTTATCACGTTATCACTGTTTGTTATTTTATGTGTCATGTTATCTTATCATATCATTTTCATCTATCATATCATCTTATTATATCAATAAATGTGTCAATATTATTATGTGATGTTGAATTAAGAAATTTGATTGATATTAATTTCAATATGTAAGGGATTAAAATAGTAAAATTAAATAATAAAAAATAAAAATTAATTAATTTATAAAAGATTTAATTAAAAAAATTAAATAATAAAAAATAAAAATTTATTAATATGTAAAAAATTAAAATAATATTTTTATTTATTTTTCTTTCTGATTCAATTTGATTTGATATCTCCATCCGCCTCAAAAAGATTTCAAATTTGGCATTTTAAATCAACCAAATAAACCGCAAGCTATTTTTTGTTTGGTGCATCCTAGCCCGAAAGTCGCAGGAACGCATCCAAAAGCCGGAGAACAGGGTTTTAGGCTTTTAGCTGCGGTGTTGGCGGAAGCTGGAGTTGTAGCTTTAGTATTTTCATGGCGAAACAATTGTTGACTCTTGATAATGGCACGACCTGCTCTTCCTGGAACTACTGTAGTATGAGACTGGCTTCTGGTTCCGCCGACGGTACTCTTTCCATCTTCGACTTCCGCGACCCAGCCTCCTCTTCTTCCCTCCGCTGTACTTTCAAGTCTAGGGTTTGTCTGCCCCCACTTTCTATTATTTTCGCTGCTCTATCATTTATCAAATTTCCGATTGCACGGAACTTTAATTATTACAGATTCCATGAACTA
Organism: Dicorynia guianensis; assembly: GCA_037013595.1. Lineage (NCBI taxonomy): Eukaryota > Viridiplantae > Streptophyta > Magnoliopsida > Fabales > Fabaceae > Dicorynia > Dicorynia guianensis. The sequence continues at coordinate 37,262,713 of JASUAB010000006.1, forward strand.
TCTGGCTCTGCAATTTTACGAATGCCTTTTTTGGTTGAAAATATAATGAAGTGGCTAGATTATAGAGAAATGGTTGTTGGAAAACATATTTAATTTGAGAAACTAGGTCATAATCCACATTGTAGTCGCACTATGTTCTAATATATGTGGTTCTTGTTTCATCAAATCCCAAATATGCCAATTCCTGTTATCCTTAAAGGCTGAATTGGAGGCTTGGTTGTTCATTTGCTGCAATATGCTTCTCTTTGTGGTTTCTACATTTATTCTTTTAAATTACTCTGCTTGAACTTTGTAGGTTCATGGGGTAAGTGTCATAAAAGTTGTTTGGGTTCCTCCAGAATATGGTGAGGCAGTTGCGTGTATCTTTGATGATGGAATTGTGTCATTGTGCGAGGAAGTTGCAGAAGGTACCTTTGAATAGCTTACTCACCTTATCCAGTCTGAAGAACATCCATTATATTTTTTTTTACAGACGCTAATCTATTGAGTGTCAGAACAGAGTTTGAGGCTAGCTGTTAAATTGTTGGAATAACACAATTGTATGATGTTGTTTACGATATCTGATGTTGATTGTTTTATTGATTTTTACATGTTATTTACTTACTTCTAAACATTTAGTTAGCATACATTTTGATTATTGGCACAGAGATTTTTATTTGATAAAATTTAATATAGCAATCTGATTTGATAAATGATGGAAATCCATTCTCTTATATATCTCTTGTTTTACGTCTTTTTGTAGATTCACAGCCTCTCCAATGGAAGATGCGCAAAAGCTTTGGAAGCAGTTCAAGCAGAGTCTTGGACTTCCAATTTGGAATCTGTATGACTTGCTTGAAAATGGTGAGTTTTCATATCAAATAAAAGCTTTCATTGATTTTATTTTTTAACTACACATTGAATCGATATATCAGACAGCTGCAATATCTGATGCAATTTTGGATCTTTTGTTCATGTGTGCATACTTTTTCTTATGATCAATTGCTACATGAGGATACGTTTCTTCACATAACTTATTGTGAAATCTCTCTATCTCACATGTATTTCTGTAAGAATGTAAGAAATTCACATACTATGGATGATACTCTCTCTCTTAATTTTTTCGTTAACTTTGTGATTGCTATAGGCAGCTGCATATTCAGATGGTCATGTGAGGGTGTATGAGCTCTTGGATCCCTTGAACCTGAAGGACTGGCAGCTTCAGGTGAGCTTATTCTAGCTATTAGTTAAATTATACCTTTCTTCTGTGAGTCATGACACTTGATGTAAAATATTAATATTATATCATTGTAGGAATACTGACTAATTCTTCTCTTCTATTGTTATTATTTGCAGGCTGAATTTCAGAATGTTATTGAGTCAATATCTGCATTTGGGAAGGCATTTTGCTCTTCTGCGTCCATATCTTGGAATCCACAAAATGGTGGGAGCCAGGAATGCAGCTTCATTATAGGTTTTAATTCAAATACATCAGAGCTTAATTCTTCTAAGGTAACTCAAGTCTGGAGTGTTGCCTTGATCTTTAATCCTAATTCAACTTTTGTAGCCGTAATCTCTATTTGTTCATGGTATGACTATTGCATCCTTGAATGATCACATCCATATTTATGAATTGACTATAGGATTGTAAAGTTACAAGCTGAAAGAATGGGAAAGATTTCAATATATTAGTGGCACAAGACCTTTTCTGCTTTTCTCTTCTATAAATGGAAAATAGAGGTGAAACAATAGTATGGTTCTCTTACTCATGGTAATTTTCCTCAGGTATGGGAATTTGATCAGACTCATCAAAGATGGCTTCCAGTTGCAGAATTGGCGCTGCCTGAGGACAAGGGTGATCAGGTGTATGCTGTTACCTGGGCGCCAAACATTGGCAGGTACATTATTTAGAAAATTTAACGAGAGATGGATCAATTCTAGTAGTTTGGACTTCCTCATATAGCATGAAATTCATCAAAGAGCTAGGTTGCTGTGACTTTGGGATAGCAACAAATGCAGACTTAAATGTTACAACTGTGTTCTCATGTAAGTCAATTAGTGTGGGGGGGTTCGTACTAGTTGGCTTACGTTATTCTAACTACTACTTATATGTCTCTTTTAGCTGAAGAGATTTGAAAATATTGCATCTTTACTGAGCATTAACATGACTAGTATGGTTTTCTGATAGACCATACGAGACAATTGCGGTAGCAACTCACAGAGGACTTGCAATATGGCATCTTGGGTTGAACCCTGATTCTGATGGGAGACTCCCAGTGGAGAGAGTTGCACTACTACCAGGTCATGATGGCAAGGTATGGTTACCAACTTAGATGTCTTCCTCAACATTATATGGATGTTTAAACTAAAATCTTGAACATGGAACTTACGCAAATCAAGATGAACTTAAAGTTTTTAAAAGGATGCAGTGTCTCAGAAATACAGAGGATCCTGGTGCGTTCATTAGTTAATTTGAGTGGATAATTAGACTAGCTGTTGCTTAGCGGATTTCTTTTATTATTTTGTTTAGGTGTGGCAGATGGAGTGGGATATGAGTGGAATGACTTTGGCTACTACAGGAGATGATGGAATGGTCCGGTTGTGGCAGTCTAACCTCAATGGTGTTTGGCATCAACAGGCTGCATTTGAACCTACTTCTTAATCACTTAGCCGCTGTTATACACACCCATTGAGCATTTGCCATGTGGAAAACCCCATTCAATTTGTTGTAAGTATAATTTATTATGGGTTTTCTCTTTTGTTCAGTATTATTGGCTAGGATGACGTGTAGTCTGATGTAATTTATGTACACAAAATTCTCTTGCATGCTAACTGTGACGTTTTACTTTTTCTCTTGCTGCAATATCTTGCCGTTTGTCCCAGCCATATTGTTGTTGAATGTTTTAATCCATTGGAACCGAGGAAAGTTTGTGGTGTCCATCTATATCTGAGGGTTTCTTGGGGCAAAATTTCCGCCCTGTGGTTTGTGGGCATTGACAACCTTTGCGACGCTCACTTCCGGTGGTTTACTTTGATATCGACGCTAATTATTAGACGTGAATTGCAACTATCTCATGTAATGTGTTTCGATTTTAGAACAAAGACAAGCAAAATTAAAAACCCATGATATAATTGGGGTGAGATTTAGAATGCAATATGTGCGTTTTGAAAACGGAGTTATTATTATTATTATTTGTTACCGGTGAAGTTGTGGCCCTACACCCTTGGATACGCTGGCTCTGCTGAAGACAGAATCTCTTGTCAGATGAGGACATGGTCCTTCTTCCTTCCCGCCCTTAGCTGGGCGTGCTCATGCCAGTCAGGGTGTGGGTGTGGAGCCATAACTGCTGCTGCAGCTATAGTTCCAGTCTTCGTACGTAAAATTGGTTCTCTGATTTCAATATCAAGCCTCTTCCTACATGTATTTGCCTGTTAAGTTCCGATGGAAGCATGATCATTGTTGCACTATCCATTTTCAAAAATATTATAGGACGAGTAATAACGATAAAAGGATAAGTTTTGAAACTGAAATATCTGTCTGATAAGTAACATAGCAACTCCTGTTTCTTGAAATTTACATAGCCATACTAGTATTTTTCCTCTTTCAATGGCCAACTGTATTTAGAGGATGGGACGGAAAAATATATATCTTGATTCTTTCTGTGTTTTTTTCTTTCTTCTTATTTTCAGCAAGAGGTCGTTTTAAGTTTTTGACAATCTACCCCAAAAAACTTCGTCAACAACAAAATGAGGGCCCATTTAGGTAGGAGCATGATACAGGCACAGTACTCTGTAGCCCAAACACTACCGACCAAGGTTAGTGTTCGTTTGCAACTCGCAACATTAACTGTTGCAGGCCCAAAAGTGTGGCAAAAAGGACAGCAAATGCTCGGCCACACGCTTCTCTTTCTTAAGATCAGGCGGAACCACATTCACAGAAAGAACTGCGGTGTGTCTCAGTCCACTGAAGTTTTACAATCTACATTGTGGATTGGGATACAGAGATCATTGTCAGATTAAAATCCTGAATCGGCAGGGGTAATGCCCAACGCAGATTAGCATGCAATTTGCCAAATGGCGGCTACGTTCCCTCTATTCCTCTTTAGATCCCCTAACAATCTTATCCCTTCAACGTCCCCGTGTTCTTCTCCTTCTCTGCAATATGCACATACGGTCCCATTAACAAGAAGCAGCCGGGAATTTAACAGTTACCGGCAGTCAAGGGTTTCAAGGAAAAGAGCGGGGGTCGCTTGTGGGTTGCCATTGCCAGTTGATCCATGGGCACCAACCATAGATTCCCAGAGCATTGCTTCGCAGCTATTTGCATTGTCGTTGTTCCCCTACATTGGTTTCTTGTACTTCATTACCATGTCTAAGTCTGCTCCAAAGCTCACCCTCTTTGGGTTCTACTTCTTGCTTGCCTTTGTTGGGGCTACCAGTGAGTTCCTCAATTTCTCCTTTTTCTTCCGGTGTCTTTGTTGTTCAGGAATATGTCGGGAGTCGTTCTCAGACGTTAAATGATTCTGGATGCTGGCATATATTTGTAATTAATGAACTATGCTACAATCTGAGGCCGGGTTGCTATGTAGTTGATTGACTTAACATGTTATGGAGACTAGGCAGAGCTAGAGAGTGCTTGCAATGCGTTTGCTTCGTTAAAAATAGTATACCGTCAGTTTCAAGGATAATAATTGTAGATGGCTTAAGTTGTGTAGATAAGAAAGGGGAAGGGGATGGTTTTGCTTCTGCTAGGGGGGATGGTTTTGCTTCTGCTAGGGGAAATCTGTGATTCTCTTCCCAGAATGCGCTAGTTTGTTGGATTTGAGTTCTTTTAAGTTAATATACTAGATTATGAACACACCTGCTTTTTCATTTGAGTTTTGCCCGTGTCAACTGTCTTATTTCTGGTGCAGTGTCCTATGTTCTGTTTTTTTCTTATCCTCTTCAGTTTTGTCTTGTGGCCCTCACTCAATAGATCAACTTAAGGCTTGATTGATCGTTGGTTGAAGAGTGTGAAACAAGCAACTGATTGGAATCAATTCTGTTATATATAATTCAAAATCCACATGCCATTGTAGATTATTCGGTTTTTTTTCCTGAAGTATTGACTCTGCTGATTTCTTTCTTGTTAATATTTGTACTCATTGTTATGTAGCATGATTGTGATTTCTACAATTCTTTTAGCGGATGCTTCTTTCTTAAAATATTTTCACTGATTTCCTTTTTTTTTAAACTTTGCTGCTGCCGCTTCCTTTCAATTATTCAATTGATCAGTACCAGCTGGAATTTATGGTAAGTTGGCTTTGCCAAAATGTGCATTTAAGTTGAGATCAATTACATTGATGTGTAATTTCTGTTTACATGACATGGCAGCAAAGGTGCATTATGGAACTTCTTTGTCCAACGTAGATTGGTTACATGGTGGGGCTGAATCACTTCTCACTCTAACTAATTTGTTCATTGTCATGGGACTGAGAGAGGGCCTTAGGAAAGCAAAAAATTCAGAACAGAATTCATCCACTCCTGATTCTGGCTTCAAAGAGGGGAAGGAACGTGAGATGCAGGTTTAATAAACAGTTCAAGTCATTCCACCTTGGTACCATTTTTATCTATTCTCCGGAAAGCAGGAAATTTGGAACAAAATACATCCACTTCCCATTTTTTGTGCTCTTCACCTTAAATTTTTATCATTTCAAGCTCTGGACAATCATCAATTGTGGTATTTTTCTTTCCATTCAGTAAGTAAAATGGATGTGGATGTTGAATTCGTGTAACATATATTCTCGTAGGAAAGAAATATTGTAAAATTGGGCAACACATTCAATTTTGGTATGCAGTTTTTGTATGTTCACTTTCGTGCTATAAAAGTTATTGTTTGTTTTGAATACTGCTCTAAAAGCTCTTTTTCACTTATTTATTTTCTTAAGATGATTTAATGTACTGCGGTTGACAACTTCCTATGTTAAGACTGCTATACTGGTCTGCTGAAGATGTTGATCATACTTTGTACTGGTGCAAATTTGGAGCTTTTATCTGCTTGAAAGAGAATGCTGCCAAACAGTGCAAAAATTCGATGCCAAGCTTAACTACAAAAGCATTTATTTGGGCTATCATTGCCGGTCCATTGATCTATTGTCTAAATCCTAACTTATAACATATGCTATGGTTAACAGGCATTAGCGACCAGCTCTTTCCGCAATTCCTGAGCATAGTTTCTACATATAGGATGGCTTTTGTCCTTATGTGAAATTTTAGAAAAATCCTAGGGAGTCAAAAGGGAAATTTGGATCAAATTCCGCTAGATCAAGTGAGAAGTTGAAATCGAGAATTGGAGAATTGGCAGCTGATGTGTTGGCTGAAATGATGTCAGTGATATCAGATTCTGAGCATGGTTTGTTATTGCTCCTTTCGAATTCGTTTATCTTGAAAGACAGAGTTGGAAAATAGTTTGATTCTGGCGTGATTGGTGATATTAAGGGTGTTTGGGAAGGGCTGCCCATGAAGGAATTATTCTCTAGTGCCAAGGGAAGTAAGCTGTGGTTTTCTTGTGCCATGCATCCAATTGATGTTGAAGGGAAAGTAAAAGGATAAGGCATCTCTTCATTTCTCCGGTTATCTGTACTGACGGTTGGGGTATTTCTGAATTTTGTAAGGATTTCTTGCGACGGCTGTCCATGGTATATATCTTTATTATGATTATGTGGTTTCTCTTGATTGTCAGGGGATTTCGGTGGCAGAATGGTGTTGTTGCCCTGAGAACAGGTGTGCCTTCCTCGGTAAGTGATGTCAAACATAGTGGGGTCTTCATCTGATCTTTGTACTTGCTTCGTGGCCCAGCAGCTCTGAGTTTTGCGGAAGGTGCACCTATAATAACTTCTGCAAATGTAAGAATGGGTTGTTAGTCATGCCCGCGCAGGTAAAGGCAACGTTCAAGCTTTGGAATTCTCGTGATTATCTAGCAGAATAAGAAATTGCTCTCACCTGGGATATTTGGCGCCGAGGATGTCTTTCTGTCCATATTTTCTCCAGTTGTAGCCATCATCGTGGGGTCCTTCAAGACTGCTCTCAGATGTCACTCTAACTTGATCCATCCATTTGGGCATCATCTTTCTGAAACCAAGTATTACAAACAAATCGGTAGAGGTTAGTATTATCAGGCATAGCCGGTAATTTTGTGGCACTAGATTACTGTCAAAGTCTGTCAAGTAACGTTTACCTTTTCTTTGACTCGTGATTATCCTTGAGACCCCCATCATGAATGTCGTCCCTCAGAGGGCTTCCGTTGACAGATATTGGAGATTCTGGTGACAAACCAGCGGTTGGCCCCACGGGCTGAGACTTGGAATTCGAGGCATTCCATCTTAAAATTAGTAGAGCCTTTTCATAAGAAGATAATATTCTTTGCACCAGCAAATCCCTGGCTTGAACTGAGGATGGCGTCCTCAAGTTTGCCTTCAACTTTCTTGCTACGTCCATTCCCTGAATTAGCTCATTGATGAGTGTGCTGGCAGTGCTGTGCTCCCAGCTCCAGTCATTCTCCATTTTGTACTATCACCTTGATAAAGACTTAAATATGGTGCTTGATTTCTAGTTCATGACCAAAATGGTAAACTAAGCCACTTCCACTCTGGAACTGCACTGATATCTAGAACCAGCAGCTCCTTACTCTTGAGCAGAGTTTGAAACAGAAGAAATCTGAAACTCCTTTCAAATGATAGAGCATAAGAGGCTATAAACATGGAAGTAGCCAGAACGAGTTTTGAAATGTAGATTGTTCGTTCCGGTTTGAATAGTTTGCAGTTGGAGCGGAAGAGTGAGGGAGTGAAACAGAAGGAGCAAGGGGAGCGAAGGCTTCTTGCTGAAAGAAAGGATAGGAGCTCTCGTATTTAAATGGTGCTAATTTGAGTTGCAAATGATTCAGTATTGAAGGGTAGAAAGTCCAAGTTTGACTGAGAAAGCGAGTTTTTCCGCGGAGACGTGGTCTTTGGTCAGTGAGCAATATAGAATGGTGACCAAGTCCACTTCAGATCAGGAAGTTGTTAAACATGTGTGTGTGTATATATATGATTGGTCCTTTTTATTGCCAGGCATGATTAAATGGAAGATTAAAGAAGTCCGAGTTCGAATGGCAATGTGGGGCAAAAGAATTTTCAAAACTCGCTGCGCGTTGTCGCTTTGATTGCTCGAGGAGAGAAATGTAAAAGACTGCTGACATGTACTTATGGTTGTTGCCGTCGACCACATCCCTTTGTTGATTTCGCTAACTCTTCCTTGAACCCAGATAGAAACTCTCCGCTCTCTGACTCTGCGGAAACACAAAGCAGAAGACTGTAAAATTCTCAACCAAAAATTACGACATAATTCGAATCAGATGAATAAAGGTAGTCCCACGAAACTCTCATAAAATTAATACTTAATTGTTGAATATTTGGATTTTATAATTTATTTTATAAAATTTAATAAATTTAATAACTTAAATTTTAAATAAATATTTTAAAAGGCTTAATTTATAAAAAAATAACAAGATTATTTTGTTTTTGGCTGCGCGAAGACAGTTCCAGTTACCAAATGATCCAAAAGCACTCCAAGAGGATCGCTGATAAGGTTTGTCTGTGTTAGACATGTGATAGAGCGATCAATGCCAGCTTGGACTGCCTGGACAAGCACAGTGCATCATTCCTTATTCTTGTCATTTGATTCGTCACTTAATATTGACTCTTGATCATTCTGAAACTCGAACTTGTACTTAGGAGTGTGGACTACGGTTATACATTGTACACTAGCGAAAAAAAGGCAGGAAGCCCGTGAGATGTGAAAGAGCGCACCTTCTGCATCGTGGGAAAGGCTCCAATTCATAAGAAGCTGAAACAATGAATAGTTTGTATTTTACGGCATGTTTTATATTTTACTTTGTGATTTTTTTTACAAGAAAACTACACTTTACCTTTTCTAAAATTTCTTTAAATGATACTCAATTTTATTTATGTTCAAAATTTATATTCTCCTAAATTTAATTATATTAATTAATTTTCATCTAAGAACCTCAATAATTTTTTTTTAATTATTTGATATAATTTTTATATATTTTGTTTAAAAATTGAATTTAAAAAATTAAAAAAATTAATTATAAAGATCTAATACAAATAATATTTATGATAAAATAATTTAAAAATTTTTATTATGAAGTAACAATTCAATGACTATTATTTTAATGTTTAATTTATTTATCTAAATATAAAATTTATAAACTCTAAAATTTAAAATATTAAATATTAAAATTTAAAACTTTAAACTCAAATTTAATTCTTAAATTTAAACTCTAAACATTATATGATATTAAAGGTTAAATTCTAAAATCTTAAATAGTAAACCTAAAACAAAAAATTTTAAAATCTTAAAATATAAAACCTTAAACTATAAATCTAGAGTAAAAATCTTAAAATTTAAATTGTAAACCCTAAACTATAAAATTATAAATCTTAAATACTTAAACTTTATAAAATTGAGTGTTTTAGATCTTAGGATTTTAGAGTTTTAGATTTTATATTTTAGTATTTAGCATTTAATGTCATCTTTACAATTAAGGATTTTAGAGTTTAAGATTTTACAGTTTAAAATTTAGGGTTTGAGGTGTAAAAGTTAAGGGTGTTCTTTTTTAGAAATTAGGTTTAAAGTACTATTCAACTTTGGATTTTGGAATTTAGAATCTCTATATTTATACTTTTAAAATTAACATTTTAGGGTTTAAAGTATTAAGACTTTAGTGTATAGGGTTTAGGATCTAGTGATTTAGATTTTAAGATTTAATGCAATGTTATGTTTAGGATTTGAAGATTTTTTATTTTGAATTTATAGTTGCGGATTTGAGATTTATAAATAAGAATTTAATACCACGTTGTATTTTAGGGTTTTTCAGTTAGGGTTTACTATTTAGGATTTTAGATTTAGCATTTAGTGCCATATTATGTTTAAATTTAGATTTAAAATTTAGTGTTTTGAGTTTAAGATTTTAGATTTTAATATTTTATCACTAATTTTTTATTTTAAGTTTAATATTTTAAATATTTGTTGAAATTATATGAAATTATTTAACAAAAATCTGTTAACATTCTTTAATGAAAGTTAGTTAATATAGTTAAATAGGGGCGGGGCATATATTTTAAGCCAAAAATTAAGTTTAATGTTATTTGAAAAAATTTAAAGAGGTGGAATGTAATTTTATTTATTTTTAAGTTTATGGCATGTTTTATACAGATACCAAAATTAAACTAGGTTCATTGCGTTTTAGACAAACAATAAAGATGGAGTCCAGAACTTGTCTTGTCCGGAAAATGATATTGCAACCTAAAGCGAAGCCTGGTATTGTTGTTGAGCCCAGCCTGGCGGTTAGAAGCTGTCCACTACTGGGCCTGACTATGATGGAGGGTGGGCTTGGCTAAAAGGAGGATTGGTGTCAGAGGAGAAGCGCTAAACATATATAAAAATTTAAATGGCGACGAAAAATATTTGAGGGAGAACTGCTTTATTTGATTTAAGATGTGTGAAATGTAAAACCTGTTTTGGGAATGAATGGATAAGGCTACCCTCATTTCCTGACTTTGGCCTTCGCCTGATAAAATTTATAATATAAGAGAACTATCCAAAATTAAACATTTTCTTAATTTAAAATTTAAATTAAAAATATTTTTAATTTAAATATAAAAGTGAATATTGATTAAAATATACCCATATTTTTATTTAAATAAAAAATATAAATAACACAATTTTACTATAAAAATTCTCTTAAATCCCTGTACATGCTTTGTCTACTTACTACCTATTCTGTATACTTATTGGCCCGTGGTGACCGTTAAGCACAGAAAACTAATCGAGTTCATTTCTTCTGAGCATGATAATAAATGGAAACAATTCTTTACTAGACTTATGCTTGGAAGCAAATAATTTCGAACAAAAGGACTCTGATAACGAGTGAATACAAAAGACAAAGTAACTCTCTTTCTGTGAGACTTTGTAAAGAATGGAAGAGCAATACAGTAAGTACGAAAATAATAGCGAGGGAGGAGGGGGAAAAAAAAAAGTAAAGTAGAACAAAATTTATATACAAGAATATTGCTAATTAAAGAAACAAGAGGAAAGAGATCAAGGAGAATATGGTTGCAGAGATAGCCGCAGGGAGAGTAGATTACGAGTGTTTGACTCTATGTTCATTTCTTCTGTTAGCAAAACCATCACCGTGTCTCATAATCCAGAATCTCTCTATTTCTTCTGCTTTACGACCCGGAATGCGACCCGCTATCAAATCCCACCTGTTTCCAATGTTAGTTTATCATGCAATATACTCCTTCTCCAATAACATGATTTCAATTTAATTAACATATTAACGTCATAGTTTAATGATTTTAGGACAAATTTTTGTGGTTGAAATAGGATGAGAGAATTCCAAGGTTGCTGCTATGGTGGAGAAGCAATTGCCATAAAAAAAAGTGGGAGAAGCAAAACCAAAAGAGGATCAATTTTTGTATTCCTCGAAAATGAGTCAGCTGACATTAGCGACCGATACTATAAATAACTGAGATCGAGCAATGAACTTTCCACGCTTAGATATTGGTTGGGGGTTCGCGCATACACTAGCTATAACTAGTGATGCGCATCGGAAAATTGGAAGTTGGCCTCGTTAAACCGTGCAACTGCAGGTGGGTGATATGGTGAGAAAGAATAGAAAATGGGGGGGTTCTGAGGGAATATGCAGAGATGCTTAATTACCTGTCCCCAACTAAGCGGTACATCCTGTGGATGAGATCCTCTTCTTGCTGAGTCATATTTATGAATTCCCACTCGCTGCTGCTTACTTCTGCGTCCATTTATCAAAAAAAGAAAAAAAAAAAAAAAAGAAGAAGAAGAAAGGCTGTTAATTATTTGCATGAGTGAAATTATAGACAGACCTGTCCTTATTCCCTTCTCTTGGTAAGTACATATATAAGCTAATTAAGATGCCCAAGACTCCCCGCACATTCATAACCAGAGGGCATACATAAATGAAGACAAGAACCAATGATGAACATGGAGCGGATTCAAAACCTTCAGAGGTTGTACTTGTGGAAATCTTTGGGTGTTTTCGGGGACGATCATCCATCAGCTGCTAACTGGTTAGAGAGCGATTGAGAGAAAGAGAGCCGTCCACAGAAGATGTGTCTTTGGAGATTGGGAACTTCTGAGGACGAAACTATAGCTCTTGGTCAGTCAAACGGATGTCTACCTTGTAGAGAATATGGAATAGAACAGCGTCCTAACTTTGTGTACAATTCCACAAGTCCCCACCATGTACTCAACTTTTTAAGGTCTAAATGAAAGACCATAATCTTTTAGCTGTTCGTTTTATAAAATTCTAATGAGATCATGGACAATCAAGTTTTGGGTATTTTGATATTTGACTAGTAGACACACACACACTATAATTGAGAGTGTGTGTGTTTAAGAGGGTGGAGGAGAGAAAACAGTCTACAGAACAAAAACGGAAGAAAAAGACCCTCGGAAGTTGTTCAAGGAGATTGGATCATTTGTTGTTTTTAATGGGCAAGGTAAGCGTAGTATAAGTATAGCCCCGCCCACAATTGATGCCGGCCTCGCGCCTCCTACGGAGAAGGACGGGTGCAACCGACCTCCTTCATTTCTCAGATTCCACGTTGACTAGTAGATATTTCTTTCCCTCGTTCATTAGCATTGCCAATCAAGTTTGTAAAGCAATTAACTGGGCCTATCAATTCTTAATGGATTTAATTACATTTAATTATTTATTCTCTTTTTTTTTTTTTTTAATTTGATGTGATTATATCGCTTATTCCCTTTCATTTGCATGGTCAAATGTTTGAATCAACAGATGCTCCGAAGTTTGAACTGAAAATTCCGATGGCAATAATCTATCTTGTATGCTCCACTTATATAGACGATGGATTTGGATGTATCCGATCATGCACCACCTTTGTCTAAGACTTTAAGTCGTCGGTCCCTGCCTTCCTTCCACATTCCAAAACGCTTCAATCCAAATTTGTTAAGCCAGCTGCTTGTCACTTACATATCATTAATCATCCTTATATCAACTGCGGCTCTATATGGTTCAAACCAAGGCAGTAACATTAGGCGGTACATATTCTATAGTACTTTCGTTTGTAGGTGCATGCTCACCTAAGATCCATGAAAACATCATATGTATTTCCTGAAGACCATTAGGTACACAGTTTTAATTTAAAATACAGTTACATTGATTATTATATTAATGCTTTTCACGACATAATTGTTTATTGTGTAAGTACTATTAGTTTATTAAATTGTATACAAAAATTTTATCACTGAATTGAATACAATTCAGGGCTCTTAGCAAAAAAGCTAAAGAAAGTGCCCGTTGATCAAGTTAGTTTTGCCCTTTTCTTTGGACTCTTTCAGCTTTGCTTAATTAATACCTTAATTTAATTTGCTTGCCCGATTCCGAACCCATGTTCTAGGATTTAGGCGTCCCGTGCAACTAGGCTGCCATTGACGCAGCTAAGTATACTTTGCACAACGCATGAATCGGTTGAGGACTACACATCATCGGTTCATCATTAATTCTACTAAAATTCTCCGGAAGGAAGAGAGTATGGCAGAGCAACGAAGGATCGATGTCCTTTTCTATTTCTGATTCCTCGACTAAAATCTTTTCTGCAATGGAACACTGTATAAGTACGAGTAAATTGATCGGGGACTGGAAATTGGCCTTAAAATTAGAAGCATCGTGGTTTATATCATCTTCATTAATCTATTTTTAGTTTTTCTTGAACCAAATTTTGGTTTATATTCGGTGGGCCAATAGGATAAAAAGGTTCTGACATTATAGAATAAGTACTCGTATTATTTGACCCATCACCAAAAAGAGAGAGAGAGAGAGAGATTCGAAGCATGGCCATTGATAATTGATTGCCTGGTTAAAAGCTAACGATCTCAATAACACTTGGAAGCACGCCAGGCAAAACACACACAAATCTAAAGTAAGCCTCTCGCAACAGCTTTAAAGATATAATATAGCTATAAAGAGTGACTAGTGCCAGGCCTCCGTTCAGTGCCACAAAACCTGTGAACAAAGTTGCCAACTGCAACAGAAAAGCTCATTCGGACAGAAGGTGTCTGACTTATTCAAAGGAAATTATCAGCAGCATGAGCATGGCCACAAACTCCACCAAAACCCACACCCAACAATGTTGCAGCAGCCAAACTCAGGTGCAGTGCCAAGCAGGTTACGCAACCGTCAAAACTCATCAGACCCAATGCAGCTCTGAATCGAGCCAAACCAATTGTCGCCAACGCCATGTCCATGCCACTATTGGCATCTCAATAAAATGCCATGAGAAGGTCCGGAGGGATCAGAAGAGGAATCTCTTTCAGAAGATTAAGGACCTATCGGGCGACAGCAACAGTAGCGAGAGCGACAGCGACAATGAAAATTGCGAGAAGAGGAAGGCAAGTTATTAGGGCTAACACACATATATATTGTCATTGATATCTAATTTATATTCCAATATTTTCATAGATTTTGCTCTGACTTGTCTATTTGGTATATGCAGCGGTGAGAGGAGCAGCTGTAAGTGAAGCATAACAGAAGTCAATTTAATTTATCAGCATCAATAAACTAAATATTACCTTCATATTTAATAAATGCCGATGTGTGTTCTCTTTATTTCTTTAAAGTATTTTTTGTCAGATAGAAATTATTTTTTTAAAATATAATAAAATATTTAAATAAAAATCTCTCTTAAACAAATATTTTTTATAAAAAAATACTCATACGTAATAGTGTGTGACTTTTATATGAATGTAATACTATTTTTCTATTTTAAATTTAAATTTTTATCTACCTTTGCGCTGTATATCATGTGTAAATTAGAGAAAATTAAAAAAGGAAATAAATGTTGTTTTTTACGAAGCATTGAATTAAGATCTTATAGCAAACTTTTTGGGTCAGACGATTAAGTGGCGACGTACAATTATAAACCACGAAACATTACAAACAAATATTGATTCATCAAAGAGAAATTACATTTATTGATTATTGGCAAAATTATATTTAGGGTCAAGTTCTGTGATACAGCGATACGATTAGGCATATTATGGTTAGGAAATGAGATTTAAAGCATAAGTATATTTTGCCCAATAACATATTGCGTTATTTCATTAAGGACACGACGGCCTCCATGGCAGTACCTGGTTGCCAAGGTTAACCTTGATGCTTCAGCCACACTCAGGCCGCATCATACCGTGGCCACACTTCGGCCCAAACTCCAAAACAGACTCAATGCTATAGCCCAACTCAGACCCAACACCACCTGCAATATGGACCATGGCGTTGCTCAAACCCAAGTATACCACAGATGAAACATTAGTGTCTTTTATATTTATATATTTATATATATTAGGGACTTAATTAATCCAGCCTCAACATATCTTGTGTTAGGCATATTTTGAGAAACAATGATATTCGTATAAATTAAAATAATATAAATTTTATATTTTTAAAAACTTTTTCTCATTTAAAAATTTTTCTCTAAATATGTATACTTTGATTACATATAATAATATTATTTTATTTTAAACCTTTTAAATCCAAAAAATTAGTTTAAAAAATGAATTTTTTCTCATTCTTATAAACCAATATTCAATCTCTTCATAATTGATGTAGACAATCCAACACCTTAAAGCCATATATTCGCCTGCCAAAATCACCAGGGCACTGTACTTAGCCGTAGTTCTTTTTTTTTTTTTTTTTTGACAATCTGTGGGTGAAAGTTCACGATTCACCAGTGTTCGTGTCTTCGGATGAGCCTCCCGTTTTCCCATCAAATATGTCCGGCAAACCCGTTGAGGGTCACGTAAAACATACGTCTTCATAGAGTACAGGAGAGAGACAATAATCATTCTTCTAGTTTAATCAACCAGAAGCCATGCATCAAGCCGTGACCATAGGTACTTGAGAGTTAAATTTAAAACAAACCATTTAGATCCTGATCGTATAAGCGGTCAACCAAATTTAATTAATACCCCAGCAATCAGCGGCAATGCAAAACTAATGAAACACAAGTAGAAAACACACTCACAATGACAAGGATAGTTAAAGGTATAAACTTTCCTCAGCATATCCTTCCATCAGCAGTGCTTTCCTCAGCATATCCTTCCATTTGTCACAAAATCACAAATTATCTCTCCTGATAGTCTGTAAGGTATAAACTTTCTATATCCAAGGATCTTGTAGTTTGATGCTAATGGAATTCGCATTCGACCTACAACATAGGCGGGAGATGATCGACCTACAACAACGACACATGCTGCTTAGCGGATTTCTGGACTGACATGATAAATTCGTGGACCATAAGGACCTACGTATCACTAAGGACCCAACAAATGTTTATTGTTTTCTTTTTCTGAAAATACATTCATGTAATGAAGAACAAATTCTTATGCTATTGGTAAACAAAGACTTGATCTTCCCACATCTTTTTTTCTCATCACATTTTGTGTGAGTTTTTTAATCATTTTTAAAGTTCATTATGTAAAATTTAATAAACTTACTTGTTTAAAATATGTGTTATAAAAATTAGATAAAAATAACGGAACCCATCCATAAATTAGTGTTAAAAACTGAAGGGCAAAAAAGTCATTTGGAGTGAGTCAGTGCCTCAGTGGTAAAAACTAACTAGCGCTAATATTCCTTTGATTAATATAATTTTTATGTATGCAATCATCAACAAATTAAGAAACTCCATTTTTTTTTCAAAATTCTGGCTAGCTAGAAGGAATTTCACACAAGTTACACGTGAAAATAAGAGTGCCTTGGGGACTCATGAGATGCTATCTCGTGCATTCAACAAATTGGCCAGCTGTAGCCAAAATCAAAAGAGAAGAAAACAGGGATAAGACATGAAAGGAATGTCAAACAGGAATTATGCATGCATTAGCGCTCAAGTGACTAAAGATAAAGTTGAGATGCCTTTAAGATTTTAAAGCTGCTTTATTCTGTGATATTATTTGTCTTTCAAGGTTGCTAAAGGCCATCCTATCTCGTTATTTATTCTGAACAAAGGATGCTCCACTCCAAGTGAAATTGTTGATTTAACTTGTATAAAAAATTGAACATGGTTTAATCAACGTTCATCATGGTTTGAAATGGTTGATTGCTAGACTCTTGTGCAATATTATATATTCTGACTTGTGCAATCTAAGCGTGATGTTGAGCCTGTCTGGTCATTTGTCTATCATATATTTTGGAGAACCTCAGGAAACAAGGGGATCTGATCTTCCCACTAGAAACTTCAAGTGCCAAGATATGGAGGACCCACAAAACTGGGCCAGTGGCTTCTACATTTTTATACAGCTTCTACTTTCTGCAGTATAAGTAGGTCTTCTGAACAGATAATCCCCCATTTAAGGAATAAGCTAGGCCAATAAGAGAGAAAGTGAATCATTAAGGGATTGGTTGTTTATTCTCTCTCAAGGGCTTCTCGCCTGCTGCAAGACCATATCCAAAAGTGTTCACATTTTGTAGCAACGATTGTGTCTAACTAAGAGGCAAGATGCCCTTGAGAGGGAAGCAAACAAGCTTGTCCCTTACGCATACAAGAAGTCATGCATGGCTTGGTTACCCCTCCTCACTTTCATTCGTATCAAAGGTACCTGTTGATCTCGATCCATATGCAAATTGCACATGTATTTCTCTGGGTCAAACTGGTAGCATTCATTGCTCACTCTCTCTCAAGGGCTTCAGAATTGCTTTCTCGGATGCCAAATCCGGAGTCCTTGAGAAGAGTGAAGAATAATGCTTGTCACGCCCTTCATTCCTCGGCCTGCACTGCATACACAACTTTCCCTTTTATTCATTTGTATAGACAATGACTTTAAAGTAGTCTCCAAGCTTATGTTTTTATATATACATGAGGGTCATCGATCATCACACGTTTGCAAATATTTTCAGGCAAAGCAGTGAGGCAACAGCAAAGATTAGTCAAGGGATTGACTATATATTGAAGAAAGAAATTAATCACGATATTTGACACTTGAAGTAGACCGAGAAACAGAAAATGCATGTGGTTAGTTAAACCTATTTGTGGTGATTTCAACAGGTTCAATAACCATGACTAGTCGTGTGTACGCTCATTCAGTTTATTGATGTTTTTGACACTCTCTGTTAGTTAATTTAGGTGCACCCTTTGATTATCCGAATTAAATTCATATATAATCCTTGGTTGGTTGGCTTTGTACCCTATTCGGCCATGTCCATTTGATTCTACTTGGAAACTCCACAGTTCCATACAAGATCTCTCTCATGGATCATGGATCATATAAATGATCTTTGTGGGGGAAAAAAAAGAAAAGGAAAATGCTATCTTCTCTTCGACCACCCCTCTGCCCCTTTGTCAACTTAGATGGGGGCCTTACTCAATGGGCAGGACATATAATTTACATTAATTAAGTGCATGCTGACTGGCGTGTAACTAATTTGAGGCAGGCAGGAAAAATCAAAATGAATTCCATTAAAATTTAAATAAATTCATTCAAAAACAAATAAATGCTCTTGTATGTAAGTAAGGATAAAAATTCTGTGACTTTGCTTCTCATTAATAGTGTTATTTTTTTCTTATCTCTCATTTTTTTTTTCCTTTGTAACGTAAATCTAAGACGAAAAGTCAAAATTTTAATCCAAGAAACATGATTTTAAAATAAATCACACATCTAGGCTGCCTTTATTGCCTTCGCCCTCATCGGTTGTAGGAAACAAATAAAGTACAGCCTGTGACATAACAATTACAGAATAAATAAAATTATAAAATTAATATAATTAATAAATAATTGAATTTTTTAAATATATTATTTTGTATATAATTTAAATTATGTATAAAAAAAATTTTATCAAAAAAAATTATATCAATTTTAATTATTTTATTATTTCAAATAAAATTAATCTTTAATTACTAACTAAAAATAACTGAGATTCACCCAAAAAGACAGTGCATTTCCTGTCTTTGATTCAAAACTTGTCCCATAGATAATTGCTAGAGAAGCGCTAGTGGTTGCGTTTTTGTTGCAGGGGGTATGTCACATTGTCACTTCTCACTGGCATTGCTCCAACAAATAGCATGTACTATAAGCACAAGCAAATTACAATAGGAAAGGAATAGCTTTGAGATAGCTAGCTAGGTTTAGTAATAATAGTATCCCAGTTAGTGTGTTCTTCAAAAGAACAGAGAGTTTGTGCGTACTTCTTGAGGCCTTCAACTCTAGAAAGAGGTTGTAAACTCTAAACTCATGATGATTGATTGAAAGTGAGGGGACCGTGAAGGCTAAGAAGAAATAGCTAGCTTGCGATGCCTGCATGTGAAAACTCTGACCCATAACCCAGCCTTTCTTCTCAGACTTTGTTGAAACCTGGAAGCAAGTGGAGTATAGAGGTCGTACCCTTTATTACCTTAACTAGCAATCCTGGCTGGGGATTGTGAGTTGCATATGTAGTGTTTCAGTTCACTGAATACCATAATATAGGCCCCGCATGCATCACATGTACAAAATTATTGGAGGAATCTGGCTCCGTGTGCCTCTGAGTTCAATATCTGATTCCTTGTTTCTGCATTGCTCTCCTTGGGCGCCAAACCATTATATGGGCTCCGCATGACATTTGTTGGACCACAACCACTGGCAGCAACTTTTGAACCAACTGATCTTGGGGGTCAAACAACATGTTTAAAGCGAAACAAACACTGCCCCACCTTTGCTGTCACAGTAAATATGAACTCTTCTTTCTTTTAGGCAGAAGCAATCCTAAACCTTCCAAGGGCCTATCCGTCGAGGTAGGGTGGGGAGGAGTTGAGTGAAGACTGAAATATTATGACATATGTTTTGAGAGAAAATTTTGAAATTTGAACCTCCTCCCTCATCGTTACAATTACCAATTGATAACTAGAACAATTTGATCTGTTATAATTCCATGCATGCCTTTCGGCATTTCTATATCATTTTAGAATAAATTAGTACTCTGACTACGTCAATGAGCTCTTGTATTCCATCGATCACCGAAGGAAAAAAAAAAAAGAGTATATAGCGTCCACGCACAGTTTCTCTACTTTAGGAAAAGGATGAAAACGAACTCAAATATGATGCCAATTAGTAGCAGTTGGATAGCATTATGTATATTTTTTCTTTTTTATTGAAATTAACTAATTTGAAAGTGAACCAGCCCACCCGGTGGCATGCAGCTAGGAAAAATGAAATAAATGAAATCTACCAAACTAATTCTTAGACTTCCGCGACTTTATGGGTGTAGTACGATAGTTTTCAATTTCAAACACACATACTGTCTTTTGAGTAAGTTTTCAAAAACGTGAGAACATTTATGTGCTCAAAATATTGTCTCAACTATTGAAATGACCTCAGACAGTGTGCGCCCAAAATGGAAGAGAAAAAGTAGCAAGAAATTAAAGAAAAAAACAATTGGAAATCATTTGCAGCAGATTTTCCGGCGAGGTCTATTAAGCTAATTACAGGACCCAATATCACTTCATCAGGTGACAACAGTTCTATTAAATATTGAAGTTTTGGTGTTATATAAAAACGAGTATACAAATCGGCAGAATGCGCGGGATGATAGAAGATTTTCAATTAGGATGCCTTAATTATACGAAGGCTTAAATTTAATCAACACAAATCTACCTTGATCTCGACAACATAATTATCCTCACAATTAGCAGCTCCAGATAATTCATGGCAACTTAAACATAATGAGCAGAACTTACACAATCAGTTTTCTCCTAAAAATGCTAATCTCCTCTTTTACACTAAGTGGATCTATGCCACTTCTTCGTTTTTCTCCACAACTCTCACTCCTTTTGCAGATCTAAGCAAATTAGCCTGTTTCAAACATGATAGAAAACAAAAAAAGGAAAAATATCAGAGCCACCGCATTCTATTATGATCCCATTATGTGTTAAGAAAAACCAAGAAAGTGGAAATCACCAAAATCAACAGCTCTCTGGGAATGGGGATTTGTATGTATAGAGAGAGAGAAAGAGAACATGGATATTAATTACACACTTGATCCTCAGTAATTTCCACGGCAAACCCATCAACGATGACCAAAGAAGATGTCTTCTTGTAGCTTCCTGGTTCTAGGGTGCTCGCCAACAGCTCATCGTGCTTCCTACAAAGGTACAAGTCAAGCTCATGCGCCCCTCTCTTGGTTCTGGCAAAAGCACAAAATGAGTGAGAGATTCTTAATTGATTAAATGCGTCATTTTATAAGAAATAATGGTATATGTATTATGGGCTAATGTAAAGGAGAACATACCGATCAGCTCGGAGTCGCTCGTATTGAGGATCATAGTTCATGAAAACAAAGTATGACTCACTCCTTGGGCTTTCCATTCGGATTGATCTGTCTGCTTTTCCGCTGGTAATGTATTTGATTGGAATTATATGTATATTTGAAGTGCCTGTTCTGTTCTTCTGCTCCACTTGCTAGCTATTTATACTACAAATGGCAAGAATGACTTAATTCCAGACAGTAATAAGATCGAGACAAATTAACGAGGAGGCCCACATTTAATTTTTCATTGCAAGGTGCCCTTACAATTTTATCTTTTTTAGCGTTATCTAATCCGTTTTTGTCTGGCACTTACTTTATGGATTACTAGAGGATAATGATGGAGTATATGTATATAGCTGTAATGGTGGGTTAAGGGAATTCCAAACCGTGATTGCGGAAATGGATCGAAAAGTACTTCTTAATTATTACCAGCGGGAGGATAAATATTGAAGCAGCTAGCATCGTTCACACTCGAAGTTGCATACACCTTGGGTTCCTGACAGAGTCAAATAAAAATATCAATCACACGCTTGTGGTAGAATAGTCAAAAGTCCACGCCTTTATTTGTTTACACAGTGCCTGAATCTAAGCATTGTTTACTCGGCAGGCGGCAAGACATGGTCTCATTATGACAGGATCCCATGAATCAAACACAACTCAACTTTGCTTGAACTTTACCAGTCTAATAAACTATTAGGCTATGAATAAATATATGTTGATGACAGCTTACTTTAAGAAAAAATAGAATAAATTTAGATCGTTTCAAATTTCAACCTACACAGTACACATGCAGGTTTTGCTCATGTGCGCTGGAGACAAATATGAATTTCAACTGGGTCGGGTGTGATGTAAGCGCCAGTTAGAAAAACCACATATTTGGAGTCAGTTGGGTCCCATTTTGTCCAATTTACTGAAGTTGCTGGTTGAAATTTCAGTACCAATGAAATACATAATGAATTGAGTTTCAGTTTAAGTCTTGCCAAGTGACTGCATTCACGAACGAATGCTGAATTGTTGCTTAGCTAGCCGTCATCATATTCCGTCTGAAATTCGTACTCTGCAAGAAAGAAGCAAAGCAAACAGAGAGGATCAGGGCAGAAGGCCGCGCATTGCATTGCCGGTTTATATGTATGTGTTTGTGTGTGTGCTACACTGACACAAACAATGGGCGTTGTAAGTCCATAATGAAGAAAGCTATGGTGGAAACAGAACCATGATAGGAGTAGGAAGGCAGGCAGCGGAGGCAAGGGAGGGGTGGGGGTCGCACTGCAGAATTTGGACTTTGTTGGTCACCATCCCCAACCCCACGTGCCAATCGAGCAGAAATCGCGAAGGTGGGGACTCTACTTCCCATGACGTTGTTGTTGTGTGTAATGATTTACGATTCGCAGATGATAAAGAGCTGAACTCTTTGTGTAATTTCCATAGGCGGGAATGAGATGCTCGTATTGCATTCTATGCAAATAGGATTCTTTAATAACCTAAGTAAATTTTTTTATAAATTTAAAATATCTTTGATCTTTTAAAATATACTAATTCTTCTCAGTTAAATATCTTAAAATTAATTTTACTTTTAATAAAAATTTAAATCAAAATTTATAAAAATTAAATCTTTTATTACTTAATCCCATAACCAACATAAACTGTTAGTAATAGTGTAGAGATGGATCATTAATGGGGTGCGGTGCCGACAGCTATCAATCACATGGCAGTGGTCCTTCATGTACTGATTTATTTGTTTTGGTTCTTCATAAAATTGAGATTGTGTAAAAGAATAAATAAGTAAAAGATAAAAATATTTTTTCAGAATTATAAATTTAATACAAAATAAAATGTATTGATGTAAAATAAAAAAAAATCTTCAAAATTAAAAAAATATAATCTATAAAACTCAAATCTTTCATACATGACTTAATGCTTTTTCATGAACCCACCCACTCGTGAAGTACGCCATACCGACGACAGCGCAACAACAACCCACTGTCATACAGCCAACGTTAATAAATGATAGGCCTTGAAATAAAAAAATAAAAAAAATTGTGGAAGACTTTGATTAAAAAGGCAGGCCCAACCCAAACAAAGTCAAATGCAAGTACGAACTAACAAATGGGCCTCTTGAAGTTTCTCGTTCAGGGCCCAAACTGCGCCACCATTGACATTATATTCGCATGGTTGGCCATAAAGACCTAACAGATTATAGAAAAATATATACTGTATAATTGACCATGATTCGGTTTCCAAAATATAAATAAAGAATGAAGTAAGGATATATTTTATATTTAATTTTTTAAAAAATAATTTAATTTTTTTATAAATATAATTAAAATAATTTAATCTCTTACACATTAAATTTTTTATTTCAACATGATATAATTTTTCAATAATAATTTATACTTTATTTTTGTTCTTAAAAGTCTAGCACTTTTTCTCTTCTGTTAGTTATCTCTTTTTTTTTTTCCGAAGCATAAAGTTTTAATTATATTTATATCAATAATTTTTTTAAAAAAGAGATAAATTTATATAATAATTATTATATTATAATAAAAAATAAAATTAAGATTATTATTATTGAGTTATGTCATATCATTATAAAAATTTTGATATATAAAAGATTAAATTATTTTAATTATTTTTATAAAAAAATTAAATTATTTAATTTAATAATTAAATGACTATATTATTTTTTTAAAAAAAACAAATTAAAATACCATACTCCAATAAAGAGTGGCGGGCGTGTTGTGCATGAAAGTCAACGTCTCAACTGCCTCCTTCCCCTGATATTGAACCAGCACCTGGTGTAGGATATTCTGGTATCCATTGTTTCGGAGAGTTGAAAAACGCACCCCAAGTTTGTGAGAAGGACTGATTAAAGAAGATGGAATATGGGAGGGAAACCATTTTATAAAAGCCATCATTATCAATATATTTTTTATCGAATATAAATTTTTGTTGAAAAAGAGACCTCAAAATGGAATACGTGATCAGTGATCACACCATTTTTATTTTTTGGGTGAAAGCGATAAGGCCAGTTTGAATGCTTCAATCAGTTACTGCATGGAGCACGCGGAAGGTTCTAAAGACAAAGTTGATTTACAATTTTTTTTTTGGTAAAAGTTGATTTACAATTAATTTGACTGAAATCATAACTGCCAACTTGCACCGGCCAAGCTCGTTGCATAGGAGCATGGCTATCCGGAACCAACACACGGGCCGTTCTATGACTTCACTAAAAATCAATTTGATCACTCTTTGAGAGTCAGATTCCACTTGTAAGATTCTAATTCTGCCAGCATCATTCTTCCCCTTTCATAAGCAATCTGAGGCCTAGGAGTACTTACAGTTTTCTTTTTCGGGCCTTCAATTAATTGGTTACTTCAATTTATCAATAAAACAAATTTTAAATATAAATTCAAGAACTATATATCAAAGCTTTTAAAAATCAAAATATAAAATTTTGGATAAATTTAGAGTTTTTTATAAATAAAACATAGCGTGTGAACTGTGAAGTGTGAATATAACGCAAGTCTTGATAAAAATAAGCACCTAAATGGGAATCCGGCGCATGATGACTCCAAAATTTCGAAAACAGAACGGGCTTCCAATTTCTATAATAAAAGTCAACGAACTGGTCTTGTCGTGTACGCTTGGAAGGCTCTCGCAATATTACTGGCTCCACTCACGTGGATGGTTGCCCCCGTTGCCCGCTAGTCTTGCATTTTCCCTCCCGTTCTTTGATTGTCAACTTGGCCAGTTAGTCCCCAAATACAGAGTGTTTCCCCCTTCTATTTAATATATCACTCACGCTCCTCATCCCCATCTGAATTTTAATCCCTATAGTAATACCCTAAACATGGCGAGAGGCCCCGCTTTCTTTACCACTTTCCTTTTCTTCCTCTTCTTGTTTACCTTCTCATCTGCCCGTACTACCTTGGATCTGCCCCAGATCGAGGATTCCAACCATAATTCATTTTCAGAATCCGACAAGAATTCCGCCGCCGCAAACGCCATCTTCCTACCCAGCGATAAGGCCGACTCCGATCCCGCAACAGTCGCCCAGTGGGAACATGCTTCCACAGTCTCCGAAATTTCCCAACCCGATGCGGCAACCGCCGAGTCAACGGAGGTATTAACGGAATCATCCGAAGTTCCTGACCCTATTCCGTTCACTGTAATCAGTTTCCGCCCAATCAACCGTCGCGTTCCTCGGCATCCTTTGCCTCTAAGTTTCCGCCTCGGCCACCGTTGCCGCCACAACAATCGTTTCAAGCCGTGGAATCCGCGCCTCCCCCGCCGTGAAATCCCCTACGGGAACGACATGATCCTGAACAACGTTGAGGACAGAAGCTTTGATCAGTTACCTCGCGATGCAGTGCGTCAGATCCCAGCCAGATGGATGAGGTTCCACCACCTTGAACCAAGGTTCCCCCGCGAAACTGGCATGGAGAGGGAGGAATTGATGAGGCCTCACCCTCACAACAACCGCCACGAACACCATCACCACCACGAGCAAGACCTGGAGATTGAGGAATTGACGAGGCCTTTCCATCCCGACCACCACCACGAACACCACGAGCAAGAGCATGAGGATAGTGGTTTGATGAAGAAGATCCGCAAGTTTTTGCACCACTTCTGATTCCGATGGCTAGTTGATGCATAGTATGACTCAAGTATCTTTTTTTTTTTTTTTTTTTTTAATTTCTCTCTTTGCTTTTTCTGTCTGGGTATGGTTTATGGATTCCAATATATGACACAGAAAGGAGTTTTATATCCTTGTAAATAATTTGCATCCACGAGATGTAGAAACATGTATGTGTACTTTGCTAGCAGTTTGATAGATGAATATATATACCAGATACTAGTACTTTATGTATTTTATTTTTCAATGGAGAGGATTTCTCATGAATTACAGGCCACGCATCAGGTCACGAGGGTTATCAAGTTTTTATAGCAATACTAAGATTATGGCTATGCGATATAATTACAGATAATATAAAATAAACGTTACACAAATTGTATAACCAACGGCTAAATTCTGTTTATGAAAGGCTCATACCCCCTTCAAATTCTCATGGAACTCTAGATCCTGGTGGTGACCTTCAGGGATAATCCTAATCATCCAAGATTTGGACCTCGAAGAACCTCGTTCTACACTATTCGAACAAGATCCAAGGTTTGGCCAAGCCGCGTTTTGCTGTATTCATTGCCTTTCATTATATCACAATTCAATAAACACTCCTCGTTACTATAACTATTCCTGACTCAAGGTAAAATCTCCAAATTCTATTTCTACTCACCTCATGAGTAATTAGCACATGATCCAATGTGTTTTGACCTCTGTTAAATTCTTATAACTAGCATCCATTCTAGATCCAATTGTAGCAGAGAACGGGGGGGGGGGATTCAATATATGCAGGCAATATTTGACAGATGTTTATGGTACTACAAAAGTATCTAATACTAGATATCTCTTTCGTTCAAAGTTTAAATTGACAAGTATTGAGAACACAATTAAATTTTGATAGAAGCATATGCATATCTTTTATTGAATAAAAATGTAAGTACCGATAGTTTATTGTAAATTTGTTCCATGCGAGGAAGATATTTGAAGTATTTAGCAATGAGCGCGAAGCACAGGAAGATCCACACCAAGAATCCAAACATTTTCTTGTTTCCAACTCTAAACGAGGCTATTCTGTTGTGCCAATTGAACTGTGCATTAATTATTTTATTGTTTCTCGGGAAGGAATATGGGAAAGAATTAAGAAAGCATAGCAAAAAGGTGATTTATGAGTGGTTATGAAGAAGGTTTGCTTGTGGAGGAAAAATGTTATAGAATTCTAATATTCAAAAAAGTCTAGAATAACGAAGAAACTAAAATGAATTAAGGGATCGGTTGTTCAGAGAGCCCAGGAAACAGTTACAAGCAAGAGATCAGGAACTGCAAATAATATAAATAAAAAGCGAGGAAGTTTGAAGCAAAAAATAAAATCTATGTTACTTAAAAGAAAGGGAGCACAGAAACAAGAATGAGAGTAAAATCCAGAGGAATGAAGCAGGACAAAGACGGAGTAGGAGATTGAGAACAATACCACTGGATTTTGGGTCGAGTTATTCTGGAGACTTAAAGGGCTACGGGGAGCTATTCTGGACGGACTTCCAAATCAGAGCCGTAAGAAGTGGGTAGTGCTTCAGATTGTCTTGGTTGAAAGGAGAGAAAGAGAGAAGAGGTAGAGCGCATCTTCGGACACTGGCCGTTAGTTGAGAAAGCATTAAAGCGTTGTTACTGCCCGCGAAAACAGAAAAGAATAACGTTGCGAAGTTCTGGGTTGCCAACTAGTAGGCATGGACAAAATGGGTAGCAGGAAAGTATTTTAGCTTTTCTCACAGATTAATCTTAATGTTAAATATTGTATTGAGTTTATTAAATTTTATAGAATTATGAAATTTACATATCCAATAATTCATAAAAAATATTGTGACATGTTAATGACATCATTTTGCAAGATTTCCTTTCCTGAATGTTGTTTCCGAAAAGATTTACCGGCTAATTACAAAGTTTGGATATAGTCATATCATATCATCGCCGTTGGATTACCACATTTCTTTTTGTTGTTTTTTTCCGTTACTTGTATGTAACAAATATCTGGCTTTGATCGCCGAAAAATTCTTTGGTTTTGCGGGAGGCCTGGCTCATGCGCAGCTGCTAGAGAAACCAAACACTGCAGAGCCCATGTAGGCCCATCATCAACCTCTTTAATACTACAGGCCCATTTGACAAAGGCAGTTTGTTTTCGCGCACATAATCGCCAATTACTACTAACCATTTTTTTTTTTTTGGTTAAGACTACCAACCTTTTTGAGTTGAGTCTTCTGAGTTCTGACCTGACCATTGCTCTCCCCACAATTTCCCGCCAAGAGTCTACTGCCCCGCGCCACGTTTTGTTCTTGTTCCAGTCTTCTCAGATCAAATTTCCTCGCAGCAACGTGCTGCTAATCCTGGTTCAGAACCCACATTTGATTTGTGTTTTGACCAGGAAATAGCATTTCCGCAGGCCCGATTCTTTATCAGCCTTGCAACTCAGCGATCCTAACCTTAAAACAAATTTCACCATTATTTCTCTTATATTGGTTTGTGAGTTTGCGCAAGTCATAGAAATGATGCAAGAAGATTATCAGAACGGTATTGATGACATGCTTATGGATGGCTATGACTCAGAAGAGGCTGAGCAAAGGCCCCGTTCCGCTGCTGATGAATTCTCTTATAATCATCTCAAAGTATATTACCGTAAGTTGCGATTCCTATCTGACTTCGTTTCACAATTTATTAGTTTTTTAAACCAATTCTCACTGCAGTTTAGGTTTAACCGCTCAATTGGCATTTGACACTGTATTTGCCTCTTCTGGAATATTATATAAAATTTTTGCTTCATTTATCTTGTTATTTAACGGTAACAGACATTCCATATCTGTCTGCTAAGTTTTTCTCTCTTATTTATCTCAGGAAAACTATTTTCTCATGCTGATTTATTTAAATGGATGTCTTACGGAAATGGTAAGTGTTGTATTGAAAACATACCAGGTTGATTCGCTTCTCCAAATCAAAACAAGTGCCCTAACTTCTCATCCTCCTCCTTCTATATGTCTCTATTTGTGCAACTGTAGATGGGAAGCACCCTGCTTGTGATGCGTCCTACTTCGGCCGAACGGAATTTTCATTCACAATGGACAGTGATATATACGTGCGGTTCCAATCTTTCAACAGTGCGGCTGAACTTGAAAACACCATTAAAGCTAAGTGTCCATTTAAGATAGATATTGGACCCGTGTATAGTGTAGATGTAATATGTCGAAATTTTCTTTTTTCTACCATATGTGCTAGCATTATTGTAGTTCAACCCGTTATCACTGTCAGACTTTGGTGTTATAGTTTATGTACCATTTACTGGAGACCAAAAGTAATAATCTAACGTTTCCATTTTTCTAAAGGCGTAATTAACCTTCTGACGATCCTTCATCGTTGCCTTGATGCCTTATCGAGTGTTTAATTGAATTAGCATATTACAATAGATAATCCTTTTAGGCAAATTTTAATGTCTGATTTCTCTAGGCATAGGCCGAATTCTAATTTTATGCGTTAAAATTTCACTAATATGTTCGTAAATAGGCTCTTCGGCCCAGTTTTTGGCTTTTTAATCTATTCTTTTATATGCTCCAGCCAGCAAAACGGCATGCCTATTACAGAGTGGTGATAGTGTTTTCACTCCAGTTGAGAGGGAGCTAATTTTTGATATAGTAAGCTTTTTTTACTTCATTTGTCTAGTGATATCTTCTGCTAATGTTGGCACGTAAACATTTTTTTATTTCAAGTCTTATTGTAGGATATGACAGACTATGATGATGTTAGATACTGCTGCTCAGGTGCTGACGTCTGCTTGAATTGCTGGCCATTAATGACTATAGCTATCAAAGTGATTCATACTGCCTTAAGAGGTAGTACTTTGCATCTCACATGATATTGTGAAAGCCAGTACAGAATCTGGAAATAATATGTCACAACTCAGCCTTGAGGACAAGGCGCTTAAGAGGGGAGAAATTGTTAGGCGTGAAGTAAACAGAGGAAAAACATAGAAAGTGTATAGCAGAAGGAAGAAGCAGGACAGTTAGAACAGAACAGATTAGTTAGTTAGTCTGTTATGTGCCAGCTCAACAAGGGCAGTTGGGATAGTTAGACAGTTAGTACAGTTAGTTACGAAGGGAAAGAGGAGAGTATAAATGTAATCAGAAAAGAAGAGGGAGGCAGAGAGGAGCTTAGTCAGAAATAGAAAAGGAGCTTGAGGCTCTGGGAGTCTGAAGACTCAGGAGAGTACTCCTTTGTGTTTGGAATTTAGATCACTGTAATTAATTACTCAATTCAACAGTCAGTATAACTATTGTTTTAATTTGTTGATTGTTTCAGATGACTTTGGTTTTAAACACATTCTTTGGGTATATAGTGGCAGACGTGTTCATTGTTGGGTCTGTGATTAGAAGGCAAGAAGGTGAGAACTAAACGATCAAAACCTGTGCGATATTTCATTCGGCTGCTTAAGCCCAGACATATAGATTCAAATGTTATCTTTTACAGGCTGAGTAATGATCAGAGAGCAGCTATTGCTGACTATTTCGTGTCTACAAGGTATATAATCTAATATCCACCACTGAGTTTGTGAATATCTGTATAAATGTTTTTGATTTTATGTTCTATCCTGGGCAATGAAAATAGTCACAAGAAGGTTTCTTTGACAGGTTTTGCTCTTCATCCTTTCCTGGTGTAAGTTCTAATATGAAAAATTGGCTTTCCAAACTTATTTAATGTCCTAGGGTGTACTTCATTTGTGTAGGAGATCATACGCTGAAGTTCTCAAGGATTGTTTTGAGACAAAATTGCTTACAAGCCAAAATATACTTTCTACTGAGGAAAGATATGAGAAGATTCTAGAGATGATTCCTGATGAGGGTACAAATTTTTTTATTGCTTCTATCTTCATATGAATCCTGTTATGCCATTCCCCTGTTATGATCTGTATATAATGCATGACTATGTTTTCAGCCGTTATTTCTGAACTGAGAGGCAAGTGGAATGAGAACAGGCGATCCTCGAGTGCAAAAGAAGACATTCATATTGTTCGATGGGATCAGCTGAAACATTTGTTGCAATCAGGAAAACATAAGGTATAAGTCAAAATACTATTAGGAAATGCAGATTTTCAGTTTGGCAATGGCATCTACTCTATGCATTGATAGCATATATAGTAACAGAAAGTTAACGGACATGGATCTCTCAGGGGATAAATTGGTCTTAAAATTCTGCTTCATTATTTAAATGCTTCTGTTGTTTGTAAGGTTTGTATGTTTAGAATTGTATACTTTCTAAAACAATTATCATTTGATGAATCTGTCATTATGAATGTTAACCTATTATTTTCTGCAGGCACAAGGGCTGCGTAGATGTGTTGAAGAGATCGTGTTCTCCTTTACTTTCCCGAGGCTCGATATGGAGGTTTGTCTATCTTCTGACCCCTTTTCCCTGTATCTTATTATCAATATCTTTCATAATGTGCTCAATATTACACACTCATCCTCCCAATCTGTCTTTTCCTTTGACTAATTCCAAGGTGCTCGTATAAATTTTTAAAGCATATAATTGGAACTATATTTGTACCAGGTTTCAAAGCATATGAATCATTTGCTTAAAGCACCATTCTGTGTGCATCCGAAAACAGGTCAGTATCTACAATGTTGTTGTATCATTTTCTATTAAAATTTTGTGTTCAATTGTTGACCTGATGCTTGAGTGTCTACTTAAACCTAAATCATGTTACACCTTTAACTTTTCAATTTTCCATGTAGTTTTTTTTTTTTTTTTTGACGTGGGATGATGTAGTTGAAAAGTGAAAACTATTTTTATCTCCTAATTATAGGTGTTATTAGCTAATTTATCTTCTAGTATTGTATAATAATTTTGTTTTCGTTCTAGGCCGTACTTGTGTCCCTATTGATCCAAATTAGTGCGACGAGTTTGATCCCACTACAGTACCAACCATATCAACGGTAAACTTGCTTTTGAATGATAATTTCCTTACTTACCACTGACCACGTACCTGAGGAAGAGAAGGAAGCATCCTGGGTTCTCCTTTATTTACTAAACTTTCGATGAGGAAGATTTTATTCAACACCTTAGGTAGCAGGAACTAGCATAAAAACACTTTCATCCTTTAACACATTTTCACATTTGGACAATATCTTTTGACAACTTAAAACGGGTTTGACGGGGGATGCTTTTACTAGACAATTTTACCACAGTAGTGAAACTGCATTCCGATATCTTTCTAGATAAATCTTATGTTTATCTAAATCCTGATGTTTAAAATTGCAGCTTTTGGAAGTTCTTAACAAGGAGGGTTTGAAAACAGATGTTGATGGCGGTATGTTAATTCAATACTTGGACAGTTGAAATTTTCTTACTGTGAAAATTCCGCATGGCCCGCAAAATAGTTTGTAAGCATATAAAGAGTTAGCTATGTATATGATTGTTTGATTTTCTTTCTTCAAAAAGGAAATCCAGACTCCTATTCTTATCATATTTACCTTATCCTCATATGAACCTGGCATTCAGTACATGTGATTTTAGCACCTTGCTTGATTGCAGAATGGATCGGAACTTCTCTTGAGCATGCAATCAGACTTTTCAGATCCTTTACTAACAGTTTGCAAGGTATGTATCATCTCTTAGTTGTTCCTTTTCAAGTCTGAAAAAGTTTCCAGCCAGACAGAATTTTATGACGTTTATAATTTTTATGCAATGTAAGAACCTTGATAGCAAAATTTGATTTCATCAAATTCGCATTGGAGAATAATTGACTCCTTTCTGTTTCCGACTTATGCATGTTATTCAAACATTTTGGTTTTAATAATTCAGATTCAGGTATATATAGCAAAACCGTGCTAATCGTGAATATTTCAGCAGGAGATAGAAAGTTCCTACAATGCAAAATTGCAGCAATAAAAAAATTTTCTTAGTTGGTAGTGCTAGTTATTCCTTGCTTGTGAAGTAGCTTTGGAGGTCGAGCTGATGAGGCCACTTTCTTTGCGACATAGAAGTTAGCACAATCCGGAACGAAATGTGGATTCTCGAATTATAAGAGGCTTTCAAACCCTTAGTTTCATGATTTCTCAGCAACTATAGTCGCAAATTCTTCCCAGGACGAAAGAAGGGCGTGTGCATTTGAATGAGACCTACATCCGAAAGGTTTTCAGTTGAACTTCTAAAAGCGTGTCATTGCACCCTTAAGGATGCTAGCAGGACTTGGAGGTCTATGGCAATGTAATGTGGCAGTAATTAGGATGAACAGATTACTTAATTTTTTTTTGTTGGTTTTCTAGTATTTGAATGACTGACTGAGCCAATGATATTACATTACTTATGTAACATACTGTCTTATCCTGGAAAAAAATTCTAGTTAGAGGCTGACTTGACGTTATTGTATAAGCAATCTACGCACACTAGAAGTGTGGGCAGAACATGATATATGTACCATAGATTTTGGTTATATAATGGAATAAACCAAATGTATTTTGCCAATTGATGTCAATAATTAGTCTTAATAAGATATGCTGTCTGTATTTACCAATGGCAGTAAGCGTGCTCGTTAAACAAGGAAATTTCAGAAAGTCACCAGGCATCTCATTTCAACCAATTCGAACATATTCTTTCTCCTAACTTTGATATTTGCAACTTGTTTTGAAAAACTGTTCAATAACGCTTCGCCAACAATTGATTGGTCATCCCCAATTTCTCAATTGCAATCTGCAAACAGAGCAGTGACCAAAATATGATTCTTTCTTGGTTTTCATTTACCTATTTTTTTACTGGGATGGCCAATGATCGGATGCCGTTTCTCATATCGGACAATTTATTATTAATTGGACTAACATTGTAATTAGATTGTATTAGTGGAGGTAATAGTTTGATGTGGTAAAGTCGATCGTCACTCCCATGGGCGTGAGATTTGATCGATTGGCAAAATATGTAACGTAAAATTAAGAGATAAACTGAACATCAGGACAAAAGTGTCATAGGAAAATTCCTAATGCCTTGAAGACAAAAACCAAGGCCAAAATCACAACCATAATAATCCGACTTTAATAATGAAGGACCTCTCCCCATTTTAACAAAACATGTCCTAAAGCTAAGAAGGCATACCCAGTAAGATCATAATCAAGACTGTTTTTCATTTACACTTCAGCACTCGTGATAAGCTGAAAAGTAACTCACAATCTAAGATTCTACCACATCCAGATTTTAGACTAGGGAAGGTCGTTTCCTAATTGGCCAGAACTTCCCAAATTAACTCGGGATCGAAGGATGGCAGCCTTGCCAAGGAACAGCCTTCAAATTCGGATTCCTCTGTCACCATTGTTGGACATTCTGTTGAAACAGAGGGTGGCGAGTTCTCGCCTTTCCAAATTCTATCTTCTGAAACAGTTGGTGAAAGCAACTCGTTTGTCCAGTTATCATCAAAATTCAATGGGGACAATTGTAACGAGGATGAAGAACAAGAGGATGAGTCAATCTTCTGTGATTTCCCGCTCTCACTGCTATTGTTATCAGTACTAGGATTAATCTTTTTCTTTGCAGCACTCTTCTTGGCTTTCTCCCTTTTTACCTTTTGACATATTGCCTGGATTTTGGCATCCACGGACCTCTTCAAAGCAATCAATCTCGAGCAATCTCCGAATCCTAAATTACTTGGGTCCTTGAGATTTGGGAAATTTAGACGAGCATATTCACCTCGGAGCTTGTAAGCGGCACGATCATAGGCATAAGCAGCGTCCTCAGCAGTCTCATAAGTTTCCAGCCAGACTCTTACTCTGTTCTGGGGCAGTCTAATTTCTGCGACCCATTTTCCCCAGTGCCTCTGTCTCACTCCCCTGTATAGCTTTTTCTTGGAGGGATTAATGGAGTAAGTTGTGCATACAGAATTCAAAGGCGGATTTGTCAAGGAATTACGAGCAAAAGTACCATTCACTCGGTTTTCCTGGTAGAATTTTTGCAGAAGGTCTCTTTGACGAAGATACACCGAAGAGCCCAAGGGCTCAGACCTCATGGTCTCAAGCATAGAGTTGGCGGGGGCGTTTGTTGGGTTACAATGAGAGAAAATTGAATCCAATGTGTTTGTTCCACCTGATAATATGAGCCTTGATAAAGAAGACCCAATATCAGCACCATCGTGAAGCTCAAGTTGCACGTTTCTCTCCTGCAATCCGTTCATGATTTTGGCAAAATTTTCCAATGCTCTTTACTGGGAACTAGAGTAGAGCAAAGTGCTAGAAAAATAATGTGTAGGAGGAAGAGGACGAAAAAAACTGGTCCTCTTCCTTTGTAATTAAAAAGAAAACAGGATAATAATGACTCAAATATGATGCTAAACACAGGAAAAGAAGACTTCAGGTAGAAAAATAGGAGTCGAGTTGGTTCCAAGCAAAAGCAGCATATGAATCATGGAGGAAGCGAAATAATTATTCTAGCTTCTGAAGAAGGTGATCCTGATAAAACATGATGATAAACAAGACAAGGTGAGAAGCATTAGACAAGAAGGGAAGTCTCAGAAGCTTTGCTCTGTTGAGAGAAGAGAAACAGAATAAGACTCTTATTTGGGGTTGAAGGGAAGAATTTTAGTTACTGTATGGTGCATCTCTAAGCAAGTGTATTTATAGCTGCAGCCTGCAGATAGGCGCTTCTGTGAGATCTTCTCATATCACACAACTCCTAACCGTCCACGACTTGAAAGTCACCACTCGTCTGAATCTCAGTCTAATTTACTGTGAGGTATCGGGTGCGTGATAATATTTATATATCTGATATGATAAAATTATAGAATTATATATCTCAAAAAATAAGAACAATAAAAATGATAAAAATATAAAAAATTAATGATATTTTAGTGTATGTATAAATAGGTAAAATTAAATAATAATTATAAAAATATAAAAATTATACATAAAATAAATTAAAATTTATAAAATAAAAATTATGTGAACTGTCTCTATTTTTATAATATTTTTTTATTTAATTTTTATAATATATAATTTAGATTATTAAATTTATTTTATTTTATTTTATAAATTATATTATGAAATTTAATAAATTAAAATATTAAATTTATAATTTAAAATAATTTTAAAATTAAATATTTTAAAATCAACCTTGAGACTTCATTGAAAAGATATTTTGTTTAAAAAATTTATGAATATAAAATTTAAAATTTACTTAAATGGTATATTTTTATCATTTATATTATTTTTTATTTTTAAAATTTATTATGTTAATTTTAATTCTATAATTTTGTTATATATTTTTATTAAAAATATATATTAAGTACGTGAATATTATCACACACTTAAGAACCGAATGAGCAAGGCTCCGTACCAAGAAGCTACATGGAAGCCACTGTCACCCTATATTTGTATGATCGAAGCTCACACACGCAGCCACTTTTTCCTTATAATTAGCATTTTCGTTTATTAACGAAACAACGGAGAGGAAATTATAGTACTGGGCAGGGGGAGAAGTCAAAATGCCCGAAGTATGGATTATGAAAATGCTTAGCCACCAAGAATTTACCCTGCTTTTGGGTTTCACATTTGAGTCCGCGTGTCCTAGAGGGTCCGTACTAGTCACCTCTGCATCTCAAAAAAGGCCACTTTTGCAATTTATTGGATTGCTGTGATATGGGAACAGAACCGAGGAGTAATGTCACTGGTCAGAAAGCGGAAGCTGCGCTGCCAGTCTATCCATAAAGGAGCCTTTTTCAACATCAGAAAGTTATCATTACTTCGTGTGCCACGCGTCTCCTACACGAACCATTCCATTAGCTTTTCATTTGTCTCGTGCCTCAGCCTAAGCAGATATTATCTTTCTTTCTCTTTTTCGCAACGCTTCCTAATTCATTTTACAGAAATGATATACATATGTTATTGGGCCAACGTGATTTCCACGTTTACGAAAGAAATAATCATCTAAACAGAATATTTCATTTATTTTACTATTAAACATAACAATAACATAGATAAAAATACGTAACTTTATCAGTGCTCCTCATTTTAG
Source organism: Dicorynia guianensis (assembly GCA_037013595.1). Classification (NCBI taxonomy): domain Eukaryota; kingdom Viridiplantae; phylum Streptophyta; class Magnoliopsida; order Fabales; family Fabaceae; genus Dicorynia; species Dicorynia guianensis. Next base: position 37,299,711 of record JASUAB010000006.1, read on the forward strand.
GATAGATCAATTAAAGACATGTGCGTCTCCGTTTCTTTTTTTTTTTTTTTCTCCAGCTCTCCAATCTCTCTAATGACATGTCCCCAAATTGCCATCACTGTTATAGTCACCGCCTAAAGGCAAAGAAAATTAGCCCAAGTTGAACAAAAATGTTGGGAAAGCCAGAGTGATTTCGTAATTCAAGAGGAAAAAAATATGGGGATAACCAAAATTTTTTTCTCATCAATTATAATAGGAATTCAAAATGGTTGCGCCCGCCATGGCTCCCCGGCCCCTCCCAGAAGTCTATAGCAGAAAACCCTGTCAGGGCAATAACATCTTAATTTGATATTTGCTTGGTTACCACTCAGGGACAAAGATTAGGTACCCAATTACACTTTTGGACTATTCATTCCCAAAATTAGGAGAAGGAAGGGAGAGAGTGGAATTGTGGGCAATGCAGATTTATAGAACTCATGCTCATGTAGCTTGTAAGGTATTGACAACCAATTGGCCAAGAAAGTGCATATAACCTAAGGCCAAGACGCATTTAATCTCCTTAAAACACAATCAGAATCAAATAATAGAGATGAGTGCTTGAAGGCCCATTAACCTTTATTCCAAGATAAGCATTGGTATGGAATGAATACTGTCTCTGTGTCTTCACTTTTTCAGCTGCCAGCACTAGCAGTAACGTGTCCATGCCATTTATCTCCAAATGGAAACATAAAATTAAATGGGGACAGCGATGCTTTCAAACTGTTTCTCTTTGAAGACTTGGCACTGAGAATTAGTCAACAGTCACAAATTAATTCCTTATAAAAAGAAAAGGGAACACTCATTGGTATAAGTAATTATAAGCAGTTGAGCTTGAACCATCAAGCAATAGTGGGAAACCACATAAGGGAATCTAGGTATCATCACAATGATCATGGAAAGAAACTCTCAATTAAGTGTTCATTGCTTTCTGCCTTTTAAGGTTATTCTCTTAATCGTTATATGGGTACGTACATTGCCCACATAAATCAGAAGAAACAAGAAACACGGACGCAGTTGCAACAAAATACATGCAATTGAGTATGGGAAGCACACGAGGAAGCCTTCCCCCTAATTATTTTTCTTGTTGAAGAGTGGAAATTTTGAAATATTACAACAGTTATGAGATTGAGTCAATTTTGCTGAAAGTGATAAAGTTTATCCACGCGTAATTGATAAGGTTATGTGGGACTTTGTATAGAAGGGCACGAAAATTGGAATTATTGATCTGATATTTTTAAAAGATAAATTTTATTATTAAAATTAAAATTTATTAATTTATTAAAATTAAATAAATTATGAATACCATAAATTTAATACACTTATTTTGAATTTGTGACTGTTTTTTTAAAGTTGGAAATGAAAATAGATGGAAGTGCAAGGCATGGAAAGCAAGGTTCGAGGAGAGGGATGGATCTTATCTTGAGGACAGTACTGCACCAATCAAGAACTGACGAATCAAAAATTGAGAATGGCAACCATCCCATCAAGTGGCGACAATAGTTACCAATGAATCGGTATGGTGCATTAAAGCCGTAAAGGCGGCTTTGAAAAGGTATGGGGTGGTAGGCTTGTCGAATGACAATACTCGTGATAGCAGACCCTTAATTTTACATGCCTATAGACCCCTTTTCTTTTATTTTCCTGCATGTGACCTCACCTAACATCTCCCTTGTTCTGTCAATCCCAAAATATTCATCTGCTCTTGTTTGGTTTGCCGTTCTTAAGCCTTTACCCTTTTTAACAAATGATATGTTTAATTTAAAAATAATATATATTTTTTATATTATTTTATAAAATATATTATATTTATTTTTAAATTTAAATAAAATTAAAAAATTATTAATAAAATTTACTTGCTTTTTACTATATATAATTTAATACATAATTTTAAAAATATAAATATAATAAAATTTTATGTGAGAGGCCTTGAACAGCGCGATGTCAACTTTCTAAGATCCTTGACGTCACAAGACATGTAATGTTTTCACTGCCCACCCGCACCTTACAAGTTACAGCTATAGATTGCACCAACAAACGACGCCGTCTCTCTGCCAGGTGTGGATCTTACGCTCCCGAAAAAATTATTTGGGGAGATACAACTAGAGTAGAAAAATCACGAAACATTAGAACTGTATAGATCCTTTTCGGTGATATAATGATTAGTCGACACGTGGTGGAACAAGTCAGAGAGAGAGCCGGTGAGGTGTCGGAGTCAGAAGTGAGGACCGCGCAGAGGAATCGGGGTTTGGGGATTGCAGTGGTGCGACCAGCCACCGAATACTGCCATCTTTGCATTTAATCACAGGCCCATAATACAGCCAAAACTTACCTTTTTCAGTGCCAAAAACCACAAATGCCCTCCCTCTTTGCCCTCCATTACGTGGTGCCCACTGCCCGCTGCCCAGGGCTGACTCTTTCAGCTCGAATACGAACTCCAAATTTGCACGGATAAGTAGAGTTACCTTAGATAAACCTGTCAACTTTACGTGTATGTTCCTCTTTCTTTTGTTTTTTTTTTTCTGGATTTGTACTTTATGGCTTACTGTTCTAGTTTGAAGGGTGAATGCCAACAAACATTATATATTATAAAAATGAAAATTTGGGAATTTAAAAATATTAAGACATAATCTTAATGAAAGAATATTGTCGAAAAAATCTGAAGGCATTACTGTTAGAAGGCTTGTATTCGAATCAGCAATACCTGCCGAACGAACTGGATGGAGCAGAGATAATTTAGTGATTTTCTGATATGTAAAAATAAGGGTTTTATTATATTTATTTTTTAAAATTACACATTTAATTATACATAATAAAAAATAACTAAATTTTATTTATAATTTATTTAATTTTAAAAATAAATATTGTATATTTTTTAAGATGATATAAAAAATATATATTATTGTTAACATAAAAATATCGTAGGGTCCATGCTCCGCGACCTTTCCAGTCACGGTATGTGACTTGGTAACAAACTCGCCGGCCTCGGTGTCATCAAAAGCTCCCTCAACCCCACAAACATTGTTTGGTGCAGTATGGCTAATGGGTATTGGGTTGGCAAACACATGCACATCCACAGCACTCTTTGTATTTGATGGGTACTTGACCACGTGTTTCTCCCTCTTCACAACCTCAGCGCGGTGTTATCAACTAACTCATTCGGTTTCGGATTTGATTCTCCTAATTTTTGGTATTGTAATATTGGTGATTTTGTCTCAACATCTTTCTCCATTTTACAATGGAATCCCGGACTACTCTTGCCATTTTTCCATTTTGCTCATGAAGCTCGACGGGGCCAATTAATTTGGTAACAAAGACGTCGTAATTCATGTACATGTAATTTAATGAGTAAGTGATCAACAAATACAGTTAAGGATGGATTGAATGAGGACCTTGGCGGTTTGACCTATGTCTCATCAGGATCACCGTTTTGGGCTCCAATGAGCTGTGTTTCAACACTTTGGTCTCTTCCAATTTTTTCAAATTATATTCCTTTTGATGGTATGTTTCAGACCTGGTCGGTTTGACAAATACGTTCTCTTTATTTATTTATTGTTTTTAAGAAAAAAGAATTGAAGCTTTGTCGAGTGTCACCATTTACGACCTTTTGGGGATTGCAGTGCTTTGGCTCATCAATGATTTAGAGAGATAACAACCACCTTCTTGAGTTGGCTTTGATGATGGCGTTGAATTCCAGTCCGCGTGGGAGATGTAACCACTTTTTCTGATCTACTTCTTGTGATCTAATAAAACCCTCGAATCGGGGTAAGCTGACTTTGAAGCTCATATGGCCTACGTGCAACGCTAACATCACGTGGGCTGTTTGCTGTTGATACGTGAAAAAGCTCCTAACAGGAAGTTTACCCAAACAATTGTGTTTTGAGCACAATGTTTCCATCTTCTTGTTTCCTTGTTGGTCATGAATGTTTGATGTTTCCATTGTTTAAAGTCGCAGCTTGCCCATATCTTGCACTACTAAATAGTAGTAAGCCCAATATAATGGGCTGGCCTCCATTCCCATTGCTTAAGGAGACAAGGACCTATAACCGGTATGGTATAATGTGAGAACGGCTTTGAAAATTGCATACTTTGCAATTTCAAAATATTTTGGACTGAGGCAAATTAAGTATTTTTATCTAAACAAAGTTTGTGACGGTTGGATTAAGCATTCACAAGACAATCATTGTGGGCCGTTTAGAACCGATACTACCACAATCCGACAACATGGCATTGAGGCCCTGCAACGGACTCCAGCAATTACTATCAAAACAAAAAAATGAATACTCTGACTAAGTCGCTCAAAGCACAAGGAACGATAAGGAGGAGCCCAGGTGCAAATAGCAAGCAGCCCAACATAAAAAAGAGCATGCAAATTTACAGAGCCAGCTAAACAAGAAAGGAAGAACATAGGCTACTAACTTTAAAATTTTTATTTTTTTTTAAATTTCATTGTTTTTACAAATTAAACTTTTACTAAATACTTTTTTAAAATAATTTAAATCATTAAATGACCAAATCCTCTAATTAAACAGTGGAACTACAAAATCAAACGGTCAATGGCCATTTTGTAACAGAAGTGGAAGCTACCTTTTTTTTTTGGGGGGTGGTAAAAAAAGCTCAAACAAATTGAGGTTCTAGCGGAGCTCTCAATACTAATCCTCATTGATCTCGAAAGAAAAAACACACTATGACCTTATTAATATTAATACGGCACCAACGTAGATTTGGAATATTGTTTCATTCTGTACTGTATGAGTATATTATTTTGGTAATTAGTAGGGAAGCAGAAGCCCAGACTACACAACTATATGACTTTGGTGAGGCTAGCTCCCCTTAAGTCATCCATGAAAACCTTGAAACGGACATTTAAAATGGTAGGTAATTCATGAAAAGCTCCTTCTAGATCATGACCGACATTGTCCAAGTTGTGGGCAACTCTGTTTTCTTCTCTGCAGTCATGAAAAATTCTAACATGCCAAACCCCTAGTAAAACCATCGATCTTGATGTCCTCAACTAGGCTGCAGTAAGGGTAATAATCCATTTCAAAGCCCCTCTTAACAATGTAGCGACAAGAGACGAATCAGCACACAAGCAAGGTCCCCTCACCAGTTTTGGAAGAAAAACCAAAAGCTTGAACCAATCTTGCCGAGGAAACTGGCAACCAATAAACTCCTTCGTCATAGGAGCACCCCTAGCTAGCTAGAATAATATTTTTCTGCATAAAATTTGCAGGTTCTTGAGATTCATGGGTGATAACGAATGAGAGATCATTCTCGCTATTACCCAATCTTCAAAGGCCACCTGGTGATGTTTATCATTTGTTAATTTTATTGTCTTTGTTTTAGTAAAACTCAACTTGTCTACAAGTTATAGTTGCTTAAACTAAAAGCAAAGGAGAAGCTGACAAGTTTAATTCAACCACAACAGACAAAATGCATTATGTGTTAGATCATGTCCCCTCCAAGGCTCCAACAGCTCTATTCCTTCATGTTGTGTCCTTCCTATAACATTCCCAGTTCAAATGGACTTTCTCTTTTCATTTGAGCCTTTTGCTTGGCGCGCATCTAATTTGAAACTAATAATTTGATACTTTAACTGCAATTTAAAAACTAATAACGTGTTTCCCTTTCATATTCCAACTTTTCACCAATGCGAGCCAACTCAGCCAAGTACAGCGGTGATGAGACAAGGTTACGAACGAGCATGTGAAGTTCAACAACACTTTGTGGGGACGTGTCAATTCCACAACGTGCACAGCGCTGCTGGAGACGTCGCTGGGGAAATCACGTGGTGGTCCCACCCGGAATGGGCAGAACGCACGAGCACTCACATGACGATGAACTAATTGGCGTTCCGTGATAGGGCCACGTAGATTCTGTCCCCTGGATTAGCGGCCATGCAATCACCGCTGATTGCGATTACAGAGAGGTCGTTTTCACTCTGGGGACTCTCAACATCAACGTGAAATGCGGAAGAACTGACGGCTCGGATGCGCGAACATGGCAATCTTGTCGTATTGTCCTTCGGATGTTGTCCACAACAAAACTATTAATTACATTCACATTAAACATTTAATATGAATAGTTTTGATGAAAGTATTAACTCGCATTTCAAACTTGTTTATTTATTGTAGGTGTTTCGCATCACATTTTAAATTTTTTTAAGGATAAATTTTTATTATTTCGATAAAAATTTATTTTTTCAAAAAATTATAAATAAAAGATTTTTCTCAATAAAAATAATTTTAAACTTAAATTTATATTAATAAATTATCTTAATATTTCTTTAAAATATAATTAATTATTATTATAATAATATTTTATTAATTCAAATTTAATATACCCTATTTATTATCATAACCTTTTTTCTTAGCCGATAAGCCAAAGGTTTTTGAATCAAACTAGACTCTAGTATCAATAAATGTTGTATCCCAAATTTGACATTTGGTCTCCCATTTTGCTTTTTCTAAAGGCATATATTTGACGTTGAATGCTTTCTGAAAGCATCAAAACCTCAATTCAGCACAAAAACGCCAATCCCGCGCTTCGTCCGTAATGTGTAATTAGATGGGTCTCACTGCTTCACCCACTCTTTTCAATATACAAAATTATTTGATCCCAGTTGTTCCAGTTGCTAAACAGCTAGGGCATAGCCCCAAATTGAAGGGCATTATAGAAGGCCAAGGCAACCGCATTAATTCCGGTTTCTTTGTTTTGGAAAATACTTGGCCACGGCATTTGCGTACAACAACAACGAATTCATGTAATTAGATATGAAAATGATGACTGAGGCACAGAGCCATAACGATAAGTTATTGCTATGATTAAATTGATTAGCGAGTCAATGTTTGACAGTTTCTTGGTTGAATCATGATGAAATCATTTTCATGTAAAAAGTAACTAAGCCATAACGAAAAGGACGGTTTTAATTGTGGTTTAATTTGAGCCAATATCCTTCCCAAACAAACTGACAAGTTGAGGTAGGTGGCTGTACTAGCAAAGCGACGTTATGGAAAATAACCGTGCTTCTTTTTTAAAAAAGAAGCTAAATTTGATATCCTTAAAAGCTATAGGTCAGGTGGAGTGCTGACCTTTACCTTGATAGCATTGGTAATGAGAGTTGACACGCGCTCAATTATGATTCTAATTGCGACTTTAGATATTGTTTTTACACAAATTATCCTACATGAAACTGAAATTCCCGCGTTCTTCAAGGCCATGATAGATGCGTTTAAATTCGTTTTTAATAACAAGAAAACGAAACAGTCCACTGCCATCAGACGTGACTCGACAAGCAACTTAAATCCGTGCGCTTCAGCAGCCATTGACCCTGTCATTATAATTCCATCAACTTGAAGGTTCCTTTGGAAGGTGGATTTTGAGTTGGTGTGTTATTCCGTTCACTTATTTTAAGACTCCATGACGCAAAGAGGGTTAAATTGGCAGAAGACAAACACAGGTTTATCTAACGCTAGTTACAAGTGGCTTCTGGACGAAAAGCTACAAAAAGTCAAATCGGCAGAAGCAATTTTTGAGCTTATAATATTTACGCAATATATAATAATATCAATGAATCAAATTTTAACAAAAAGAACGCCACCAGCACCGACAAAAGGGTAATTATACAGTTGCAAACAAATGAATGAGAGGCGAATATTATGCACCTAATGGCTACAACTTAAAAGCTAGCTGGTCCACATTCCAAAACATAATAATACTGGTCATTCCCGATAATAAAGGGCGAGAGTCGGAGACAGCCGATCAACAAGGTGGGACTTGCAACCCATTTAGCCTTCGCATGCACCGCTTCTTCCTCCAATTTGTGATGCTTCCTTATATTGTTTTCATCATCCAAAATGTAAATATGGTTTGTTTCTTTTTATTTATATTTACAAATTGTTAATATATTTACAAATTGTTAATATTTACACAGTCACATCTCTTTTTCTAAAACAAATGGGCCATGACTAGCTCGAAATTTTGCAAGTTGAATGCTAATTTTCAAGCAATAAACATTATTTCATTGGTGGGAAGGTCAAGGTGAGAGAGGGCATAATTGGATAAATGGGTCCATTGCCACATAAAACCTCCCAAGTCCCAACTTCTATCATTCTCAGTCTGGACCATGCATATATTGTGTTTTTTAACAGACGATAGTAATATCCACGTATGTTTGGTAGGTCCAGAGAATTTCTCTATTTTTATATTTGATTGATAAATTAATTAGTTTCTCCATCCAATACTTACTGTGTCAATTTTTAACTTCTCCCATTTTCGTTATCATATTGACACTTGGGATTACAAAGGCCTGTCGGTTCCCACAACCACGATACTATGCATGAGGGCAGGCCCCAAACTTTATTACCTTTATGCCGAAGTTTTGGAGCTCCTACAGCACGCGTCCAAGTCTCAGAGGCAAAGCTTTTCTTTCACGCTGCATGCGGATCATATAGATGCCGAGGCCTATTTGATTACATTTAGACAATCATATTTAGAATGCAGACCAATTTTTAATTTTACATTTTTAAAAAAAATTCATGATCATGTCCCCCATGCTTTGGGGCATAAAGCTATGGAGATTATTTCCATGGCTTTCTACGTAGAAATGGTCGGAGATACTTCTTGTCATTTGTATGGTATGTAATTATTTAAATTACTCTATACTGATTATTGAACAAGTTGGTGCTTGCAGGTCCAGGATCCACGCCCTCAATCCATGGCCAGCCACGGACTTAAATTACTCTATATTGATTATCAGACTAAAAATGGTAACTATGCGGGCATGTACTAACGCTGTCTAGACCAAGCGAAATGGGATAGCCAGATTGAAGCTTGGGAGTTGGGACAGAGACAAGTAAAACCGACATAAAAGTGAATTATAACGTTTAGCGGCACCTCTTTGTTTTTGGGTGTTCTTCGGAACTAGAGTTTTAATGTCCTACTCCTTTTTAAAGTTTTTAGAATTTTTTTTTTAAAAAAAAAGCACAAGCAATCAATATATACGTGAAACAAATGATAAATAGGAAAATGGTGCTCCCATGTGAGATAAACAATTTCTCACTTTTACTTGTGGACTGTTTTGTAAATTTTACATAGTATTTAATAAATTTAATAATTTATTTTTAAATAAATATTTAATAAATTTTAATTTATAAAAGTAATAAAATTATTATGTATAAGAATTTAAAACTAAATAAAGAAAATAATAGATCAGATGCTTTATTTTCATATTTGAACACAATGTAGACTACCTACGCCTTTGTCATTATGAAGAGAAGGTCGTTCCGCTCCATGACGTATGGAGCTATAATTCCAGACCCAACAGCCAAGCAGGGGAGTACCCACGGCAACGACCAAAGCAAGTATGCCTTCTTTTTCCTCTTACGCTGAGTAACAAAAGTACCAAGTACCTATCTCACTCAATCATGGTGCCCAATGCCATGCATCTTACGAATCCGCCAATATAGATGGCACTGCCCTACATATTCACACATCCCACCTGCCCATACCCACTCATCTTTAAAATCTCCTGTCGGCCAAGCCTAGAATTGAAGAAAGCTATGAATTCCAGAGTTCGCTATAAAATCCCAATACCAGTTCCTCGTATCGAACAAAAATCTAAGTTCATTGGGTTTTTTGGTAGCAAAAACCCAACAAATTAAAAAAAGAAAAAATCCATACGGAGAATTGAATAAGTAAACATCCTTTAACTAATTACACATTGTGAAGGCTTATTATGAAGTAAATAAAAAAAAATGAATCACGCAAAAGAAAAAAAGAAAAAGAAAGCAAGTAGTACGGCACAAGGTACATTCCTTTCATATTGCATGCAGGTCCCAAGTAATCTTCTAGTGCAGGTTTAGAATCTTGCTTTGCAGGTTTTCAAGATATACACTGAATCCCTGATAGCCATATGGTATCTATACGACAAAAGAAAAAGTGAACTCTGACTAAAATATGTTACAAGAAAAATTCATACATATTTTATTTGTCTGGTTATTATACACTTGGCTTCCAATTAGCTAGGCCTGGTTTTTTAAAAAGCATTAATTTCAGGAAAATAACCAAGTGAAAGTTCCTGCTTGTTTAGTTTAATTGTAAAAAAGATTAAGTTTAAATAAAATTATTCAAAATATGCAAATAAAATATGTTAATTTACTTAATAAAAAATAATAAAAACATTTTAAAAATAAATAGCAAAACTCATATCTATTATTTCCTTTAGAATAAATTTTGGAATGGGTTTAAGAAATACAAGTTGGCTTCGTTGTTTTGGGTTCACTGTATGCTCTGCCCTGTTCTGGTCCGTCCACTTCTATGCTTCCCACTATTGGTCCCTCAATTCTACACAACCGCTCATAAGACTCGTGATTGGCTGAGGCTGATAATTTAGGCAATAAGGTGTCATTTTTCAGGTAAGTTTGCACAAAGGAGTAGCACGAGTGAAAATCTGGCAAGTAAACCATAGTGTAACAGAAAGTTTTGGCTAGGTTCCATTGCAAGCTCATATGCTACACGAAATTACTTGTTTGGCGATTTGCTGATACGCCTTGTATTGTATGCGCCAGATTGTTATCTCTCAGTAATTGAATATCTGTTGGTGACGAAATCAAAGTCCACTTGCAGAAGAATGTCAGCAAGTGCAATACTAACGCCGTTGATTACCCATTTGGCAAAGTTTGGCCTTCAAAATTGGCAAGTTAGTAAGCATTTTAATTAAGTTTCGAAATTCGATGTAACGACGAATTCTAGGACCAATCTGCTCAAAAAATAAAGCCAGTGTGAAGCGATTTGAGTTTGTGGAAAACACCCACAGTGCCAGTGCCAAAATTTCCAAAGTAGGCTGGCGGAACGCACTCAACCAAAAGGCAAAGAAAAAAGAGTCAAGGCTTATTTTGGGGACAGTGTTAGGGTTTGAACCCGCAGCGAAACTTCCACTAACAAATCAAAACAAGGATCCCCTCCTCTTTTTTGGACCCTGCAAATCTGCAATGCTCCTTCAAACAAGTCTTTCGCCTCGAAAATGTAAGCAGGCAATGTATTATTCAAGTTGAAAATTAATTAATAACAATTAGTGGAGTAGGTTTTAAATGTACGGACCGCACAGTGAACGCAACATCGTTTCCATCTTTCTGGGATCGCGTCTCCACTATATTCTTGCCACGTCAAATGGACTTCAAAGTCACTAGGGGAGGTTCTGCCTGATTTGGTTGCTCCAGTCACGGCACTGTTGTCCCGGTTGAGATGATCTGCGACAACCGGTGCCAGTCAGTCATTGCGGAAACTTGCCTCTTTGACTTGGGGATGGCGTGTCAAGATCCTCTGTTTTCCCCTTTTTTTATATTTTAAAAATGATACTTTTAATTTCTTTTAAAAATAAAAAGTAAAACACAAACGTGAAAAAAAAGTGAGACGAAGAAGAGGATGATGAAAGAGAGTAGATTTTATCTCTTTTTCGGTGGAGGCCGTTGATTGCGGTTGGGAATAAAGCGATCTGACAGGGGACGAACCTTTTGACGACATCGTCCCTTGTCATTTTCTCTTTTCATTTTTATTTCCGTTCCCTTATAGTTTCATGCATTATATAAAAATAGGAAGGCATAAAAGTAACCTCTGTTTTAGGAAGTAATTACAGGATTACCAAGTGATTACACGGTAAAATTGTGTGGTACTAATACTGGTATTTTCCGTGTATTTTCACATGCGGATGGTGTCGGTGGGTATAGACGATTAAATTTCAGATACAACAATGAAATGGCGATAATGACTATAGGTTGTCGGGTTGTCAGGCATTCGAATCCATCCCCTCCTATCATGTTTCAGGAACCAGGTGTGTCCACACCGCCACGTAGCAGTCATCTCATTGCTACTTGTACAATTCTTTGTTAAATTATGTATATTTGAGCTGAAACTTATGTGTTGATGCTTGATGTCGTTTAATGATTTTTTTTAAGGTTTGAAGTTTCAAACAAAATTAAAAACAAAAAATTTTAAGTTTAAAGTTAATATTTTACATATATATTAAATAATTTATTATTTTATTTTGTAAGAAGTGTGTATACTCATGCAATTGAATTACCGTAGCGGGGGTGATACCCAACAGTCGAAAGTCCTATGCTCGTGAAGGGATGCACGCAAAAAATAGATAGAATGGCAAGAAGCTGCAGGCAGAACACAAATGCAACTGTTATAAAAGCTGTTCTGCTAAAAGCTACAAGGTTATTATATGAAAACAAGATTCTGGGTTGTGCTCGTTCCGTTTGTTTGTAAATTACTGATACCTTCTATTTAGCCAGAGATGTCTCGACTTTTTTTTTTTTTTGTGATTCTTTACCTAATTTTTATTATCTTGTAATTTTGTTACTTATAATGAAAATTTAATTACAGAACGATAAGGTGAGAGGTAAAAAAGCTCATTAAAAAACCTAAGAGCAAAGTCAGTATATCGAAATCTCCTTTTTCCATATGCGGTGATGCAGCTGATATTCATAATATGAGTCATCCGTAATTGATGGGGCAGTTAAAAGGGGAAAAGCTCACTTCTCTTCCATTTTTTTAAATTGAGTCTTTCTATTCTATCTAATAAAATTTTATTAAATTTTAATTAAAATAATTTTAATTATTATATTTATTAAATTTTAAAAATAAAATTAGACTTAAATAATTTAATAATTTATACAAATTTTATAAATATTGGATAAATTTTATTTAGTAAAACAGACTTTCCATCCAAATTACCCGGCAACATTCCAAACGTGAGACGTCTAGCATTTGTACAACTAATAAATGCACCGCTCACTCTGTTATGCTTATAACATGGTGACTTTGACAAGCACAGATAATTTTACATGCAAATTATTCACAGTTTTTGATAACTTTGCACATTTTCAACTTTCTCTTTCAAGTGTAATTTATTTTTTCTATTTATTTATATTTATGTATATAGATATTATAAAATATCTACGAACTGTTCCTTGTAACTTTAACTTTATTTATTTATTTATATTTAAATTATACAAATGTCTGCCGTGTGGACATCATTTTTCGACTTTGACATTTCGCCCCCTTAAATCACGAGCAAAGGAACGCAAGCAGACAGTTGTTGGGATTGAGTGTTGAATTAATTCCTAACCTAATCCCATTTATTGCTCTGATTTTAAATTTTGGTACTGGATATATTTGATGCTTGCAAATGAATGTGCTAAATTATTTTAATTTCAAATGTCACTTAGCAAGATAATAATGATTTTTAAATCTGAATTTTGATATTGGCAAAGCACTGTTGGAAAAAAAATTGTACCTTCAACAAATTATTTAACAAAATAATATTTAAAATTAATAAAGTTTAAAATATATGCATGACGATGATGTCGTTTTTTGACATTTTAAGCACTCAATTTTTTAAAAAATAATTTGACTGCACTACAAAGAACCAGAATGTCACATGGAGGCTAACCAAAAGTTACGGAAGCCGCATTTTTGGTATGGGTCTGATAAAAAATCATAAGAAGAATATGGGGCAAGTTCGATGCTCCAATCACAAGAAGAACATGGTTTTCTTTCAAGTTACAACCAGGCTTGTTAGCTAAGGAGTTAATAGCACTATGAATTATTTCGGGTCAGGTAACATTTGACAGTTTCCCAGTTAACAAACCAGTGCCCACTCGCCACGTAACAAGCAGTCATGTTCTCTCCCTAAAACGTTGTAAAAGCTGAACGAGGGTACTATAGTCATTTGACAGTGGGGACACCCAGAACCAGATGACTGTGCCTTTATTCTCCCCGTAACTTTTTGACTCTGGTACTCTAACGGCCCTGACATGTCTTCGGCTTGTTTGGCTTTATTAAACTATCCTTCAGAACGCTACCACCGCAGATCCTAGAAATGGAAAGTCCCTACTCTCGCTCAATCTGCATTACAAACTCAAAATAAAGTTAAAATGATATTGTTTTTTGTTTTAACCGGTGAGAGGTAATTCAATTTCTGCCAAATTCTTTAAATTTCACACCCACCTCGTTCCTGTAAGTCCGCATGACATTGTTGATTGTTCCTTCCTTTCTCAACCGTTTACATCTGCTTCAAAAACATAACGGTAGAAAAAAAGAAAATGCCAATGAGAGCAAGTTCCATTTTATTGATTTACCCGACTTTCCCTTTCGTCCTTAATATATAGAGCCTCGAGCTCCCCAGTTTCCCAATACCCGAGCTCTTTCTCTCTCTCTCTCTCTCTCTCCCCTCCCCCCCCCCCCCCCACCCCACCCCCTCCGTAGCTCCTCTCTTTCCCAACGGATTCTCACAAATTTGGTAGCTTTATCAGAGGTTTCGGCTGCTCGATTTTTCCAGCATTGTCATTTACTGGTACCATCTAATTTGTCTCTATGAATTAGTGGGAAGAGCAATGAGCTTTTGTTCCTTACACTGAAGGGATCCATTAGAGTATTGTCTTTTTACTTAATTTTGCTGCAATAGAATTATAGAATCCAGCTCCCTCCTCTCTGTCTTAGTTCATACATTAGACTAATCGAAGTGTGCTCTAAGCTTTTGTTCATGGAAAAACTTGTGAAACCCATTTGCCTGTCTCCTGTGCTTTTGCTTCTTTGCCTACCATTTGCTTTTGCTGGTCATGACTACGGTCAAGCTCTCAGCAAGAGCATTCTCTTCTTTGAAGCTCAGAGATCTGGTTATCTTCCACACAACCAGAGAGTAACATGGAGAGGTCATTCTGGTCTGCAAGACGGCAAGGCTAGCGGGGTAAGATTCTTGGGCCAAATTATCTACCTACTATTCCAGTCAGGTGAACGGAAAATTGCTATCTCTGCAATTACTTCACTGGCTAAATTTTGGAAAAATTGTTATTTTTATATTGCAGGTAAATCTAGTTGGAGGGTACTATGATGCAGGGGACAATGTGAAGTTTGGACTGCCCATGGCATTCACCGTCACAATGTTGTCATGGAGCATCATAGAATATGGGAAGCAAATGGCCGCAAGCGGCCAGCTTGGTCATGCCATGGATGCTGTTAAGTGGGGTACTGATTACTTCATTAAAGCCCATCCCGAACCCAATGTTCTGTACGGAGAGGTATATTTCTATATTTTCACTTTCCCTTCCTCATATACTCATGTCTAATAGGAATTGTTCATACAACAGTAGCTTGTCAACTTAAGTCGGAAGTTGAACCGCGAGTACTTTGGTGCAAGCAAAAGATTCGGTGTTAATTTTCTAAATAAATAAAAGAATGTTGTTGATGTTGTTTTGGATTTTAAAATTAGGTAGGAGACGGTAACAGTGACCATTACTGCTGGCAAAGGCCAGAGGATATGACCACCGACCGCCGGGCTTACAAGATCGATCCAAGCAACCCCGGGTCGGATCTTGCCGGAGAAACGGCTGCTGCCATGGCCGCTGCCTCCATTGTCTTCCGGCACTCAAACCCTTCCTATGCTAGCGAGCTCCTCCGCCACGCCTATCAGGTTTGACACTGTACTCTTGTTCATTAACTCCCCCCAAAATTTATACAATTATACAATTTGAATATTTTTTCAAAAATATTTATTTGTATTTTTATAATTATATTTTTTTAAAACATAAATAATATTAAGGAGCTTTTAATTTTATCTTTTTTATATTTATTATATCTATTAAGTATATAATTAAATTTATTTTTTATTTTAAGTTTTTATTATTAAAAATTATGTAATTAATTTTTTAATTTATATATATTAAAATAAATATTTTAGACTGAAGAATTTACTATGAAAATACGAATGCAACGGGATGAAATTCGTGATGATGGAAGTGAAAATTTAAAATGCTGCGGCGCATGGTAGATCGGGAAAGTGGTCCGCATGTTACGGTTCTGAGCGGCGCAGCATTAGGCTAGGAAAACAGTCGGAGTAAATAGGCAGTTTCATTTTTGTTGGGAGGCCACCTTGGCTCCGGGGATGTTTTGGTTTTGAATGAGATTAGTTTTTAATTATTAAAGTATTTTAAGTTTAAAGAACAAAAGTTCATTTTTCTCTCTTCTGTTAAATACTTGTTATTGCGGGACTGGGCGGCATAGGTTAGCGTGGCATTTATGTGAAAAAAATTTTAGGTGTATAAAAGAGAAGTATACTTTTTTTATAAGTAAAAAATTAATTTTAATAAAAGATATATATATATATATATATATATATATATATATATATGAAAGAGTATTAGAGTTATTATGTCTACCTCTAGCTGTATATATTTTTTACAACAAGACATAGACTAATAATTTAAACGCACCATTTTTAATAAATCTATCTGATTGTAGCAATACCGTACGCCTTATAAAGGCAAATTACCATACTCTTCCTTATGATGGTATATGACTGTGAAAAACTTTTTGGCAGACATAGATTGTAAAAGTGAAACATTAAGTGAAAGCATTACGTTTTGATAAAATTCCTAATAAAGTGACGATTTTGATGGAGAGTTATTATTAATTAATGATTTTTGTCCTAGAAAATAATTTGCATTTGAAGTGGAAAAGAAGAAGAAAAAACAGACTGAAAAGATGACTGGTCTCTCGTCCATTATTGGAATTTAAAATTGCATTTGATGTTTATCGGCCTACATTTATGGATGGAACGGCACTTTTGCTCTGTCATCACGGGTCGGGCAGTGCCCCTTCAATCGTGTAGCACAGATCTTGATTTGGTAACGGATCGTAACCGTTCCCACGAAGGGTTTCAGTATTCAGTTTTCGCATAAAACCGCACCTCGATTATTTCCTTACCCCGTGATGACAACGTCGGTGGTGTCGTGCTCTCCGTAATTCCTTACTTTCTCACCTCTCAGTTCCGATTTCTTTCTGTCCCTTTGTCACTTGCAGTCGAAAAGAAAATTTAACATCCCTGTTCAGTGCATACAGTTCTTAGGCTACCACCACTGGATTTCTTTTCCCCGTTGTCCGTTTACTCCATTGGCTAGTCATTTGATCTTGACAGGTGCAGAACATTTAGTAATTCTTTGATTTGAGTTGGAGCCGTGGCTGTAGCGAAGAAAGTTACTTTTAAACTGTGATCTCAATATTAGCCATTTAATCCGTTGTCTGATTATTTGCGTTCACGCGTAATTCCAACCGGATAATCTAACAAGCTTAAACTAAAAGAAAAAAGGACTGATTGTTTGTGGGTTTGTTCAATTTCAGTTATTTGATTTTGCGGATAAATACAGAGGCAAGTATGACGGCAGTATTACTGTGGCCCAGAAGTATTACCAATCGATCAGTGGCTACAATGTAAGTACACTCACCCTTGAGAGTCATTAATCTATCTACTTTGTACAATGTTCATTCCTGAGTAGTTCTAACTGGAAAAAAAACGGATTTAAATAGAAAATCCCATCTGGATATTGAAAAGCGATTAATGAACATGTGCCAGCGTTGTTTTGAATTTGAATTGAGGAGAGTTCGTATGTACAGGACGAATTGCTCTGGGCTGCTGCGTGGTTGTATCAAGCAAGTAACAATCATTACTACTTGGATTACCTCGGAAAAAATGGTGACTCCATGGGTGGAACTGGTTGGGCAATGACCGAATTTGGTTGGGACGTCAAGTATGCTGGGGTTCAGACTCTAGTTGCCAAGGTAATTTCAATTTTTTAAACACAATGGTAACTCTTTTTCAATAGTTTTCATGGAACCATTATCAAAAATTTATGGCTAGAAGCAGAGAGTTTACTAATTCCTCTGTTTCTGCCCTGCAGTTCTTAATGCAAGGCCAAGCTGGTAATTATGCACCAGTGTTTGAGAGGTTCCAGCAGAAGGCAGAGTCCTTCATGTGTTCATGCCTTGGAAAGGGCACTCGCAATGTTCAGAAGACTCCTGGTGGCCTCATCTTTCGCCAGCGATGGAACAACATGCAGTTTGTCACAAGTGCTTCTTTCCTGACCACTGTCTACTCTGACTACCTTACTTCTTCCCGTAGATACTTGAGATGCGCTTCGGGCAATGTTTCTCCTGCTGAGCTTCTCTCCCTTGCAAAGTCTCAGGTATATAGGCCTGCGTTCTCTTGTTTCTTAATTAAATCTTTGTCAACCACTTACTAAACAGTGAAATCTGAACACTCTGAATGTTAAATCTTCAGGTGGACTACATTCTTGGAGATAACCCAAGAGCCACCAGTTATATGGTTGGCTATGGAAGCAACTTCCCTCAGAGAGTTCACCACCGTGCTTCATCAATTGTTTCCATCAAGGTTAATCCTACATTTGTCAGCTGCCGTGGTGGCTATGCTACTTGGTTTAGTAGCAAAGGAAGCGACCCCAATCTACTTACTGGTGCTCTTGTCGGTGGACCTGATGCATATGACAATTTCGCTGATGAAAGAGATAATTATGAACAAACAGAGCCAGCAACCTACAACAATGCTCCTCTTATTGGTATTCTGGCAAGACTCAGTGGTGGTCATGGTGGCTATAACCAGCTCCTTCCAGGTATGCTTGTCATTGCCCTCCGTAAATGTTGGGCATATATATATATGGCAGGAGAGCGCCAATTATCTTCTAGATGCTGTGATCATATTATAACCCGGAGTATTTTCTTCCTTTCACAGTTGCTGCTCCAGTTCCTAATACCGTCGTCAGCAAGCCACAGCCGGTCTCCAAACCTAAGACAACTCCAGCTTCAGGTACGTTTTGGCGTATCTCATGCGTCATATGGTCGCTTACTTGAGGGGTACTTTGTTTTATGCATCAAAATCTTAACTGAGGACCATTCCTTGCACAGCTTCAGCTTCGGGTCCAATTTCCATTGAACAGAAATTGACAACCTCATGGGTTGCCAATGGAAGAACTTATTACAGATACTCAACTATAGTGACTAACAAGTCTGCCAAGACTCTCAAGTCTCTCCAGCTTACAATATCCAAGCTTTATGGTCCCTTCTGGGGTCTCACAAAGTCAGATGATTCGTACAGTTTCCCATCATGGCTTAGCTCTTTATCAGCTGGTCAGAGCCTTGAATTTGTCTACATCCATTCTGCCGCTCCAGCAGATATCTCAGTTGCGAACTACTTGTTGGCGTGAGAAAGACAAACTTTACATGAAATTGGAACAATTTCTGTGGTGTTGAGTAAGCACTGTGTAGCTATACGAAAAGTGCAGTAGGAAGAGGTTCTTTTCATTTTCCTTTTCCTTTTTTGGGTCAAATTTTCTTCATGGCTTGTTTACTTTGCATTTGATTAGGAGGTTAGGTCAAATTAGCAAGGTTATAAATAAGATGGAAGGACGGTAGAAGAAAGGAGTGAAGAGACATTAAGGAGTGCTCATCCTCTTTCTCCTCCACTTCACAGCTTATATAGACTGAGTGATACAAGAAAGCAACAGCGGAAGAACCAAGTATTTTGAGAGAAGAAATAACTTCTAAATATTTTAAGGAGTCATTACTTGTATTTTTAACAGCTTTGGGTGCCATTGTGTGTTGTGTTGTTGTAAGCTTTGCAACCTTATGTATCTTTGATGAAAATAGTTTGCGCAGTAGTATTGTTCTCTTTGTTGCTTCGTCCCCATTTTTACGTACCCTAGAATTTTGAATTATGTATGTCTTGACACATTGAGTAATTTATTAGCCCATTCTATCTTTTGAATATTAGATATGTGTCTGCCGAAATGATCTTTGTTTACATTTTTATTATCAAGAGCATCATATTCCGAATATTTGTATGCAATCAAATTTACAAGCTACGTAGTTAAAGTGTAAAACTCACCTGGTTAGTAAATGCGTGCATATAATGAAGTTGTGAAGTTATTACTATTATTCTATCACTGGATTTTGATCCTGCCTCGATTTACGATCCAATTAAGGGAGCCCAGGCCCGGTTATTGGAATCACGCTCAAAGGTAAACAATTTCAGGATCCGTCATCCGTGTCCACGTTAGTCACAAAGATTGTTCGAACTTCGTCACATTAGGAGAGTAAAATCACCAAATAGATTAACAATTTCTGGATTTGCTTGCATCTGCACCCAGTAGGTGCCGACTAAAACTTTGAATAGAGCTTGTGACTTACATGCAATATTCTAGCTACAGAAAAGTCAAAATTTCAGTAAGTATTTCCCTTGGCGACGGGGGATGTTCTAGGAACTATTCAAGCCTGTGTCACAAAAGGTGCTACCGATTTGTAGTTGTCGGTATTCAAGACAAAACTCAGGCAGACTAATATACATATCCATACAAGTTAAAAGACAACTCCAAGGGAAGGAGCAACTACACCAGAAAAATATAACGTGTAAAAAGAAACCAAAAAAAAAAAGAAGGGAAAAGTTTATAAGGCCGAAGACATAGGTTGAAAAGTTTAGCAGGCCGAAGATTAGGTTGAGGCCTTTAGCTGGACGACTATAACACTGATATTGTCCTTGCTTCCCCTAGACATTGCCAACTCGGCTAGCAAAGCTGCTGCTGCCTCTGCTGTGCCACCTTTAGTGAAGCCCTCTTTGAAAATCCTTCCCATTTGACCATCAAGACATCTTCTTACCACCTCGCAAGCAAAACTGTTGGTTACCACATCCCACAACCCGTCACTTGCTATTACAATAAACTCGTCCGATTCTGTCCTTGGGTACACGTTTACTTCTGGTTGAGAGATCACAAATGGCTTCATGCAGTGATCCCCTGCATCGTGTCATCAAAAACCACGTTAGTTCTTTTCTTAATTTAACTCATTTAAACTTAATCTCACTTTTTCAATCGAATGATTCTTAAACATTTGTTTAATTACTTAATTTTTTCTTGAAATAATTAAATCAAATGGAAAAGAACTCTCTCTTAATGTATGATGTTCCTAAGAAATTAGATAAAGATATGATACTCAATATGGAAGAAAATTCAAATTCGAAGGCACAAACAGGTCCTCACATAGAATTCACGACGTGGCAGGTTTAGAGTGGTCAATCTGCCATACTCAACCCAAGAAGAAAAACTAGAATATGGGAAGAAAGCAGTGAGTATGAATTGCAAACTAGTCTGCGCATCTTTAGGCAAATCTGGCCTACCTATGGATCTAGAGGTTGCGAGTACTCCCAAGACACGATTACCGTTCCAATTGACGACCCTTCCTCCTGCTGCTTCTACCCTTTCCTTTTCATCTGGACGATCAGGCTGCTTTTACAAAAACAGTAACAAACCCGTGTTACAAGAACTTAAGCGTTGACTTGCTTCATAACAATTACTGTTAGTAGTTTTTGCGTTAATCACGCAATTTTGAAGTTGGATACATCACCTTATGATCACGTGAAAGAGGAATGGCACCACCCCCGCAGCACAACACAGCTCTGGAGTCTCCACAATTGGCCACCACAAGCACCTCCTTTCCCACCATCACCACCACCGCCGTCGAGCCCATTGTGTTCCCCGCCATTCTCACCATGTTGTCATCCTTCGTCTCGGTTTCATCCCCACCAATTTCCTCGTCCATCTTCATGAAACACGAACACATGACCCTATGCCAGTTTAATTCATTCTCTCCACTCGCCCGCGCTTTATCTACTTCTTTTGCAAGCAACAGGTGCAGCCTGTCACGGCAAGCATTCGCCACCATCGTCCCTCCATGGCCATCGTAAACCGCGAAAAAATCGTAACTGCCAGAATTATTTTTTGCCGCCATAAAACCAGGAATCACTCTCACCGCGTCCTCCATCACCCTCCGCCGCCCGATCACCGAAATAGAGCCGTGTGACACCGAGGCGGCGATGTTACCGCGTTTTTCCTCTCCGTTGAGGCTGGATTCCATAGATAAAATCGTAGCAGCCTTGCAAGATGCTAACCTGAGGGGCCGCTTTCTCTTCTTGCGGTAGTTATCGTAGCGTTCAATTTCTTGAGAGTTCTTGCTCTCCATTGAAAGCATGGGAATTAATTTTTTTCCCGCCTAAGCTTCTGTTCCCGTTAGCCGCTGTACTATGTTCCACCAGAATCTGACGTAACCTATCGGCATGCTGATGCTCGCGAGTCACGAGAACTGTTATTTTCTTTGTTTGCCTTTGCTTTCGCTTCACTTTCTCGAGGGACTCTTGGCCTTTTTATATGCCACTGCAATTACGTGAACCGAGCCGCCCTGGGTGAATTCAGAATGGTATTGGGGGGAAGAAATAAAGCGGGAGCCGTTGGATGGAATGGAAGGCCAAGGAGCTGACACCTGTCTTGAATCGAGGTCAATTACGGTTGCGTTGGATATTATCCAGGAAACGTGGACGGCTGAGATTAGTCAGACTCGTACGTGGCGTCATATTCAGCAGAGGATAGTTTTAGCGGGAGACTCCATTTGGTAAAGACTAAAGAGATGGGGTTGTAGGATCTTACCGGGAAGGTAGGCGGCAGCAACACGTGTCGTAATCAGAGAGTGTAACGTGGCGAATTCAGTGGTCGCCTAGTTTAGTGTTCCCTCGCGGCGGGGACTAACTAGGATTTCGCAATAGAACGCTCATGTGTCTTGGTTCAGCACTAAGGCAATTTATCCGCAGTCCAAAAAAGAAAAAAAAGCAATTTATCTGCCTTTTTTATTATTTAACATTAAATGATTAGTGGAATAAATTGATATAAATAAAAATATAAAGGAGAAAGTCTGCAGCAGCAGAGAAAAGCACGAAGCTTCGCGATCTACGGCAAGACATTTAGGTATGCGACCGATTACTATTATTAATTACAATTACAATATAATTATGCTATGTTCAGGGCAGCCTTGATGTATTAATTACTACCAGGTTTAGAAGCGCTAGCAGATCGGAGAGGGACGAAACGAGGTTGTAGATCGGAAAAAGGAATAAAGAGGAAGCAGAACAAGTATGGAGATGAATAGCCAATTGGTGAGGCTTTGCATCGAGGCGGCGTGTGACAGCAGAGAGAGCGTTGAGAAATGGCGAAGGCAGAGGCGTACTCTGGAGCGCTTGCCCTCTCATCTTGCCGACGCTCTCCTCCGCCACCTCCTTAGCCGTCGGCTCCTCTACCCAGCCCTCCTCGAGTACCTTTAATTTCTCAAGTTTCATATCTCACTTTCTACTTGAATCTCCGATCTCAGCATTGAAAATTTAGTTTGCTCATAAAAATGTCAATATGTTTAGGGTTCATGACTTGCAAATTTATTTGCTCATCGATTCGTCTGTGTAAGATTCCTGAATTGCAATGACGAATCGGTTAAACTACATACATATTCTGGTAGACTTTTTTTTTTTTACCCCTTCCTTTGCTTTGTGCTTGCCGTTTGACTTAAATTGTTTACTAAGCCAGAAGAATCGATACAAGTTTTTCTTTACGTTTAAATTCCAATATAAGTTACGAGGAAATAATGGTTGAGTGTTAGTTGCTATGTTGTATATCAATAGAACTACATTTCTTGCTTCTACTATTTCTGCTTCACTTTTTAATTGCTGCAAAGTAGGGCAAAAACTTTGTTAATCTGCATGGATGAGATTTTTTACTTTCTTCGCGCACATAGAAATTGATTGATGGATTTCAACTGAGTGCTTTTTCTTTCCATTTTCTTTGGCTAGAATTTTCAAGCATAGTGCGGAAGAGATTGATATCAGACGTGAGAACTCCGTGGATGCTGAGTGGATGGCATATTTGGGAGCATTTCACCACTTGCGCTACTTGAATGTCGCAGATTGTCATAAAATCACTAGTTCAGCTCTTTGGGCTATTACAGGTATAGCTAACTTTTTTTTAATGATTTCACAATATTACCACATAGCTGTTCCTTCTTTTTGGTTAATAATTAAGCACTAATTTATGATGAAGATCTCATACTCAGAAACTGATCCGAATTGTAGCTGATTTTTACTTGAGAAACATTTCTCTAATATACGTATCTAAATGAAGAAAAACTTTGTTAAAGTGACGAGTAAAAATTGTTGACTAGTTAACGGCAATGACTGATCTGCTCAATAATTTGTGGGTTTCAGGAATGACTTCTCTACAGGAGCTGGATCTATCAAGATGCTTCAAGGTTAATGATGCTGGAATTAGGCATATACTTTCCATAGCGAATTTAGAAAAATTACATATTGCAGAAACAGGTGTGACAGCTGAAGGGGTCAAACTTCTTGCCTCTTTAAAAAACTTGTGTGTTCTTGATTTGGGTGGTTTACCCGTAAACGACATGGCATTAAGTTCATTACAGGTAACTTATTTTCATTATTGAATTGAAACCTAAATGAGATATTTCTCAGTGCACCTTTGAGTCATGGTAATTTCTGAGATGCTGATTTATATGTGAATTTCCATGTTCTGTGTCCTAACTGTTTCTTTCTAATCATCATTCTTAGTTTTTTTTTTTGGGTAGAATAATCATCATTCTTAGTTAGTTATGGTCACAAATGCAGTTTGGGAGCACCAGTTGGTGTCTGTTGTTTAATTTGTTGGACAATTATTATGAGCGCTTGCTCAGCTCAAAGTTTCTTATTACTGTGTATATACAGCCAACCACTTCACACACAGTCACACTGGTACCCACCCTTTCCTATTGTCATTTTTATGTTATGTGTGACAGACGCACATATCTCTGATGACTAGATTGGATAGCTATTAGACATTGTTTGATTTTACTTGCACAGCACTAATCTGTTCCGTTTTTAGAACTTTGCTTATTGAATCTGTGTTGGCTGTTCCAATTAGTTGTGCAAGTTTTCATGTTTTAGATATTAGTTTCTTTTTTATGTCCTTAACAATGACATTTTACTTCTTTTCCCCCATCTCAGGTACTGAAAAAGTTACAATACCTTGACCTTTGGGGTAGTAAAATATCAAATATTGGTGCTTCTGTGGTCAGTGTGTTCCCCAAGTTAAGCTATCTCAATCTTGCTTGGACCAGTGTCACAAAATTGCCTAATTTTTCATCACTTGAATGCCTGAATATGAGTAACTGTACAATTGATTCTATATTTGAAGACGATAAAGCTCCTTTGTTAAAGCTTATTTTCTCTGGGGCTTCATTCCTGAATGAAGTAGAAGCCTTATTATATGTAAATACAAATTTTCTATCCTTTCTGGATATATCCCGTTCTTCCCTTCATAGATTCTCCTTCTTAAGTAACCTGAAAGTAATTGAACATCTCAACATCAGCTCATGCATGATAGGAGATGATTCAATTGAAATGGTTGCATGCATAGGTGAAACATTGAAAAGCCTGAATCTCAATGGCACAAAAGTTAGCTCTGCAGGAGTTGGGATTTTAGCTGGACATGTTCCCAAACTTGAAATTCTGTCCTTGTCTCAAACACTAATAGATGACACAGCCATCTCATATGTCAGCATGATGCCTTCCTTAAAGGTTATCGACCTGAGCAATACAAACATAAAAGGTATAACATATTGTTTATGCTATTAGATATGAATGCATATTTTAAATTATATGCAGTAACTGAAACAGTTATCTTGTATAGTTTCATCTTGCTAAATCGCATGAACTGATTGACATAATTGTTAATGTTATTGATATATATATTACAGTATATGCAGTAGCTGAAACAGTATGTAGTATTGTGGATCCTGCTATTTTCTGTAAATCAGTGGAGCCTTATCGCATTTCCAGCCACATTGCTTTTCCCTAAGAAACCGTTGTACTTAAACCAGTGGACTAGCATAGAAACCGTGTTTAATTCTTGCCCCTTCTCTCATTTTTTTTTGTCATTCAAAATATTTAAATACTAGGTTACTCATTTTTGACAAAATTATATGACTGCATCTCTCGTTTTGCTGCTTGTAGATTTAATACTATGTCTAGAATCTTCATTTGTGTACTTTGGACTCAGGTTTTATGCACCAGGTAGGGAGTCACCTGGAGTCACCTCTCTCTCTAACAGCTCTACAAAATCTTACACAATTAGAAAGGTTGAATTTGGAGCACACCCAAGTAAGAGATGAAGCTTTACATCCATTATCAAGCTTCCAAGAGCTCAGATATATATATCTTAAAAGCACTTCACTTGCTGACACATCACTTTACTATTTGTCATTAATTCCTAAATTGACAAATCTTAGCATTGGTGATGCTGTATTGACAAATTATGGGCTTGATACATTTGAACCTTCTGCAACTTTGAAATTGATGGACCTCAGGGGTTGTTGGCTCTTATCTAAAGATTCTATATTGTCTTTCTGTAAACGTTATCCTCAAATTGAAGTAAGGCATGAACTTGGTACCATGTACCCGATGGACCAAAATTTACTTTATCATTCCTCTGCATCTCGATTAACTTCAAGGACTGTGCAAGGGACTAAGAAGAAGGGAAGCACATCTTCATCTTCATGTTTCATAGGTAAGCTTCTTCAGTTATCCTTAGGTGGCAAGATCTCATGACCTATCTAACTTTCATTTTCAATTGTTGTGACAGATCAAAGATTGAAGTATAGTAGAGATGAGTTATTTGCATTGCAGTTTGTCTCGTTACCTCTTGCAGCTAATAGTGAGAGATGCAATGCAATATCTGAGAAGCAATTGGATTAAAAGGACAAATTTTTTCCCATATGATAATCTGTGGCAGTGGTAATTTTTATTTTTCCTGTCCTTCCTACTTAATCTCTGTAGGTGATGCAAGATTCTGGATGCTTAAATATTTGAATAATGGCATTTTTTTAAAAAAAAAACTTATGTACTTTCATATCAACTACTGATGCTTGTACAATGATGTCCTTCTCACTTACGCTGGATATGGTCGCCAGGTTGCTATCCAGGTTACTTGTTATGGATTGAGATGAACTCGGGGATTCATAGTGAAGTGATTTAAGCTCCATTGAGAAATTGCAAAAAGCCCACGGGAGATGGAAGGTAAATTATGTTCTCTGAAAAATAGAATGTGATCAGTCGCTCTAACCCCAGCTTTGTACTGCATACTTGTAGATATGTAATGTGAATTTCATTGACGGGAGATATGGGACATTGCTTCTGCCAGCTTGTAATATACAGTGATGATAGCCTCATAGTTGTTAATAGTGAATAACATACTTATAGTACTTAAGAGTTATAAAAATATAATACGTAGTACATTGTTATAGTTTTATTTAAACTATAATGTAATTATATTATATATATAAATATATATAATTTTAAATAACAAGAATATGTAAAAAATAACCTTTAAAGAATATAGGATAGACTTTATAATACTTCACATTTTATCATGAAGTCTCCTGACTATGAAAAAAAAAGAAATCACAATGTAGCATTATAGCGCATGCTATAGAGCGCTGTGGTACACTATGGAGACTGCGTTACATTATGGCCCATAACGATGCACTATAGTGAACCCTATTTTACGTAATTAATAATTATAAAGGTAGTCATTGCTTGGAGATAAGGACTGCACATCCCTCCCTGTGCCTCAAACAGCATTACCTCCTGAAGTTTGAGTGATATAACTTCTGACGACCCTTTCCCACCTTAACAGATGACTTGCTGTACAGTGCGTGTCTCTAGTGAAGCCATACTCGAGATCATATATATGTATATAATGTGTTTTGTGTAATGTTATGCATTAGCTAAGTAAGTCTCGAGAATTTATTAACAATTTATGAATGAGTAGATAATGCGTCAGCATTTTTTTTTTTCTGGTGACATGGATGTTTGGGGAGGACAAGTACCTCCATCCTCATGTAAGGAACGAGTAAAGGATGAAGTATGGAAGATAAAACTTTTGACATTGCCATAACGATAGGTAAATTTTAAGATAATGATATCGTTGACATCAATTTTATGGGGAAGGGGAACCTGCACTAGCCAACAATGAATGGTAACACGTGACTGTTTCAAATAGTGATTTAACTGTACCGTGCGTCGTGTTTTTCTTTTCTCAAAAACAATTTCTATAATACATGTCTATCTTATCTAATTAACGCTTAAAATTATCCAACGTTTGAAGCAGAGTAAATTTTCAAGTTGTACAAAAATGAATTCTTTTTGTATTTTTTGGGTGAATACAAATATGATCTCTTTCTTCTCTAGTATTTGTGCAAAATTAGGTTAAATTTGGTCTGTGTCGCGTAAGAGACAATGAATCTGACCAAAAAAGGTTCTAGTTATTACTGAACATTTACGGGTAAGCACAGTGGACGAATATGTCAAATTCCTTATTGAATGCTTTATACCAGGAGTTTATTTAATCAGTAATTTTACCTATGTAAACATTTTCTTCTAAGGTTAAGCAAGTACGCTTTACACATGATATTTATCTGCTATCTATGAGAAAAAATATATATAGTCACCAAAAAGAAACAATCGAACAAAACCAAATGTCAAGAATGCATAAAATGATTGATCCCCACAACAATGAAAACACAAGCTGCCAAGCATATTCAGGCACTGGGTTTGCTTCCACTCTTGTACATGTTATCAATGACATTCTGTTTTACACAAAAGATCAGAGTCAGTGTTTTCACCATCACATGTATTTATTTATTTATTTTTTGCCAAAAAGTTACATTTGAGAATCAAACAAGAGTCTTAGTATTGAAATTTGAAACCCATAAACTAAAGTGGTCAACAAAAATGTGGCTGAATTGGGCAAAGTAAAGAAAGAAATTGACGTCGGCGAAGTCATTAGAGGCTAATAAACCCAACTCATTCGTGTGTATTTATGCATGCCCCATCAAACATGTAAAATTGCTTAGAACCAAACTACCATCTTCAATATCGAAGTTCACATCTCTCCTGTTTGTACTTAAATGCAAGTGAGCAAATGCATATGGTGCGTGTGGCTACACATCCATGGAATTTATTTGTACATCTATATATGCATATGTAAGCACGTTGTATTAACTACTTAATGTTTATATGCCTGCGTGTAAGCCTGGACAAACTTCTATTATGCAGCTTCTCACTTCCTTCATTACAATGGCACGTTATACAGCTATATTATCTTTTAAACTTACCTTTTTTAATTCATTTAGCCATAAAAAGAATAATTCAAGTATAAGCAGGTTGCTATATAATACTGATATGTAATGGCCATCGCCGCAACACATAGCCAGATACAATCCTGTTAGTGTTTCCATTGACATAATGCACAAAAATACTAGTATGGTCAAACTGACTAGTCAAAACAATTAAAGCAATGGCAATTGCTTAACATTTCCCCACCCTTCATTCATTCTTTGCTTGGTAGAACTGAAGCTAGGGAAGAAAAGGGAGAATCTCTCATTTCACAAAAGTTAATTCACTTAATTCTCAATTTCTACTCATATGAATCAAAAGCTAATAGAAATTCTAAGAATTCAGAAAGTTGTACCTGGTAGCATTTTTGTAACTGTGGCCTCTTTTTCTTGTAAGTTGGAGTGATAAGATCACGTTCCATGTCAAATGGCACAGGGTCAAGATGCACTGCTTTGATAAACTCAAAACCTTTCAACTGCCAAACAACATATTAAGTATCCCAGAAAGGTTCAGGTAGTATTTCTTGGATATATAAACACAGACTATATAATATAACAAATTAGAACGACTTAAACAACTAAATAGGACCTTCTTTTCCTTTGCAATCTTGGTGAGCTCTTCAAGTATGTACGTTTTTGCCCTAGAATCTTCACATAGAGAATTGAAGTCCCCAGTGATACCATTTTCTTCTGCCCATTGTTCAAGTGCTTGCTTTCTAGGGTTAGCAACAGCAACAAGGAAGGATTCAAAGCTATTTCCATAAATCCATATCTGGAATTTAAGAAAAAAAAAAAAAAAAAGAACATATCAGCATGAAACCAGAGATTTCAAGCTCATTGAAGGAAGCTGAGACTAAAAACTTGATCACTATTTTGCACTAACTAAACTTTCTGATATGCATACAAGCCAATGTAAATGACATAATTGTACAAGCCCATTCGACAAGTCTTAACTAGATGATAGTTGAATACAAAATGAGGACATTACAAATAGTGGTGCACGTGTGTATAGGCACATGGCCAGCATCCCTTGGGACATGCAGCTTGGAAAGCCATATCCAAGCCTGAAAGAAGGGATGCCAGCATCAAATGAGCTGCTACTAAACTGCAGATCAGTCTGCAGTTATTAGGCTTGAAATAACAATTTGAGCCAAAAGATTAGTTGCTCAACATGGACTGTGGACACCTTTGTCACAGAAGCAAACTAGGGTGTTACACCTTCCAAACATTTTGCCAACTAACTAGAGGCAAATAAATTCAATATGAGTTCAAGTGCTAAACAATTGAATGGGATTTTAGGACATACGGATTCAATAGCAGAAACTTGACCATAAATATTCTCCAGATTTTCAACAGCAACATATTCTCCTTGTGAAAGCTTGAATATATTCTTCTTCCGGTCAATAATTTTCAAGCTTCCATCTGGTTGCCACTCTCCAATATCTCCTGTTAGATAGATTAATTATGAAAAAATTGACCACAGCCAATTCAGCAAAGCATCTAAAATTCAGTTTTGGAAAACATGAACAAACTAACCAGTATGAAACCACCCATCAATCATAACCTCTTTCGTGAGATCTTCACGTTTGTAATACCCTGAAAACAAGGTCTTTCCCCTTACACAAATTTCCCCTCTTGGTGTGCTTGCAAGGGCATCATATCCCATATCAGGAACAGATTCCAGGCATACATCCACATTTGGTACAGGAGGGCCAACTGTACCAAGCATAGCCAGTTCATTTGGCAATGAGACAAAGGTTCCGGCACAGGTTTCAGTCAAACCTATATTCATTAAACAGAATTAAGTCCATGTACTAATATAGGACCAAAAGAGTCCACATTCGAACAGCATCATGTGCAAATATTATACAAATCATATTTACATACATATGTAACAATTTTCTCAAGACATACAATGCATGAGTGACAAGACATCAAAATGAATTCTATATTCATGTCATCATTTAATACCAATATATATGTACATGTAACATATCTAGAAGTATTTGCCCTCCAGATCATGGCTAACTGTTCTAATTCTCTTATTAAAATTAATTAAATCTTCGATACTATAGTTAACCACAAAATTAGCATCATTGAAACATAAGTGGAGATTGACAGATACATAAATCAATAAATTAACATTAACTTAAAAAGTTAAATGCATGTATGTAAGTAATTGAATCTCTAAATGCTAAATATGCACAAAAAGATTATAATCCTGTTATCATTTCCCTCTCAGCTATTTAATCCTTTTTTAAGATTTCAGAGTGTGAATTTTGATTGCCTAAGTACTTCATAGATATTAGTTGTTTATATATTATCAAGCAAAGCACAATTTTTCAAGCAAATTGCCCAAGATATAAAGGGATGTACACAGCAAATATATCTGTTATAAAGAATGTAATATTTTTATCATGCAAGCAAACCATTTTTCTTTTTCATAAATAAGCATGCAGGATCTGTTAAGAAATAAAGTACAATGTTAATATTTTCAGCACAAAAAGATCGTTTTTTTAATATTTAGCACATTGGGGTTCATATGTGAATCTAACCTTTCATACACTCAATCTACTTTATTACATAATTGCTACTTTTAATAAAAACTTTTCTGTTTTATTAAATGGCAATAGTTTCCCCTAATATACCCTCATTACTTAAAAAGAGAGTGCTTAGAATATGTTTTAATAACACCAACCATGATTTTAAAATTAAAAGATGGCATGGTGTGAATGATATTCTTCCAATTTAAGACAAGAGTATACCATATCCTTGTAGGACATGGGCACAGGCCACCACCCGTAGGAAAGCTTCCACATGTGTAGATAAAGGTGCAGCTCCAGACAGAATAAGACGCACATTGCCCCCTAGACCTTGCTTTACCTGATCAAGTTGCAGAAAAATAATTGATTAAATGCTTGTAATGAAGATGGGATGGAGAGTCAAAATTTTAAAATTCCACTACCTTATCAAACACAATTTTGTCAAAAAGTGGCGATGCCTCTCCATGCCTTTGCCCTTTCTTCATGTGATGTAACTTGCTGCAATGAATTTCCAGAATATATTAACAATGGAATAACACAATGCATACTAAGGGACCATATATAACTACATATTATAACTTTGGCGTCCATCAAGATTCCAAAATAACACCAGTCTAGAAGCACATTTGTGTGTGATTTGACATAAAACACATCATTTCTTACAGGGAGCACATGACAGTTCATTGCAGGTTATTTAAAATTTGTCCAAGACTAAAATAATATTACGATAACATAAGACTTACTATGAGTAAGCAAAATTGAACATTGTCTTCTTTATTAATCCCCCGGATGAAATCTTTTGTGTCAAACCTGTTTATCAGATGAATATTTAGATTGCCAACGTATTTTTTTTGGGGTGTCCACAAAAAAATGCTTAAGAGAAAAGAAATTTGAGAAAAAGGCTACTTCAGTGACCTAAAATAATTACAGGGCACTTTTGTCCCTAATGAAATCGTAAAATTCTTCTGACCATATACATCATATGATGCTAGAAATCATCAAACTGTCTAATATGTTGGGCCAGAAGAATTTAGTCAATTTACCTGAGTACACTCTATCAAGCACACGGGGAACAGCACAGAAAATAGATGGTTTTAGCTCCCCAAGGTCTTCAATTAATAATTTGACATCCTACAGTCATTTGCACAAATGGTGATCATATTCTTACCAAATTCGAAAATCAGATATCACATCAAACCTTGAAGCAGTAAGTGAATGTTTAGCACATATACTCACACCACGCCAGAAACCAATTGAGGCACCATGCCATATAAATAGCTCCTCAATAACCCTATCAAAGATGTGGGCAAGTGGAAGATATGAAAGGTATACATCCTTCTCATTTAACTGCAAAGGAGGAAAAAGGAGGGAGATAAGGAGAGAGAAAGAAAAGATGATTAAACATGCTACATTCAAAAACCAAATAAATATTCCTAGATCATTCATATAAAATGACCAATATATGTAAGTTATACAGAAAGAAAGTACATTTCAGGATTTCTTCATGTACCCACATGTGAGAGTGAGATCCAGGAGTTGGAGAAGAAAACAACTTACTTGCTCATTTACACTCTCTAACAGTTGCTTAACCCCAGCTAAAAGTGTAATAATGCTCTCATTGGATATCATAACTCCCTTGGGGTCACCTGTGGTTCCACTAGTATACATTATTGTACATATGTCATTTTTCCTTTTGATGGCAAGATCAAAACTCTTATCATGACCCTGTGCCAGACATAAAAAAAATAAAGAATGGCAACTGAAATAAATATCTATAGAAGCAGAGAAGAGTCGTCTTATCCCAATGATCATGACTCAACTGAGCTTTAGAAAAATAAAATGTAATATATTTGTAGAATTAACCAAAATTTAAAAAAATTTCCATCTACATTAATAAAAAAAAACTTTATTTTGTCTTTCCAATGGTACAAAAATTGCGTACAATTTTTTCTGTTTAAGAGTGTACTTGCAGATAATCTCAAAATAATTATAGAAAGATCACATTTCAAGTCAACAATTAATAGTAGAAAAGAATAACACTACATGAAAAAAAAAAACCCACCACTTGTAAAAATTCATCCCATGAATACACTTCCAACCCATACTTTTCGATCTCTTGCTTTTGTTCAAGTGTAACCTTTCCAAAGCTCACAAGTGCTACACAAAGAAACAAAGCCAATTGCTTCTTTTAAATGCATACATATTTTAGAATAAAAAATCATGAAGATCAACAAAACTTACTCTTGAGATACTTTGTTGTGTTTGGAAATGTCTTCAATAGCTGAAAATTTTAAAAGGAAATCATATGGATAAGACAGAGTCATTACAGAAATAGTACAACTGAACACACTCGCTAATTCTTGGTAATAGTACACTGTTATAACATGAATAATGTCAGCAAGTGAACCTCAGGAATCTTCTTTTCCTCAGCAAATGCAACGGAAATTTCAGCATGGCATATAATAAATTCTACAGCCCCAGCACCTAAGTCATATATATGGAGAAGTGTCAAAATCCATGATAATAAAATTTGGAAACATAGATATTCAAATAATAGGATGGCTTATATTCTAGGGAAACACAAAAAAGAACCTAAACAAACTATCAACATAGGTACAATAGAATTGGAAGTTATAATTCAACTGTAATTGCGTTAAACCATACATAGAGACTGCTAAAGAAGGTGCGAACATACCTAAGGTATCATACAAAGGGACACAGTAAAGGCCATGAGCATTGCAGGCCTGCATTTATGTTGCAATACAAGTAAGAAATCAGAGAGGAAAGCCAATAACTTAGCAACATATAAATTGGCCAGGACATAAGCATAGCACCAAATACTAGAAGTAAAATTTCTGTAGAAATCAACTTTTGATTGACTTATTCTCCTTCAAGTAGATGAAAGATGAAGGATCACAGACAGCCAAAACAAACACAATAAACAGTAAAAAAAGAAACATTGATTAATACACTGCTCGAACAAAGAGACATACATCAACAAATAAACACAAAGAAACCTCTTAAGAACAGAGTAGAAAGAAAATTGAGATGGAACATCAAAGGAGTAAAGTAATTTAAACTAAAGCATACCTCCATGCTCATAATCCACTCAGGGCAATTGGCACCATAAATACCACATTTTACACCCTGCAAACCAATCATATATCATTTTAAGCTTAAATAGACAAATTTTTACAAATGATACTTAGAAGTTCTCAAAAAGTAAAATATCTAAATATTACTTAACAATGAGGGCAACCCTTAAGCAAGCTTTGGTGCATAAGGACACTTAGTCCCATTAAATAGCCAAGCATTTGAGCTCGCGTGAGCATGCTTTCTGTGAATTAATTCACTACTGAGCTATTCAGGGAGATAACAGCATTATCAAGGGCTTTGAAGGGTTCAAAATCATCCTTGGTACACAACAATGCACAGAAACATTTATCTCAAATAAAAGAACAACATGATATGCTTGAATCAGTTTAGTGTCATCCTAAATTGAGCAGCCTTATGTTTGTATCTGCTTTGGAGATAATAGAAGACAAAATTTCTAACATGGCTGAGAATCCAAGATAAGTAACAGCACCTTTAAGAATACAATACTATCAATACAACTTGTTTTACAAATTCTGGTTAAACAGACAAATCTGACTTACTTCCCCATAACCACAACCGCGGATGGAATTTCCAACTTTCAGCACCAAGTCATATACTTCTTTGTAAGTTTGCCACTTGTACTTGCCAGGCTTCAAAGAGCCATCCAACAATTGCAATTGCAAATAAGTCAGTATGGCTGGAAATTAACAGAACACAAATCTTGAAC
This sequence comes from Dicorynia guianensis, assembly GCA_037013595.1. NCBI lineage: Eukaryota > Viridiplantae > Streptophyta > Magnoliopsida > Fabales > Fabaceae > Dicorynia > Dicorynia guianensis. The sequence continues at coordinate 37,334,979 of JASUAB010000006.1, forward strand.
AATGTAAAAGAGTTGTTTTACCTTCCCGTTCACGATTTCTCTGCGGCCAAGCATTGGATTACTTGGATACTTCTCAACAGACATGCTGCAAAATTACTAGACGTTTTAGAACTAAGATGGCTAATTATTAAACAATACAAGTCCTCTGAATATTGTTCCATGTAATAGAAAGGTGAAATCATACACGTTCCAGAATTTGACTCCTAAATCAAGTGAAATTAAAATTCATATCTATAAGAAAAGTCACTTCAAGTCCAGGAAAAGTAGAGATTGAGTCAAACAAAAACCACGCATCTGAGCAGTTCAATGTTCGGAAACCAAAGAATCTGAATTCAGCTCTCATAATCAATTTACCGAAACCACTGCTTTCACAATCCCAATCAGATGTCATCCACTTTAGTTTGAAAGCCTACCTTGAAACTCAGCCTCTGCTTTGCGTAATAATTTAAGAAGGCAGATACAATTTAATGTAGGGCATTTGATTCGTAGATAATTAATATGAAATTAAATTTCTGAATCTATCCAGATTGCTAAGGATTCTGTCTACTTGATTAAGGCTTGACCAACAACACTTGCACACAGCAATTACTGCCAGAATATTTTGTGAAAATTAAGTTGACGTCGTCTTATTCTATAGCTTTGCTCGCATCAAAACAAAATTAACATAGATTGAAAGACAAAAACCCCAAAGACTAAGGCATAGAGTTTTATGCTTGTCATCTGAGAAAACGAGCACATATCCTCACCGGAAAACATCCCAGCAACTATCAAGACCCTCGGTAGGAGCCGGAAATCCATCCTTAGCAAAAAGGCTGCGATACACAGGCCCGATCGATGGCCGGCCCTCGCTGGCTTCCTTTGCTTTCTCTACCTCAATGATGTACCTTTTCTGCGCCATTCCAATCTGATTCTGATTGATCAATCCGTTCCTCTATGTGGCGCCGACGCTGCTAACGTGAACTAGAGAACTAATTATAAGGAATGCAGAAATGAAGTACTTAGGGAAGAGGGAGAAAGACAGAGAAGAGTAATGTTAAGCGGGCAGATTGCAGAGACTTAAATAGAAGGTGATTGTGGGAGGTTGGCCTGCAATGGCATATTTGGTATATTACGTGGTGTTTCTTTTATTTTTGGCTACTTTTTAGAGACGATTATGTCGTGAGAGCAATGCAATGCAGGTGTTGGGTTGACGGGAAGAAGGAGGGTGTGGAAGATGGAGAATCTGGCTACGATTACTCTGACCACTTGCACTGACTTTTAATCGATCAGGTTTTGGTTGGTCAACAAATTCAAGACCATTTTTTCCAATTTTTTTTTTTTTTTTTAACTCTGATTCTACCCAGTATCATTTTTTTCTTTTAAATTACCAAAAAAAAAAAATGGGGTATTGATTATATAAACCACAGTTTCTATGGGCAAAAGTAGTTTAAAAAAAAAATAAAACTAAATACTGATTGATTTCATTTAAAAAAAATTCTCTGTTGATTTTAAATACAATAACAAAAATATTCAGAATATGATACTTACATTTTCAAATGCAGTTATATTACTCTGTTTTTAATCTGCAAATGCTAAAGAATCTTAGTTATTAGATGTTAATAATGAAGTGTTGGAAAAAATTGTTACAATAGTGGCATCAAAACAGAGTTGTTACGATCACAAGAGTCATAAATTTATGGGCTTCTACAATGTCTAATGAACACCGTTGTACATTGATGTTAAATGGACGAAGTAATCATGTAAATTAATAGATTTATATGTACTAATTATTAGTTTGACTTTGACCTTTTTTAGTAATTTTTTGACTATGACTCTTTTTTAATAGATTTTTTACTTTGGCTTTCTATATTATTAACGATGATGTGATTCACAGCATCGTGGTGCGACATGAATTGAGTGATGGATGCATTTTCGAAACAGGCTGTCTTTTGGATTAATGGGTATTCCATTCAATTTTTTTTTTCTTTTTGCAATAATGCACCCAAAAGAGTTTCTTTTTACAAATAAAAATAGAAAGACTTAAGAGGGATTTATATATTTTTTAAAAAAACTTACGTGAAAAATAAATATGAAGAATATAAAAAAATTTGCTCTTCATATTTTGTATTATTTAGAGAAGCTCATTTTTACTGGTTGACATGTTTTATGCATAACGTAACTTTGATATAATAGAAAAAGATAATTTAAATTATAAAAATCAACTCTAAATAATGCGAATCAGATACATATTTATTGTGACTATATATAATTAGAGTGATAATAAGTATACAAATAAATTACAAACTCTTAACATCCTTTTATATTTTTTTTCTTCTCTTTATCTTTCTTAGCTTGTAAGTAGAGAGTGCACATTTTATACATACTTGTATAGTTTTCGTATAATTAAGGAGGATATGCGTAAACTTTACTTTTTCAGAGTTCCATGTGCTCCAGTTTCCAAACTTCTCTTTGTCTATGACTATAAAATAATCTTCGCAGCTATCCGAGACTTACAACTTAACAATTATCGCCCATGCTATTGCAGATATATAGTTTATTTTGAATATTTTTTCTAGAAAGCAAACGAAATAATTTACAGCGAGAGCAACTAATTCGTTTGGAGCTCGTTAGGCAGGCCATGTTAGTTATCTGCGGCTATCTCTGGTTACCTTGTGGTCCCCTCTCCACAGTTATGGGACCTTTTCCTAATCCTAGTCAACCTCCTAAAGTTTGTTATTGACCCAGTGACAGGCTCTCTCATGGTCCCTCTTTCACATTTATGTTCGTGTATGAATGGTGAGAAACGATTTCTGAGCGCAATAGAAGACTTCAGCCACGAAAACGATATTAAATAAAATGTAAATTGTATAAAAATAAATTAAAACCCCTTCAAGAGGCGAGTGATCGTCAGACAAGAGCGTAAACACAATTATAACTGGCTACCATATAGAAGTTACTTGTTTTGGATGACAGAAGTTAAAGATGCGGTTCGAGAGTATTATTTATTCACGTGTATGTTGCTTTACAAGTGATAGAATAATAAGTGACAGCCAATATTAGCAAGGCCAGTTTCAGAAAGAACCATATTTATTTATTGGGCAAATCGCAAGGTCCCATGTCCGAACACTTGGTTCGTACCTCATTTAAACCCTGCACACATATCACCCAAAATTAGGAACCAAAATCAGCAATGTACTTCTTAATATTTCAGATCATTTGAGAAGTTGTCTGTAGTTTTAGAATGGAGGTATCCATGTTAGCAGCTGATCGAGATTCACCTTGAACAATCTATATCGCTTGAAATGGGTGGTAGTTGTACTGACACACCGCACACCTCAGGGAGGGAAGAGATGAGTGACACATCAATAGAGCCTATTAGGGACGCCGCAGACTGCTGAATGCACTCACATATGGCTTGTCGATCTGCTTTGTGCCTCGAGTAACGGCTAAGGTACTTGACACCATTGCAGCATGCGGTTCCTGGTTTGGGCTCCTGTGCCCACAAGTATGAGAGGCAAGGAGTTAACTCTTCGATTACGGTCGGGCACGATGGCGAAGCCATGCCTGGCACAGCCAACAAGATTAGTATTATGGTTAGGATATGAGCTAGGCTTGCCATTTTCATCGCAATAGGATAAGATTTGAACAGCTCAAGTTGCTTGCTAAGGTCTGTCGTCTGTGTTATGACTGATAAATCAGTCATAGGTTCAGTAATTTATACGAGTATATGCTGTAAGTCACATCAATGATATGACCCTTGTGATCCGTGCAGTAAGACATCACATTTGGCTCATCCCTATTGCGTCCCGTTTAAGCAGCCCAAAATTTTCATTCCAGTGACATTCATCCTGAATCCATGATATGCCTTTATTATTTAGAAAAAAATATATAGAAACTCCCGTCACATTTGTGGACAAGAAGGGCCTTAGAAACGAATCATGAGTGGAACACCTAATGGGTGCTTTGGAGAGGCCTGTCAATTATCTTGCTTAGCTCTTCCACTAGGTCATTTGGATTGATAATAAAGAAACGTAGAGTTTCATCTTGTATTTAAAGGGTATTGGGGATACCGGGCAGGGTGTTATGGGAAGCTGAGATAGAACTCAGGAGAGGCTCCAACGGCAATAGAGAAAAAAAAAAAAAACTCCCCCGGAGGAGAAATTTGTCACACCCTGTATTTACTTCATCAAACGTTAATTGGACATACTATGTGATACTAACTTTAATAAAGTATTCAACTTATTGGATTTTTCTTGGGTCTTGCCGCAGTGGCGATAAAGAGATTTCTGTATGCTAAACATGGAGCTAAGTTTGGTAGAGGCATTAGACCCTATTTCAGATAGCAAATCCAAATTCTTCCAATCGATTTTGAAATAAATAACAGATAACTAAATAACTAACTACAAAATAACTTTCTGCTCGAACCATTACACATGATCTACCAGTATGTAAATACACATTGCTAAAACAGTACCCATTCGTTTATTTTTTAACCAGTGCCTTAGAAACCCACAAAATTATACAGTGCTTTCGTGAATCAATTAAGTCTGATATTTTCATGGCGTGGAACCGCACTAGAGTGAACCTCAAATCACTCACCTGCCGACGATCCAACTATCCGTTACCATCATTTACTCTGCGCTCTAAATTTTTTAACTAGATAGCAACTAAGAAGGAACAAAATCAACAGATGACCGGCTGCTACCAAGCCTGCCATTCAAATATAAAGATGAAACTGCTGAAATTTGAATGTCATCATGATAACTAGACCGCGACTATAGATCACTGTCCAATATGCCACGAAATGAACAACTATACAATAGAATCGCAGTTGAACCATAGTAAACAAGAAGCAAGTGAAAAGAGCAACAATATTCCAGAAAATAAAAATATCTAGATTTTGCAGTTGCACACTTGCAAATTCCAAGTTCGCATAATCTCAGCATGAAGCAGACTAAGAAATAGGCTCCAGAAGTCACGACACGAAATTCCCATTCTAACCAGCATGTTAATTACCAAATCGACCTCTTCTCCAAGGGGGCATCCGGTTTCCACCTCCATTGCGCTGCACAGTATTATTTTGTCTTGATAAAACTTTCATTCTTTGCTCCTTCATGTTTGCAAACAGTGAATCAAGTGTCTGGGGCTTCTGCTTAGGCATGACATTTACTTCATCCTGCTGCTGCTGAGGGGAGGGCAGTGGCTGCCGCATACAAATACAATAAGAAATTCTCAGCCATGAAGAGCAAGCTTGTCTGCTTCTAAATGAACTAGCAAACCTTCAATTGTGCAGAGATTTGAAGACTGAACTTTAAACAACAAGATTAACAGATAAGTAACAGGCACTTCTATTGAGCTACAGAAACTTATCACCACAAAATGGTTGGTTGCTAACCACTTTTCTCACAAAACCCCAGTCAAGCTGTGTCCCCATCCCATCCCCCTGGCATCAAACAAGGCAATAATTTAGAAGAAACTAAAGGCAGTCATCTGCTTATATGGGAAGGAAGCTTCATTTGTCATCAATTACATTTACTGGCAGTTTTCTTTCCTAGTGAATTTTCGGATAGTTATCTCGAATATTGAATACAAAGCTATAAATCAGAAACACAACCAGAAAAGAACAAAATTATCATACCTTTGCAGCAAAACCACTAGCAACCCTCCTCTGACTCAATGGAGCTCCAAACCTGTACCAAGAAAGAAAAGAGCATAATTGAAGAACTCAATAGTTTCAGGATATACCCCATCAGGAGCAGTGAGTAGCACCCGAGATGCTCAGCACCACCAGCTATTATCAGTAACAGAACTCAATAACCTTATACTTAGCCGAAAGTTGATCCTCATACCATCAGATTCTATCTACACCCAACTAATACAGAAACAAAGCAAACAACTTAAGCATAATGACACTGGCTACAAATTCGAAGATCAACTGAATAAACAGCTTTCAAAACTTTCCACAGAAATCTTGCAGTTGCAATATGATCTGAAGTTCACACTCGCGCCCAACAGTTTGATGTATGAAACTGTATACAGTACAGAAATGTATATTACCATGGAGGCTATTATGCATGTAGACCAATTATCAGAAGACCCTAAGGCTTTCAAGTAAGTCTTCACCCAAAAGGTCACAATACTATAAGGTAGCCACAAAATTTATCTGCATGGTGACTTCAGTACCAATTCCCCACCAGAAAACACAGTTCGGCACACATCCGCAGAGTGCTAAAGGAACTTCAACTGAAACATATATTTACAGAGCAGCAATGCTCATGCAAGATTTACCAGACCAAAAAGTATTGCCCTGTTGATTACTTGAATGCCAATGACAAAAGATTTACTACAGAGCAACCCATGACACACACTCCTGATTCTTGGTCTTAAAAAAACTAATGTCCTATTCCATAGGAGAATAGAAATCCACCCATTTATTTGGCCAGTGATTGAAAACAGTATCTAACAAAGATGTCAACATAAAATATAAGGTAGCAAGTTGCAATTTATGCAGGGGTCCTTTTAAGAAAATTGATCCCCATACTGCATAGCAAGTGCATGCATCCTGCATCATTATCTCAACTTGGAGAAGTCATCAAGTGTTTAAAGTTAATATCAATTTGAAGCGAAGAAATTTTATAGCAAATCGATAGAGCAGCAAGAACCCAAGTTCAAAGCATACTGACAGCCAAAGAAGTACAAGGAATACTGATAGCCAAAGAAAAAGCAGCAACTCTCACAATGAACAGGATATTCTACAGTAGAGTGACCATATATGTAATGATACCATGAGCTAATCCTTCTGAATGATAAAAATCTCATAACAAAATGCTTAGTTAGTTAATGCCACAATCACTTCAGTCTCCGCTAAGAACTGAACTAATGTAGAGTTTTTTTGCCTGTGGAGCAGTCAATATGTAAGTGCACCGATGTTTTCCTTACTCCTGAACATATGTTATGGTAAGTATGATATCCCCTTCACAACTTGAGTGACATGCTTCAAAATAACAATCTTTAGGTCACCTTTTCTATCAAAATGCTTCCATTAAACCAGACTCCCTCTAACTAGAGATCCATTCTCATCACCAGCCAACTCAGACGACACAACTCCAAATCTCTAGAATGAAAATCCACTGTGACACACACAAACCATGAAGGAGTGTGCACATTAAAATATGATATTCTAATGTACGCACTAAATACAAAATTCCATGAGGCATGAACATGTGGCTGGCTCTGATTCACAATGTCAGACTGGTTCCTTTTGCAAAGAAATAAATCATATATATGGCAGGCACATTTATGATGCCATGAATACTACAGATGGTCCAAATTTTACCTGCAAAAATGCACAAATCAATTCACATATATTGTTATCAATGCCACAAGTACACCATCCAGGGTAAAATGTTCACCCCCACTTTCTCTTTCATTCTAAAGCTTAACAAAGGCAAATGTAAAAATTAAAAAAAAAAAAAATAATACCTTGATTTATTCCAGTTAGCCATCGTATTATGACTAGAAACCATATTGCGCAAAGGAGCAACTGCAGCTTTTCTTGCCACCTTAGCTGCAACAGGAATTTGGTTTTCATGGAAATTTGACCTTCTCTTTGCAAGAATCCCCTGATCACAATATTTAAACAAAACTATATTAGGCACGACCACAAGTAAACTATATATGTTTAAAAATTAGAAAGATTATCCTTCATGACCACACATACCTGTCTAAGAGAAGATCTTGACTCCATATAACGCTGCATCTTTGATGATTTATCCTGAGTAAGACTGTTAGAGAATTTCTGGGTTTTGTTCTGTACAGGAATCGTGCGCGTGAGAACAATAATGAATAATATAGTGTAAGGACATATGACAAAAATACTTCAAAAGCAATGTGGAAAGTTCTTACTGAAACTCTTCTTTGCTTCACACCCTTTGAAGTATTTTTAGACATCTTGATTATAGCATCTGTAAATAAAAATTGTACATTGCGTACTTAAGACAGGGTTGGAACATGAGGAAGATGAAGGATATTATATACAAAGGTTATATTAAGCACACCTAACGTCATGTCCATTTTCTTCTCTGTAAGCGCAATCGTCTTAGGTGAAAGTGGCTTAGCTGCCATCTGATAACACATAAAGGAGTTAAGACAACTGTGGATATCCTGACTGCTGAGAAACTATAAATTAGAAGTAAAGGGCAACAAAGTCTACTACCAAGTATTTTGCATAAAAACAATCAACAAGCAATGAAAACATGGCTTCTATCCACAAATAAGCACCAAACACTTAAAATTTAATCATGCTGGTGACGGATAGTTGCAGGCAGAAAATACACGTGGGAGGAACTAATCAAAGAAATGAAAAACGCAAAGGGAAATACACGATCCTCCAAACAAAAGAGGAACTAATTCCCCCACTTCACGCTTTGGAAGTAGCTCCAATAGCTTAAACATCCCAGATAATTGTATTTCAAGGAAAGGTATGCCTTTCAAATCCTCTATTGAAGCTAGTAAACCTAAAATCTGCTTAATAAATGAATTATGAAATTCCTATCAGAATGGTACTTGAATAAAATTTTCGATGTAAAAGATGTCTGTAGAAAGTCATACATCGAGAACAACCCGACCTAGGGTTCCAAGCAGCAGAAACGGACAGCGGCGCATGAAATAAGCTTATACAGAAAACGAAAGACGAAGCAGAGCATTGCATTCATCAAATACACGGAAGGAAAAAGAGAGAAAAATTATACTCTTCAGCGATGCTGAAATTCAGCTGGACTGCGATCGAGTTGCAATCGTACGAAAACGTGGAGATGTACACGGCTAGGGTTTTGTTAAATATTCCCAAGCCAACGTAGATTGCAGACAATGAGGAAAAAAAAATATATTGAAGAAGAAACAGAACAAGATTAAACTAAGCTAAGAGGTAATCTGTAGATGGCGGTGATGCTGGGAGGTCGTGCAGATCTCTATTGGATATTGGTGTTCACTTGGAACCCAAACAAACAAACCCTATAATAAACCTTGGTTTCTTTCAATTTTCTCATGGCTTTTCCTTTAAACTTCTGTTTCCGATAAATCCACAATTTAAGCTGCTTTTAGTGTAAATTCATTTTAAAGTGTGGTGTATTTTAAAATATAAAATATAATTAATGAAAATTTAAGAATAAAATATTTAAATTTAAAATATAAAATAATATTTTAAATTAATAATTTTTAATAATTATAAATCTCAATATTTATTTTATAAAATCCCTTTTGCGCTATAATTTTTTTTTTCTATTTTTAATGTTTGAAGTCCACTTAGTTGGACTTGCACCAAACGTATCCTCATTAAATCAAAAAAAGAAAAACAAAAGGACCACATATTTTTTGAGATTTAGTAAGTACCATAATTATAGAAAAAAATTGTACCTGCGATAAATGATAATAAACTTTCACTATGACGGCACCTCTTTAGATAGGATAATAGCAAAATATGTTTTTGAAGTTTGGTATTATATTTATTATCAGATTTAATGAACACTTCTTTCATATTTGACTTGCGATTTTGCCTAACAATAATCGAAGAAGAAAATGTAGAGAAAAAAAAAAGAAAAATAATTGACTGAGATATGATAGCCTTTATCATAATCAGTTAGGCAATACAATAAAAATTGATCTTGATATCTAAAATATGAAGAAAAACTTGCTCGGTTTTTTTTTTTTTTTATGGTGTAAAATTTTTCTTTAGCTTTCTAGCCCGATTATTTTTCAATTATTTATTTTAAAATAAATGAACTTATGCAACAGTGCAATTCTTCATACTGTCTCATAAAACACATTGCCAATTTACCATATCGGATCCAAGTGCAGGCTTTAATGAACATATTAGGAGAACCTGTTATTTTTCAATTCTATTCTCATTTGGTATATAGAAAGGAATGCTGGCTGCTCTTTACGTTCTTCTGAAAAGATAGTCGAATTGTTCGATTCAGTGGTTGTAACTAACAATCAAACTGCCACCGGTTGTCTTTACTGATGAAATAAAGTACATCTAATTGGAGTGAGAAATACATTTTTGTTAATACATTATTCTCAATTCTGCTCATGGCTTCGAGAGTCAATGTCGCCATTTGCAACTCAACTCAACTCAAACAAGTTATAATTTATTCCTAAAAATATGCTCCCGTCCCCCTCTGATGCGAGACTAAGCTTGTGATAAGCCAAGTAGATGAGCAAAAAGAATCAGTTCACACCGTAAATCCACTTCTCGGCATTGCTAGTGTAATTGACCAACTGCTCTGGCTTAAACCACAACTTTATTTCGTCCTTGGCAGTCTCCAGGCCATCGCTCCCGTGGATGATATTTCTGTAAGCACGGATATAATCAAATTGCGATGACCAAGCAAATAACTAACAAAATTATATACACGGAGGAAGCGATAAAACTATCACAGGATCAAACTGGGAATTTCTTTTCTATATTTCTCGCAAGACTCTAATTTCAAAAATATTGGGAGAAAACGTAGACAGTAGAATAGGATATTCATGAAGATATTAGTGAGTAAATCTGGAGAAACTAGCATGTCTCTTTGTAAAACAGTACCTTCCAACAACAACAGCCAGATCACCTCTAATAGTTCCAGGCGCTGATTTCTGTGGATCTGTGGCTCCAATTAGTTTTCGGCCGAAGGAAATAACTCCCTCTCCTTCCCATACCTATGGCATCAATTTTTGGGAGAAAAGGAGGACAGAGTTAGGTTCATCAGTTTGCTGCAACCTTGAGGTCATAGATTGAGTCGATTCTTACCATTGCAATAACAGGGCCAGAGCTTAAGAATTCACATAGGCCATTGAAGAAGGGTCTTTCCTTCAGGTCATGATAATGCTTCTGCGCAAAGTCCTTTGAAGGAACTAATATTTTAATGCCCACAAGTTTGAAACCTTTCCTTTCAAAACGAGATATAATCTCTGCAATCTGAAACAAAATATCTCAATAAGTGGGGATTGACAACACCATAACCTCAAATAAGAGGTGGGGACCATACTACTCCATGTTCAAACAAAGTTGAATTCGAATAATGCCTCGTAAATAGATTATAAAGAGAAAAAAGAATTTTAGTTTCACTTTACCAGCCCTCTCTGCACTCCGTCAGGCTTAATGGCAATGAAAGTGCGCTCCAACTGAGAGGGAGGAAATAAAACACGTGATTTGCACACATAAATCAAGCCAATAAATAAAGAAAGCAGAGGAAGCGAAAATAGACATGTAGTCAGAGAGGTGTTATGCAATACCTCAGCAGCATGCGCCTCTTGATCTTGAAGCAAGCAAGCTACAAGACATAGCAGAAGAAAATCCATAGAAAGAAGTTAAGAGTAAGGATATACACTGCAATGTTGTGCAGCATTAAGAACTAATGGATATATCTCATAAGATTCACCGGGGGAAGCAAAGCCTTCAGTTCTTTATCGAGGTTCACTAACAAGTAATTGAAATGATAACCCAGTCTATACAATTTATTGTAGTAAAAGCCGTTGGAAGATTGATATAAATGGCAAGCAGAAAATGAAAATGGTAAATGTTAATACAAGGCTTTTCTCATGTAATGCACTTTCAAGGTGGAAGAATTTGTCAAAAAACACTTGCTCGAAAATGGTTTGAATCGGTTAAAAGATTAAGCATGGATTTTGATAACTTTTAACGGTTTCATTGTAGTATTGGAATTCATGTAATATATTGAGGATATTAAGGGAACTAAACAAGTTTAGAATACACCCAAAATCTTAATTACATCCCTGGCTAAGCTCACGCATAGTGTAATTGTTCTCAAAGAGGTCCAAGAAGCCAGCCACAATGCTAATGGCAAGCAAAGTATAAGCCTTTCCCTTTTTATCAAACATGCACAGATTCTCTGCTATTGCCTTTCAGACCTGGTCCAGCACCTGCTTTTAACCAACAAATGAGGTAGTGTAGAGATATATGATCTTACAAAGTCGTTGACAAACTGATGTGCAAGCAAAAGACAAAATTCAGTAACAACGAGTATCTGTATGTCCTCGTGAAATAATACAGATACAGCCGTTTCAAGTGAACCAGGGGAACTGGTACAGGCAACCAAACTAATTCTGCCCACCTAGAAAGACGTGTTATGGCAAGACAAAAACAGTACGATAACCACAACAAATGAAAAACAAATAACGGAATCGTTGAGATAAGAGATATTCTTGTCCAAACCTGCGGCTGGAAGAGCAAGAGCTCCTGAAAGCCAAGATCTAGGTCCACTTCCGGAATCGGACCTCCCATATTTTGAAGCAAAAAGAGGCACTTTACTGGGGAATGAGACTGCTGCAGCAGCAGCCACGGCACGCCCTACTGTAATGAAGACGAGGTCAGTCGTTTCAGAGAAACTCAAACCCCAATCTAGACACCTACTATAGTTACTCCTCAAAAGAAACATAAGAAAGTACAGCCATGTCCAAACCCCAAAGAAGAGGTGGAGAAACAGAGCCATTTTTAAAGCTTTGTTTTCTGTCATAAAGGCAATTTTTACAGCTAGATGCTGAAAGAAAGATTTTTTTTTTCTTTCTAAATTATCAGATGTATACACAATTTTATCGACAGAAATTCATTAGACTAAGCAGACACTAAAAATATAACAGTTCCACAATAATACCAAAGAATAGAATATCAATAGAAAATCTCAAAATCAACCTCAGCAAACTCGAAAGTTGGATATGTATGGATAATATTTATGCATACAATATATATACACACACATACACAGACGTCGTGAGAAAACAGAGCCTTTTAACAGATTGGTGACATCAAAGCTTAAAATTATGAAGATTAAAACAAACGATCAGGACGTACTTGCAAAGGTATATAAATAAGTCCATTAGTTCGTTTTAATTAAAAAGACATATATCACACAGTTTTATAGTAAAGGGCGGAAATGCCATGTTTGAAATTCCCTAATAGATGAATCTAAATCACATGGGTTTAACTTCTTTTGAATGAATAATATGCGGAAGCGTTTCACTTCAAAGATCGGTGCCGCAGGTCCAAAATTGCAGAAACAACTAAATGCAAAACACAATGAATTTTAGCAGCATGAATGAATTCTCAAAAGTGTAATAAAGAGTTAGGCTCTAATTGCGGAAAACGAAAAGGAAAAAACATAATGACTCTGAAAAGATGGGAAGATGACGAATTACGGGACTGAAAACGAGAGCCCTTAGAAGCAGAGAGAATAGACTTCACGGCTCTAGAAGCGGATCTACGAACTAGAGAACTCATATTCTACGACTTGAACTTCCGCTGGAGATAGACAGGAAGAAGAGAAGAGAAACCAGCGGTAGAATCAGAAATGCGACGAAGGTCCAGGATGTGTGATCGTGAGTGTGTGCGCGTTACCGCTATGCTATGCTGTATACATAGCAATATGTGTTATGTTGTCATTGGTCACCAGTGGCTCGCGTGTCCTTTTGCATTTTGCTCCTTATTTTAGATTTAATTTTCAGTTATGGTACCGGCGTGGGTGGGGCGTGTGTCAGTAAGTGCCTTGTCTGTGTGGCAGCGTATCGTTAGAGCCATAGGGGTAATTTGCCTTTGCTGGTTATGTGAAACATTAGTCGAACTGTATTAGTTGCGTCCACGTGAAAAGTTTACTCTGACAAATATTTTATGAAATTATTATAAATGTAAAATAAATCTATTAAATACATAGTTTAATTTATAATAAGTTTAATAATATAATTTTTTATAAAAAAATTAATAAAATTTTATTTATCAAAATAGTTGTACCGTTAGTATAAATCCATGTCCATCTGAGGTGAGCCGCAGGCAGCACCTCTCAAGTGATCATCTCGCGGTTGCTGACTTCGAGAAAGAGATTAACACAATTTAGTTTCTTTTTCCTGGAATTAGTTCATGTTAAAGGCTTATAGCCAAAGAGACCTTCGATAAAAATCTTCTAATAGGCATTGAAATATCTGATTAGGCCATGTGTTATGGGTCTCTACGCTTTTAATCACTGCTACGTGATGCAGTCTAGTAATTTTTTTTTTAATTCTTCCTGATTTGAACTATGATCCTAGTTCAGTTGTAGAAATATGCCTATCAACCTTGGTTACTTCAAATAATAATATAAACAGAAGAGGATTGGAACCTCATCAAATATTAAATATCGATCTGTAAACAGATGATTATTTTAGTTAAAGGAATAAGAGGGAGTGGGGCAGGGAGGGAGGGAAAGCATAATTCTGTTTATAGGTTCCATTGTCCTGGAAAGTGATCATGAAACTTCTCCTATTATCAATACTTTACGTGAAGTACTTGCTTGTTGATTGGGCAGGAGGAACCAAACAAGAATCGTTATTGGGGAAGACAGAAAGGTTTGATTGGTTAGCATTTATATATAAAAAAGATAGACTTCTACCCTGTAAATGGATGATTAGTAAATTGAGTGGTTAGCATGGGGGACAATGTTATTGCATAAAAAATTCTTTGGAAGGTTGGAAAACCACCAAAAGGAAAGGCAAGGATTCAGTCACTTGGGCCCAGGAGCTTCACATGAATCACGATTGATACGAAAAACAAAGGAGAAAAGGGGGGAAATGACTTGTGTTTGGCTAGTTTGAATAGAATTCCATTTTTAATTCAAATGGGATCATAAAAATGTTGCCATTCCTTACAAATTGCAGTGATTGAATCAAATTTGTATTATCATCCACTAAGCACTGAACATGTAAAGGTTCCGTTATTTAGCTTGAGCAGTACAAAATAACAGCATTTCTTTGGTTTACGGTCATCTTCCTTGAAATAGCTACAAGAGGAAAGAACAAGATCGGTTGTAAAACGAAAGCCAGAAAGCACTTTTCTAACAAAAGGTAATACTCTCAAGAGTCCTATGAGATTTCATTTTTACTCCTCGCATCGAGTTAACTGCTTTCTCCAACTGTTTTATTTTTATTGTTTTCCCCTTTTTCATTTTGCCTTGAGAACTAGATCCTAATTCCTCCTTTACTTACCGCTATTAACATGGTGAGGAGTAGTATGGCTGCCGCAAGACGTGCGGATATTAAAAGAATAAAGTCTCAAAAATCTCCAATTATTGCCACTTTCAGATCTCCTAGTTGCCCATCCTTTTCTGGTAGCACAAGAGCTGATTAAATTTTGAACCTGTGATCATCCTTCACCTAATCCTGTGTCATTCTAAGGATAATAGTTGAGGCGACTGCCTCTTCTAGTAACTCAGCCATCAACGTCGCTCACTACATTTAAATTTCTTATCTGCAAGACAATTCTACTGCTTATTAGGATCTCTATGTGGAAAGAAAAAGAAAGTTAGACATGAAAAGCTTATAATGCTAACCATGAACCAAAAGAAGCTCTACTTTCAACAACTTATAATTCTGTCGACCTTCCGGATTGGTCTAGATTTATCATTTTTATATCGTACAAAACCTACAATGCACCAAGAAATTTGCAAAAATAAAAGCTACAATGCACCAAAAACATCATAAATGGTATAACCGCCATCCCTCTTGCAGCAGTTTTATCAGAAGTGCTACACTATGTATACAGCGTGAGTTTGCCATTGGCATAGAGCATTATTCATAATCTAAATAATCTAATATAGGCAAAAGTTACTAACTCTTTGTGCATGTGAATTTTCAGAAAGATTGTTTCATGCTTAAAGCCCAGATCTAACTTACATATACAAGCGGAAGGTCAGTAATGGTCCTGGAACGGGACAGAAAAGACAAATAAATTATTAGTCTCTATACAGTTACTGCTATCTTTTGTACAGGAAAAAGATGAAAAATTTTCATGACATTCGTTTCATGCTAGCACAAGTAGTTTAGATCTCAATCCATCGTAAACTCACCAAATCATTTGCGCATTATATTACATTCCTATTGAACCATTGGGAACTGATGTATGAGACTCCAATTTGCAGTCAATTTGTAAAGCCGATAACCAAGAGTCCACCTGAAATACGAAGTATAAAAGGAACTAAGCCATATACACTAAGAATAACTTCTTATCGTTACAACAATTAGTTCAATATGATGAAAATATGCGATGGACACGGCATATGTTTAGCAGTTAATCATTAAAACGAGGATGTAAATTATTCAGGAGCTGATCAGGCTGTGAATATAATAAACTACCACTACTAAGAAGCAAATTAAGAACTTAGAAACACCTGTATCTGAGAACTGCTTGAGCACTCGTATCGTAATCCTTGTCGAGTTAAAATATAGAAGGCATATCGTGTCTCATCATCATCACGTTTGATACTTGGTAGTCGCCCTACCTCAACAATATCAGATAAAAGGGTGGAGTCTTGAGGGCTTAAATCTGCATGTTTTTCCCTTCTATTAGCAAACTGACATGGATACTTTGTATATGAGAGCCAATCATCTGCAATCTTGAGAATGATATATATTTGATAGAGCCAATCATGTGTAACAAAGGAACTTTAGTATAGAGTCCAAACAAAACTCATATTGCAACTTTGCAAGGTTCTCAATGTTTAGTTCAATGTCAAAAATTTTAAATATCTTTCACAATTAGGTGAATGAAATTTCAGCATGAGATGTTAATGTGGGTGTAAAAAGAGAAGTATACAAGCAAAAAGCAAGAAAGTACAAGAGAGAGCAGAAATTCTTACATAATCGCAAAAGTATGAATGAGTTTCAGCTAAAGATGAAAAAGAATAAGCCCCGCAATTCTAGATGTTTTGCCTAGTAATATGTAATGCACTTAACTAGAAAGTGAAGATCAACTTACTAACACACATCTGTGCCCACAATTAAGCAGCTGCTTACTACACATATACAAACCCCCCCCCCCCCCCCACCCCCAGCCCAAAAAGACCTGGCAACTTTTATTAAATTAGAATCTATTGCTGCTTTGCTGTGAATATAGGACTTAGTACTAAGAAGAAGAAGAATAGGGGGAGAGAAGGGAACCAATAAACTAAATTACCTGTACAAAACAAATATACGAATATACAAATTCCATGAAGAACAACAAAGCGAGGAAGCCAATCATCTACATCAGTATCATCTATAGGTGGAGGTTCTCCAGGTAGGGCTGTCCATCTCTACAGAAAAAAAAAAAAAAATTAAAGGCAAATTAGAACTAAACTTTTAATGTAAATAAAATATAGAAGCCTGAGCTGATGCTAATAATGGGGGGTTTAAACAGTAATTACTGTTCGAATGTATAAATAGCCAGATAGACGAGCCGACCGCAAAATTTCATCAATATGTTCCAACCTGTGTGTAATTAAAAAAAAAAATTATATTCATTTCTATGGAAAACACATTTGTGTCTCTTAAATCCTAAAGACTGAAGACTTGCTTCGTCTTTAACACCAAGACAAGTCCTTTTTAAGAAGTTAAGTTGAGAAGAATGAAAGAAAAAAGAGAATTGGATTTCACTTAATCCTTGTTACTCAAAGAGTCAAACAGGTCACATATATATATGCCGGGACTCCAGATGTGATTCTTCAAGCATCTGAAATCATTTTTTATAAGATGCCTCTAGTACATTAAACAACACAGACAGAGAGAGAGAGAGGGAAAAACACAAACACAACAAGAAAGGTAACCTAAAGCAAACCGCTAATTGATGAGAGACTATAATTTATTACAAGACAGAAAAGCCCATAATGGTCCAAAGTAACATATCACTCACCGAGCTCTCAAGTAAGCTTCCCTCTCTTCTATATCAGCAAGTTCTGATCGAAGGGACTCTACCTCTGCAGATGTTAACTCAACCTACATATAAAAACATGTGTGGGTAAGAGATGATAGAACGTTCATCAATAACAATAGGTGCACTGCACAGAATCTGCTCAAAAGCGGACCTTTTCCTGACCACCAGTACTAGAACCCCAAGGGAGCCCCCTTAGAGTAAACAAGTTCAGCATGAAAGAAGCCCTTAATTTTCTTCGAGTCCACAGTTGAAGACTGGACCTAAACTAGATTAGATTGAGTAACTGGTTTTAAAATAACTAAAAGTCTTTTAATGACTTTCTGATTTTGCTTTCTTCCTTCATGATCCACCAGGAAACAATACCTCAAAGATTTATCAGTTCTTGGTTCTGAAATAGATGGTGTTCTGTTCTCAAGAGATTCTACACTCGATGTTGAAGCTTGGAAGTCATCAGGGATGACCTTTATTTTCCCAACACCATCATCCATGAAATTGACTGAGGGCGAGCCTATATCTGAGGAAAACAAGAACGACTAGTGTAATTGTGTAAAGGATTAATTATTCTAAAACAGACCAAACAACAAAAACTAACATGAATTGATTCTCTTCTGACAGCGCCATTGGCATTACTTCTCTTAATCAAAAGTTGCAAACTAATTTTGTTCAATTTGCAGCCAGAGGTTTTTTCAGTTAGCCGTGTGAATAAGATATGGCTGCCAGCACTTGAGATGTTAAAAAAGAATGGTTCACAAACATATATGGAGGACATACATTCTTTGTAAACAAAATGAAATAATCTGGCTACAACATCCACGTGTTCCCCTTCCAAGGGTTGGGCGCTAACACAAGCCAACAAGACAAGTAAATAATTAGTCCAGCCCAAAGCTGCAGGTAATAGCAGATCAAGCAAACTTGCTTAAATATTATAAAATGAAGATAAAAACTTGCTCTGGTGAGTTAAAATCAGTTTGATGCGTCCGATGAAGAACGTGCTGGTCACTTAGTAACAAGAATTCAACTAAAATTGCCTTAGACTGAAAGGAGAATTGCAATTGACAAGCAAGCAGTCAGCACTCAGCAGCTATGGAATCAATCAACAAATCTACACTATCTTTCTCCTTTTCTTGTTTGTCCATCTCAAACTAAAAGAGTATTCCCTTAAGATCAAAAAAATCTCATTGGGACACTATCTCAGTTCCCAACATATTGTAACTTCTTAAAGAAATAGACCAATTAGCCGAAAACCTCAGATGCTCACCTAGATTAGTTTGAATAAAGGACACAGGCGACACTTATCTTCCACGCGATCTCAACCTGATTCATCAATTTGATGATTTAACACAAAATCGTAAATAGATAGCTGCAAGATATATTAGGTAGAAATAAATATCTTGCATTGACCTGAAAAAAATGGATAAACAATAAAATACATAGGCAACTCAACTCAAGGTCATAATATACTAGATCAACCCATATTTGCTGATTTACTTTGCCCAATTCTCCAACAGGAAGAATCTCAGATAAACTCATATTGTATAAATGGTATTTTTTTTCAAGAAAAAAAGGGTAACAATCAATTAAATTGAACATCTCGTAGAATAGCGACAGCTTACAACCAAGAATTCTTCGAAGAATACATATGATGAAGTGAAATTTGAACAAGAGAGAAGGAACCAGAAAGTTCATTGTTCCTTACCCGTAGCGGGGAGGCTTTTGGAAAGAAGGTGGTTGATGAAGGGCACTATCCTTGGCGCAAGTTTTGACTGGAAGCCCATTACACGACTGTTCGGTATAGTAGTATACATTGCTACGCTTTCTTCCTAGCTGCAGTAGTTAATTACGGAAAGACACTTCTGCCCATCCCAAATCGCTATTGGTCCTCTATCTTAATACACATATTTTCGAAAAACATGCAAGTGTCGCGGAAGCAAGGAAAAGAAAAGCTGGGCAAGAAAATTACAAATGAAAGAAAAAGAAACCATTATGCGTCTTAAATAGTGGGCAATCCATTGCCAAGTGTGCGAGGATCATTATCCCCGCGCGTCGGATAAATTCAAGTATTTAAAAAAAAAAAAGATAATTTAGATCAAATTGACCATTAGCACTCGGTACAACTTCGCTTTTTGTGCGCAGAAGATTACTCTTAGACTCGGTATTTTCTATAAGCACTTTAGAATAAAATCAATAATTACAAATCACCAGAAAAAAATCAATAATCAGTTATAAAAATAGATGATATATATCCTTGCGTTATATCTCTAAATAATAGAAAAGGGAGAAAATTAGCTGATAGTATATTCCAACAGGATGCATCATGCGTCCCATTTTTTATTATTAAAATGTATGCTGCATGGTGCATGAAGTTTTTTTTGGTTTTGAACCAGCGCAGTGCATAAAGTTAATAATTGGTTTGTCTCTTTCCATAAATATTCGGCGTTCCATTCAACCATTAGATACAGTAGATCAATCAAAGTTTCAGGCCCTAAAATATCTTTACCTATCACGAGGTAATATGCTCTCCCACTATTCTATTCCACGATTTGATTTTCTATCAAAATTATTTATTTATAATGCGTAACATAGTGAAAAAAAATCAGTTTGTTACTATAAGTTTTTTATTTACTGTCGGCGTTTGGGATCCACATCTTGGAGCCTACTCTTTTCATAATCGGAAGGCACTGCTACCTACGAAACTGGTATTTTCCAAGTTTGTGTCCTTATTGACCGGCCTAATTCTTTTGCTTTCAAGATCTTTCGTCTTTGTCAAGATAAAAAGAAAAAAGAAAATCATCAAACCAAGTTGCCGTGTCAGCCTGTGACTAAGAGTTGCAGCAGAAAAGAACCAACCCACCCAGCTTTTCATTTTTCAGTCAGACAGCCCAGGCAACAGGCAATCTAAGGCCCACTGATATGATCTTGGGTTACTAACGAACTTGGACTTAGAGATTCAGGTCTGTACACTTCCCACCGACAATTGATAGTTGCAGTGCACTTGTGGTCAGGATTAAAGGAGGAAGCTTTCTCACACAGTTTTCGTTCGATGATTATTTGTGGTCAAAAATTAGATGAGGAATGTTCGTAGACTTCGCTATCTCCTCACACTAATGCTAGCGCCTGGTTATTAATCACGTACAATGGCTGCTTTTGCTACACTGCCCAGCCTACATGGCTCTCTTCCCCGATCCCAATTTCTTGGCCAAAATCACTTCACTCGTTTCCCTCGCAAACAGCCATTCACTGTTCGCAGAAAGCCATCATACACAGTAAAACCATGCGCCAAATTCGACTGGCTGGAAGTCATGGGAGGCAGAGGACTATGCAATGGAGAACAAGGTCTACAACAAGAGCTGAAGAAGCAAGTCGAGGACCAGCCACCAGCAACAACTGGCAAACAGCAAGAGAACGCAGGGAGCTCGGCTCTGTCCACAAGTCTCCCCGAAAATGCATTTGAAAAAGAAATGTCGGGGTTAACCGGGGGATTTCCTGGGGGCGAAAAGGGGTTGAAAAAATTTATAGAGGAAAACCCACCTCCCAACCAGCAATATCCACAGGCAATATAACTGATCTCACCCTTCAAAAAAACCAAAGCCACCAGAACCGCCACTGTTACTGCTCGGAATGATGGCCACTGTGAAGAGCTCAAATTACCCGTTTTACATGTACTGTGGTATTGTCCAACGAATCGCCGATCAAAGGCAGAGGTTCTTCTTGAAGGGGCATATTGGGACCCATGAATTGCTTTTGGGCTGAAGAACTGGAAAGCAGAGAACCATTTCAAGTTTTAATAGTCTGTTGCAAAGCATGTTCACTACCGTACGCTATATTTTCTACTTTGACAATCGAAAGCTTAGTTGAAAATTGCTTACTTCCCATTGAGCTTCTTCATCTTACTTCAAGAAAAAAGATCAAGCATAGCTCTTCCATTATTGACAATTAGGACCGGTATATTTTTCTTACGTAACACTTTAAGCAAAAGATAAACAGTATTAGTATATTTCAATGAATCAAAGCCACAGAAAAGGAGAGCGATATATGAACTGCCTTTCTCAGAACACCAACACATGATTAGAAGCAGCCACCCAACTGCCAAAAGAACAGAAAGTTTGTATGAGCCAATGGAAAATCGAAAAACAAAACACAGGTAAAGACCATTCAATGTTTGGGATGCAATACGAATCACTTCCCCAGTTATCATACAAGGCATCAATGAAATAAGTAGAACCCGAGCCAGGTTAATCCCACGAAGGAAGAAAAAAGAAGTAAAAACAAACTAAGAAGCCCAACAAGTAGCACATCTCAACAGTAGCTCATGGAATTTGCAGACAAACTGACAAAATAGGATCCTCACCCCTTGTGAGACGGAGTACGCAATTTATTGCAATAGCAACTACCCAAACAGCAAACATAAATATTATTGGAATAACCAAGCAAGGAGTTTTCACATACCATAATAGCCTCAATCTCCTCATTGGACACAGGAGTTCTTCTAGGCTGAAGAGAGGCTTTCCCTCCAACAGTTGCTGAAGCTTTTGAGCTTGAAAAGAATGATAAATATGCATCACTTGCCGAAGAGGAAGCTTGAGCCTCAGATGCAGAACCTGCCACAAAATTATTAACACAACTAGTAAATTACTTATTACCGATACAGAAACTAAATAAAATTAAAATAACAGGTATCACAATGATCTCTGAAGCATAATATAATATTGATACTCATAATATAATAAGAGCAATATAGTCATACGCTGTTAAAACTACGTAACTGTTACATTTATCAAATAAAATAAATAAATTTTGGTAAAATAATACTGTTTCACAGTTCAACTACTTTCAAAACTTGTTTTAACTAACCAACGTAATAACTCACGTGGACATAAACACGTATGACTATCATTGCTTTATAATAATATGTATGTGTGTGTGTGTGTGTATATATATATATATATATATTCAAAGTGTTGTTTTAGATGGACCAGAAATCCAAAACCAAGAAAAAAAATGTACATCGTATGATACTCAGAGAACACTGATTCTTCATAATATTGATTCTAAGAATAGTATTAAGGCTTTTTTAATCATGTTCTTCCATACTTCAAGACTATCAGCGAAAGTGTCTACAGTGGTATGCGAGGTACCTAATAATATTGATGTGCACACAGGATTCTTTTGTTTAAATTAATATTAAAAACTAGAGAAGGTATTGAAATCTGATAAAATGTGATATGCCGAACGATAGAAAATACAAGGTCGGCTTGAAAATCACTTGCACAGCAAAAGATTTAACATTCATATGAACGACGAAACAGAGTTATCACATATTTTTAGTGATTTAAGATGCCTATTAACTATATATACCCTAGAACAACTCAAAAGGAAAGTGTTTGGGATTGTGGTTATCAACAGGTATCCCAACATCTGAAGAGTAAAGACCAAACATCTCCATCATGTCCGAAATTCTAATCTGTCGCATTCCCCTCTTCCTGAAAACTATAAAGCTAGTAGAAATAAGCCATTATATTATATAGCTAGACTTCAGATGATCTCCACAAGTATACAACTAGCTTATGTCGCAATGGTTGATTCAGATGGAATAATTAGAAGAATTAAATTAAGCATTTGCTAAAGCAGACGAGTGCACCCACAAAAGGCGAAATAATAGTCAACCTACTCAGAAAAATTGCTATTGGAGCAAAACATGGTGCCTTTTATGGGGATTTGATTGGGTCAAACTCGGCTTGAGAACAATACTGTAAGAAGTGATTCCTCCGATTACATGAGAACGCAGAAGATTTGAGAACGAAGAAAATGATAAATAGAGAGCGTCAACAAAGATAGATCAAAGAGAAGGAGCAATGACATACCTGAGGGCTTCGGATGTCTCTGAGGGAACTTGATGCGAGGGATTCTCTTCATAGCCTGAGCTCCGGCACCCATGGCTCCCTGTGTCTACTCCTAAATCTCAGTTGCGAGAGGAAAATGGAACAGAGAGGCTTCTGCAGGTGTCGACGCCGACGATTTGGACCTCCGAATTCAAACTTGGGATCTAGCTCTCTCAAAGCTGTGCAAAACGTATCCCGTACAGTAGACGGAGATCATAGCCATGACAGGCTCGAATCAAGCTGTCTTTGGGCATTGGACTATCTGGGCCTAACTGTTAACGGCCATTACATGTCTCATATCAAGGTTGTAGTCCATAATATGTTTTGAAGCCCACTGGACATAGACTGGGCTGCTGTTCTTTTCTTCTCCCGTGATAACTGTGGTTGCATAAAGCCTGCACCGATTGACTTTTATAATTTAGTTTATAATATTTAATAATTTTAAATTTTATATTATAAAAATTAAATAAAAAATATAATATTTTTTGGTTTTAAGTAAACTATACTCATTCTACTTGTTCTTAGTGTGTAAAAAGTAATTTATTTTGTTAATTTATTATTATAGTTTATTTACTTATATTTTATTTCTTAAAATATTCTTTATACTTTGAAAAATCAAATCCATAAATCTAAAATATAATAAATAATTAATTAATGTAAAATGTGAATGGTTTATTAACATTTTTATTTGCTTCTAATTACCCATTACTTAGTTTTTTTTTTCCCCAAAGGAAACAAGAGTCAATTACTGCACTTACCATAAAGTATTAAATCAACCAAGTCGACTATACCTTTAAATAATATTATTTTAAGCTTCTTACCCATCTTAGTTTTGTCCTCTCATAATTCTTAAATATGGTCAGCTGATTGTAAATGTTTTTAATTATCTCCCTCACTCTCTTATTCCAACTTGCAGCCACAAGTGGATCTGTTATTTTTTCTGAAACTTCTTTTCATACTCTTTTAAATTGGGATCTATAAACTCACAAAACGCAGCAAAAGAAAAGGTGCATTTCACTTGAGGATGCAGATAGAACGCTGCTGTGCTAGTGACAGAGGTAGCACTCGATGAATGAAGGCGACGCCTGACCAACAAAACGAACTTTGAGGGGAGAGATGGACAAGATGGGAGTTGCTTTTTGAAGCGACCTCGGCAAGCACACCAGCTATTGATGATTTGATGGTTTTAGAAACTTAATCATATTGACTTAGTCTACCTGCCATAGTCCAAATCCAATACAAACCGCGTTGTATAATTTCCCTATGACTAATTCCTCTCGTCTCACTTTCTAAGACCCAAATTAATTTTCCAAAATGTGGTCTTTAGACAGAAGAAGAAGAAAAAGAAACTGCTGAAAAAGCACAGTCAATGCTGAGATTTTTAAGTAATTAGTACTAATAAACATAATTAATGCATTGATTAATGAGTAAGTTATTTCATTTTTCAACACACGCGGGGTTGAAATTTAAGATTATGGCAGTGCCAACTTACGCTCTCTCTTTTTTGGGGTTGTCTTATTTGATCTCAGCTAGTGATAGGGAGAACTTGCAATTAGTTACATTCAAATTCTTAGCCTTCAAAACCGATTATGTTTCAAATGGATATTGCCCAAATTAGTTTAGTACCCTAAGTGACATGGAAACACTGCAATTCCTATCTCTCTTTATTAGGAATTTAATTCTTTAGCAGTCACTTATGCCGTCACATATGGGCGACTCAGTCACGAAACCTCGCATGTAAGTAGTGGATATATGTCACTCTCTTGAACTGGCCAAACTTAGGGTGCCTCAGATGTCCGTTTCACTGACTAGTGAGAATGCCAGTAAAAACCCTCAACCAAATGGGGATTGACCATTTCAACAATGGTTAATTAGTCTATTGAACTTAAGTACACTGACGTAGTATTGCACTAAAATATTTCCAAACTTTCCCAAGAAGAACAACAAAGGTGGAGATAAATTTTGACAGTCAATCACTTATAAGCTTGACTTGTTGACGGATAAACTTGAGTTTTCTTGGTTGACTCCTAGGTCACCCACTGGGCTGCTAATAAGTTCTAGGTAACTAATGCAGCACCCTCCCTTTATTTATTAGGTGCCCCACTTGACACTTCATGCTTAATTAGGTGTCCCAAATTACTATAAATATTAACTCTTGTCTGCCCCTTTTGCCTCAAGCCTCCCTCTCCTTGGTGCCATCCTTGCCTAACACATACTCTTCCTCTAGTAAAAAGAGATGCACACGATGTTTGCTTGCCTCAATAGGAAAGCATTGAACGCAAAAGTAGAAGTAGAGCAAGCCAGAGTCACGAAAGCTGTACACAGAGATGAGTTAAGCAAAAAGCAAAGGCCTAGCAGGGGAGAGAAGAAAAGTGTCCGGTTCGCAGATAAAGAAGCAATCATTTTGGGAGGGAATGATGAAAAAAATAGGACTGTGAAAAGAAGCAGTGGAGGTGGAGGTGAAGAAGAAAGAGCGGGGATTAGAGTGAAGGTAAAGATGACAAAGGAAGAAGCCGCTCGATTACTATCAAAATGCAAAGAAGGAGGAGTTCTTGAATTCAAGGATGTTGCTCGTGAGCTTGTGTCGATCCCAGTAGGCCGTGTTAGCGTCGTGTCTTCTAATTGCACAAATATGAACGATCCGTAGTTAAGGTCATTTCTCAGTAATTTTAGCGGAACTTTGTCGTTGTAATAGTAGCACCCAGCGGCTGCGGCATGGAAAGCTAGGATGCTTTACCCATGTCCGTACTTCAGATATTTTATTATCTTTTACTTTAAAAATTAAATCAAAATAAAAATATACTTCTCTTTTTTACTTTTTGAATACTTTTCTTATAGGGTTTCATCACAGTTGAATGAAATTTTAAAAATTTGTATAGTAAATTTTTTTAATAAAAATTTGTTAGTAACATTTTAATTATTTTTTTATGCAAATACAATTATTTAAATTAAAGAAAAAAGATTGCATTAATATAATTCAACTTATACTTTATTTATAATTGAATATGTTTTTATAATATTTTCTTAATATAATATATATGCCATATAAATCTTTCTTATTTTTAAAATTTTATTATATTATCCTATTAATATTGTATTGCTTATCTGTATAGCACATAGTTTAGAACTCTCTGCTTGATTCTAACTATTTTTATGTTTATGTTAAGTAAGAAATGAGAAGCGAATTTGAATTTGGATCCCTGCATTTAAACTGCACTTTTCTTCTAGTCTATGGTCGCACAACAACTATCATTTTTAAGTAATGATAGTTGTATATAGATATTGCGTATAAAGTATGTATTAATAGATTAAAAATTTAAAAAGAATACTTTAAATTAAAAAAGTTAAAAATATTAGAATATATATAAAGAATATAAATAATTATTTTATACAACTATCCTTACTCATATTTTTTTTATTAATGTTATTAAATAGAAGAATGATAGAAAATGCAACTCCTCTCCTGAAAATAGGGCCACGAAGTCATCGCTTGATAAAAATTGGCTTTTGTATTTATTGGGTTGTATAATGTAAATTATAAAATTTAATAATTTAAATATTTAATAAAATTTAATTTACAAAGAAACCATACGTGCATGATATGATGAAATTATGTTATTGTCAAACCTTACCATGAAGTGCGGCACAATTAAGATAACTTCTTGTGTAGGCATTCCCAACCATGTCATCTTTAGGTGGATCCATTTAATCTTGGACATCTTTAAACACGTGGGATCCATTGATTCATTTTATGAGGATTGCTTAATATCTGTGAAAAAAGTACTGTTATTTTTATGTAATATTTGCATAAAAATTACATTTAAAGAGAGAAAAAAAATTAAAATGTAACATTTTTTTCTTCTCTTTCTTTTGTGTATGCATAGGTTGCGCCTGAGTAGCATTAGCCCAGTAAAAAAGACTAGTTTGGTGCATGAGTTAATATGTTAGTTTTTATAATTTAATTTATAAAATTTAATAATTTAAAGCTTATGTAATAAGTATTGTATGAAAATATAATTATGAAAATGGAGAGGGAGTATTACCTTGTCTCTCCTGGGAAAAGGGATCATACGAGCTATTTTGTATAACCTCTTTTAGATGAATGTGGTTCTTATTCTCTAGTTCATGGAATGAAAATATAAAGGGATGTGCCTTTCTATAAAACAAAACAAAAAAAAGAAAATAAAATAAAGAAAAGGAAATATTACTAGATCTAGTAACTCTAGTTTGACCACAGGCAGGTGATGCCTAAACCGCAAATTTCTTCCCATGCCACTTTCTTCTTCATCTCAGAATATAAGTAATTGATTTTTTTTTTAAAAAAAAAATCTTTTTTTTTATACAGGACTTCGCTATACCTGGAAAGTGTCTCTTAGTTTCTGATTAACTTAATATACACGCTGGATAGAGATAAATATGTTTATTGGAAGAGTCCCGCTATTATAATATTTTTATTTTTACTTAAATTTTATAACATAAAATTTAAATTATTAAATTTATTAAATTTTATTGTATAAACTATGAAATTTAATAAATTATATAATCCCACTTTTCTTGTCTAACCTTTATGTGATTTTTTTTTAAATTTTATCTATAAATTATGTAATTCAATACAACTTTCATTTTACAGCTCAATTCTTCTGATCAACAGTATGTGTACAGTACCTTACATAAATGGACAACGCAATTCCAACCTCTCATTATGCAGGCAACATAAACACGCACATTAAACTCTGTATTTTCCTACGGACGTTGTGGAGTCAATGGAGCCTCATAGGTAATGCATGTTCACCCACAGTTCTTTTTTTTTTTTTACACAAAAGCTGCACACAGTTTGGTCATTGTATAATATGTAATATGATAATACGATACTCAATAGTTGTACAATTAACTTTGATTTGGCAAGGGTTTTCCTATGTTTAACGTGGACTGACTTTCTGCTATTGGATATATATTTAACTAAATTCAAGGAATTGATATGTAGTCCAATAATGAATAAACTTTTGGATCCTTCTGGTGGCGTCACCTTTTAACCGTTCACATGAAGAATAGGAAGCATTTATTTTAATATATTAAGAAGATGAAAGTAGCTACAATTTGAGTTTTTTACGTCCACCAAAGCCTTTTTAGTTTTTAGTGACTGATACATGCATCTGATGCTAGGCTTATATGCACGACGAACATCGTGTATCGGGCCTCACAGGACTTGGCTCTTTTTAGGGCTAGTTCTTGTACGTATGCTGAAGGCACTTAGTAATTGGCTATCATTTTGGATGGAGGAAAACAAAGACAGAGATGAAGAATATTGCAGTCTAATTAGTACTAGTTAGTTGGAAGTTAATTGAACTCAAAACGTCTTCTATGTTCTCAAATATTGTAAGCAAGATTTATTTACAAATGTGGGTTTCAGCAGCCAGCAGCCAGCAACATCCTCTAATTCAACGAAGGAGAAAACAGAAAGAACTTGAAATAAAAAAGGGGAAATTATGATACAGAGAAAATCATCTGTCCATATCAGGCATTTCAGGAGCCTCCAAGATACCATCCAAAGAAGGCTTCCATCCTTTAACTTTTCCTCGGCTTCTCTTTATTTCTCCCAGTACTTCTTCTAGCCCCATCCCTTCCTTCTCGTTGAGTTGAAGTATCAGCCATTTTAGCTCTTCTTTTGTTAGCACAACCTTAACCTTTAGACCGTTCTTCCCTGTATTGTTTTCTTTCACAAATCCGCGCGATCTTTCTATCTCTTCCTGCTGCTGCTGCATCTTCTCCCCTGCTTCTTCTTTCCCCTGAGTGCATGTCT
The DNA here is from genome assembly GCA_037013595.1 of Dicorynia guianensis. NCBI lineage: Eukaryota > Viridiplantae > Streptophyta > Magnoliopsida > Fabales > Fabaceae > Dicorynia > Dicorynia guianensis. The sequence goes on from JASUAB010000006.1 coordinate 37,364,350, forward strand.
CCATGCAGTTGCCCATGACTTTGGAATTCCAGAAAATTAATTAAGTAAACTTATTCACAAAACACTACTCTGTCACTGGATCATAGGCCCCAAAATTGCTGGCTTAATACTGAATCCAGAAAGGACTAAACTGGGAACTGGTGTCTCCAAAGATTCCAATATATAAGCTAGTTCTTGTAAATGCTGATGAGGGGAGAACAGGAACGGGCTATTAATAGGTCCTAATATTTGACTAACGGGGTTCACGGATATACTGAACAGAAGAAGAGGGTTCACGGAGATTTTCTTGAGCTAGAGAAGACCTGTGCATTTATCTGCTCAGTGAGTGACATATTTGTATTGTTTTATGCATGTCTCATTTCTCATCGTTTTGCCATTTGTCGTTGCTTCCCAATATATTAAGATTAGTTTTAAGACCCAAATAAAGTAGGGAGGAAAAGGCAAAGGTTCAATAATGCGGGGGGACAATTTGGTTGCTGGTGATGGAGACAATTATGTTATTCTTTGTCTGGACTCTCAACTATGAACTTGTCTGCACGGTCTTCGAATTTGAGCAAACTAATCTACATACAGTGCGCTTTTAACTATATGTTGCCCTTTCCCTATGACTAATGAATTCAATAATATGAATTTTTATATTTTGTGGACAATATTTGTGATTGTGATTTGAAGTAAAGTGTAGAATCCACTCCCAGGTGTCGGAGAAACAAAATCATCAGACCTCGGAGGGCTAGTAAAAATGAATAATTAAAAAAAAAAGGTTAATCTAGCCCATAGAAAATTATAACTGCAATCAGAGAATGTCGTCATTATAATTTGTGCTGCTTTAATTTTGGAAAGCATCAGTTTAAGTAAAAGTTATGGTTCAAATATGGGATACAAGATCATAGTTGATACAAACATGCACATGGTATAGAATATCATGCGACACTAACAAGATGTTAGTCTACTAAAAATATGCCAATTTTAGATGATCTTTAGCTCTTAATATATATGGGCTCATGTTTTAATCTCCAAATGATTTCTCTCTTAGCCACCATTGAGTGGAAAGGAAAAAAGAAAAACATATGACTACAAGTGAATCAAAGATAACAAAAGCATCTTTCATAGTTGCTCCTGCTAAATCATTTCCTATAAAAGAGAGACAAGAGGCAAGAGTGAGACGTAAAGTGATAAGGAACCGTTATGAATAGAAAGCAAGCACAGAGGAGAATTGACGTCAAGATAGGCAAGTAACCCAATTTAGTTGTAGTGGAAGCACTATCTATAACCAAAAACAGCTAGGAAGATCGGAAATGGTCACCCACGTTGCTCTACAACCAGAGAGAGTCAAATCCCCCCTCCCCCTCAAGAAATGTTTGATCTGCAACCTTTATACTAATAATTTATCCACATTCATGGTATGACAAAAAGATGAGAGTTAAAAAAATGAAATAGAGAGATGAGCAAGAAAGATGAGTGGATAAGATAAGGCAAATGTGGATAAATTATAGGTAAAAATTGTAGATGTAACATTACCACTCCCCCCTCTCCCTAGTTGTAGACAAATTGTGGGTGTAACTCATTTAGATATAACACTCCTCTAAAAAGATATATCCTATGAATAAGCATGTACAGTAATAAGAGATATCAGAAAAAGAATTTACAACTCAGTCAATCTCTTCTTCTCTCTCGTTCTTGGAGCAGTAGGGCGCTTGAAGTGCCCATCATAAAGCCATGAAAAGGAAGCGGTGCCAATGCCCTACTTGGTTTTTAATTGCGTTCTTGTTTGTTTTCTTTACTAGAAGCTGTTTGCCGACTAACTTCAGCACCCTTTTGCTTGACGTTACATGCTCTATAGCATCTTTTTGTTTGTCCACACGAGAATCTGGCATGATTTACGTGGCCTGTCTTGACGTTTTCCTTCTACGCTGGAATTCTGATTACCACTTTACGTCTTTAGTAGTGTTTCTTCTTTTCCACCAGAAGTTGTGGCCACAAAGAAACAAAAAATGCTGGAAGCGACAAATGTTTCTTCTTGCAGATTGAGATAACTTCATTTTAGGTTTAAAATTAAATTATTAATAAAAACAAAGTGATTATTCTGAGTGTTTATTGAAATTAATTTTCACAAACTGGCCTAAAATTGTCCCTATTAATTATTGCTCGCACGAAAGCTTGCTGTTTAGTTTAAACTTACAAAATTACACATACTAAAATATGAATCTCAAGAATTTAACACTCCACATTAATTAGGTGGAGTGTTAATAAATTCCCACTACATGAAACTCTATTTTCTCTTTAATATTACAGGAAAAAAGTTTCCAAGAGCTTACAAACATAAGTTTATAACTGTATTAAATAAAAAAATCTCAATTTAATTTATAAAAATAACACATTTAATCATTTATGTTATTTAATTAAAATCATTATAAAATTTAATTTATATCCCAAGAGACTTCTAAGCAACTGTCGGTGCACAAGGCCATATTCGTTGCCGTGACGCGTACGATCCACGAAACCTACTCCTGTCCCTGTCTGTTTAAGCTCATTAACAATTGTCCTTCATATTGGGAACAGACAACATGAAGAGTAAGGCGAGTCAGGTCAAGGGGCGAATCAAAGCCAAATTTATGGCATCCCGCCTTAACGTCGACCAAGAAGATCTCCAAATATACGTAAAGAAAATAAGACGGGAAGAACGTCATGGTTAGCCAAATCCAATTACCATCTCGTGGATTGTTTTTATTTCGTTTAAAATAAGGGAAGTCTATCGCGTCAGATGTAACTTCTTAATTGTTTAGCACGGCAATAGGAACTTTGATTATTATCAACGCAATTTTAACCAATTTTTATTATTGTGGCAAATAGCCCTTAAGGTCAGTAAAGTATTAGCAGCAAGCCACATCGCTCCCAATCACCAATCATCAGTAAAACATTATCATTATTTTTTCATCATTCAGACAAGGCCGCCAATTCAGGAACAGCAGTAAAAGATCATCATTCATTGTTCAAGCTTAAAATCTTTCCCAAGAACATAATGTCATAGTAAGGATGCCAAAAAAACTGAAAAGGCTCTTTGGAGCCAAGTGGAACCTTACCTCATCCCCATTACAAGTTGGTCAATCAGCCACTGGCACTTCCTTTTGATGTTATTAATCTACAACCGGATTAAAAAGAAGCTAAAAACATGTAAGAACAATCGAAACATCCAAGACTCGCATCCTCCCAAATATAAAATAAAAGGGGCATGCATATGCTGATAAGTCAACGTATTTCCTCTGCTTGAGGCAAACAAGAGTCAAGACAACTAAACGGCATCTGCATTCCTCTAGTCATCGAGAAACAACAACAGTAATCAACAAGACTGCATGCCTTTTCTGAAAAATTCACTTCCGCGATTCAGCAGTTACAGAGGTTTAGGTTATGGCCTAAATTAACTCTGAAGAACCAAAATTCGCAGTCTACATGGTAAACAGTCCATCTAAATAGAGCTTTCGAACTTAAATAATCAAAAAGCATGCAAGCCGGCTGAAAATCAGCAAATACCAATCAACTCCAAAAAGTCTGAAGGTTTTGGCCATCACATTAAGCTGCAAAGACAACAAAATCTCACAGTACACGACGGCGCTTACTCTTAATCTTATCAAAAAGCTGGTGGACATCAGCAGCAGTGATTGGCTTTGATGAGTCTGCAGACTCCTGTAATGAAATATAGGATAACAATTAAGCACAACATAAAATCAAACAAGGCCATGCACCCTAATCTCACATTTCTAGCATTCTGAATAAATGAACAAGCACAGTATTTGAATTTATGCCACAGAAAACATACCAGAAAAGCACGAAGCTCGTCCTTCATCTCTTCAATGCCCTTCAAGATCTCCACTTTCTCTATATGTCCAAGTTTATTCAAAAAACTTAAATCGGCACCCTCCTGATGCTGCAACTTTTCTTCTCTCTTTTGCTTTGCCATTTTCTCATACTCCACAATTGAGTCTTCCTTGTCAAGTAGAAAAGCAATGAGCTTCTGCTTGTAAAACTTCAAACAATTGTCGCATTTGCATAGTGCCTCTCTCCAATTTTTGGAAAGGAACATAGGTTTACTATCTGAAACTGGGGAAGCAACCACAATGTTAACACCAAGAAGACAGTCAAAATGCAGATTCGTGCCTTCTGTGCATTGATTTAAAATCATATTTTGGTGACATTTTACTCCCTGAAGCAGATCCTTCCCACCAAAGATAGATTCAGAATCAGCTTCAGCTTTTGTGTCGTCAATTTTGGGAGCATTATGAGAACATGCATCACTCATCAGCTTTTCAGACTCACATGTAGAAGGCATGTCTTCCAGAACACCTTTATCCTTGCTGACTTTGACACTTGCACCTGACTGCCTAACTGCAGCCCATTTTGATTCAGGATATATTCTTAGAAAGAAGCAAACTTCAGAGCATGCCTTACATATAAAATCCTCATATAGAGGCTCTCCTTCATCATCTCTTGGAATCTGAGGTATGGCAAGAGGGCTAGATAATCAAACTAGCAAAATAGAAAAGGTTCCACATTCCAGACATGAGACATCATTAGCATCATCAGGGATTACTACATTATACATAAAAGTTTCTTCCTCACCATCAACTTACCTGAAGAATATATACATCCTTTCCCTTTATTTAATTAGGGGGAGGAGATTTCAGTATAGCATGATTCAGGACGAAGAAAGGCCACCCTGTCATATCAAACTATTTAACTGATCTATCTTGACAAAAACTAAATTGTTTGTTGTGCCTAATACACACAGAAATATCATCCTTGATGCAGTACAAAGACATAATATGTGCCAAGCATACATAATGGAAGTATGGGATATAGAAAAACATACAGATATAGATAATATGACTTCTCTGATGTTAGCTTTAACTGAGGAATGAAGAAAACATTAACAAAATTAAAAATTAAAACCCAAGGTGCAAACAGACATTGAGACAAGAGAAACAGCTTAATATGATTTAAGTTACCTAGATCAAGCCCAAACTAAAAGCAAACAGAGTAAAGTTCCACAGCGTTTATAACACTTTAGAAATGTGTAAATTAAGTTAAAGTGCACAGAATTCCCCTAAATTATAGGTTGATTTTAAAAAGCTCTCATGAACCTTAAAAAGTTGCACAGAACCCTTCTCAACTATAAAAAATGTGCAAGAAGGTCTTTCTGTTACATTTTCTGTTAAATGGTGGATAGTTTTCCTAAACCATTGGTCAAACCCCAAATTGACCAAGGGGAAATGACTAAAATGACCCTTGCCTATTTGAACCCCACTTGCAAAGCCCCTTTCCCCAATCTAAACCCTAATCCCCAATTGTTTCTCCCATTTGAAATCCTAAATCATCTTATTTCCCCAATTTGCAACTGGAGAACAGCTTGAAAGGAGCCCACCACCCTTCTCCCATTGCCCCACTGCCCCTCTCCTGCTGGCCCATCGCTCCTCTCCCGTCGCAGAGTTGCCACCACCCTCTCCCATGGACGCTTTCCCAAAAGCTTCCCCCAATAGACATTTTTCTTTAGGTGACAAACCCTCACTGCTGTTCAGTTAGTAAACCAAAGCCACTGTCTTTAGTCAATAGTAAAATAGCTCTTTAGGACAGTATGAAAGGAAAAGAAAACAAAAAAAAAAAAGAAGAAAGAAAAAACTCCTGCGCCTATCAGATTTAGATCTTTGGTCTGTGTAAGGCACCCAATTTGGACAGCAGCATTTTGAACTTCGAGATTAGTTTTTGTCAATTTTCCAATGTCCTTTTTTTTATATGGTACAATTTTCCATAGTATTTAGTTACAGTAGGCTAAGGTCATTTTAGTCATTTTTCCTTAGTCAATTTGGGGTTTGACTAAGAGTTTACGGAAACCATCTACCATTTAATAGAAAATGTAATAGAAGGGACATTTTGCACGTTTTCAATAGTTGAGGAGGGCTCTTTAAAATTCAGGAAGACTTTTAAAAATCGACTTATAATTCAAGAAAGTTCTATGCGTTTTAACCTGTAAATTATAAAGTTATGGAATCGTCTACTGTTTTTCCTACATAGTGGCAAGAGAACAATCCAACATACAATTTAAATATCGTAATTAAAGGATGGCAGTGACATATATAGTCCAAACACAAATTTTTCTTAGCCAAAGGAGCATGCAGCAAATGGTGGCCCAACTCATTTTGTTCTAAGTTGCAAGACACCCAGCATTTGGAAGCTGTTTGTCAAACCAGTATCTTTAGTTCCTAGGTATAAGATAAAAGGCCCAGGGAAACAAATACACAAGTATTCAAGATTCTTATTTTTGGTAAGATAAGTCAAAGATTTCAAGGAATGGACACAAGTGGTAATCTAATAAATTTGGTAAAGCTTTTGACTTAGGCACCATAGCTTCCGCATATTTTGGGAAATATGAGACGCCAGCAAATTGGTGGTGTTCTATGCCATCCAGGTATCTAGGACAAATTGTTTAATCCTAAACATTGTGTGAAACACAAGAATTTAAAAGAGGTACCTAAGATAATAAGTAACCCTTGATTCCTACATGAAGGTGATGCTTTAATAGATGAATAAAAAAGTAAGGAAACCCATAAGTTCAGGTTCTCAAAACATAACTTGATTCTGCAAAGAAACATAAAGGCTTGTTAACTAAGAGTATGAATAACCTAAGCTCTGGCAACATGATTCGTAGCATAAGGGCCTTGGATGTTTTTTCTCAAAACTGCAATGTCATGCCTGTCCAGACAGAAGTAAAGTAGGAGAACAAAATATGATAAAGAACTCCTTTCAAGATACAAACCTCATCAGAAGATTCAAGACCAAGATGCTCCTCATGAAACCAGTCTTCACATAAGCAGCACTGTATCATCTCTACTTGCTCTTCAGCATCTGGATCCGGATAAGGGTGGCCGCATGTGCAATATAAACCTTTAAAGTTGTGATTGTATGAATTCTCAACATTCTCTACATCTTTATTTGGGAGAAGCTTGCAGTAAAACTCCCCAAACTTTGAATTTCCACAATCACACCTGAAGTTTCTTTTTGTCCACAGCTCCATAACCTTTGCAAAATAGCAATAATTAAAACCATGACCACATTTCGTACAGGTATGTATCAAAAAGACATAGTTATAAGGATTCAATTTCATTTAAATCCTTTTTATTAAAATAAATAAAGATGGCAAAATAGGCATACAAGGCATATCAGCTCCCCACATCATAACATGTCATTCAAGATACACTGTGTAAACCAATACAAATTAAACACTACTCCTCAGAAAATCCACAATTCACCGAACACAACTATGACAATTATTTTCTGCCTTTGTTCATAGAAATGTTCAGAAATAAATAACATTTGCTTACAAAAATTCCTCTGATCTTACATATTAGATGTATGGTTTAACTAGCACAATGTAATACCAGTTTGACGTTTCACAGTCAAGAGTAGAGACTTACACAAAATTCATATTCATTGTTCATTCTCCAGTAATGAATTCTGCAATTTCCGTGTCAATTTACTAACAAAAAAGAAGTACCTGATGGCCATCATGGCAAGACAATGAGCAAGCCGTGCAAATTCCAGCATTCCCATCAGGGGTGCACGTGAGGCAAGAAAAAATTGCTTGCCGTTTCATATAACCTTTGCTATAGGTACACTCCTTGCCATCATCGCCCCCCAAAACTAAATCAGCTTCCTAAGAAGTGGAAATAATTAAAGCAAAGAATAAAATTTCAACTAATAGATAGTAATCCTAGCTGAGAAGAATGAAACTATAGCAACAATTAAGTCAGAGTTTTCAGAAACCACTTAGCGTAATCATGATTTCATTTTGTTATAATGCTTAAAATTGAACAGGAAAAATAATGCCTTTGGCACAACAAAATACACTTGAAGAGGAAAAAGAATTAAATTAATTGTGTAGGCTATACACGAAATATTTTCAGCATACTTCACACAATACTTAAGTGAGACTTGGCCAAGAGGTACAAAAAAGAAGAAAAAGTCAAGAACAAACTACCGTGATAATCAAATATCCAGTCAATAGCACACTAGTATAACAGATATCATGTGATTTCAATGGCCTACTTTCCAGCAATCAAAACCATTCCGTCAATCCAATCATCGTTCCACATCATGCTATCAAACACCATCTGAGCCCCAAATTTGTAATCAGTCATAGATGATCAAGGAACTAATTTCTTTCAGTTTAAATGCAACTTTTATATATCTTCGGTGGCCTACGTTGAGGCGCTAGCAGTGATTTCGATTGAATAAAGCTATATTTTATCTGTATCATCTTTCTCGTTTGTTACTCATGACCAAATACAGGACGTCATTCAACGCACCATAGTACAAAAGACAACCAATTTTTTTTCCTTTAAATAAATAGCAAATCCACAGCACTCATAATTTTTTTAATCATAAATATAAATTATTGACAACAGTATAATCAGTCAACATGAGCTGCAAGTAAATATATCAGTGATAAATAATGCAAATAATAGAAATACATAAAACCTCACGCAGCCAGGAAAGTATAGGAAAAATGTGAAAGACAACTCACCAGCTCCCGCTCCTCGACTTCCTTAAGGTACTCGTCGATGGTAAACGCCTGCTCAGTTTCATCATCGAATGTATCATCCATTCTTTACTGAATCTAATAGTTAGAAGGGAAAAAATATATATATCGTATCGTATCGCAGGAAACGATTGATAATTTCGATTTCGCTGTTTACCGAAATGATTCTATGGAGGAATTGCGATATGCCCTTGCATCTTAGAATACAGTCCTACTCCGATTGAAAAAATTAAGCACCGATCGAGAAAGCTCATTATTTCGCGATCCCATGCGTAGCTACTTGTGTGAACTGTAAGTGTAAAGACATGAAGCAAAGCAACAACTGTGCAAACCCTACCACGATGGAGGAAGAAGACGATAGCCGAAAGAAGCGAAACAGACAAGAGAGCGAAGCTGCATCTTCCATTCTTCTAGAGCCTAAACGCACAGTTGCATTAATGTGCTTTCGTTTTTTCGCTGTCACCGTTGCAATATTTTTGGTCATTTTTTCAAGCCTAAAGCCCAATAGAAGCTACATTAGCCCCTGTAACAATGACGAATAGCTCCAGATAGAAGCCCAGCCCATCTTAACCAAGGTAGTCGCAGAGAAAGTGAGAAACACTAAAGAAGAGCACAACAAATAGGAAGACCCTAACTACATATTAAAAGAAAAGAGACCCGAACCTGAACACGTTGACGAAGAACAGCAGTCACTTTCACCACAAAAAAAGGACATAGTAGAACTCACTAGTCTCTAGCTTCGCCCTCAAGGGCTGTAAACTTCAACTTTCCATGTTGCCGCCTTGAACTTAACGTGGCACCACCGTTTTAAGCGGAAGTGGGAAACCAGTTTGTCCTTGGCTATCCATGCTTCTTCATCTGCTACCGCAAACCCAGTTTTTGTGGTCAACTTTCCACAGGTAATTGGGGACGGCTATCAAAACAAATTTTGGTGTTAAGAGTTGAGTCTTTGACTAGCTAAACAAATTTGAAGTCCACGGGATCAATTCCAGCCAAAATTATAACTTCCCTCGTAAGATTTGTACTTATTCAAACTTTCACACTGAGCAAATCATCTGAGCCACAACAAGTAATCACATTATTTTTTATGGTATGAGAACTTTTCATGTAAACAATAATCCAATAATCTATTCCAGTTGACAATTTCCTGAAGCAAACTAAGCTTTAAATTAAAGTAATGTCCTAGTCTAGCCGTATTTATGAATTCATAAGACAAAAGGGTAATTATTAAATTAAAGAACGATAGAACCAAAGCTGAAAGTGATGATCTACCAAACACCTTGCAGTGGCCAACCTGATTTTGCCACACCTATGCTGCCTATATTTGAAGCTTAATACCCTGTAATAATATTGAGTCCAAAATCAATGGTCCGTACCTCTAAGGAAATGATCATCTACCAACGCGATCAACGACACCGCCGTTTTAAGTTCTTACCTTTCCCCCAACCTGCTTTCTAGCTGCTAGTCGACTTAAATATTATTATTATATGCAAAATCTTTATTATTTATTCAAAGTTTTGACCGTTGAAATAATTATTCAAGAGAAATCAAACGGAGTTCATTAAAATAAAGGACTATCAAGATAGAGAACGAGTTATGTATTTGGAAACCATATATTTTTTGTTGACAGTGGCGTGAGTGGCAGATTATTTGAGACTGCACGCTGTACAGAATTGCTTCCCAATCTCATGAAGCCAGCGTTGACCTTAGTTACCCATCGGGAATCCAACATAATCCAACTCATTATTTACCCTCAAATTAATCCACTCTCCGCATTAAATGGCTACCATGGCCTTGCCATATTCTTCCTTGTTCTCGTTGGCCCTTGTACTCCTCTTCCTTCCTCACAAAACAACAGGCGCTCAAATTTGCGAGACCACGTACTGCGGTAGCGGCGGAATTCCTATTGAGTTTCCTTTCTGGTTGAAAGAAGCCAGTCAAAGCCGTCGTTGCGGCTACCCGGGTTTTGAGCTTTCCTGTAGCAATAGCGGGCAGCCGGTGCTTTCACTCCCAAACTCGGGAGACTTCCTTGTCACAAGCGTCTCCCTCGAATACCAACAGGTTTGGATCGAGGACCCTGATAACTGCCTTCCCAGACGGATCCTCCAAGGTTTCAGCCTTAAAGGTTCGCCCTTCCGGTTGAGCGATGGCTATAATCCTGTCAACTACACCTTTTTCAACTGTTCCTCCAATCTAACCATCTCTTATCCCGCACTGCCCATAAGCTGCCTAACGAGCAACAACCATACGGTGCTGGCGGTGTTGTCTGACTACCCCTTTGATCCAACGCCGCAATGGACTTCGTCGTGCCAGCTCATCTCCTCGGCCTTGGTTCCGGTTGCCGAGCCGGGGCCTTGGGCATTCTGGACAGATTATGACGGTGACATTCAGTTGCAGTGGAACTACCCTAATTGTGGAAATTGTGAGGCGAGTGGAGGACGGTGTGGGTTCTTAGATGATAATAATGATCTTCTCGTTGGTTGTCACAATCTTCCAAGCCAAGGTGAGTGCGTGCTTCATCTTTTATCTTCTACCAAATATAAAAAGCCCAAAAAAAAAAAAAAACTGCCACTAGATAAATAATTTATTTGATATATATACACCAGACAACTTAATTTCTTTGAAGCTACGATCTAGTGATGATGGAAGTTTGGGTGGCTGGTAAGAAATCATAGATTTAAACATTTGTGTCGACTGAACTGGACTTTTCTCTTCTTATATAAAACCCTAAACCTAAGGGAGTAACATATACACATATATATATATAATCTTACCAAAAAAAATTTTTGTAGTCATTTTTATCAAGGTCAATTTCACTTTCTCCTTCTAATATTTTTCTTCAATATTGACAATCTCCATCTTAATATTTAAAATGAAGCACACTGTTCTTGATTTATATATCACAATTTATTACATTTTATATCTCATCGTCCAATTATTTATAATTGCAAGATCTTTTATAGTCATATAGTAATGTGCTCAACTTTAAAAATGAAGGTAGACATTATTCCAAGAAAAAATTAGAGAGAGAAAATGCAATTTACCCTTTTTATTTGTTAACTTGTGAAATTTTGGGCCAGTGTTTATTTTTCCATCTTGACTTTCCTTGTTTGGTTTTTAGTCAAGCTGTTATTATTTGTTCATCCGGGGAAATTATTCCATTATTAATCATTGCATTCAGGTTTTATGTTACTTTTTTTTGTTGGGTGGGGACTAAAATGCAGGCCTTTCAAGGAAAGCCAAGTATGGCATAAGCATAGGCCTAGGATTACCTGGACTGCTAGGTATCATTGGGCTTTACTGTTTTCGTCGTCGTAAGAGGAACACGCCTGAGGAGCGGCAACGGCAGGCAAACACACAAGTTTCTAGCTTAATAATCCCGAGTTCACCCGTTGTAGTGATGGGCCTTGATGGGGCAGCTATTGAAAAATATCCCAAAACCCAGCTTGGTGAAAGTGGACGTTTGCCAAAGCCCAATGACAATATTTGCTCCATTTGTCTTTGCGAGTACCAGCCCAAGGACACGTTAAGAACAATACCAGAATGTAATCACTATTTTCACGCCAACTGCATTGACGGATGGCTCAAGATGAATGCCACATGCCCCTTGTGCCGAAAGCCGCCTGAGAGATCCTCTTTTGTTCCTTCTTTGCCTATGTCTCCAAACTACACCTAATTTTCATCGTACTTAAATATGGATTCTCATGACACTCATGTATAGTTGTATACTAGGTGCTATCAAATAATATCATATATATTAAAAACCAAATTCTATTTTTGTAAACTATCTTATTGTTTCTCCAAACAATTATGTTGTCTCGTAATTTATGTCATTAAATATCATGTGCAACTCAAGTTTCTAAATTTAAAGTGCATGATGAAAATATATGAAGCGTAACATTTTCATTTTGTTAGAATAATACAGCAAGGGCATGTAAAAAAACAAGGGACAATTCAAACTCGGCTTTCCATTATGGTATAGAGGAAGAGTATCCAAAAAAGTCTTGGAAAAAATCAGTTACATAAATGAATTGAATTGTTTCATCAATTGCATTACTCAGTTTGAGCAATCGATAAAATAGAAAGGATAAAAACCTATAAATTAACTACAGGGATTGCAAAAGTTATAATAATAATAATAATAATAATAATAATAATAATAATAATAATAATAATAATAATAATAATAATAATAATAATAAATATTCGTTCTGTAGATGAGAAAAAAGTGTTTTTTCGTATTTATAGAACAATGTTGTGAGTCCTTTTTTCTAAAGACTGCAGTGCGTCTCCTTGTCCAATAATATGTGAAAGCAAGTTGGCATAATCATTCAAAAAATCCATAAATAGAACAAGAAGATTATGTATTGGACGAGTAACACTACGATTACGGCAGAACACTTCCCGCCTCATTCCATGTTCAAAGAAATCATAGTCCATATCTCAAAGGAATATTACTAGTCATAGGTTGGCTTTTACTCAAACGACCTCTGATATGACTACCTTAACATTTACTACCTTGTTATTTTCCATACTCTTCCTTCCTGATGCAACAAGCAGCACTCAATCTTGCAAAACCTTCCACGGAGGACTTGATCTTCATTTCCCATTTCAGCTGAGAGAAGCCAGTAATGAAAGCAGTCGTTGTGGGTACCCAGAATTTGAGGTTGTCTACAAAAACAAGAACCAGATTTTGCTTACACTCCCAAGTGGTGCAAAGACTTGGTTGTTGCTAAAATCGATTTCGGTGAACAAAAACTTGTGATCAACGACCCCGATAAGAGCCTCCCAGGACGCTTCATGCATGGCTTTGATCTCAGAGGTTCGGCCTTCAGTTGGAGCAACGTTTATGGCATTTTTGAAACGGTAAACTTTTTCAACTGTACCACCCCTGACGAGACAGAGGTCATTAATGTACTACATCTAGTTGAGCCGATTCTTTGCCTAGTAAATGGTGGCGACAATTATTTTGTTGTAGCTACGCTTCTCGACGCTCCTCCCTTCCGATTGCCATGCCAGTTCATTTCTTCAGCTTTTATTCCCGTGGAGGAAACTATGCCCGGAAAATTATTGTTCCATCTTTACGATGACATCGAGTGGAACCAACCTGACTGCAAACTTGGGAGTACAATTTATGTGGCTTCTTAAATGATACTACGGGTCTTGAAGTTGGTTGTAAGTACCGCAATTTTGCAGCCCAAGGTATGATTCTCTTTTCTTTGTTTAGTCGCGCATATATGTATATATATATATATATATATATATATATATATATATATATATATATATATATATATATATGTATGATTGGAATTACAAGACGCGTAAAATACCAACGGTGCCAAAAAATAGAAAAAAAAAAAACCATATGCACAATATTCGTAATAGCATTTGGTTGTCTCCTGCAAAATTGTAATAGAGGAAGAGGAAACCATAGCATTTCTTCTAAAAAGCCTTGCGTTGAATTTTACTCCATTTGCATGATTTTGCTATTGAAATAAAATTACTTTAAGATTAAACATTGCTCTTGTTTTTTTTTAGATTTCTTCAAAGATATTTCTTACTTTTTGGGTAGAATACTATAATTAATTTCTTGAGAGTGAGAATTGTTTAACAAATAATTCAACTCCAGACTATTGTTAAGTCTTAACTTATGATCAATATATATACTTCAAGAAATTTACTACACGTCAAAGAAGAATTCCAAGATAATGTCATTGATCACACTCGCATGATTCCAGTGACGCTAATCTTTGCTCTATATGTCTTTGTAAGTATGACGCCAATGAGATATGAATGGCCATACCCCAGTGCAATCACTGTGATGTTATTGTAAAGACTATTTGTTATATATGTTTAAGATGCGATTGCATCGTATTTGTAAGATTTATCTCATTTTGCTTACTACTTTTATAAATCTATCATTCTTCTTGTTTTATATATGTAATCAATACTTACAATCTGCATCCAAACCATTAGAGGTTCAACTTGGAGGCCACAATATTTATGCATGCTCCATACTGGCGGTTACATTGCAATCAACATAGTTCGATTGCCTTGCAAGTAGCAAGAACACTGTGAATAATATCATTAATTGACTGACTCATGGAAAAAAATGGAAAATTTTTTGAATAATCCTGGGCATGTCATCTTAATTTTAATGCATCTTAGGTTAAAGTGTGGCCACGTGTCAGAACTCTAATTTTTGTCTTCAGCCAAAAATTTGTCCATGTCCTTCTTCTCCTCCGTCTTTCTCCGTGATAGTGCTGCAACAATACGCTGCAACTCTTCCACCAGCACCATCCTCCTCATTAAGCTCCGTTGGACATAGAAAGTTGAGCTCATGGGCATTGGTAGAAGTATCTATGCGTGATAGAAATTGAGGGATGAAATTCTCGTAAGTTTCGTCATTTAGAAATGAGTGGCGCGGTTGAAATGAAAGGTAGGAAGAAAAGCCCACAGACACCTCCATCTCTTGTTAAGAACACTAGTTTAAACTTTGATTTTGGTGTCAAGAAGAGAAAGAATGCTATGGTGGAGTTCATTGGGTAAATTATTGCTCAGCCTGTCCTCATGTCTTGGGTTGTCTCTTCCATTCTGCGAGGGTGAGTTGTATCCACTCCATGATTGCTGCTAGCTCATCTCTCTATCAGAGCATGTCCAAGAATGCAAGAAGTTTTGTGTGGGTGGGAGACTAACTTGGATTAGTTCCCAACATACAAACCGTTGGCATTCAGTTGATTGAGTTCAATAGTTCTAAAACAGTGTGTAGCAGCACTGTCATGAACAAAGACGGAGGAAAAGAGGGATGCGGACAAATTTTTGGTTGAAGGAAAAAAAATTAGAATTCCGGACACGTGTGACCACTCTTTAACCTTGGATGCGTTTAAAAGGCTGAAATTGCTTGGAAGTTATCTGACTTCCAAAACTGGAAGTGAGCTGATCTGCATCCTATTGCAAGGAAATGATATGGAAGGAAGCATAATTCAAATTCCCATGAATAAAAACAAAAAGAAGGCTGGACAGCTAGATTGACGGGGACTTCGGAGCCAGCCCAAGGAGAGAGACACTATCAGATTGTAATCCCTAATTTCAATGCTATTGCATATATGAATATGGTCGATGATGAATTCCGCATGCCCCTTGTGCCGCAACCTTAGCTTCTCTAGGCTTTTTGGTTCCCAAGTGTTATCGTAATTCTTTGCCTTTATCTCCAACTTATTCCGAAGTGTAATCGTGCTTAAACACATCGATTCTCATAATGTTCATGCACGTGGATGTACATACAACTGCGTAACAAGTTTGTTTCATCAGTTGCGTTAATTACTTAAGCAATAAAAAGAAAAGTAGGCGACAGAGAAGAAGATCGAGATAAAGAACACAAGCACAGGGTAAAAATGTATTGTAATAACGAATGATATTTGTTCTATAAGCTCTCGTGCCGAGAAGTAAAAAAGAAAGTGATGTATTTGTTCGTGCGTGGAACATTAATATTGTGGGTCAGGCCAACGATTCTTGGAGCCTTGCACATTATATGCTCTTCACCTACGTGGAATGTAGTGGTATTATGAAAGTGATTTTCGTTCCAGAACCAAATTAAAAACTTACCGAGTTTTTAAGTTTTTTTTAATAAAAGTGAATTTAAGGCTTGACTTTAAATTTTTTATTTTAGAGGATAGACAATTATTATTGTATTAATACTTTATTTACGTAATTAATATAACTTTCGTTTTAACAGAAAAATTAAATAATTAATAGGAAACTAATTAATATAGTTTATGGGTAAAATAAAACTACAGAAAGAGAGAGTGGATGAGGGATAATTAGCGCATCTAGCGAGCTGCAAGCCTGTCAGCATTGGAAGGAAACGATATGAAAGGGAGCTTAATTCAAATCCGCATGAATTAAAAAAGAAAAATAAATGTAGTGGACGGATGACACAAGATTGACGCGGACTTCGGAGTAGATATATGTCTCATGCCGTGATGATAGCCTAGTTAGGTTTCGCTACACTCGCACGATCCATCTCTCAAATGGCTGCTTTACCATCTATCTGCTTGTTATTTTTCTTATTCTTCCTTCCTCCCACAGCAAGAAGCAGTCAACTTTGCGAAACGAAATACTGCGGGTGGCTGCCGCTGGGACCATTTGATTTCCCATTCCAGTTGACAGGAGCCAATGAAACGGGTCCTTGTGGTTACCCAGACGAATTCAAGGTTCTATGCAACGACAGGAACCAAACGGTGCTCACTCTCCCAAAAGCCGGAGACTTCGTCGTGACAAGTGTCTCTCTAGATGACCAAAAAGTTAAGATCAACGACCCCACTGGGTGCCTTCCAAGACGATTCATGAATGGTTTTGACCTCATTGGTTCGCCCTTCGAATGGAGCTATTACTCCTTTACACAAATGAGCTTTTTCAACTGCACCGCTAACTTGACAGACAAACCAGACCTACAAAAGCTCACGATTCCTTGCCTGGGCACCCAAGAGAACGTAGTGATAGCTAAGGACACCGACTTTGGTCCTCAGTTGCCAGAATCGTGCCAGTTCATTTCCATAGCAAAGGTTCCGTCAGGGCTATTCTCGGATCGCATTTACCCTGATATCGAGTTGAAATGGAAAGAACCTGATTGCAGAGTCTGTGGATACGAACAATGTAGCTACTTACAGAAAGCGGGTCTAGAATTTCGTTGTGACAATCATCCAAGCCATGGTATCCCGTCTCCATCTTACAGATCTCCCTCTGTGCCTGCCACCGTCAACACCAATTGCATACTACTACTTCTATTTGCTGTGATGTGAAATTTGATGTCTAAAGCAAACACATGATTTTTTGCTTATAGCTGTTATGGCTTTTATTACCTGCCAATTTATTAACCATTGTTAATTAACGTTTTATAGGTGGAGGTAACGATTTTTTTTTTTGAGAAATCAGGTAACGACATTTCAAGCGGTGCCAAATATGGTGGAATAGTTTCGGGAATACTTCTACTGTTACTTGCGCTTCTCTATTGCTGTTGTTGCAAGCGGGTCATGGCTGACGATCAAAAACCACAGAGGATGGGGATTATCTTTCGGAGGAGGATAATAATTAGAGAAAGAAATTAAATTATGCCCACAATCCTGTAAAAAATAATACATACTGTCATTTAAGATAATATTTGCTTTCACCAATTGCTTCAAGGTTTAGGCAGATCATTTTCAGTATTATTGCAAGCACCCAGAGATCTACAATCAATGATAATTCTAAAACTCTCTGTGTAATACGAGCAGCACAACTCGTTGTGCTCATATACATACATACATACATACATACATACATACATATATATATATATATATATATGTCTCCTTGAACTATTTTAAGAGTATTTATTACTCAAGCTGTTTAATTACCTTATGATGAATGTTAACATAAATATTTTCTAGCAGTGCCTCAGAATTATTTATCAGGAATTATTTTTACTCATTGAACTCCAAAATAGATTTTGGTCTGGAAAAGGCTGATCAGTGTCTATTACTAGTGGCTGTAATTAATTAATTGTAAGGATTTTAATCTATATATATATATATAAATCCTTTTTTGTTCTTCTTACCAATTCTTTGATAAAGTAGTCTTTTGGTTAATCAGTTTGCTAGATTATTACTTGATTTCATATATAATTGTGCTCTTCGACCTATGAGTTTTTTTTCTTCAAGAGAAACGATGACCAAAATATTAAACATTATTAAATGAGTTTCATATAGGTAGAAGTGAAATTTTTTAAGATATTAATAAAGTGTTAATATAATAATTATTATTTGTATCTTAAATTATGAGACTTAGAGTCAAAAATTTATGTTTGAGTTTTAGAATTACATTTTATTGAAAGTAGCCCAAACCAATCTACTTTAAATATAAATTAGTTTTGTGACTAAAATGTTATGAAGATGGCATTATATAAAAATTAAAAAAGCAAAGAAAATTCTTCTACGAGTGTCAAATTAGACTTAATATTAGGTTTGGGAAAACCTGGACTGTACATTACTTGGGATTGTCTGTTTCTTTAGTGGTAAACTGATAAGGTATTACGATCAACAACAAAAGGTGAGCATAGAAACAAATAAAGCACCACCAACTGTGCTGTAGCCAGAGGGCTTGATGGGCCAATGATGGAGCGACATCCAACAAATACAGTCTGGTGAAAGAAGACAACTGCTCAATATATATATTTGGAATTGTCCTGGTCACGTCCTCTTCTTCAAGAAGTTCCGTTATGTTTCATACTGCATTTAGTTATTCAAAATTTCAAATACGGTTTTGAGTCTTTGGACTTGTACGAGTAAGGCACTAATAGATATGATATGCCGATTGATAATAATAACAATTAAAAAATAGGAAGCAAACACACAAGCCCCGTTGAAAAAAAAAAATAACAAACAAGCCCCGAGTTAATTAAATATAATTTAGTGAAAAAAGGGTTGAGTTAAATATTATTAAATATAAAGTGCATCTGAAAAAAATTTTATTAAAAAAAATTATTTCTCCTTCAGCCATTTTTCTATTTTAAAAAGAATTAACTTATAATTACTGATTGAAATATCTTAGGTTTTACTTAAAAAAATATTATTAAAAAGTAAAATTAGGGCGGAGAAAATGTGCACGTGAATATATATGCTGTTGGCTGTTGCTGTTTGTCCCATTATCAATGCCGTGTTGGCCGAAAGGAAAGATGGTTGGCTTCACCCCTGACAGCAACGGCGACGTCCTTCGGGCTTTCTTGTTAACTACACTCGGACGAGATTATTGCCCAAATTCAAAATAATAGTCTGCTGACTTAATTACCATATTAAACGCGGTTATATTTGGAGTTTAGAGCCTTGTCGCGCAGTGTAGAAGTCTGCTGCCAATTCTATACGTACGCGGTAAGCACTTGCCGTCTGCCTTCCCAAATTACCAACACACCACTTTTTTAAGTTTTCCACTTGCAAATATACTATATTACTTCTAATATATGTTTTGAACATTAATTTGCACCTGTATTTTTGTTCATTCAGCGCGAATTTATTTGTTTTTGAAATTTATCTTCAGAAAGTATTATATGTAAAGTGCATAAAAATGGAGAATCATTTATGTTGAAAAACGAAGGGGAGCCATTTGAAGACAACCTGCTGGACTAGCCATAACAAACAGTACTAGAAAATATTATCGCAGAATTAGGACCGCTCAGAATCCCTCTATCCTATTCCATGCGTATCTCATCGAGCTAAAATTTGATCCATCTAACCAAATTCAACATACAGTCCTGGAACGCTCTCTAGTTATGGCTACCTTGCTATTGTCCCTCTTGTTGTTCATCTTCCTACTCCTTCCTCACACAACAACGAGCTTTCAAAATTGTGAGAGGACATCCTGCCAAAGAGATGGACTTTCCATTCAGTTCCCTTTCAATTTGAGAGAAGCCAAACAAAGCAACCGTTGTGGGTACCCAGGGTTTGAGCTTTCCTGCAACAGCAGAAGCCAAACGCTGCTAACTCTCCCAAACGCTGGAGAATTCGTTGTTACAGATATCTCCATTAAGGATCAGAAGGTTTGGATCAACGATCCTAATGGGTGCCTCCCCAAACGGCTCCTGCATAACTTGGACCTTAATCGTTCGCCCTTCGGATTAAGCGACACCTATGATCTTGTAAGCTTGACCTTTTTCAACTGCCCCTTTAGCGTGATCGAGCTGTTTTTACTTCAGTCCACCCCTTGCATAAGCCCTGGGAATGACAACTATTCGGTGGTAGCTGTGTTGCCGGATTCTCATTTTCCAGTGAAATCACTGTGCCGGCCAATCTCCTCAGCGTTGGTTCCTTCTGCTAATCGACCCTTGCTTTACGATAATATCGAGCTGCAGTGGATCATACCACATTGCGGAATTTGTGAATCCGGTGGTGAACAATGTGGATTCTTGACAGATACGGGTCCTGAAATTGCATGTTATAAATTTCCAGGCCAAGGTATGCTTCAGTATGCCCAATTGTGCGGATATAAATAGGAAGAAGCCCTTTTGAACATCTTCGTCTGTTTCCTTACAAATAATTTCTAATTTTAAATTAAAAAGCATTCTTCTCGATCAGAGTTACAATGTCGGCAACTTTTTCTCCTATTAATACTGAATGGAGTTGTGTAAATATGAAGATTCAGAAGGTCTTTCAAGAAGTGGCAAATATTGGATAACCTTGGGCCTGGGAATACCTGGAGTCATATGTATCATAGTTGCAGTTCTGTTACGTGGTAAGTTGAACAGGGATAGTCAGCGAAGCCAGGCGAGCATGGAATCAGATCTCCCGCAACCCGCTGTTGTAGTTACAGGGCTTGACGAGTCAACCATAGAGCAATATCCCAAAGCTCAGCTTGGGGAAAGTGGACGGTTGCCCAACCCTAATGATAATTTGTGCTCCATCTGTCTTTGCGAGTATCAGCCCAGAGAGACGCTAAGGACTATACCAGAGTGCAATCACTATTTTCATGCCTATTGCATAGATGAGTGGCTAAAGATGAATGCTACCTGCCCCTTGTGTCGAAACTTACCAGAAAATCCCTCGTTGGCTACCTCCTCTCTGTCCCTATCTTAAACTTCTTCATAACTGTGATCTCGATCATTCATTACCACTATTAATTGTTCACACATTTTTAATTATTTGGTTAAAGATTAAATAAAAAAGGTTCAAAATATCGTACTATATTATATGATGACTACCATTTTGGATTTTGGAAACTCATTTTCATGTTTAATTTATCTTAATTAATTGTGCTTTTGTATCTATGAAAAACAATTAGTTTCAAGATTGCTTCAATCAAATGTGTTCGATGATGGTATCATTAATAATAATAATGTTTGGATCATATATGAAATGGGCGGGCGCAGGCCAACCATAGAAGAATGTCCCAACAAGCCTATTGATGACAGTGGGCACTTCGCAAGTTCAACAAGAACACCTGCCCAATATGCCTGTTTGTGGGCAGGCCCGAGGAGAAATTGAGGACCATACCCGAGTGCAACCAGTACTTTCATAAAGACTCTATAAATAACTCAAGAAAAATTTAATTTTCATAAATTTTTTAAATTAAAATACACAAAATTTTTTTATTAATTTAATTTTTTTAAAAAAATTTTAAATTTTATATAAAATTTTTTAATTATAACAAATATATAAAAAAACCTCTTTTGTTACTTTTTTTTTTTTCTAATAATTAGTGGATGAATTCTCTAAACTTTCAATTAAACCTTAAATTAATAAAAAAAGAGCTAAAATAATCTTAACCCCTCTCCCCAATCTAAACCCTAATCCATAATTGTTTCCCCCGTTTCCCTTGTTTGAGCCCTAAATATTTGAAAAAAAAAAGCACCAAGAAACACAACGCACCAAGATAGATTCCCCTGAACAATTCCTTACAAATCTTTCGGCCAAGACGAACAAGTTCCCATATTTGCAAAGAGGGATAGAAAAACCAACCTTTCAGCAAAATGTGAAGAGACGACATGGTAGCACTTGCTAGCATTGAGGAAAGAATCTCCTAGCTTCTTCAAAACAGCTATGTACAGTTTAATATCATCCCTTGTCAATTGATTCCTGAAAACTCAATACAACCTAAGAATAAGGGAAACAAAGAAATCTTAGAAAAAAAATTGAAAATTTCAAAATCAAAAGCCGTTGTAAGCAAATTACCCAGAAATATAAGTCTTCTTAGAGAGGTATTCACTGAGGGCTTTAAGAGTCAAGAATAACAACTTTCCCCCTAAAAGTGCTTCAGATGGCAACAACTTCGCCATATTCATCGGTGGCAGGTCGCAACCCTCTCTAATCGTGATTCTCCAAGTTGCAGTTCAAGTCTCATCGGCAACTATCTAGGTTGCGCCCTCCATAGATGACGGTGACTCTCCTGGTCACCAGGGAAGAAAACGAAGAAAGTCCTTGGGGTTGGTCAACAAAGGTAAAGAAATAAAGGCCAGCGTCATTTTACTCTTTTTTTTTATTAAATAATTTAAAATTTAATCAAGAATTTAAGGAATTTGTCTACAGTTGATAAAAAATGTAATAGAAGAAGTTTTATTATATGTTTTTGGTGATTAAGAAAGATTTTGTATAAAATTTAAAAATTTTAAAAAAAAATTAATTAATTTATAATTTAAAGAATTTTGTATATTTAAACTAATTTTTTATATTAAAAATGTATAAATATTTTTATAATATATATAAATTTAATAAATTTTATAGTTTAATTTATAAAATTTTAAAAATTTAAAAATTTACAATTTTTATATAATTAATAAAATTTAATTTATAAAAATAATAATATTAAATAATTAAGTCATATCATGATGATGAATTCATAATTAAAATTATAATTAATTTTTAAAATTATTATATTTATTAAATTATACAAACTAAATTATAAAATTTACTTAATCTCATGGCTCCCATGTTTCCATGAAATTTAACTTGGTGCTACACGGTTATGTGGAAGTATCTTTTTTGTTCATATTATTTACTAATTTATACTATGAGCACATATTAATGTATAGTTCTTAGTGTTTAAATAGAATGAATTTGGATCCATTAAAATAAAGAGTATATTTTATCAAGTAAAATATAAGTAAATGGTTATTGATAAAAAAAAATAAAAATTATTATAAAATATAAATAAATAGATAATAATTTATAAATATAAAATAATTTATATTATTAATTTTTTTATCAATAATTAATTATTTGTGATTTATTCTATAAAGTGTAATAACTGTTTTGGAGCATTTCAATCCAAAAGGAATGCTATAGATTAAGGTTTGAATGTTTCATCTGCCATAAGGGGTGTGGCCCATGCCAATATTTTTCAAGTAAAAATTGTTTTATTTTAGTCAACGAAATCAACTTTTTGTATCAATTTAGTCTGTAATAGAATATATTCTCAATTTAATCCCGCAATGATTTAATTAAGTTTAATGTTACCTCTTTATTCATTTGACATTAGATATTGTTAATGAAATTGGTCAACATAAGTTGCAATAGTGTGTAATAAATAGATCTATAAAATACAGATTAATTATGTACACTTTAAATCTTCATGTAACTAATAATATATTCAACCATTTTGTGTTTAACAGCAATTTAATTAACGCCAAATATCAAAAGTAACATACGGCATTGAATGAGAGAAATTAAATTCACTAGCTACTTTTAGAATACAAAATGAAAGGGTAGTATTAAGCAAAATTAAATCATAATTCAGGGGTGGGATTTAATTGACATTGAATACATTTCAAGGACTAAAATACTTTCATTATTTTTCCTAATAATTTATATTACAGACAACCACTGAATCGGGGATGTAGCTCATATGGTAGAGCGCTCGCTTCGCATGCGAGAGGCACGGGGTTCGATTCCCCGCATCTCCAATTGTTTTGGAATCCCGTGCAAATGCCGAATACGACTTTGTTGCCACTGCCCAGTCCATTCAACGGCTTAAGACCAAGCAACATTATCCGTTGGCGTTATAATATTATACCAGGTGTCTTCACCTCTCGTTCGCGATCTCCATTTTCCAGAAATCAGAATGTAGTGTGCCCGCGCGAAAAATCCGATTGAGTGAGACTTCCTTATACATTATTGTCGTCTAATTTTGCTATGACTCTAAACTTGTGCTCACCTTGCTTCTCTCGGCTAATTCATCCTAGTTCATCTCTCCCTAAACTCTCTGCAACTTATGCAAATCGCAAGGGCGATCATTCATCTTTGTCTCTTCTCTGGGGTAGTTCCTTAGTTTCTCCGTATCTGTCCAAACTTGCCCCAGCGAAAGCATCTTTGAACGGAAGCGAGCGTGGAATTTCAGAAAACACCGTTCCAGAGCCATTGGACCAAGAGTTGCTAGCGCAGGTTGCTGCTGCTAGAGATGCCAATGAAGCACTGCAGGTGATCGCTGAAAAGTCTACAAGAAGTGGAGGTGTTGCCAGCATCACTGATTGCTGTTCCATTATATCGGCTGCTCTTAACCGGAATAATGTGCAACTGGCTTTGTCGGTTTTGTACGCAATGCGCGCCAGTGTCGACCAAGGTTGCATTCTTGATTACCAAGAGTACACTGTTTTAATAGCTTTAATTTGTCGATGCGCATATGCATCGCTGCTTTCTTGGGCTTAACAAAGATTAAAACGCGGAGCTTGGTGGTCTCAGCTGATTATCCGTAAACAATCCAGTTCAGTGTGATCAATTTAGATGCATAATTAGAAAACAAGAGTATGCTGTATTGCTGATTGTCTCTCAGAAAGCATTGTCTTCTGTCATTTTGTTATCCTTGAGTTCTGATACTTGGAAGACAGTTGGCTAATGTAGATTACAAATATAAGACTCTGGATTTGAAAATTGAATCTGGTATACAACGGTATGCTTGACCAGCCAATGGCTGTTTTCAGGGAACTTTTGTTGTGCTAACTTTGTGCATTCACTTTGTTTTATAGCTTCCTTTTTACAACTTCATAACACTAATGTACCATGATGACAGTTGGTGAGAATGACCCTTTGGTTAAGAAATGGAAATGGTCCAGGCCAAATGCACACCTTTACACATTGTTGATTCAGGGTCTCGCAGCATCATTAAGGGTTTCTGATGCTCTTAGGGTGATTGAGTATATATGTGAAGTGGGGATTTCTCCTGCTGAGGAGGTAGGCTCAATCTTTTTTCTTTTTCGGCCTTCTCTTCCTCATCTATCAGCATTGCACTGAATAGCAGCAATATGCGTACATTTTTAATGAAATTGGCATTAGAATATCTTCCCGCGATGATGTTTAAAAAAGTATATAACTATTTTTGACGTCTGAAGCTTTTATTAAAAATATCAGTCATGGCAATTCTGTGAATATTGATGCAGGTCCCTTTTGGGAAGATAGTGAGATGTCCTAGTTGCAGGATAGCTGTTGCTGTTGCGCAGCCACAACAAGGTGTCCAGGTATTTCCAGCTGCACCAATTTGGGAGGCAGATATATACTTTATTGATCATCTATGATAGGATCTATGACAAGAAACCTTTATTTTGTTATTGTTATTTTGATATATGTTTTAGTTGATCCCTATTCCCATAGATATCTTGGTATTCATGTAGTTTTTGATAACAATGCACCATTACAGATCAATTTAGGAGAAATCGTGATGGGATAAGCTTTCTTTCAATATCCTCCTCCTCCGAAACTTAACTATTCTAAACCTTGCCAAACTTCCAGTCATGGTATGCTTTATCTCCAAACTTATGATATGAGTACCTCAAATCTATACGAGACTTGACATGAGTTGTTATCATCAAGCATGAAGGCTTTTTCATGTTGTAATCTTTGTTGTTCGCTTTATTCTCAGGGCTTCTAATTGTGGATCTCTAAATAGATCTCTCATGATAATCTCTTAGATTTACTACTCATGATTGTACGCTTGTTTTAAGGTGGTCATATAAGAATAATAATTCTGCTGCAGATAATATCTTGTGCAAAGTGTCGCTACCAATACGAACTTGTTTCTGGTGACATAGTCAGTATTCAATCAGAAGAAATCAGGTTGGTTAAAATTATAATTCTGTCTGCTATTTCTTTCAGTCTAGCTAATTGACTAAATTTATATGAAATATTGATAGAGTTTGGTAGGTTCGACTACTATAATTTTCTTAACTTATAAATATTAGCAAGGAGGATATGTAACTCTTCCATTGGTAAATTTTAATTTTCCACTGTTTCACGAGTCTATTTTCGGTTCAAAGCACTATGCATAAGTTGTTTGATTTTTCTTTTGACATAACAATCTGTATGGTGTTGATAATGTATTATTCACTTTTTCTAAGGATCTCCTCCTGCCAAATGCAGCATGGATATTGCGGTGTGGGAAAGGGCGTTAAGATTCCTGCGACTGATTAAGCAAAACATTCCTGCTGCTGTTCACTCTATTGTGGTATATAATCTCCAATCTTGTTTGGCTGATTGTGTGATTAATTTCTCTTATTGAATTCTTATGTATATGTTGGTTAGTAAGTTGTCAAAAGCCAGTGAAACGATGAATATCTGTAGCGAGTCCTGCTAATACATGTCATCCTTCTAGTAGTAGAGATTCTGCTGTAAAAAATTATTCGTAATACCTTTAGAAGGGTTGTCCCCTTGCATACCAATTAGGCTAAGATTTTGATATGTCAAGAATTACCACTTTTTCTATAAAAGTTGAAGCTCATTACTTCAATCTTATCACACAACATGGACCTCGTTTGGAGACACCTGCACTGGGTATTGGTTTCTTTCCCAACTTTGAGCCTTAACGTCATTTTAACAGGATTTTCTCCTCTTTCTTTTTTCTTTCTCTATCTTTTACATAACGGGTAGTACAATGTTATATGTTATGCACCAAATGCTTGTTTTCTATTGTCTGCAGTCTAAATTGGCACATTTGTTTGTCCTTTACTCCAGAAGTAAATAGTTGTTGATGCTATTATGCTTTCTTATCAATTTAGAGTTTACTTCTGTACATCATTTGAGAAACTGGTGCTTCATGTTTTAGTCTCTTACAATATTACATTGGTCACTGAAATTATCTTTTGTCAATCAGTGTTATCCTTAGCCAACACTTTCTATGAAATCTCAAATCTATACATCTTTCCATCAATGCTTTCTTCTGCCACCATATAGGTGCAAACCCCTTCCGGCATGGCTCGAACACACAGATTTGCAACTGAGACAGTGGATCTGCCAGCACAAGAAGGAGAAAGGGTGACTATTGCTGTGTCAGGTCCATCAAATGTTTACAGAGAGGTGGGCCCCTTTAAATTCAGTCCAAGGGCTCCTGATTTTAATCCTGGTGGGGCTATGTGCTTGACAAACCACAAAGATGGCCGGGAATCACTTCTTTTAAGAGCCCCAAGAAAAGATGGAAATTTATCAATACTTAAACCCTCAATTCTATTACCACTTCTTGCTGTGTTTGCCACTGGTGATGTTGCTTCTGGACTTATTGACCCCAGCCTGCCACAAGTCTTGTCAGTTGTTGCATTTTCATCACTTGCTGTTGGGGTTACGTTGAACTCATTTCTAGTTCCCCTATTGAATCAGGTACTGTAATTTTTTTTTGTTTTGCCTTTTTCTCGCTCTCTTTCTTTCTCTCTATAAGTTGTGCTTTCAGTGAGGGATGCTCATTTGCCTTCTCTTCAACCAGCTAACTTTCAATGTCAAGAGGCAACCATCCCGTTGATGATAACTCTTAATTTTGCTTCTTATTAGAAAAAAAAAAAAAAAATTGGAAGAGACAAAATTCCATTAATTATCTTCAATTGTCACTTTCAGTAGTTTAAACTTCTGTTTGCCATTAAGGATTGTTCTAGGGCTTTATTACTAACTCTTCCTTAATGGGGGAATATAAAACAGTGTGGCTACTGACTTGCAAGCTATGATGACTTGCTGGCCACTTTATTGAAAATTCAACTTGTCCATACCAATGTAATATTGAGAAATCGGTGTTGCTTTGTTTACCCTAGTCTTCACTGCTCTTACGTACTTTAATAATGAGTCTTATCAAGAAAGACAGTATATTTATATCTATATTTATTTGGTAATCTTTTTAATATTGACAGCTACCGCAAGGATCAGCAGAAGCAACTGCTATCAAACAAAGACTTTTATCTCAATATGATGTGCTTCAGTGTCGCATTAAAGACCTTAAAGAAGCTGCTGAAAAAGAGGTATGCTAAATGCCCTTTTTTTAACCCGGGAAAGGGGGAGAGTTTTCTATAAGATTTAACCCATTTTGTAGTCTACAGTTACCATTGGGTTGGGATACCACTTATGCTTTTGACACTAGTGTATTCTCATGCGGAACCTCAAATTCATCAAGGATGGCATGTGCTCAGTCAAGGGCAATCATGATAACAAAAGCCTCTTGGGATAGTTGCTTCTTTTTTCTTTTTTTTTTTTTTTAAATTTGAACTATGATGATTAAAGTACTACATCATTGAAGCAAGAAATTGAAGATTGTTTGACAAATATTTTCCTACAATTGACAATGGATATACACTGTTAAAGTGTTGATATTATATGTATATATGTACTTATATTAATTAATCATTTTACCTCCTTCCCTAAGAAGAGGAGGAAAGAAACTTGATTTCATCCCAGACCATGACTTGCTTGGAACACATTGCTGGTTTGTGGAAAAACCAGTCTGCTAAAATTTGAACGTAAAACTTTATTGTTGGATTGAAATGTTTGGTTTTGTAATAAATTGCTATAGAAAATATTTAAGCCATTAGTATCCTTTTGAAATTTTATGAGCAATACGTTGAGTTGTGCCTCAGCCTTATCAGGACAATATACTATATTGTACAGAAATCTATTATGACAACGATTATTTCTTCCTTTCATCCATATGTAGACATATCGCTGTAGCTTGAGTTGAATAAATTCGATTTGTTTACTATGTAGGTTTGGATGTTGGCTCGAATGTGCCAACTTGAGAACAAAATTTCTGCTGTTGGAGAACTTTCCTATCGGTGAACCACTTTAACATAATAAGTCTCAATTTCTAGTATTTTCATGACATTATCGTTATTTTCATATATGTTAATTTATTCAATTCCCCTGCCCCCAAGCCACAAACACTTTGTTAGGAAAAATATACACACATTTCTTCAATTTTAGGTCATTTGCAAGTATTACTTTTAACTATAAAAGTCGATAAATATATCTCTTTAATTATTAGAACAATATAAATATACTTTTTAACTATTAGAATAATGTAAATACATTCTTTCTGTTTATCTGTCATTAAATATTAATAGTCACATTACATGTGATTTCTAATACATATGATGTATTTTTATTGGCTGTTTATATAAACTCAAATTAATAAAACTTGCATGGGAAGAAAAGAAAAGTAGAAAGAAGTCGAAGAGGCCTAAGAAGCTTGGTCACTCATAACGCATAAACGCAATTTCAATCTTTTCCTAATATTTGCTTCATAATCTCTTGAAGTTTCTCATTGGTGAGTTTTCTTTACACTTTTTTTATTTTGGTTTCACTCTATCTCCTTTAATGTTTAATTTAGATGTGTCAATGTGAAGTTTTATGCAAAAGACAATTGGATCGTTTTTGCATATATTACTTTTGGCTAATGTTCTATTAATTGATTAGGCGAATGGGTTACTTTTGTTTACTTGATATAGTGTAGTATAAAAGGCAATCTTTGAGATGTTGGTATGTCAAAATTTTAGTTTGAAGTAATAACATTTTGTGACTCTTTATTTGATCTTTTCTTTGATACATTCTTTATTTAATCTTTTATTTGGTTTATAAACTTTTCATTTTGTTTCATCTCTGTAACCAACCTACTCAATCAGATAAAATTTTATTTGTTGTTGTTGAGTTCATCTAAACAATCAATAAAAAAATGCCTTATTTATTAATAATTATGTAAAGTCACATGACTGTTAACAAGGTATACTTGCTGACTTTTATGATTAAGGAAGTATACTTGCAAATAACATAAATTTGAAAAGGTGCCTATACATTTTTCTTGACTTTGCTCTATGTGAAGAGACACTAAATTATTTTATATATGTCTAGTGCTCGGAGAAGTAGAGTCAAAAGGGTGCAAGAGAGTCTGCAAAACTCCCTTAGGGGTCGGATTGAACTTATTGACAGCTATGCCAGAGTATGCTCTCTCTAGAAACGTGAATAGAAAATCTTCTTTACTCTGAGAAATTGGAAAGCATTTGCAATATTTTCATCAGTAGATGCAAACTGATAGAAGTCTCTGATCAGATTTCTTCAATGATTGAAATTGAGGCAGAGATGGACATGGACGTTCCTGCTGCTGAAACTGCCAGCAATGTGGTAAACCACTTCATCATCTATTTGTTTTGGATCATAAAATCTTGAGATGGTGAGTGTAATTACTTAAATGATGTTCCTTGTTTTGCAGGAGAGTATCACGGAACAGATACAGCAAATTATGGAGCTTGAAAATCTTGAGGAGGTATGTTCTTGTTTCATAGCAGCTTGTTGGCTGACATTTTAGACATGAAATCGCCTCACTTTTTTAACACCGCAAAATATGAGCGATTTGATCATTGACTTTTAGTGGTTTAAATTTTATGAAATTTGGTATGCTAGATCAATATATTATGTGCGTGAAATCTAATGGTTGAACTGACATAATTCACATTCTATATTAATATTCTGTGAGGCAATGTAATCCTGTTCTGATTTAGGGTTTGTTTTTATCACAACGTCTAGGGTCAGTGTCGCTTTTAACCATGTAAAGAAGGCCTTTGCTTAGCTTTTGTCACAGCTAGTGTATTTACTTAACTTTTCTGTGCAGAGATGGAAAATACAAGCAGAAGCCAATGACGAGGCTGAAAGACTTCTTACTTCCCAGCCCATACCCTCTGAAGAAGTTTAAAAGAATAAATGGATGCTTTGGTTTGTATTTTCCTGGTCTTCTCTTCTGCATCATTAGGTGTGTCACCTTTCCCAGCTCAATGTTTTTGTTCTTGATAGAGTAAAAGAGCAGCATCCAAATCTCTCTACCGTGCAGTAGGCAATGCTGAACAAGTTAGTATCTGACAACAATCACTATTATCTTTGGTGAATGAATGGATTGTATGTTGATATGTGTGAGCCTGTGGCATATGAAGATTTTTGTTGCCATCGACAACGGTCCTCCCAGCTCTCAAACTCAAAGGTAGATGGCAGCATACCATGATGTAAATTCATTTTCAGTCATCTAGCTCCTATCTTATGGATGAGCACATCTTCTAAAAGTTAAATGCAGAGTTGCTGTTGTTGTTGAGTCCAATTATTGTTATGAATACTTTGTATACGCATTATTGATCTTCTTTGTGATCCAATAATTGCTGCTGCGTAAAGGTCTTTCGAGTTTAACTTTTCAAGGGAGGCTGAGTAGTTGTATTTGAAACACTGATCGCTGCCGTCCCCCCTCACTCTAAGGGAGAAATAATAACGTCCCAAATCTTCCATAGTAGATGTTTGGAAATCGCTTGTCCCATACCTTAATTCATAACATTCAATTCTCACATTTAAGTGTGTTATTGGATTTAGTGAATTTCACACCATAAAATATAGAATTTACTTAATTTAATAATATACATATAGAGCATAAGAATTAGATATGTGACGTAAGAATTAAATATATAAGTTAGGATGTGGGTTTAGAATCACTCAAAATGTTTAAGGATGATAAAAAATATTATGACTAATTGTACCGAAATTGTATTGACAAGTATTCTCCGTCGGAGTTTCGATTGTAGAATATCCCTCTTTGACAGAAGTAAATGACTGGGCTATTATTGGTACACCCGTGAAGTTATACTTTAAGAAGTTCTCATCTACGGCATACTTTAAGATAATGTGACCAAATTTAATAAGGGTAATGCTGGAGCAACGTTAGTTGCCTACAGCCTAAACTATTAAAAATGATTTTAAAAAATTAAAAATAAATTAATAATTATAAATATAAAAATAACATTATTCATTTAATAATGTTGCATGAGTCGACCCATTTGTATGTGGGTGGCCATGAGTCCAGGACTGACAGAACTAACGGAACTAATCCTTCAAACACAGAAAGACCAGCACGAGACGTCCCTGCCTCGAGAACATAAGCTATTCATTCATTTAATAATCCACAAAATCAACTAGGACCGCACTGATTACTCCCATTGTTTATAAAATGAAGTCGGTGGATCAGGTATTTTGGAAAATCCACAAAGGTCATTAGGTCAACTATGATTTACCCAAGTCCCTTTGTTTTGAGAGGAGAGATAATGACCCTCGAATTAAGCTAGAAGATACTGGAGGGATAAAATAAAAGTCCCTTATTTGGTCTTTCTATAATGAAATTTTTTTAACAAATAATGATAGAAAGTGTTTCTGATCAATTTTGAACTAGCAGTGAAAATCAAATCGAATTTGCCGTCCTCTCTGTTTTTGGTCAGATTTTCATGCAATGGTTGTAATCTGCTTCCGCATCAAATCAGTCTTCCTCGCTTTTTCTTGTGATTACCTTTTTGGTTGTCCTCGTCTCTGATTCTGTCTTGCTCCAAAAAGTAGATTGAATGCATAATTAATATTTGATATTCCTGTTTCATGTTAATATTATGATAATGGGGCATGATCTCCATCGGAGAAGGAATTCAACTCCTACAGCAATGAAAGCCCACCTCTCAACCACGACAATGAGGCTGTTACTTGTTATATCATAAATAAAGTCGGTGCCAGCGGGAAGACCATGATCCCACAGTGCGTTGGACTCTACTCCCTTTATACCCAATAAGAAGATGCCAAATTTTGAGGACTGCAATCTACTGGAAAAATAAAAAAAATAAAAAAGAAACTTGTTAGTTATTGCTGTTAACTCTTAAGATAAGGAATAAAAGAGGGATATTCCAAGTAGTTAGAAGCTTGAATACGAAAATGAAACCGTAAAAGGATTTGGGCGGCGAGAGGATATGTTTTCTTGTAGATAGAAGCGTGTTCAGTTTGACCAATTCCGCCCGCAAACCCAATGTTTTCGTTCAAAGCTAGGTGTTGATTACCCATAAATAAAGGAAAAGCTGATGAAGAGCGCTACAATCTGCATAAATTCGCATTTCCTCAAAATCTGTCAACGATGATAACTTTTTAAAGCATCGAATCTAAGGGCTTTTTTATAATTATAAAATTGATGCACCTATTATTTATTTGACTCCCTTTTCTTCGTAAGTTTGCTACATATTAGAAAATATAAATCTCTAAGGCAATAAATGATAGGAATAGTCAAAATGTGCTAATGAGAGTCACTTACGTGACACTTATCCTTCTATGTGGACAATGCAATAAATCCACGAAAACCGCCACCAATTAAGTGGACCAAAATACTCCCACTAATAATTCCCTACTTGTGGCCATCATACGATTATCGGAGCTTCTGGGCTTTAGATTCTGTGGATTCCTATCCTCAATTTGCGATCAATTCGTGAACGTTCCTGTTAATTTCTCTAGAAGAAATTGCTTAAAAAGAAAACAGTATAGTATGTAACTTAAATTAAAATCTCTGTTGAACCCACAAAAAAAATAAGAGGTTTACCAAAAAAGTTGAGATTCTTATCTAAATGGTAATTGATTCACCCTTTTGATCTAAGACTGAATTTGGCGAAACATGACCAAAAAAAAAAAACTGAATTTAATATTGGGTACATTTTGCTTCCATGATTAAAATTAATGAAGAATAGAAAAAAGAATCAAGAATATGATAATACCATAAATCACAATTTTATAGTCTAACAAGGAAAAATTATACACCCATAGAGGATTAGTCCTTACTTCTTTTTATTAACCAATCATTAAATCGAAATCGTCCAAAAAACAAGACTGTGGAAGAAATTGATTGTGACTGCTGTCAACTCTATAAGAAAATCCATGCACCCAAATCAGAACCTGACATACGGGAAATCCACGTGGCTGACCTGGTGCTACCCCCAATAAATATTCGCGAAGCATCAGTTGTCAAGTTTTCTGGTTAAAGTAAAAGTTTGAACACCTTTACGAACGTGTCACGAAATTCTCGCCATCCCCAAAAATGGCCTCGCGCGTCAGTAACTTGCCCGCCTATATAAATCCACCTCTTTTTCTAGCTTCTGTTGTGATTTCTAAGTATCATTGCATTCTGCATCTTCTGTTCCGCGTAACAGTTCAATCATGGTTCCCAAGACCGTTTTGGTCACCGGTGGAGCAGGTTATATCGGCAGCCACACTGTTCTCCAGCTTTTGCTCGGCGGTTTCAAGGCTGTCGTCGTCGACAACCTCGATAATGCTTCTGAAGTTGCTATCCACAGAGTCAAGGACCTCGCTGGTGAATTCGGCAGTAATCTTTCTTTTCATAAGGTGCCCGGCTTCGTTTATATGCTTGCGCATTTTGCTCAATTTTGTTGTTTTGTTGCATGGCTTTGCGCACTTCAGAATTTGGTATTTGCTGCTTTTGCCTTGCTAAAGGCTCAAAATTTTATTCTCAATAATTGATTTAGGTTGACCAATTCGTGCTTTCCTTTCTAATTTGTAACGGTTAGATTGATATGATTAATTTGGCTTTAATTTGATGCTCGGTTCATTCCGAATTGTGATTCCCGTTCTTCAAAAAGGAAAAAGTTATGTCCTTTATTCTGTGCCGGGGGCCGTGGGCAACAAAAAGATGGCCACAGGATAAAATTACGAATGCTTTAGATTTGATGGCATAGATAACCTGTCCGCTTCACAATTAATCCAACATGTCGGCGGTGTGCTTTTTGATGTGATGTAAATTTAAAGAATTTATTCTCTTGTTGGTTCCCATCTCGTTCTTTTGCTTTTCGTGATGTCTATTTTGATTAACACAAACTTTTGTTTGTAAAATTTTTCATCCCTTGCCCAATTATCAATATGTTGACTTCAGCGGGGCTGCTATTTGCTCAGGGTTGACCTGGTTTTTAAATCAGTGGTAATTGTATATGTTCGGTTGCGGACGCTGGTTAAGATTTTTATAAAGGATGGAGTTAAGATATCAGTCTACGTCTTAGTTACAAATAGTCTGGCGGTGGTAAACATGGATGCCAAGTACTTCAATTACTTAATTTAACAACTTGTCGCGTAAACAAAGTCCAGCATAATTAAGATATATGGTTAGTTTAATTTTGTGATGACACATTGTATTCTGCACGCTGCAGGTAGACCTCCGAGACAGAGCTGCACTTGACCAAATTTTCGCGTCCACACAGTAAGGATAATGACAGATGTTTCAGTCTAAAATAATCTAAATTGATTTGTACTTTCCCGTTGATGCTTCATGTTCGCTTATACTTTCACTTTATCATTTGACATTTATCTTATAACTGTATCCTATCTCTATCTTTTGTTGTAGATTTGATGCTGTCATACATTTTGCTGGATTGAAAGCAGTAGGTGAAAGTGTGCAGAAACCATTACTTTACTACAACAACAACTTGATTGGGACAATCACTCTATTGGAAGTCATGGCTGCCCATGGATGCAAGAAGGTAATTTTTTTGGTTGGCCGAGTCTGTAGACATCAACTGATTAAAACAAATATCATTACTTTGGACAGACTTCCATGGCACTGTAATGTTTTTTGACTTCTAAGTTCTAATTGTTCTTGTCTATGGGGTTCCTTCTTATTGCTTGGAGTGCAACTTGTCTTGGGCTGATTGAAGCGGTTACAATATTGCTTGTGCATTTTTTTAGGTTTGAGTCAAGTGCTTGACTCCAGCAGCTATGAAGGAATGATGTCAACTAATGTAGTCAAAAAACACTATGACAGCATTTATCTTCTGTAACCAGCTGTTCCTGCTTTTGTGATTACTTTTAATGAATTTGCTTTGTGTTGTCTTTCTATATTTCTTATTCCTAAAGCTGCAATATTGAAGTATTGAGGAACTATCTGGTGCCCTTCTTTTTCCAACACAAGGAAAAGAGAGAGATAAGAAAAAGTGCAAC
This sequence comes from Dicorynia guianensis, assembly GCA_037013595.1. Classification (NCBI taxonomy): domain Eukaryota; kingdom Viridiplantae; phylum Streptophyta; class Magnoliopsida; order Fabales; family Fabaceae; genus Dicorynia; species Dicorynia guianensis. The sequence goes on from JASUAB010000006.1 coordinate 37,400,467, forward strand.
ACTCTCATGTATCTTTGTGCCAGACCCAACTGGTTCAATATGAATTTGGAGTCCAGTGGTCCTTAATGAAATACTAATATAGTCATTTAGTGGTGATAGTGGGAAAGTATCAAGCCATTTCAGTATCACTTTTTGATTAAAACACGAGTAGAAGTTACATCATTGGGCAATTACACCTATCATGAATTTTTCTTCTTTTGGTCTGTTGACTGTATCGATACTTGAAGTGTGTATGAGATTGGTAATAATATTACATTGCCTTCAAGCTTCAGTCTGCTTATTTGGCTGATTTCCAATTTCTCGATTGATTTCAGCTTGTGTTCTCATCTTCAGCTACTGTATATGGTTGGCCAAAGGAGGTTCCTTGCACTGAAGAGTTCCCTCTCTCAGCAATGAACCCATATGGACGAACCAAGGTATGGCTAGGAAACTGCGAAGTGTATATTCTAATACTGGGGATAAGGGATCCTTGGAATTTGGAAGGAAAAATAATTTTTATTTGAATTCACCAGATTTCCTAATGGGTGTTGGGTCTTGCACAAAAATTTTCAGTAACTTACTAACTTGGTGAACTTCATAGATAGTAACGCTTTTCTGAACTTCATAGATAGTAACGCTTTTTTCAGAATCAAGTATTGATATCTGATAGGGTTTTTCTTTCAGCTTATCATTGAGGAAATTTGTCGTGATATCTACCATGCTGAGTCAGAATGGAAAATAATATTGTTGAGATACTTCAACCCAGTCGGTGCACATCCCAGTGGTCATATTGGAGAGGATCCTCGTGGAATTCCAAACAATCTCATGCCATTTGTTCAGCAAGTGGCAGTTGGCAGACGCCCAGCACTGACAGTTTTTGGAAATGATTATAAAACAATTGATGGTACTGGGGTAAGTTACCATTGTTCGTGACTTGTTGTTACAAAAGTTTTTCCCTGAAAAATAACATGAATCAATTTCAAGTGTGAAATCCACCCATTGTTTCTCTTTAGTTTGAAGTTGTTGAATCATATAAGCTAGACTTCATATTATGTGAGTGGAAATCCTAAACTATTACAATTACAGCTGGGAGTTTCAGCATGCACAAAGTCCTCCCTCCACCCCCCCTTCAGTTTGAATTCCCTTGAGGGAGTTTCTGATTCAGGAAATTACTTTTCTTTGTAGGACTTGAATGGTCTAATTGTTTTTGCCGGTAGTTGGCTTCTGTTGAGCCTGAATGAATTTATCTTCTTGTTTTGAAGCTCAACTTCTGATTTTTTCATGAAGGATCTATATAACTAACTGGGTGGATCTTATCTTTGTTCCCAGGTGCGTGATTACATTCACGTTGTTGATTTAGCAGATGGGCACATTGCTGCATTGCGTAAGCTAGATGATCCAGATATAGGTATTGCTCCAAATTTCTCATTATCTTTAATAATTTATATTAGACATATAAAGTCATTCTTGGATTTGCGCTTAAGCTTTTAAAATAGTTGGATCTTGACAGTTTAGTAGTGGTGTATTTTGTATTTTGTTCCTCTTTTGCAGTAGCTATGTTGTACAATGGTGTTTGATTCTAGTGTAGTAGTGTATTTTGTATTTGTTCCTCGCCTTTTTCTTCTTTTCTCTGGTTATGAATAGCATTGGTGGTAGCATGACATTAGTTTTCATGGTGGCTGTACACAGGTTGTGAGGTATATAACTTGGGAACAGGAAAGGGAACATCGGTTTTAGAGATGGTTAGGGCTTTTGAATTGGCCTCTGGAAAGGTAATAGACTTCTGTTCCTTTTTTGGTTTTATGTTTGTCACATCTTTTGTTAATTTAATTGCTAAATTTTCTTTTAATATTTTATTCTTCACTTTCATGTCACGTTTTTCTTTTCTACTGGGAGGGGTTGTTTTAATTCTTGCTGAGAACGTAGCAATTCATATGTGACATGTTTGGTGTAGTTTGTGGTGTGTTCTCAGTTATCTAATCATTTTGTGAGCTGGTGTTGGGGCCTCAAAATAATATTTGTGTCTTGTCATTTGTATCAATAGACTGAGTTGGTTGTTATATCTTATCTTGATAGAATTGGAGGTATGTAGCTTCTCAAAGTTATGGTATAGGTGGGTGTTTCCTGTATTCTGATAAGATGCAATGACATGGATGATGTGTGAAGCAATGTGAGACATTGTAGTGTGTTTGTTAGTTCCGCAGTTACAATGGGTTTTGGTGCACCCCTTATTTTTTATCTTGATGATTTTTTTTCCTATTGATTGATTGCTGTAGACGCAATATGAAAGTGGGGAACAAAATGTTTTAAGGAACAGACATTAGCCTTTTGGGATTTTCCTACCACTGAACTAATGTTTAGGCTTCACTTTCATGGTGTAGCAGATTGAAGTTTGTTTCATATCCCTTAGACTTGAAACATCTCAAATCGCCTCATTTATAATCTATTTGGATTTAGCTTGTCTTTAGTACATAACTTAAAAATTTATACAATTATTTCACCATCCAGAAAATTCCACTTGTGATGGCTGGCCGGAGGCCTGGTGATGCTGAAATTGTTTATGCATCAACAGAGAAAGCAGAAAGAGAACTTGATTGGAAGTAAGTGTTGGGTAGTAAAAAAACACTTCTACATATATTTAGATTCCTTAATCCCATCAAATTTACGCCTATTCTGCTGGGAAATTTTTTATTTTTTCAATAATAAATTCTGGGCAAGGTCCAGTTAATTTCTTTTTTTCTATTTCTCTCACAAATGTTATTCCTTGCAGGGCAAAATATGGCATTGATGAGATGTGTCGTGATCAATGGAATTGGGCTAGCAAAAATCCTTATGGCTATGAATCACAGGCGTCCACCAATGGATGTTAATAAATGTTATATATACACGACGTTTTCTGTTGGGGTTTTCGTGAACGCTTCACTCTGTAGGCCTGGTTTTTTAGCCATTTTAAGTTTACAAATGTCTCTGTAGTCACATTCAAGGAAGTAGTGGTCTACTGTAATTTATTAAAGGTTCTCTAGGTTTTGCCTTACAGTTCACTGGATGAGGATCCTCTCATGTTCTTGAAGAACATGACAGCATCCCGTTTTGTAAAGCTAAACCACAATATTTTTTATAGAATATGACTAACATGTATAATCTTTCAATACTACCCATAGTAAGTGTTGAAAATATTCGTTTTGCTTTTCCTTCTGTTTCTCTTTGGTTTTCATCCAACGTGCACTGGCATCCACGAAATCATTCTCAATTTCTCATATGATAGAAAGCATTCTTCAAAGCTTCTTGTTTACTTTCATGTTATGTTTTTCTTCAACTACTATTAACATAAACCGGAAATCAAGGATAACAGAGTAAATGTGTTATTGAGAATTAGTAATGAAGAACTCTCATCCTGTTAGTCTCTGCCTATCTATAGCAATTAAATCAATAGATAATGTGGAGGAGAGCTTTAATACCTTTCCCGGCCCAAACATCCTACTGACTCCGATAATGTGAATGCCACCGGGAAGGAGGGGGGGGGGGGGGGGGAGGGGTGGCGTTTGAAGCGCATGAAGCAAATTAGAAATTAGCAGTGCACTCAAATACCGTGGAAACCGGTTAAAGGATAGTGCAAGACATGCAAGCAAAATCTGCTATCATACTGAAAGGGAAAATTAAAGTTGAAGCTGATCCCTGTGTTTGAGATAGGAGCTTATGAGAAAGGAGTCCAGATGTGCGGGGCTCTAAGTTTTGAATGGTTTTGTGTTGAAACAGATTGCAAACGATTCCAAACTGCCTTGAGCTCACCATTTATTACCATTAGCGTGGGAAAAGAACATGTTCAAAGAACAAACGGGATGATCTGTATATGCATCTCTCAAATTTAAACTCGGAGCAATCACCTCCTGCACAAGTAAATCCAAACTTTTGTGGCTTTGTAGAATTTGATCCAATGCAATGTTCTACTTGTTGCTACCATCTATTAGAAATATCGTAATTAAGTGCAAAACGACTGTTTTTCGGTTCTTTCTTTTGCCATCCTGATGTTGATGGTCTTGGCCTATTACTATTGTTCCCTTGCCAAAGCTAAATAATTCAGATAAAAATAAATTTATTAAGCCAAATAATATTAAATCACATATATTACACATACTTATTTTGTATATATTATATCAATGTTAAATGCTCTTTTGTTTCTATCCGACTATGGAAATAAAGTTACAACCTCACTCATATGGCAACATACTAACAATATATTGAAAAATATCGTTGTACTTTTAAATTTTTTGTTTCTATTCATCAACAAATACAATTTATAGTAGGGCAACAAAGTTGCAATTTATAGCAAGGTTTTCCCCATATATTATAACATTATAGATGTCATAGAAATGATACAATTGGCAATTTAGACAAGCGAACAAGGGTTTTATTCTGAGGTGTTAAATTCTTCCAATATTTTTAAGCCATGAAATATTGAAATTATGGAGATCATATACTAATTGTTGTATGTATGTACATATAATACGTTTAATCTGGGGCACTTGAAAGTCCTAAATATTCGGACAACATCAAACTGGCGAACACCCCAACTGAAGTTTTTGGGAGAAAAAATACCCAAAAAAAAAAAGTTTTTAGGAGAAAAGTTGCAAGGCCAAACGGTACAATTAGGACACTACGCATTTCAAAATTGAATTTGAAAGGTTAAAAGATAAGTTACTTTGATTACTAATTTAGTGCGTGGCAGCCGGGGCAAGGTCGTGGAAAAAGGACAATGCAACGAACATTTCGCGAGTTTGAAGTTGAAGACTTAAAAGTAAGTTTCGCAGTGGGAGTCATAGCAATTACAACTTTACAAGGCTTAAAATTGGCTGTCCCATTCGGTGGTGGCTTGCGTCTCGTCGTTTCAAAACAATTCCACGCACTAATACACACAGACGAGCTCTCCAGCTTCAAACCCACACGAAAAGCTCTTTCCTCTCGCCGGCAGATCTCTTTCACTTCGCAAGCGAGCTTGTCAGATCCAAGCCATATTGGAGCCTGACGCAACCTTTGCCATCTACCTGAGCTCTTACCTCTCAAAAACATATTCTAATGGAGAATCTAATTACTCTGGTGAACAAAATCCAGAGAGCTTGTACTGCTTTAGGTGACCACGGCGAAGCTAGTGCATTGCCTACTCTCTGGGATTCCCTTCCTTCTATCGCCGTCGTCGGTGGCCAGGTCAGCTCCGATCTTTTTGTTCCGCTCTTGTAAATTTTTATACTGATCTGATCTTATACGCTAAATCCAGATTCAAGATTCTCCTGAACTGAATGTTGCTTATAATCTCTCAATCTATATCTATTTTGATATATGTATTTAAATTTATGCTCGTGTGTATCTATGCGTTTGGAAGATTTTTGGCCGCTCGGCGAAACTTTGTTGGGATCAGGATTTTATGCTATCATATGGTTAAGCTTTCTTGAGTACCTGACGAGGTTTTAGTTTGAGAATTACGTTGATTATAACATCTACTTGAGCACGCCGATCCAATTTAAGCGAGTTATGCAGCTGATGAGTTGTTTTCTGTAGTTTATCTTACTGACTCAGGCACAAAATTAAGCTGCCGATTCTTTCTCAGGATTATGGCATTTTCTTACCTTCAGCGACTCTAATTTCTAGAAAAGAAACCAGTTGTTTTTTAATAATACATCAACTCACCTTGCTTGGTAGTTGGTGGGAGAAACACTCCTTAGTTCTTTCTTAAATGGCAACCAATGATTGAATATTTTCAAATTAAAATGGTAACACTTGATCTCATTAAAGCTTCTCCTTCTTCTTCTTGCACAAAAACTACCATGCATATGGTAGATTGAGCATGGAGAAACAAGTCCAGCAGTACGACATGAAGACCTTTGGAATACACATAAAAAATGGAGGTGGGACCTATTAAAAAACAAAGTAACTTAATTGAAGAGCGGTAGCAAATTTATTTAGCAAGGGAATCACCCAATCCTTCTGTTTCTCAATGCCCGTAAGAGTGTATAAACTGGTAGAACTTCCCAAGATAGTACCTGCAGTCATCCAAGATTGACGCTGGATGAAGATTAGCATCTTTGTTATTGAACAACATCAAAAGAGCGTGGTATACATATTATAGAATAGAAATTGCCACTTAATTTTTGGTTATATCCTGATTTGACATTAGCATATTAAAGGAATTTGGTTCTACAACGTAAGCCTCTGTTGGGTGATTTAATTTATATGGACTGTCTTAGTTTTCAAGTTGATTTTTTAAGAGAGTGGTGCTTGAGTTCAATTAATATGATTCTGTGCTACAATAAGCTATTTAGAAGCATTATTATGTCATTTGAAGGAAGATGGTTTATTTTTCTCCTTAATTATGGAATTTGAGTATCTGTAGCATGTTCCCTGAGAAGGAATCATGCACTCCGAATTTGTATGAATGAAAACCTTTGGTTATTCACAGTCATTGTATTTCCTTTCAGAGCTCTGGAAAGTCTTCTGTGTTGGAGAGCATTGTTGGCAAGGATTTCTTGCCTCGTGGATCAGGTAATTATGGCAATAACATCTGGCTATGCCATTTATGTATTCTGCTATTTGCAAATGTCGGGAATTAATGTATGCAAAATATTTGCAGGGATTGTTACCCGGCGGCCTCTTGTCTTGCAGCTTCACAAGACTGATGAGGGCAGCAGAGAGTATGCAGAATTTTTACACCTCCCAAGGAAAAGGTTTACTGATTTTGGTACATTCCTTAATCCCAAGTTTGGTTTCTTTTTAATTACTGATATTGTGATGATCCACTACATCTTTCAGGAAGTCTCTCCAAGGGTTTGCTTGTTTCAATTCTTGAAACTTTTTTCACCATATTGACTGTTTATATTATTATTAAATACTGTCAATTTATTGACTTTAGTCTAATTTGTATAGCTGCTGTGAGGAAGGAAATTCAAGATGAGACTGATAGAGAGACAGGACGAACCAAACAAATCTCAAGCGTCCCAATTCATCTTAGTATATACTCTCCTAATGGTATGTTTGAAAATTAATTACGTTATCATTCTTCTGTTTATTCCTTCCTAACTGTCTGTCATATCCTATATCGATTGACCAGCAAGAATGCTTAGTAAATAGTTACATTGTGTCATGATTTGTTTGTCTATTTTGTACCCAAATTTCCAACTGTTTGTAATATCTTGGATCTTTTCAGTTGTTAACCTGACGCTCATTGATCTTCCTGGGCTTACGAAGGTAGCTGTAGGTAAGCAACAGATTGACATGTCTTTCTTGTCCATGGTTTTAACCAAGTCTGACGTGTTATAGTTAGATTATGAAGAATGAGATGGTAAGTAATAGTTCTTTGGAATACAGAGGGTCAACCAGACAGTATTGTGCAAGACATTGAGAATATGGTTCGCTCCTACATTGAGAAGGTAATCTTCATTTAAGTGTCGGAGCTTCTAATGTTAAATAGCATGCTTGCAGAATAAACTTTGTGAGCAAGCATATAACATTTTACTTGGCTGCCAGAATTTATATGATATATATTTTGGAAGTTTTGAACTGTTCTGCACTCTAAAGTTTTTCCAACAACTAAGGAAAATACTTCTAGAACTTTTGAAGGTTCCTTGCTTGCAAAGATTTTACCAAGTGTTGTATACTGAATTACTGATATTAATTTGCAGCCAAACTGTATCATTTTGGCTATTTCGCCCGCCAATCAAGATCTTGCAACATCTGATGCTATTAAAATCTCTCGTGAAGTGGACCCCACTGGTAATTTCATGATATTCTTTTTTATATGCTTTGATTATTCTTCCTGTTCCACACATAATTAAATTTTCCTTTGTTTCCCAAGAATCAAGCTGCTATAAGATGTATGTTTTACCAAAGATTCTAAGGCTTTGCAGTGTTGGGAGCAAGTTACCGGAATAAGTTCAAGCAAATGGTATATTGGTGTTTTAATTCTTAGTTTACTAATATAAATTTTCAGGGGAGAGGACATTTGGAGTCTTGACAAAGATTGATCTCATGGATAAGGGTACTGATGCTGTTGATGTAAGTTGATCAATCCTTAATTCTAATGATACAGCATGCAATGACGTGATGATACCACATTGCAAGGTCAAAAGGCGTTTAGAACTATTTCATCATAGTGTTGCCATCGTTTATGGATATGCATACCTCCTTTCTAAAGATGGCTCTACTAATTTTCCAATTCTTTTTAAGCCATCTTTTAATAGGACACTGAAGAGGTAAGCAAGCATAAAATTTGTTGATTGTTAGAGATGATTGCCTCCTGTGAAAAGGCACCTCTTACCCTCAACATGGGGATGAGATGGGTGGGCATATAAAAAGTTTTTGCCCCTTTAAAATATACTATCCTCTGTTAAAAAGTGAAAGCTTAATGCTTCAACAATGACAACGAAATTGAATTTTAGGATCTTAATTTCAAATAGATGTGAGACAATATGCTCAATTTCAATGAACACCAAAACTTTATTTTTTCTTTAATTTTCTAGTTTAAAAAAATATTTAATGAAACACGTATCCAAAGGTTTTTTTTTGGCTTTTCTACAGATTTTTTTTTTAAAAAAAAAAATTCTCACTTTTTAGGAACTAGTGCACACCTTATGCACAGCCAGAAACAAAATCCTTTGGTCCATAACTAAAGTGGATGAGTTATATATTATGCATCTCATAACATTTCCTTTTTCCCCTCCTACTCCTAGTTACGTTGCTAAAAAAATCATAGAATCATGTTGATAAGGAGAGTGAATGAGGTGTCTAGTTCTCATGTGTCTAAAGTAAATTTTCTAATGCAGAACTCAGCTTATTCTGTACACCCTTATTCATCTCTCCAGTTTATGACATGACCCTGAAAATTAGACACCTAATTCACTCTCAGCAGTACACCAGTATATAATCCAGCTGCTTAAATTAGAGCTGATCTCTATGTTATATTTGTTTGGGTTGCTTCAGATGTTGGAGGGGAGAGCGTACAGGTTAAAGTATCCTTGGATTGGTGTTGTAAATCGATCACAAGCTGACATAAACAAGAATGTTGACATGATTGCTGCTAGGCGAAGAGAGCGTGAGTATTTTTCTAGCACCCCTGAATACAAGCACCTAGCTCACAGAATGGGTTCTGAATATCTAGCAAAGGTGCTCTCAAAGGTACAGAAATAAAGGTTTTCCCTTGCTGAACATTCTTTGAATAATTTTTCTAATTACTATATGCAATTCATGTTATCTTGGTTTCTCATAACTAAATCATAATGCTTTAAATCTCAGCATTTGGAGACTGTAATCAAGTCTAAAATTCCGGGCATTCAATCCCTAATTAGCAAAACAATTGCTGAACTGGAAGCCGAACTGAGTCGTTTAGGAAAGCCTATTGCAGCTGATGCTGGGGTAAGTTTGCTCTTCATTGCTTTTGGTGAGCTCATTTATAGAAACCATGGTTATGAGAAGATATTATGGCACTTCCTTTTTGGTGGAGCCTCACTTACACTTCTAGAATTTTCTACTGACACATTGCCTATCACTAAACATGCAGGGCAAGTTGTATGCAATCATGGAGATATGCCGTTCATTTGATCAAATATTCAAAGAACACCTTGATGGCGTGTATGTACTGTGTATCTCATCTTTTTAATAATTTAGTGTCCTGTCACCTTTTTGACAATAACCATTGTGCTCTATTCATTTTCCCTAACTAATAGCAATAATTTGTCAATCTACAGGCGGCCTGGAGGTGATAAGATTTATAATGTCTTTGACAATCAGCTCCCTGCTGCTTTAAAAAGGCTGCAGTTTGACAAGCAGCTTTCAATGGAAAATATACGAAAACTTATTACAGAAGCTGATGGGTATCAACCTCATCTAATAGCTCCTGAGCAAGGATATCGCCGTCTCATTGAATCTTCCTTAACTACTATCAGGGGCCCTGCTGAGGCAGCTGTTGATGCGGTATGTAAGACTTGGAGGAAGATTGTATAGCATATCTTCTGTTGTTAAAAATATCAGTCTTTGACACTTTAAGATTTCAGTTAGTCATTTTCTTTTGCAATTGGCATGCAAGGAAAGTGGATTAAGTCGGTTCTGTTTATTATTTACAGTTGAGTTGCACTTCGTTCAATTAGTTCATAGAACTAATTAATACTGACTGCAACTCAACTAACACATTGAAGGGTGTTTACTGAACAGATTGGGTTGTTGCCAAGTTAACACATTAGATATTTCATTTTTCTGTCTTAATAAGAAAGCTCCTTCAGATTAATAGGTCACCATCTTGTTTTACTGTCAAGAACTGATTTTTGTAAAAGAATCAGCACCAGCAACTGAAAGTTCATCATTAGTAGGCACTCCTTCCAATGGAAGTTAATTTGCCCCATATAACCTTATCCTTATAGTTCTAAATTGATGATTTAACCTCCTTGCTGATAAAAAAAAACCCTTACTTCAACCTTATTCATTAGTACTTGCACTGGGGAATTTTACCAATTTGATATTTTGATGTATTATGTATGGCGCGGTAAATCTACTTTAATATGCAAGTTTTGGGTTTTGCTGTTTTTCTGTTCATACTCATTGATGTGTCATTTTGCATGGCATCTTCCAGGTTCATTCGCTATTGAAGGACTTGGTTCACAAATCTGTTAGTGAGACTCTGGTAATACTAAATTTTATTGTTTCCATTGTACCTCTTGTCACTGTTTATGGTTACTAATTTTTATACTTTTGGTACTTTGGCTTTGTTCCAAAAATTCTATTAGTAAGTTTCATTAAGCAGTATCACTTAAAATAAGTAGCTAAGTTGAAGAAGTTGAAAGTTTTGCCGTTTCTTTTGGTCAGTATGCTTACATACTCTTGTACATTAATCTCTTAACCTCTACATATATTTGCGGGCTATCTGAAGCTGCAGAATTTATAAAGAGATGACAAAGGTTTTTCAATGTACTCATGAATTTTAGGAAGTTTTTAATTGAAGAGTAGTAAAGAGCTTAGCATGTCATGCAGTAGAAAAAAATGCTGCCAGATACATAGGGAGTGAGGGAGTTGGAGAGGTGGGGGAGGGGGAGGGGGGGGGTTTGTGATTAAGAAATAGGCCACTTTCTTGTGAATACAAATGTGTGTGTATGTTGTCCAAATCAAAGGATCAGTCTACAGTTTGGGGGTTATTCTTTTGGCCTCTCTTTCATTATTTCTACATAGCAGGTTGAATGCCTTTAAATTGTAAGGCTGTGTGGAATTTTTCTTGGTTCTTTACTTTTTCACATACTCATAGCCGTAACCTCTCATTCTTCTAGCCAATCATTGGGTACAGTTCTTCCAGCTAATTCATAAGTTGTGGATTTGTTTAATGCACAGGACTTGAAGCAATATCCTGGTCTTCGGGTTGAGGTTGGGAATGCAGCTATCGATTCACTAGAAAGAATGAGGGAGGAAAGTAAAAAAGCAACACTACTGTTAGTTGATATGGAGTGTGGTTATCTTACAGTTGATTTCTTTAGGAAGCTTCCCCAAGATGTTGATAAGGGTGGCAACCCTACACATTCAATTTTTGATAGATATAATGATTCTTATCTTCGGCGAATTGGTAAGTGTTGCAAATGAAGTCAACATAACTAGTCTGTCTTTTAGTTTAGTCCTTCGGCAATATCCTGGAAATGGATTGACCATTCACGCTTACTCTGTATAAACAGGAACCACGGTTTTATCTTATGTCAACATGGTTTGTGCTAGTCTGCGGCATTCGATTCCCAAGTCAATTGTCTATTGCCAAGTGCGGGAGGCAAAGCGAAGCCTACTTGATCATTTTTTTACTGAGCTAGGCAAACTGGAGGTGAGAATAAATCTATTTTTGCAAGACTTATGATGTGTGTGTGTGTGTGTGTGTGTGTGTAAATATTTCTCTGGAACTGTTTATTTAGCTTTGATGCTTGCTAAAGAAATGAAAGTTTTGATTGCCTGTATAAATCCTGTTGGCAGCCAAAGCGCCTGTCATCATTGCTAAATGAGGATCCTGCAGTTATGGAACGACGTAGTGCCCTTGCAAAGAGGCTAGAGTTATATCGGAGTGCACAAGCTGAAATCGATGCCGTTGCGTGGTCTAAGTAGATGGGTATCATGCGCATCACGTTTATGCATGGAGAGGCGGTACTGTATCACGTTTAATCTTCACTTTGTATTTAAAGTAAGCATTTCAGTTTTTGAAAATGTAATGGCAGCTTTAGTTCTCTACAACATTACAATATGTGATTCGGAAAGAAAAATTGGTAGTTCTTGGGTGGTATCATTTGAGTGCATTCACTACATAAAATTTTCATTCATCCCAACTTTCCCTTTGTTCCAAAGATAAACTTGGCAACGTGGCAGTGTAAAAATATTATGTCACGGGTTACAAGTCCATGCACAATGCACGGTATAGGTTGGCCAGGTAAATTGTCTAAATTTCCACCTATAGTTGTAGTAGTTACAGGAGTTCCCAAAATTCCAACGAGGAAGATTAGAGAGAGAGAGAGAGAGAGAGAGAGGCGTTCCCACATTATTTATGAGAATAAAATGCTTACAGTTGATATAAATATTATTAAATTAATTATGAAATTTAATAAATATAATAATTTAAATTTTATGAAATGATAATTGTATAAAAATAAAAAGACCAAAAAGATTATGGATGCAATTTACTTGGAAACAAAAAGTTAAAACCGTAATTTTTCTAATTCAAGAAAATTGTAACAAAGGGGCGAAAAGAAAGATCAAAATTTTGAATTCGAGACAAAGGATCGGTTATAGCAACAGGTGCGGTGGCAAAATTATATTCAATAATAGCTCCTATGGTAGAGGGTTTAGTTATTTCTGTAAATTAAATTTTTGATAAAAATTTATGTAAAAGAATTTAAATTATTAAATTTTATAAGTTAAATAGTAAAATTTATTATATTCAATGAATTATATTAATTTGTCTGTCTAATATAGCGGGTCTGCCATTTTGGTGTGATAGACCGAAGTTTTTCGTTCTCGGCACATGTTCGCAAGGAATCGCTTCGTCGTTGACACAAGCAGTCAGCCCCCCACTATACGACGTCGTATCTAAAACCTTTTAATTAATTATAAATTTCATTATTCCATCTTTTGATTCCAGATTCCGCCTGCTTACTGCCTGAGTCGGGGATCGGAGACGTTTACACGTTTCCTGTCACCCAACGATTTTACTTCCATTTTAAGAATTCCTTCGATTTGCAATTTTTTGTTTGGGGATCCGCTTGCTGTTCCTGTGATTTTCACTCTTTCAAGGTGCATTTTTCTCTCTGATTTTAAAGTCTTTCCTGATTTCATCCGACTAGTTGGCTTTTCTTTGACTTATGCAATGCAAATCTCTATCTACGGCGTTGAACCTTTCTGGCATTCATCCAATAATCTGTATGTTCGTCGAGGATGTGTTGATTCAATGATGTTGAATGTGCATTTTATGTTACTTTTTGGAAAAAAAATTGGCGCATCCGGATGAAGTGGATTTTTGTGGTTAAATATATGTGGAATTATCTCCAAAATTAAACTTTTTTCAGTAGCTTTATCATATTTGCTTTGTTTCTGGTTGACACAACGATTCGTTTGTGATTCATATGTTTCTGGTTTATAAGTCTCATTCAAATTTTATTAGAGAATTATTGAATTTGACATGCCATTGAGTTTAAAACATTGCAATTTTTGCTCACTTACTTTACAATTTTCTTTAAACTCTCTCTGACTCTCTCTTACCCTCTGCATAACTGTAGGGGGTTCTTGATCCTGCTAATTGTCAACATTAACATGCAGTGTGAGCGCATCATTGTGTTTGTTTAGTATAGTTGTACTGCCTGTACTTGGCTTTCTCCTCTTTTCTGGGACTTGGACAATATGTTTTGCTTGATTTATGAATATTCATGCTTGCAGTCAATGGGTATAAGTGTGAGAAATTTGACATTTTTGGTTACGGATCTACTCATTCACACAGCTGTTGTTGTCCATAGATTGGAGTGTAGATATTGCAGGGCAATGGCCTTTTTGCTTCTTGATATGTGTTATGAAAGAAAATTCATTTGAAACATTTACAATATGAATTCATTTGGGACATTGTATAATCAATCAGTTTCTGATTACGGATCAATTTTTTTCTTCTTGATTTTCGTGACAGAATTCCTGAAGATACCGAGAAGGAAGTCAGCAGGGAAAGTATAGGGTGTAATGGCTTCTGAGAGGGAACATTTTGATCTCTCGGGGCCCTTGCATCTAACTTTTGTTGACTGGTAAAACCTATGAAACAAATCTTCCACTATAAAAAATTTGTGTTTCCCTTATGTATTTAGATATAGATCATATGGTTTCTTCATCATGTGTGACCTGTGAGTATCAGTTGCTCTGATTGTAAATGACCTTATTTGTTCAGTGTAACACAGTGAAAATCATTTCATCTATAGAACCCTGTGTTCACATTAAGGTATTAGTGAATATACTGTCTATGTCTTTCAAGAACTACTTTTCCCTCTTCTTAGGTATTACTCATGTCATGTACATAACCATGTGTTGACATCAAAATATCAGGAAATGTATTGTACATGTCTTTCAAGGACAGTACAGTTCTTTTTCTACTTTTTTTGGTATTGCACAAAGTATTGAAGTTATTAAAACTGAATAGACTTAGGTTTTTCTTTTTGGACATAAAGCTTCAATATTGAGAACATTAGTTCTCTAAGATCATTTTGAATCCCAAATAATGTATCTGAGAATATGCTTGCTTTAGTTTTTGTATTAGGATATTGCTTACACAAAATCACATGCCCAGGGACAATGCATATCATCGAATGTCAGTTGCTGCTAGTTTGGTCCAAGGTGTTTACATTCTAGAAAGAGATCGCCAAGAAAGACGTGAGGGTCTCAATGCTCTTGCACCTCCTTGGTGGTCGTTTTTCCATTTTCAGTTGCTTCGTCAGCTTGTAGATGATGTTGATTCTTCCATCTTTGGCGCTATCTATGAGTTCAAGCCTCCGGCATCTCGGTGTAATGACACTTTATGTAGAAGTCCACGTTACGTGATTGCCTTTCGAGGCACCCTGACCAAGGTGGACTCAGTTTCACGTGATATTGAGTTGGATATCCACTTCATAAAAAATGGACTTCATCAGACATCTCGCTCTGAGATAGCTATTCAGGCTGTTCGTAACATGGTAGCTGCTGTAGGTGATTCAAATGTTTGGTTGGCCGGTCACTCCTTGGGATCAGCCATGGCAATGGTTACTGGGAAAACAATGGCCAAGACTGGCTTGTTTCTCGAATCTTTTCTTTTTAACCCTCCATTTGTTTCTGCTCCAATCGAGAGAATCAAGGATCAGAAACTGAAACATGGGATTCGATTTGCTGGCAGCGTGATAACAGCTGGACTCACCATTGCTATGAAAGCCAAGCAGCCGAAGAACTTGTCTGTGGATCCTTTTGCTGCTTTGTCTGCCTGGGTCCCATGTTTGTTTGTGAATCCATCAGACCACATCTGCTCAGAGTATATTGGATATTTCGAACACAGAAAGAGAATGGAAGAGATTGGGGCAGGACCCATCGAAAGATTAGCAACTCAAAACTCAATTGGCGGTCTACTGATGAGTGCATTTGGGAAGGAATCTGAACCTCTACATCTCATTCCGTCAGCATCTCTGACAGTAAATTTAAGTCCTTCCCGGGATTTTAAAGATGCCCACGGGATTCACCAGTGGTGGAGACCCGAGTTGCAACTGAAGCAGAATCTCTACATATACTAGTTGTGGATTTTGTAATGTATTGGCTGATGTATATTTGATGCTCCTGGTTCTGATTTTCCATGTGATTAACGATGAAGTTTATTCTGCATTCGAGAAATGTATATTATAGATGATTGGACTGTATTTTTTCTGTAAATCGAAGAATAGGTTGCTTGTTAGAACTTTACTGAATGTTGAACCCATAACCATTGAATAAGCACAGATAATGGATGCGGTGGAGGGGATGGAGGAGGTGCTAACATTTTTCCTTGGAAGAAAAAATGAAAAGCACAAGAAGTCTATTTGTATATGTCATAGGTAGATTTCACTAATAGATGGGATAGAAGAAGGATGCCTGTTAGACTATTTTTTTTTTTAAAAAAAAATTGAGTTTTATTTCGAAATTCTGAAATTTGGTGACGTTGGGATTTAGATTTTTTAAAGTTGGTGCTTAATAGAAATAAAAGTAAAAGATTTATAAATTAAATTTAAATATAACTAATAAAAAATTATCAAAATTAAAAAAAAAAAATGCAGAAGCAGATTTTTATTAAAACAACAAAGTCAAAAGTTGGCGAATCCCAAAGCCATTAGAGTCGCACATGATGAGGCGATTATCAGAGTGCGGTGGTGTAGTAGGTGGAACTGAATTCCCGCGAATGGTCCACCGTAGGATCCCTGTCTCTATTAGTTCTTATTTCATAATGCCGCCCAAACGGAATCTATAAATTACAATAATGTCATACAATCAGTTCCCCAAAAGAGAGCCGCATTTCACGATTTCTTTCGCGTGAGGACTGGCCCATTCAATGTACATTACGCCCTAACCTAACCCAACCCCGAACACCACCCCTCTGTCTCTCACTCACTCATGCTCCTGTTTGTTTCCTCCCAATAAGTTCTTAGTCAATTATGAAGCATGGCATCCTACTTTACTTAACCTCCAATAAAGCTATTTGCTCATGCTCTCCGTAAAGCCAAAACCAAAAGCTTCCCTCCTTCTTTCTTTCTTTCTAACTAACTCATCATTCCTCTCCGCATTATCATCGCCTTTAACTTCCATCAAGAAAGGAAAAAAAATCCCCTACCCATCAAACCATTTCTTGTCCCCCTCCCCACCCCACCCCCAACCACAAAAAAAAAAGATAATGCAAATTAATCAAATACGACCAAACTTCGGACAATACTTTACTCCTAATTCAAAGGGAGGGAAGAACAATCACGCAATTTTGCATTAGAGAAAAAAATCGTTTTTACAATTCTCTTGCTTGCCTACCTTCGTGTACAATTCGGAGAACGGAATAAGCAATTTGCCTAAAGACAAAACAAATAATAACTACAGTTACAAAAATTAACATTAAATAGATAGGAAACCGTTAGCAGTGGAAACCTAACACAGATCCATCACTGACGGCAATGGCCACCTTGCATCCAGCTTTGGCCTCAACATGATGACTGAAGAAGTGTAACACCCTTACTCGACCCGCCATCTCCATCCTCGACTCGATCTCCATCGTGGGTCCGACCCTCAAACCATTCACCCCATCGGCAAAGATTGGGGCCATTGGGCCCAGGTTTGTCGGCGTGGACAACGGAAACGACTGCACGGAGAAAGTTGCAGCCATGTATTGGGTTCTTCCGGCGTCGATCTTGCCGGCGGGGATGAACATGAAGCCAACCTGGCTACCCGAGTAGAGAAGCTGGAGGGAGCTATCGTAGTGGGAAAAGGCGGCTCTGTTGGGATTTCTGACGGAGGCGTATTGGGAGAAGGTGAAATTAACGGTGCCGTTGGAGACGGAGAATGAGGGTAGCTGGACGGCGCTAACGGTGATCTTGGGGTCCTGGGGCTTAAACACAGTGAAGTAAACTATGAGGATGACGATGACGACAAAGATCAAGAAGATAGTGGCCACTATACAGGAGGCCAGGTTGGTTCGGCCCGATGGTGGCCTCTGAGGCTTGGTCATGGCTCCCTCTCTTAATTGAATGTAGCGGATCTAGTTAAAAAAAGAGAGAGGCGGGGAAAGAGCGTGAAAGGGGGCAGGAGAGGCTAAGGCGTGTTTGGATACGGTGTTTGAACATATAAGAACGAGGAAAAAAAAAAACCCGGAGGGGGAAATTTGCAGTAGAGTGGTGCTCGAGACACACTGTGAAAGTTAGGACCTCGTTTGTTTTTGCTTTACTTTGGTTGGATCTTTTGCCTTGTAGCGACCTGGCTGGGGCCTTTCTTGACTGACTCTATTGTGTGAGTGCACTGTGAAACTTGGACTGATGTTGGTGTGGTGGTCCCTTTGGCAATGGTTTTCTGGTCCCACCTGTCACCTGTTTTGTTGGTTTTCTACAACACAACAAGATCTGCGTCGGAATAGACAATTTAACTTAAACAATAAACATCCTTGTTATGATAAACTGTTATTAACTGACTATAAATGGTTAGATATTTAAATTTTATAATATAATTTAAGATTTTATAAATTTTTAATGATTTTGATATATTTTTAAATAAACTTTATTTTATAAAAATAAAATGATAACTTCAATTTACTCACCTACACCATAGTCTTTATAGTTCGCTGCGAAATATTGAGATCTTAGAAGCAATTAGCATACGCAAGGGACGCAAAGCTCGTATGTACTCCAGTTGTAATAATGGTTACTAATGTGGAGAGCAAAACAAAAATTGAACTGCAAATAATCTCAAGAAACCATTTTGAAATTTTCAGAAATGGAATTATTAAGAAGCGCATGACCACGGGCATGGAGCGGTGGTAGTGACAGCGCGGCAGATTTTGGCAAGATTTAGATTTTTTAATTTTGATTTTATTAACTTATTTTTTTATCTTTAAAATTTAATATATAAATTTATTATTTATCATTTATAATTATTTTTCCCCTTTATTGTCTTCTACCTTTATTATAAAAAATTTAAATCATTTTGGCATATCATGGCACTAATGTCACCCTTCGGGAATCCCAAATATCGGGTCTCACCGTGTTACACGCGAGCAAGCGCTTTGACAATTCGCACCAACTAGCCAAATATTTCAAAGGGCAACCTAACTCTCTCCTGTAATAATAGCAATGCAGGGGATATTGGAATCCAGTAATATCGGGGACAGGTAACGTTGAAACATCTCCACTACCAGCTCTATCCAACGGAGATAGACTTGACAGAAATTGCCGTACAACCTCGGGTCGGTTTGAACGAATTTGGGTCCATATAAGCGCAAACGGTCCAACTGGTAGGGAAAAGATATTGTCAAGGAAAGCCAATGGCAGTAACGGAACATTGTGCTTCTATTTTTATACTAACATTAATGATAATGCCCCACAGTTTGAATTTTAGCTATTTAGCAGAAGATTTGGTAACTGGACGATTTAGATTATTGTTTTGGGCATTGTCATCATCAATTTCATACCAATTGTGGAAGAAACTCAACTTTGATGGCTTCTCGTGCATGTTGTACACATTTGCGGTCATTTTGTTGGCGGCATGTGGCATAATTGATTTCATTCTGCTCGGACCAAAGCATCAAGTAACAGGATCCAAATGCCATTGCCCGTCAAAAACGCAGAAACCAGGAGAAATAAAATGTGAACAGGGGTCTATAATTTTAGAATATAGAGCTTTCCATCTATATTGACATGTATCCAGAAAGTCCCATGAGCATTAATTTGGAGAGATTGTGATTGCACTATTTAAAATTATTATATAAACAAAACCTGCAAACCTTCAGACAAAATTAGAATATGAATACTTCTGTGTAATTCTCATAGTATTTAATCTTCTTCTCAGTTTTTCATCAAACATCTATAATAAGCAACAGAAAACTCCCAGATGACTACAGTGTAAAACTGCTTAACTAGCATGCTTTGCTAGTATTGAGTAAAACGCCTTTTTTGTGAGCATCTTATGTGAGACTGAGATTTACGTATAAATATGTACAATGAAAGTTTTGCTCATGTGTCAAGCCAATCCTAAATCCATAAATTCTGAGTAGAAGGCATCTTATTCAGACCTTCACTTTTGTTCAACAAGCTAATACAATGCCAAGAAACAGTTGACAGAATTGAGGTAGAAACAAAAGCTTCGGGCCTATTGTCCAGAGCACATCTAGACATTAGACGTTACATTTTATACAACTTGCAGCCCTTTCCCAGAGTGGACTGGTCATTCACTCAATACATACAAATATTTACCTACAAAACAAAAAATGTCTATTTTGCGAGTTTGTCAAGGCGGGAATTCATGATCTGGGAAATGGCTTCAAGAAATGCAGATTCACTCGTGCCGGGTAGCAAGGAATTCTGGGCTTCACCAATGATCTCCTCAATTACAGATTCCCTTTTCAAGTTTTCCCTACACATAATGCTTCCGATGGCATAGGGAGTGAGACCTCTCTCAACCCCTTTCTTCAGCAACATTGTGGATATGCGAAGTGTTCGTGAACACTCGAGTGGAATATCCCACCCATAAAATTTCAAAAGTTCTATATCTTTTTCAGCATCCAGGGAATTAATATAATCAACTGTATCAGGAGAGAAAGGCTGACGTGCTTGCGGCCAGTAAAGCCAATCAAATGTACAATCTTCGAACTGCAGAGAAGATAAATAAGATTGAGCCTACACTTAATCAATCAGAAGAATCTTAAATATAGCATGACAAAATGCGACCTATCAATGCAACATACGAATTTCTAGAAGCTAGGAAGTTCAGTGATCGACAATAAGAATCAATTATTGCACTTATTTTGCAGAAAATACAACATTTAGTGACTACATTTGCTCATCTGCTACCATTATTCTACCCTGTCTAATTTAATTAAATAAGAAAATGCAATTAAAAAGAAAAAAAAAATGCGAATGCTTACTTTCTCTGGTAGGCAGTAACCATGATCAATTGGGATGAGCAGAGTCTTGTCACCTGCCTCTTTTCTGAACAATATATTCCCAGCATGCCTGTCCGCATTAGCCATTCTTATATCAAGCACAGTAATTTTGTGAACTTCCTCCACAGAAAATATCCCAGGTCCGATGTCCTCACAATTTCCATCGTTTTTCATGAACATTTGTAATGATCCGATCTTGACATGTTTTGATGAATAATCATACCCCTCTGGATGGTTAAATCCTTTGTGTAAGCACCGCACCATAATTGAAGGGGGAACACCAGCAAAGCCGATTGCTTCACCCGACATCATACGCGGCCCACTCCTAGGATGATCTAATATATAAGCTGCAACTTCCCTGACAGCCCCTTCTCCCACTTTTGTCCCTCTTTTTAAGCCTTCGCCATTGGATGATCTTGGTAGACCCCGCGGGTTATTTACAGCCATTGGCTCCTCATCAATGGGCTTAAAAACTGAAACATGCTTCTGACCTGATGAATCCTGCATCAAGTACGTCCCCCCTGTCCCCTCCGAGGATCTAATAGGGTGATTCCCTTTCTTCAAACCATCAAACGTGGAGTTTATTACATCCCAGAGGAAAGGGAAAATTTTGATCTTGGGATTCAAGATTATTGGTTCCAACCAGAAATCTGCACCAGGCGTAATATATGCTGCATCATGAAGAAGTTTGCTCCAGTTGTCTCCTACTTGGACTAGCTCATCTGTCCCTTCACCTGTTGGAGCTGGCACAACCGAAAGTTCCAAATTTTTCTCGATGGTTGTAGCCCTGACCTTCGCTGATTTTTGAACTATCAAATGAATGACATCATTATCACTCTTGCATACATCACGGAAGATCCTGCGGTCATCAAGCTTTTCACCATTGCAGAAAAGATCTTGATTCTCAAGATCTACAAAATCTTTCCCCTCCCTCTTAATACGTTGCTTAAGATACCCCACATTCCTATAGCTATCCACCTGAATTCCAAATTCCTTCCCACAAGTAGTCCTAACAACAATGAATAGGAGATCACAAAGGCGAAGAACCAAATGAAGAACATCCCCACCAGTGACGCCGTACTCTGTGATGAGTGCATTGTTGCGGGCCAGCTCTCTGCCTTCAAAAACTAACTTCTGCTTCTTCGCTACAAAACCTTTGCAAGTCTGAATCCTGAGTTTCACCGACGCAATTGAATCGGACTCCAACACACGCATTGGGGTCACAACGCCGTCAACAGTGAGGTAAATCAGAATGGATTCACCAGGGCAGAGTCCGAGCTGGCATTGACAGTATAACGATTCTGTGCGAATCGGACTCGGAGCAACAACAGCAACTGACATCTTTCAATAATTTTTTATAATTTAATGGTCCCAAGAAAGAAACTTTAAGGACCTGCTTTGCTGCCTAACTTTAACGCAAGAAATCCATCGACAACTAAGGTCTTCTAATCAAGGTGATTAAATGACCCACATAAGAATGTAGGAGATTTGAAAAAGGAATAATTCAAAAATATCTACTCAAAAGGAAGGGGGGAAGTTGATTAAAAATTCACATCGAAAAAGTCTGCAAATTTCGGTCCTGATTAACGAGGGCAATCTCACGGAGGAAGCATGAACGACATGAGCAAGAAAGAGTGGATTCTTACCAAAGGGAAAGAACCAAAGGCAAATGTGGGGGGATGAGAGTTTAAATGGGAATGGAAAGGGTTTCTGAGATGGCGATCGGCTGCCGGTGAAATCAACTGGTTCCGGTATTTTCCCAGATTGGTGTCATCAGTTTCAGGGGGTGCGATATTTTCGCCGGGCTTCTCTGCTCAAATAAACTTGCTGCCGATAAAGCGGGAGAGGAAATGAGAGAATCAACGGTATTGCAGCCGTTGGCCGTTTATAATGTTTTGACCCCAATTTCTTTTAACAGGAAAATATATGTCTTAATTGAAAGAAAGTCGTTAATATTTAGTAACGGCCGTTCGTTTAGCGTGGCACAAAAATGAGTTAATCGGATCCCAATTTCGTTTTTATTGATTTTAAGAATTTAATGTGTGAATTTTTTTATTATTTTTAATTTTACATTATTTCTTTTTTATTTTTTATTTTAATTTTCTTTAAAAATATTTAAAAATTTAAATCAAATTAATCACATAATATCATTTTTATAATTTTATTTTTATTTTAAACTTTTATAAAAAATTTAAATTATTAAATTTATTAAATTTCACTTTTAACAAATCTTTACCTGTCATAAACATTATGTAATTCTATTAAATCTGCAAGCATCTTCTAATACTAATCACTTGCGCGCAGACATCAGCTACAAAATTGGCTGTATTCGTAGTTCGCAATAGTGCCGTTCGGCATAACAAAATTAACAAAAATATTAAAAAATTAAAATTACCAAAAAAATTAACAAATATGGACCGCCATCTTCAATCTTATTTGGGTTGAACTGTTTTTTCTCCTTTTTTTTTCGCAGAAGCGAAGTTGTGGGGACTTGGAACTGACACGGCAGTCTTTTGATGCTCGTATTACCGTTGCACAAGCTCGTTCCAAACATGCCACGTGGCTGATTGTCCGAACGGGAAATCAAGGCAAACAAAATGATCCGTTGGAACTTGAAATGATAAGTCCAGCCCATACGCACAGAGAGATAGCGCAAAACTGCCTTCAAGTTCGCTCCTTGGTTCATGGCCTATAGACGAGTAAACCTGTCTTCAAGTTACCCAGTTTTAAACTTTCAAGAGTTGGCTTTGTGGTTTACTGATGCTGAAGGGCCGACTTCGTCGCCGCTAGAACTATCATAATATTGAAGTACAGAATTCGTAGCACTCAGCTATAAATTCACCAAAAGCACTCACCAATCTTTTCGCCTCCCTGTTGGCCGGTGGTCTTCTTATGTACTAACTGTCGTTTAAAACGATAATTAGACGGATATTGTTTTTGTTTTGTCCCCACGATCCAAATTTCGTGTGTAATTGTTTTGATTGCTTTTGTTTTCCAGTAGAAAAATGAAAATAAACCCTAGTGTGAGAGGAAGATTCCTCAACGTGAATTTTGAGGAGTAGGTTCAATGAACTAGACAGTAGACCCGAACAATTTGTAAAGTAACATGGGTTAGCTTTTCAAATAAGCAAAAGAATGATAGAAAAATAAATAAAAGTGAGATTGGGTGTCCCATGACACAGTTTATGATGGAAACAAGGTGGATGTATCATATTTTCTCCAACTTTGCCTAAGTTACTTGATTTGATTTCGATGATGATTCATGATTCACCAATATCGTTTTGCATACGTAGTTGAGGCTGAAGAGATCGATAAACAAAGAATTTATGGACTCCTCAGCTTTTCCATGACTTGTCGTGTCCCTGCGCCCCATATCTCCTTTGCTATATTAGAGTTGAGTCACGAGTGAGCCTATTGCCATTGCCAAATCCCCACTCCCCAACTGTCTTTAACTTTTTCTTTTTCGACCATGCTCATTCTAAATTCTGGTGCAAGAGTATAATTACTGACAAGGGTGACAAATCTGCCTGCCCTACTCCGAAAAGGAACTTCTTCCACTTCCCATAGAAGGAGGGCAGCTCAGCAAATTTTTAATGATGAATTACAGACTCCCTGCAGCAGTTTAAGTATGGGCGTAGATGCTGCAACCAGTCTCACAGTATGGTAGCGTAAATGCATGCAGACTGTGCTGAGCAGACAAAAGACATGGTGATGGAGTGTATATACTTGGTTGAGAAGCCTGGCGAGGAGCTTCCTGATTCAAATATCTTCTTCTGTGATGTGTTGAAGGTTCCATGGATATTCTAAAGAATCATAAACGTTATGGCAGTAAAATTTGTTCTCTTAAACTCACAGTCACAGTATTAGAGAACTGTACAGACATGAGCATCGCATCTTACTATCGGCTTTATATTCCCAACCTAATTAGGCTTTAATGTTGCTACTCATTTTATAAGCAATGCAAGAATGTGAAAAGATTCTACCATAGCAGATGTCACGTGATCTTAATTCATTTTAACAGTCCCTGCAAAAACAAAATCTCACACTGTCATACTTACATTGGGTTCTTCTGCGTTATGGTCGGTAAGAAAATTAGTGCTTGCTGCAGGGAACATCATGTAGAACAAAAACAGAAAATAGAATACACAAGTTTTTCTGAAATCCAAATTTGTTAATAAATTTAATTATTGGGGATAATAATAATGTTCTAAGTATTCACTAAATATTAATTCTATTGAATAGAAATTATAAATTAAATAAAATTTTTTCTCTTATAAAATGCATGAGAACAATAAACAGTTAGTCGTGGTTTCAAAGACATTATGCTGTGTATTAAAGATCCAAGTGTGTTCAACAACGCCTACTGATTGTCAGCTATTAGTCGTCTTCCACCTCGGTGGTCAACACAAAGCTGGGAAACGCCAGAGTTATATCCCTGACAAATAGAAACGAACAGAACCTCAGTAGCTTTTTATTTATAATAAGTATAAATATTAAAACGGAAATTGATATGAGGCTTGAGCGGTAAAATAAAAAGATTGAGTCTTTGTGATGACCTAGACAAAATAAAGATTCCGTAATCCCCAACCAAAAACAAAAAAAAAAAAAAAAATTCAGTAATCAGAACAGAGACCCACTTTAGATATGGAAGAGTCATATTTTTCAGAATAGATGGATTCTTTTCTACAAATTGTTTCCACTCTTCTTCGTCGATCTTCCCATCTCCTTTTGAATCCGCCTCCATTAATGTCTGAAGATGATTAAGGCAAAGTAAATAAGTGATTAGATCAAAAAGCATAGAAAAAGAAATGAACTTATCTATTGCAGCGTTGTGTAAGCACCTTTTCCACAATTGATTCAACAACTTCATCCGAAACTGTGACCTCCGATTCAGCCAAAATAGCCACGACCATCTCCACCAACTTCCAGGGTAACATTCACGCAAAAAGGGGAATACAAGAATTAGATTTATGTTTAATAATTCAAGGATCTAGGAAGCAGAGTCAAAAGATAGGGCCAGAAGCATGTGGTTATTTTTAAGTTATCAAATATATATGTCATTTGTTAGCCATCTTCTCCTTGAAATTTGATTCACCTCATCACGTCCGATGTATCCAGTCTGCCGAAGGTCATACAATTGGAATGCAACTGAAACAAAAATTTTGGGTCACAAACATGAAAGAACAACTAATTTCTCTGATTGACGGTTAACATAAACACAGTACCATACATGCAATTTTCTTCTCTTGTGGTGCATTTGGATGAAAGATGCTAAGCGAACGAACAAATTCCCCAAAGTCAATTACTCCATTATGCTTACTGTCAAACATATCAAACACCTGCATCGGTTTTGATAAGACGCAACGTCATTTTTTGTGCTAAAAGCAGAAATATGACCTTTACCACGAATCTCAGCCAATATTCAATTGCAGCTTTGATATTCATCTAAAATACCAAGGCTTGCAGCCTGACACTAGAGTTTATTGAGATAAATTAATCAGCTTTTTCAGATATTATGTGATCTCTTGAAAAAATGAACGACATTTTTTATCCATAACTACATGTCACTAACTGTTCATATAAATATAAGAGAGACACTGAATTTAGTACTTAAAAAGAGAAAGCAGTACGCACCCTATCTGCAAACAGATTCGGTTTACTACTATTACTTAGAAGGGCAAGCCGGAACTCCTCCTGTAGATGGAATCTTGAAAAACTTAGCACTCTTTTTTCGTTTTAAATCCAATCAAGATGCTATCAAATGATGAATGGCTGATAATGTAACTAAAAAGGGTATTGTCAGAGCATTTTATTAGAGAAAAAAAAAATGAAATCTTTAGTACTAATAACAAACTTAAATGGAAATACCTTGTGAATTAAGTCATCATCAACAATTGCACCGCTTAGTTTCTTAAACAAGCCAAGCAAAGCCTCCACCTCATTCACAGTAACTGTCAAATTATACAGAACAGAATATTTCACATCTATATGGCGCTACAGGCTACAGCTGGATAGTGTCTATATAAATGTCAGGCATTATAAGTGCTGAGTGCACAACACATCTAACCAAGATTATTGTCTGTCTGTCATCTAGTGGCAGGGCATAAGATTGCATTTGCATGCTGTGGCACCTTGTAACTATAAAGTGAGACATCACATGAAACTGTTCCTAAGGCTTTGGAAGCAACCTGGTGAGTTGTGAACTTGTGATACTTACAGCTTGTGAACTAGCAACAAAGACCACACCGTTAACCGGCTAAAGGGACTTGTTGGGCCCATTGGGTAGTTGAGCACGATGGACCAACTGGCTGAGAACGCAGGGCGAACGGTAAGTTGGTGCAAGATATCAAAGCAAGCCAGTTCTAGCCAGAAGGGGGGTTCTGTAGGGAGCGTCCACCTATAACTATGCATTGACCACCAGGAAATTTTACTGGGCAGCAATAATTGAACTCCACAAATACTATGTTTATACAAGCATTGGCACGGAAACTACAGCAAGTGGACTCCTTAATTCAAGATCTTGAAGTTTGAAACAGCGCAGGCGAGTGAGGTTTTCTTTTTGTTCACGTCCTGTTATTTCTGATATATGACTAAGACTGATTTAGAGCTTCAAGCCCTACAAACGACACTTGGCAAGCCCAACAAACAAGTATATTGACAAGAAGACCATAGCTTGATTGATGATGAGTTGATGACAGACGGATCATGGTACAAAAGTATTTAAAAAGTAAATGATTCTGATGTAATCAATTGGCTAAAGCGTAATCATTCTACTTACAGGATGTCTCAGAGGCAAGAATGATGGCTTGTTCATGCTTACTCTTTTGTTGAGCCTTCTTCAAGCGAAAGCAACTTATACAAATGGACATAGTCTCACTATAGAGGAACTCCGTTTAACTGAATAGATGCCCTGCCAAAATGTGTCAGTTCAAGAGTAAGACTTGTTCATCAGAACCCACTAAATATAATTGAGTGGAGTTCTTCAAAATAGAGGAGCATGAGATTCTAAGAGCAAATTAATGAATAATATTTCTGCATTAAGAATTAAAATTGGTAGGCTTTTAAAGGAACAAAAAAGGAAGAAAAAAGAAATCATCTTTGCTCCCAATCCTGCAATTCAGCATATTGACGCAGGTATGAAATTCCATGAGCCTTCATGTTACAGGATCAATTTGTTTTCATCTTCTTTACGATCATACTTAAACCACGGCAATCGGAATAGTAATAGAGTTCCTTCAAACCATGAAATGGCCTTATTGCAAACTCGAAGTAGTGGCCTAGAAAAACTATTGATAAAGTTCCAAACAGGGTCGGCGACCTCAATTCACTGTCGTTACTAACACTAGTCTATAATTTTTATAGGATGAATGAATCGATGTTTGACACCTTGACTGTTTTCAGTTCAAATCAATTATAGAAAAGGTCAAATCATCCTCGACTATATATACCAACCATTCAGAGCCCATTAACAGAAAAAGGTAAGCAATGAAAAGGGAAATCCAAAATTCAGCATTTAATTGTTCCATTAACGTTCGGAAGGAAAAAAAAGGTCAAATCATCGCTGTCTTTGTTATTGCTGTCCCCCCCATGCTGAGTAACAATTCCGACAAACATGTTATCATTTCGCGTTAATAATGTTGAGAGAAGGACATCGGAGTTGACTGTTACATTGACCCAAAAGCGACTTACAGAAACGAGTAAGAAGCTGGTGTTCTTCAGGCTTCAGGTGCCGAAACGGACAGCTTCATTTGCAAAAGGATGAACTGAGTGCCCTTTTTTCTTCATATTGATGTGTCTGCGTCAGTCTTCACTATGATTTTGTTCATGAGATTCAACGCCACCTCTCTTTGACTATTTGCAAATAATTGAACAGTATTTAGTTGAAAACAAGTTTGCCTTCATGGCTTTGGAGGTTGGTAGGGTAGACCGGTAGTCGTCAAACCCAACTACCAAAATGGCCAAAATTCACGGCAACAAATTTTACTTCCCTATTATCCAGCATAGGATACACTACCTTAGTTTCCCTTCCAAAATATGGTTTTCTTTCTGGTCTAAAACTGAGAATAGACTGTGATTATTACAATTAAAAAGGATCATAAAAGAAATTACTTATTCTTTCCTAGCTATGAGGAAATTTCAATTTTCTTTATTGAGATAAGAAGAAAATTTTATAATTAAAGTGAGATTATTGTGAAAAGTGCATTTGTACAATGTATTCTCTCCCTAGCTGTCCAAGATAAGTAGAAGTTGCCTTGATGTGTCAGTTTAATAACCAGCAAGCATCTCGAGAAAAGTAAAAGGAGTATGATTTGAATGGTGGTGTATTAAAAAATATGATGTCAAAATGAAAATGACAAGCTTTTATGTGAGAGAGAAAAATAAATGAAAGAATGATTTAATTTTACTTGTTTCGTAGGAATAGTTTAATTTGTAGAAACAAGTTTGTTTATTTTTATTTATTCTCATTGATTTGTTTATTTTTTTTTATTTTAGGCTCAAAATAAAATCCGTGAATGCAGCCACAATTTCCTTAATTATTTGGGCTTGGGCTTTCAACCCAACCCTTAGTAGTCGCACTAATTCGTCTAGTGTGTCCATTCTTCTGACTCTGGTACTCCCTTCCCATGCGTGACTAAAAGAAAAAACTCCCTCCTCTTTGGGTGGAAACGTTTTGCAGCATATCACTGCGAAACGCTGCCCAGATTCTTCGAAACTAGGCTTTGTTCAACCATCGTGGGATAGAAATTGCGATCTCTCTTAATTACAGGTGATGAATTGCTTTCAAACTCTTTTGATTTTCATTTTCCTCATTGCTATATTTAACTTCTTCTGTATTAATTTATCTCTTCTACCAATTTGAACCCTCTGCTTTTATGTCCTCTTAAAATTTTACTTCGTGTGTTAGAATCTGGTTTGAGTTGACTACTTCATGGAAGCGGATTTCGCCTCCAACGGCATATTCCGAGAAGATTCATTCGAAGCCGATGGTAACGGCACTAATGTAAATTCGAGGCTCTCTTTCACTTTGAGAGTTTACATTTTAGCTTACTCGTGTTATTCGTAGAAATTCCATGCCGGTATTGCATGATAAGGATGAAAAGAAAAATGATTATGCGTTTTGCTTAACTCTTTTGCTGCCTGAACAATCTTAAAATACATTTTTCTTTTAAGGGGTTGTAAACAAGCCTGCTGCGTGAATCTCCTTTTTTGGTTTACTTCGCGAAACCTTGGATTGAGGTTGTAGTTTTTGGTGTTTAGTTGAGTTGACAATGCATATTCCCCTGCTAATCTGAGTGCAATGCTGGAATCAAATTCTAATAATTGGTTCTATGCTGAGCCAAGATTATCAATAAAATTACTTTTTAAGACTTGTGTTTATGAGTACATGTGAATTCTCTTAATAGGATAGGAAAGGACAACTAATAAGATGTAGAAGTTTGACTTGTACATTTCATTCCTCGCCTTAATTTGAGAATCCTCCTAAATAATGTAGATATGTATGACTTCTATCTGGATATCTTTTATGCTACATGCCAAAGACTTCACTAGTTTCCAAGTTCTTTAAATTTAAAATCTTACTGTTCTTCCAAATTAGGATTTTTTTAGTCAGGTACTGCCAGAACCACACACACACGCGCGCACATATATAATGTTTTCTTCTTTCATAAATAAAGATTTTGGAACAATCTGTGTCTCTGTATGTTAATTGCCATCCAATGATATTTTTTAGATACACAAGCATAGGGGTCCTTATCTATACTTTATGCTTATAATATTCTTTCTTGTTGGAACAACTATTATTGGTAATTTCAGCAGGATAATTTAGTCATTGAAGGGGAAAGATGTGGGATATGCATGGATATTATTATTGACAGGGGAGTGCTGGATTCCTGTCAGCATTGGTATGTCTTTTCCTTGTTTCTACCTCCTTTTTTCTTGAAGGCTTGAGCTAATTCATTATGTGGAATATCACTGTCCTTCTTGAGCAGTCTCTGTTCGTCATAACCATGTGAAAAGTACAGTTATGTGTAAAATGTTGACAAAGTCATGATGTGCAAGACTACAGTGGCTACAAACATACAGACATAAGTTTTCCAAACAAAGGGGGTTTTTTACATTCTTAGTCACAGCCATTACTTCCCATCTATCAAGTAGAAGAAATTGTATTCTGCATGTCTTACTGCCCCCCCCCCCCCCCTCCCCCTTCCCCAAATCTCCGGTTTCCTTTTCATTCTTCTTCTGTGTGAATTTCAGCTTCTGATTTTCATGTGTTATTTATTTGTCTATTGATAGTCTCTACCTCAGTTTAAGGGTGTGAGGGCTATTGTTGTACATTGACCTCTAGTTTAAAATATGAAACTGTTATTTTCACCACATTTCATTGATTACTCTATCAGGTTCTGTTTTGTATGCATTGACAACTGGGCTACCATTACAAATCTCTGCCCTCTTTGCCAGAAAGAATTTCAGCTGATCACATGTGTTCCGGTGAGTGATATAAAATTGAGAAATGCTGTTTTTTCTTCATTGCTTTAGTATTATTCTTCAGGTTGTGATTGAGTTTCCTTAGCCTATTTATACTGTTCTGGATCAATGATTGTGGTATTTTAATTAAGTATAAACAATTACTTTATTAAATAAGTCTAGCATTATGATGAAATTATGAGAAGATGGTGCATGGTTGTTCCTAAGCATGTGAATTATATTATTGTGAAGGTGTATGATACCATTGGAAGCAATAAAGTTGAGGATGAGTCAGTCTCCACGTAAGTTTCTCTATGTTGTTAAGTTTGTTTTGATTGAGAGGCTTATTTTCACTGTTTGTATGTGTCCACATATATTAAGCTTGGGATTCTCAGAATTGGTGTTTAAGTACAAAGTCAATATTTATTTTGGGTTCCATGTAGCTAGCCTTGTATCACTATTTATCACTCCATTTTTATTTAATAATTATTGTTTATCATGCTCATGTAGTCAGAAATTTTATATGACCTTTTATGTGTTCTTTTTCATCAATGCAGAGATGATGACTGGTCCATTGAAGGGAAGAATAACACTCTGTCATTCCCCTCATACTATATTGATGAAAATGTAATTGTCTTCCATACATTATATTTTTGAATTCAGGCAAAGCGCACCTCTGGTTAGTTAAGATATATAATGACCTTCCTTCTTCCCACTTCTTGTGTTAGAGTATTTAAATGTTATTTTATATGAAAAAACCATCATATTCTCATCATAAGTTGATTTTTAATGTTTTCCAAATGTCAATGGACTCTGTGGAGTCATACTATGCTTTCAGATTTTGGTATTTAGATCCTTAAAATCTTGTGCCATCTGTGGTTAGTTCAGTAACAGAACATGTGTACAAGGCTAAAGTTGCACCCAATACTATGTACTTTGGTTATACAATTAACATCAAATTTCATGCATAAAATAACCATTCACATTGACACCTTGCCTCTTTCAAAATTTCCCAAGATTCTCATAGATGTGGTTGTATTTATTTTCGTATACTAATCATCTGAGTGTATTTGCAATTGGTTTTTGTTAAGATAATGGGTAGAAGGTGAAAAGATAGATAGAAAAGTAAAGAACACAAATATACAGACTGAAAGGCTTAAGAATAGTGCATATAACACTATATAATACCATTGCGAACCCTTAAACCTTTATCTTATAGTATGACTACATAATAAAACTTGTATTCTTTACTTTGGGTGCCCTAAAAGTGCAAGTAACTATTTTTCTGATTGGTAACACTTTCCCTAATTCCTTAACATTTTTTAAATGACAAAATCCTAGCAGGAACTTAACTTTATGCAGGAAATTATATAAATTTTAATGCAAATCAATGTGAAAAACTAACCTTATATAATTCATCATTTTGTAGGCAGTTATTTGCTTGGATGGTGATGGCTGCAAAATTCGATGTGGATCAACAACTATTGTTGGAGATTCCAGTGTCGATACATCAATAGCATGTGATTCATGTGATATATGGTAAGCTTAAATCAATTGGTTAGCCAATAAGTTTCTGATATGTCGACTAAGCTGAAAATATCTGCTTAGGTAAGTAAAATATCAGAATATTTTTGTCTTCTATGGTGCTATCAGTGAATTGGGCACCTTTGTAATTGCCTGTTTGACTAGGCTATGGGATAAACTGCAAGAGCAATATGACTGAAAATATTTGTTTATCTTGGCTCTACGCAATACATATATGCATTTTCAATCAATTGCAGCTAGCTTCTTGTCACAAAGTTTAAAAACTGGATTTTAGAAGATTGATGGGAGTCAAGTATAAACATTCTTGCCCTCAAACACACCACGGATTGCTTGTTGAATTTTCATTTACATGGTTAGATTGATCCTATTAAGGTGTAGTCATCTGTGACCAACCTATTCTAGATACATGGTAGTTCATGCTTGTTAGAGACAAACATTGTGTAATACAGTATGAAAATCAAAAACTTGTGAGGAAATCAGTTCAAAAATAGTTCTCTATTAAGATATTGAGAATGATCCTGTGATTATTGCTCAAATTGTGTTGAGACAGGTATCATGCTTTTTGTGTGGGATTTGATCCTGAAGGTACATCGGAGATTACATGGTTATGCCCAAGGTGAATTGAATTTGCTGGTTACAATTCTGAATTTTTGTGCTGCTAATCATTATTGTCGTCATCATAATTCTTAATTATTATTATTATTATTATTATTATTATTATTATTATTATTACTACTACTATTATTACTAGTCTACCATCACTACTACTGTTATTGTTAGTTGTAGTAGTGCTACTACCGCCACTATTACTACTTTTTATTACTATTATTATTTTTCTCATCATCATCATCATTTATCTGGAAGCTCTATTTACATGCATATAACATGTTGGCTTCTAGCTTATGAATTATAATTAGAAAGTAGAAGCTCCAAGTACCCTTTTTGATTAAAATTATGGGCCACTGTGTGGATCACCGTTGGGTAACTGATAGTCTAAAAATACTATTTAAGATAGTCTTAGCAATCAAAAGAATGTCTACAATCTATCATATTTTCTAAAAGTGTCCTGCTGTCAATTATCTACCTTCTGCTTTAAATATTGACACAAAAATTATAAGTATTCTTCTGACGGTTAATCATCTATTCTTTTCATTCTTTATTATTCTAATTAAAGGTTTTTGTTTTAGATGTGTAGTTGATGAAGTTCCTAAAAGAATAAATACCAATTCAATAGATGGGACGGATATGGAATGTAACCCAGAGAATGGTAACAGTGAAAGTCGACCTGAGGAGTCCTTTTCTGGAAAATTGTCTGTGTCTGTTGCTGATACTGGAGAGACAGCTGTTGTTGTCTCCATGGTTGAAGGAAATCAATGTATTCCAGCATCAAGCGAGAAAGGTCTGTCACCCTCTGAAGTTGATGAGGATCCAATGACTGAATCGTATGTTTCCATTTCTGACTCAAATAATCACCAGAGGGAGATTGCAAAGTTGATCATATCACCAATCGTGGAGGACCAAGAACTGGAGCTGTCCTTATCGCACAATGTCTCCTGTAACCTTACTTCTAACTCCTTGGTGCATAATGATTTGAAGACAAGTCCACGTGAAGCAAAGAGTGAACCAATTAGCTATGATGGAAACAAGTTATTCAATGAATCTAATTTCCAAACTTGTCCATCGAGAAATGAATCTAATATGGGTATCCATCTTGGTTTGTCGGTGGGCTCATTTTTATCTGGTAAATTATATAATGTCTAAGTTTTCTTACTTTAATTGGAGATTTAAATGTCTATTGTGATCTTTTTTGGAGCTCTCCAATTGTAAGCTAGACTGATTATCATAATTTTAATGTGCTTCTAGTTGATTGCATGGACAAGAATGAAACAAAAGATCTCGCAACTGATGTCCAGCAGTTGACCCCAGATGAATTTATGTTGAAAGGTATGGAACAATGTTTATGGATATGATTTCCTTCTTTCTTTGTTTTAGGTCACTCTTGGACTTTGGAGACACAATGATGAATTTTCTCTATATAGTCTCATTGATAAAATGTCTCCAGGGGATGAATTTAAACCCAATGCTCTTAAGGACGATGCCAGAGTGACTGGTAGAAAGAGGAAATATATGAGTGACAGGTAGTTTTTTATGTGGCTTATTTTGACTTTATTTTTATTCACAGTAAATACTGCTTCTCGGCCATTGCTACTACACCTGCCTTACTTTGGGAAAGGGAAAAACTGACCCCCGTGGCACGTTTCCCGGGGAGTGTGGGGACAAATCACCTGCTTAACTCAGTTTTTTCTTTTGGGAAATGAAATCACAGATCTTGTATATCAGGTCCCCAGAGGGCCAGAAGGGTTTTCTTGAGTGATTTTGCTATTGTTAAGGTGCAGTGGTTCCTTTTAGATTTGTGAAGCCAAATTCAGTGTTTCATTCACCCAAATACCAAGATCTACCATTTCTGCATACATAGAAATTATCGTGTTTGTCTAAAGCCTGAGAGACTCAATTTCTAATATTTAGTGGCTAATTTTCGTATCATGCTTAACTCTAGTAGTTTGTGGTTGTTACTTGTTAACACAAAATTTCATTGTGAATGTGGCATAACTTTCTAGAAGGACAAAATAATGATCTTATTCACTTTGAATCCTGTATCAATGTTTCTTTAATACACATAGGAAGACAGAAAGATACAGGGGCAGGTGCATTGATACTCTCCTGAGTAGCATGTGAAATTTTAGTGAACTAATCTCTTCGATTGCTTATACTGTTGAGATAAACTGGATTTTTGTTTTATGTTCATTGCATAATGAGTTCAAATGCTGACTTCCTTTTAATTGTTTTCTTTTAATTTCTTGATGTGCAGCAATGATCAGGCTCATGCAACAGCTGATGATAGAGATATCAAACCTCAACCTGAGGTTGAAGTTTTGCAAAAAAATATTAGAGCTGATGGTAGTCAACTGTCTGGTTCTAAGGGCTTGGCTGATGCTCCTGTATCAGATAATGCTCCTGAAAACCCCACCATTGCAGCTGTTTCCAGAGATGATAATTTTAAACATTGTCCAATAAAGGAAAATGTCACATCAGATATAATGAGTATAGTTAAAGGGACAAACCTGAGAGTTTCCAAGGGACTTGCTGGCCCTAATGGTTGTGATGTGGCATCCAAAAGAAAAGAGGATATGGCAGGGTTGAGGGTAAAGAAGATCATGAAGAGAGCTTCTGATGATGGGGAATCATCCTTGGTAGTTCAAAATCTAAGGAAGCAAATTAGAGAAGCTGTCCATAACAAATCCTCTCAAAATTTTGGGGAACACCTTTTTGATCCAAATCTTCTTGCAGCATTTAGGGCTGCTATAGCAGGACCTAAAACTGAACCTGTAAATAAGTTATCACCTTCAGCTGTGAAGGCAAAAAAGTCAATGCTGCAGAAAGGAAAAGTACGTGAACATCTAACCAAGAAAATTTTCGCCACTTCAAATGGAAGAAGAAAGCGTGCATGGGACAGGGACTGTGAAATTGAGTTTTGGAAGTATCGCTGCATGAGAACTACAAAGCCAGAAAAGATTGAAACTTTGAATTCGGTTCTTGATCTTTTAAGACAGAGTTCTCAGAACCCAGAATCAAAACAGAATGCCGAATGTCAGGCCAAGGATCCTATTCTTTCAAGGTTGTATTTAGCAGACACATCTGTTTTCCCACGGAAAGATGATGTAAAGCCTCTTTCTGCACTTAAAACTGCTGCTAACACTGAGCAGAGTAAACAACAGCCATCAGGAAAAGGATCAAAGTCATCACTTGATTATAGTAATACTAAAACAGCAGAGACAAATGATGTTTTATCAAAGGCTGGAGCTTGTTCGTCTCAGAATAAAGTAAAGAAGATTGTACATGGTTCAGATAGTGATAATTTAGCTTCTGGTAAAGCACATTTAGGAAGCCACTCAGAAGGGACATCAACTTCTACTTCTGGTGGTTCCAAAGTTTGTACAAAACAATTGAGTGTTAAATCAGATTCTATGAAGAGTGACAAAAGAAAATGGGCATTAGAGGTTCTTGCAAGGAAAACAGCTGCTGCAGGTGGGAAATCAGCAAATGAAAATCAGGAAGGCGGTTCAATGCTTAAAGGGAATTATCCTTTACTTGTATGTAGATGATCTTATTTGTTTCTAAGAATGTGTCTTGTTATATATGGAGGTGGTGTCAGAAATAATTGATGTCTGTTTGATGTTATTTCTTTCCTTTTTGTGACTAGGCTCAATTGCCAGCTGATATGAGACCAGTATTGGCACCTGGTCGTCACAATAAGATTCCTATATCGGTGAGGCAGGTATGCATTGCTTTATGTCTACACCTAGTATACTAAATATGCTATAATTACCTGGGCTTTTTTCTTTTCTTTTATTATTGTTTGTGGGGTGGGGTGGTGGTTGTTGATCGACAATGATGTTCAGGTTGAGAAAATATGTCTCTATACCTTACAATGGATTCTCATTACTGATATTTCATTTTGCTGACTTGGAAACTAAATTTAGCATTTAGTTCTCTCAACTGTTCTCAAAGGTTTAACACTAAAATCTCTAGTGGCACTGGCTTCCCCATCCCCATATAATCCCAATTCAACAGATAGTACAGTGGTACTTTTATCACTTAGTAGGAGGGATATTGCCACAAATTACAGTATAATCAGTGATTGAATTTTTTTCAAGACTTTGGATTATGGAGTTCAAATTGGTGGTCTAATGAAAAAATGTATAGTTTTTTGATTGATAGTTTACTTCGTTGTCATGCAAGTGAAGTTGAATCATGTATGAGTATAATTTACCTGTTGTTTCAGAATAAGGTAAACAGTCAATAAAATAACTTTACCATGGCCGTATTCTATGTGCCACTGTTCATATCAGAGGAAAAGTGCGATTGGACCCAAAATCGGGGTTGCAAAATGCAATTATCCCATTTAATTATCTAAGCACAAAATTATGTTATGGAGAATGACGACGTCCAATCAACCAGGTTACTGATTAGTTGCTTAACTTTGTTTTGAAGGTTGTGTAGAGTATTCTGTCTTTCTCTTTCGTGATTGTGTTGGTTATATCTTGGCTCTTCAGCCTCACTACTTGTAATGTTGTGCAGACACAGCTTTATCGGCTGACAGAGCACTTCTTGAGGAAAACCCATCTTACTGTCATTTGCAGAACGGCAGATACGGAATTGGCCGTTGCAGATGCTGTTAATATTGAAAAGGAGGTTGCTGACAGATCAAACAGCAAGCTAGTGTATCTGAATCTCTGTTCACAAGAGCTTTTGCATCGCTCAAATAACAAAAAATCCAATGGACCCACAGATACAAATCCACTGGTCTCATCAGAAGTCCTTACTGATAGATTGGAAGAAAATGCTGAAGATCTTTCAACAGACCCCGCAGTTGAAATAGCCCTAAAAAATGCTGGTCTTTTGTCTGATTCACCTCCTAGTAGTCCGCATGAGAAGAGGGAAAATAATGAAGATGATATCTCAGGGCCTGATAATATATTTGAACTGAATTCTCATCCCGAGCTGGATATTTATGGTGACTTTGAGTATGATTTGGGAGATGAAGATTACATTGGTGCTAGTGTTGCAAATGTCTCAAACCCACAAGAGGGAAGTGAGTCGAAAATGAAACTTGTTTTCTCCACCATGAACTTGAAAATGTCAGATATTGCTTTGGATAATGTTGACTGTGAGAGGTCTGGAAACAAGGAAATGCCACGAGGTGCCTCCTCCTCGCCTACTTGTCATGATGACGTGGTTCATAGGATAATTGATGCAGAGAGTGGCAAGCCTTCTGCTACTTGTGAGCCCATTCTTGGTGAGGGTGGTGCTGAGCCATCTGATGCAGAATTCGAAGAATTATATGGCCCAGACAAAGAACCACTCTCAAAAAAAATTCCAGATGGGGAATCTAGAACATTACATGAAGAGGGCAAGACGGAAACTTCAACTAAGGACATTGGCAATCATAACGAAGAAACTCGTGTCTCAGACCCGGCAGTAAATACGTCTGAATTTGGGAATAAGAATTTTGTAGAGATTGTTTCTGGCACTACAATCGCTGACAACTTATCTAATCCATCTGACATCAGTGAAAATTTCCAGAGGAAGGAAGATAAATCTGACACTGCTGCTAAGCAGTCTGACTCTGTAAATCAAGTATCTAGGAAGGTATCAAATGACGGATTCTCCCGTATCATTTATTTATCTGTGGGCCAAGTTTTAGATGTCGCCTGGATCATAATATCCTGTACTACTTTTGGTGATTTACCATGTCTACATTATCCTCTGAATCCCCATATTGAATTTTGCTTAACAGTCATTTGATTTTACACAGGTGGAAGCCTACATCAAAGAGCATATTAGGCCACTGTGCAAGAGTAGCGTGATTACGGCTGAACAATACCGGTGGGCCGTTGCAAAAACAACTGATAAGGTCATGAAGTACCATTGCAAAGCCAAGAATGCCCATTTCCTCATAAAAGAAGGTGAGAAAGTGAAGAAACTTGCAGAGCAGTATGTTGAGGCGGCCCAACAGAATAGAAAATGCTGATTCCTAATGGAGTCATTCTCATCTTTTACAATTCTTATCGGGTTATTGCACGGTGCTCATCTTTATAGAAGACATGCTCTAACTCAAAAAGTGTACAGCTGTGAAGATATGTTGGATATATAGCCCCAGCTCGCCGTTAAAATAGGTGACCGAGCGTAAAATGGGGATTTCAGTGTTTTGATATGCAACTAGGTGAGAGAAGTTTTTTTTTTTTTTTTTTTTAAATGGAAAATGAAATTACATTAATAGAAAAGCTTCGGGTCACTTACAAAGGAATTGAGATATATCATATCTAAGAAAAAAATTAGATTAATATAATTAATACACTAAATTAAATCGATAGTTATAACATAAATTTTTTATTATTCAAAGATTTTCGATGTCGATGATGAATCTTTTAATCGGAGAACTTTTATGAACAGTAGTACAGTCGGGCAAATGAATGTGAGGAGCTGCATGAAAACGTCTGTATTAAGAACTGTAAGCTGGGAAGAGAATTTAATTCATAAGTTCTGGACTGAGCTATCCCTGGAAAGTATGTTTTTCATGTAAATATTTTTAAATGGTTATATAAATCAATATGTGCACATAATAATTAATTTAAATAGCTTTTTAGTAATTAAATGTTTTTGTACATATTAGTTGACAACAATAATTTAATAAAAATGAACAGATGAGTGAAAAGTTTTAGAACAATGCTATTCTTATGTCTTAGAGGATACGAAATTTAGTGTCCTTTGAAACCTAAGAGGAGAATATTTTGAAGTTTTAAACTCGTTGATTATTATTCACTTATATATCGGATGAATTTCATTTTTTTAAAGAGTAAAATATATTTTATTTTGAAAAATATAAATAAATAATTATTGATAAAAGTTAAAAAATTATTTTAAATTCATAATTATAATTCACTTATATATTTTTTTTATTCCCATATTTTGTATATAAAATATACTCCCATCTAATAAATAGACAATTCCTCAACTTACACTCAAGTTCAGGGAGGGATTGGAAACTCATACACGAAAATATTGACCCAATATTTTTCACTGAATACAAGAGCTATAAACTTTTTTATTAGAAACTCTACTGTAATAACAATAAATATCGCAAATTAACATGAAAAAAAAAAAGATTATACGACAAAATTTCCACAAATTATTGTGTCTGCTTTTGATGCGTTTTGCCACCAAAAGCCGGGAAGTGCAACTCAAGTCATGGCGAACAGAGCAGAAATTCATTGACAGAGCTACAAAATAAACTTGTACTATGGGATATCTTTCAACTAAAGCTATGATAAGAACGATATCAGATACTAATAATCCAAACTTCTACCAAAAATAAAAGAACGACTAGCTATAGAAAAGGATAATGGATATTGTTACACTACAGCAAACAAATAATGTAACCCATCCTCTACTTGTTGCGTGGCCAGCCTTATCGCACTTATTTGCTCCGAAGAAGGTGAGCATGTGTGCCGAAATTATCTGGAGAATTGCGAGGCACACAAAGAACAGACTCACTACTAGCACAGCAAGCTCTTTAGTTTCCAGATTGGCTTGATCACTTACAATTTTTTCAACATCCAATCTGAAATCAAAGTATATAAATGGCATGTGCAGCACTGTTAGAAAATACATCAAGGAAATCAAAAAATGATGAACATCATGAACGCAGACCTGCCATTTGGGCAACAATGGTGAAAAAAACAGATTCAATTATCTGTGCACAAATAGGCCTTAAAATAAGGGTAATTAACCATGCGTTATTTTCCCAAAAATTCTTCACAATTTCTACCCAATCACCGGGCCTTAATATGATGTTAAAAGAAGGTGGTCATGGAACACATCAGACCGAAGAAAAAGAACAAGCGGGAACAGAAATGACCAACAATTTCAAATCACGTATGAAAACCAATCACTGGATAGAGAGCATTTTGATGAAGATATAGAATTAGAGATGACAGTATAAACATGATTCAAACCTTAGCATGCTATTTTCTCTGACCAGGGCATTTACTTCAGATGAGATAGCCTCTTTCCATGACTCAAAATCAGTTATTCCTTTTTCCTGGGTAAGAAAAGGGACCAAAGAATTAGGTGAATGCATAAAAAACTCAGATGAGTCGAGAGAGAAATAAGAAGAGGAGGAGAAAAGATGGAAAGGATTTCCATGCTTTACCATATTTGCATTCCACTGCCAAAGATCTTTAATCTCTGACTTGCTTTGCTCCAGGCTTTCTGATAATCTAGACAACTCTTTCTCAACATTTAATTCTGTGTCCCCTCGTCTCTTGTTCAATTCTTTGATGTACTCCTCCAGCGCAGATAAGTTCAACTCCACAGACCTCATCATTTGCATCAAAATCTTCAGAACAGTGTCACCGGCAATTCTGCCATTTAGCTGTTGTCTAAATTCTATTACGGGATCAGGAATATTGTTTGGAATCACTGGATTCCTTGTCATTTCCACACCAAGCTTCTGAGTGTCAGTATTGCTTGATATCTCAGCGGCCACGCTATCGTTCTCACTTTCAACTTCTTTTCCTTTCTTGTCAATTTGACCAGCTTCTGGCTTCAAAGAAGGTATGTCACTGGAATTATGCTCTGGCGATTTGTTAGGAACAGGTCCTACGGAAGAAACAATTAGGTCTTCAAGCATCCTCTCTATTGCATTAATCCCATAAACTTCTACAACACTCAATGTGCAGTAGAACTCTGATCCATAGTGACTAACCAGCCTCAATTTCAAATATCTCACCCATTTGGATTCAGGTAGCTTGAAGATTTGTGCATGCTTGACATTAGCTGCAAGAAAGTTACCCAGTGGGCTCCAAGCTTCAGTTGGATAGCTCAAAGTACCAGACAATTCAAATTCCTTAAAATTAGAACTATAATGCTCAAAGTTTGCAATTTTGACAGAATCAACCAAAGTCTCTTCAGCAAGCTCAATAACAACAAATTTGTCTTCCACAGAACAAGGGTTTCTGAGGTACTTGTCATAATCCTCCCCTAGTATATTATTTGCGCCTTTTGCATCCTTATTATGGGCCACCACCTTTGCTCCTTTAGAGTCAGAGGCATAGTTGTACACCGATCCATCAGGTTCAAGTCGATAAGTAATGTTCACAAGGTCAGAGTTCATTCCCCTACTTGGTTCTTGGCTTGTAATGTTTGGGAATTCATCATATTTGAGATATGCGGGCTGACCTTCCTCAAAAGGAAGTTGCGCTGGTTGAAGTTTCTTGTCTTCTCGTTGCTGTAGTTTACACACTAAAGCAGTATTACCTAAAACTTTCCAAAATACTTCTTCTAATCCACTTGTTTCAGGAAGTGAGTACACGGATTTTGCAAGTTTCCGACTAGATACTCCAGGATTGTCTGAGCTAGATGACGCATTAAACTCCATTAAAGCTGCATTGCGCAAATTTTGCTTTGATTAGTAATATGCATGGATGTTTATATGATCATTGTGAGAAGAAGAACACGATCCTCCAATGTTGTCAGGAGGTAAGTTACCTAAAGAGTTTCCAGTAAAAAATTTACGACAAAAATTGGACACGAGGAAGAGTTGATATCAGTCAGTTTTGAGTTTGCATAACGTTCAAAGACATTCGTTATTATCTTCACAATTTGTGTTGATAAGCACCATCTAATTTACCAAAAATTCATTAGTATACTATGCAGAGAAGAACAAGGCAACACTGCTGACTATGTCAAATTTCCCTATTTCTGTTATAACCCAAGTTAACCATGTTTTCTTCCATAAGAAAGCTACAGCATTTGTGACCAAAGGCATAGCCTAATCAGAAGTGTAACTGTCCTTTCACAAAGAAAGCTCCCTTTTGTATAAACGGCTGAACACGGGAGTTTCAATCATTGCCTTGAGGGAAAAAAAGGTGTACATGGCATTCGAATTATAGCGCAACCAAAGTGCGGTTGCAGGTGACAAAAACGAGAGAGATGAAACGAATTTGGAAGAAAATCTAACATGTTATGAATTATGAAACCATATGTCCAAAACTAAATCATGCAATTATCAAAATGCAAAAACGAAAAGGAAGAACAAGGTAATACCCGGATTTCCATGACCGAGGCCAAGCTTAGAGTAGAAGACGAAG
This sequence comes from Dicorynia guianensis, assembly GCA_037013595.1. Taxonomy (NCBI): domain Eukaryota; kingdom Viridiplantae; phylum Streptophyta; class Magnoliopsida; order Fabales; family Fabaceae; genus Dicorynia; species Dicorynia guianensis. Next base: position 37,443,817 of record JASUAB010000006.1, read on the forward strand.
ATGAGACACCAAAGCGAAAAGATCAAGGACAAAGAGAGCTCACAGGAGCTGCTTTTGTTGTTCTTTTCCTTGATTTTACAATAATTCCTTTGGCATTTGATATTTAAGAAGCCATGGGGAGGTTCACAAATCATCTTTCATGGGCTGAGTCCAGAGGAAAGAGAAAGAGAGCGTAAAAGTGTCAAAAGTTTGGATGGGGATTTTAATTGTTTTCAATTTCATGAAAGGAGCGCGCGCACAGAGAGAAGTATTCTTCAGTCATCGTCAGAGATGGGAAAAACCGACTTCTCAGTCAACTCAATATTAACAACCATTCATCCACCCTACTTTGCGCGTCTTCCCAGGCGCACAAATAGGACGCATCAATCAAATTTAACCTTAAACCTCTTATCAATTTTTAACGTTTCTCTTAACGGCCACTCCCACTTCTTAACTTCCTTTTTTTTTTTTTTGGTTATGTATGGAGAGAGATCAAATCTTGGAGAAAAGGCAGACAAATCCCAAATTGACCACTAAGTCAAAGGTCAACCCCACTCCCACTTTTAACTTGAAGCTCCTTTCTTTTCATTTTATCACTCTGTTAAATCAACTATAACCCCACGTTTTAATTTACCAAACTATTGCTCTTAGATTTTACCCGCTACATTGGATTCACAAAATACTGATCTGGAAAAATATTTACTATCTCAAATTGTAATTGTCAAATTGCTATTGATTTTTAAATTTCAATATTGGGTGCAATAAGGTCAATGGATAAGGGTTTAATTAAGGAAAAAAACCCATATAGAATTTAGCAAATTCTAAAAATTCTTCATAATTATCAACGCAATTTGATTATAATAATAATAATAACCAACTTAAAAAAATAACATTATTATTGAGTGGAACAATTGCATACCTAAAGTATAAATTTAAAAAACCACTTCTAACTTCATTTTATATACAGTTTGTCTCAAAGTTTTTATTACTAGAACCTTAATAATTTATCCAATTCGCAGACAAAAACTTATATCATTATGTCTAAATTTGAACAACAAATAGAAGTCCTAATTTAATTATATAATCAGATATATAAAGAAGTAAAACCACATAAAATATTGTAAAGAATAAATTATTTCAAGATTTTAGTTGTTTCTTGACATGAACACGGAGCTTCTTTTTATTATTAAGTGGTTAAGAATTATTTAATTTTTGAGCCCGCCCATTTAGTCTTTGGCTAAAAGTTAAAGTTGTTGAGATAGTCGATTGAATGCCTTGCTGATGGAAAAGTAGTCAACATCTCCCTCCCTCTGCTTTCTTTCGCATTAGCATGTTTTCCCAACTTCTGATCTTGTCATCGTGTTTAGGAAAAACCACGACTGTAACCAAGTATACTACACAAGACTACTTCACATCCCACCTGCCTAACAAGGAAAATGGTGGAGTTACGTTTATAATCTTACGTTTTTAATTAATTATGTTTCTGATGTGATTGGAGATAAATTTATTAAAAAATATTTTAAATATAAAAAAATAAATTAAATAAAAGAGATAAGAATTATATGTGTAAAATTGAAGAAAAAAAAGTATTCGCCAAACAAACATTATCATCCAACTCAGTTTCATATAAATGGAGCACCAACCCCTTTATAGCATGTATTATAATTCAATGGTACAATGAAAATGAGAATTAGAGAAAGTGGTAGAAGATGTGATTTTCAATTAGAGGATGAACGGATGCAGAAGACCAGATAGCCGGGTGACAAAGGCTGCGACAACAAAATGTATGCTATTATTGGGTTTAAACTTAAACTATTTGAATTAAATTAAAAAAAGAATTATGTAAGAACAAAAATTACTATGGAAGGAGAAAAGAAAAAAACTTAAAAGAGAATAAAAAGAAATTTTGATTAAGAAGAAAAGAGATATGTGGCCTATTGATAATGAGGTCTCCTTGTTAAAAATGTGTATCACATAGCGTGTAGTAAAATGTCCTAAGTAGTTACTAACATTATTATTAGAGAAGTATACATGAAGGGTACTTATAATATACTATAAAATGTGTTAGCCACAATTAATTTACGAAGATTCTGCTATTTGTAATTTGCCATAATTATGGGATTAAAGGTTTGAAAGTTTTGCTATTGATTAGTAGTTATAATTAATTGGATTGATATGTGAATTATGAATATAAGTTAAAAGGATTATATCTTTATATTAATTAATTAAATAATTTATTTGTAATGGCCAAAGATAATATATTATGAAAACTGAGAGTCAGCCAAGAGCTGCAACATAAACTGGGATCCTCAAGCCAAATTAACTGGTCCTCAGGCGAAATCTTAAACAAATGGTCAGCTATCTTATTCCCAAATCTAGAAACAAAACTAGAAGAAGTTAAACCAAAAAAAAAACCAAGAGAAATCTCTAGGAGGAGAACAGCTATATTAAGCAGTCTTAGAGAACAGTACTATAATTTGGAAATATATGTTCTGTTTATTTTTATTAATTGTATGATCTGTTGTCCTGATGCTACGCTTTACGTGAAATGGAATATTTTTTTCTTACAATATCGGTGATCTTCTTGATTGGAGATAGAATGAAAAGATAGAAATAGAAAAAGAAATGAAAACTGAAAAACTCGAATAGGATATATTATATATGGTCTTTTTGTTATATATTTAATTTTAAAATGTAAACATTACGATCTGTAATTATTTTTTTATATTAACCTTTAAACATATATATTGCAAGTAATTTTGAAAAAGTTAATTGTAAATTAATATAAATTTTTTAAAAATCAATTGATATTATATCAAATATTTAATAAAAATAATTATCAAAAAAGCATAAGATATAATTTAATTTATAAATTTTAATTTATAATAAAATTTAATGAATATAATTAATATTATATTAAATAGTGAAAAAAATAATAAATTTTTATAAAATAAAAATTAAATTCATTTTAATGATACATAATAAAAAAATTGTGTTGAATTTGAAATTTTAAGAAATTGTATTTATAATAAAATAATATTTTGATATATCAAATTTTTAAAAATATTTTAAATGAAAAATATTTTTATTTTCTACATATTTACTTATCTATAATATAGATGTAGACATTCCCTAACTTTGTTTTTTGGTTGCGTAATCTTTAAATGTTGTATGTATCTGCTGATATTATTATAAAAAAAAAAAAAAAAGAATTGTATACTTATGTATGTGCATGTATTATTTCCAGAACCGGCCGGGAGGAGAAAATTGAAAAAAGAAAAAGCCCTTTCAATATTTGATCCACAGTACACGTTTGCGTTCTCCCTATCAGTCAGTTACCACTGCGCTCACGGGTTTCCACATTCAAGCCAACCTTCCCTTTCCCCCCTTTCTTCAAATTTTCTTCGAACTAAAAGAAATTAGGGTTCGGGGCAGAAAGGAAAGGCTGGTCGCGGGAAGAAGGAGCGACGGCAGTGGGAAAACCCCATCGACGCACCATAATACTCGTCGCGGCAGCTAATATCTAGGGTTTTTTGTTCTGCGAGGATTTCATGTCTTATGAATGGAGATTTTTTCTATCTTTAGCATCGCTGTTTTTTCTCAACCTTTCTTTGTAGCCGCATCAGTAACTGCGCTCTGTTTTCTGTTCGCGTTCTTCTCCGTCGTTAGATCACTTTCACTCCCTTATTCTCTCAAGAAATTCAGATCATCCATTGACTTGAACGGCTCCTCGGTGAGGAAGTCTTGCGATTGCGCGTGCACCTGTAACGGTAGCATTGAAACCTCAGATTCTGCATCCTCCAGTGCAGTGCCGTACCTGAACGGTGGTAGCGCAGAAATGTTAGAAGCGACCCCAACGCCAACTCCCACTCCCACTCCGGCTCCTTTAGTGTTGGCAGAGCGACGAACGGGTGCGTCAATGATGGAGGAATTGGTTCCGGAGATTACAACGCATGCGTTGAGTTACTTGGATTATCCGAGTTTGTGTCGCCTATCGATGACAAATTCTTCGATGCGAAAGGCTGCAAACGATGATAATGCGTGGAAGGCGCTATACCATAAGGTAAAATTATGAATTACCAATTTCTTTCTAGCTTTAAGCTGATTATCATCTTGTTTGGCTGTTTCTTGACTTGAGAGGTGATATCATATTAGAAACAGAAGTCGTGAATTTTTGCCCTTGTTATGTGTTTGATATCGTTTCTGCTATGCTCTGCATCTGCCAATATATGTTTTACTAAGTAACGCTGGAACTTCACTGACTTTCTGGAGGTTTAAGTGATATGTACCGTTCACATGTGTCGTCTGGCTTTTGGCCAGTCCGCAATGTTTGTTTTGGTTTCCTATGAGTAAAGTGCAATAGAGGGGGCCAGCTTAGAAGCCGTGTTTAAGGAATCACATCTGAATGACGATGCTTTCAGAAATTTGTTTGAAAATTCTGCTTTCATCTTTTGGATACGGTCATTTTGGCAATGCCCTTAGAAAATAATAAAATACTATGGTTCACATAACCTTTCTCCTTGATGGAATCGCATCAAAAGTTTTTCTAGGAATGTTCATTTCCAATGCTTTACCGTCAATATATAATAGAAATAACTATGAGTATTAAACTATGTTGAAAAGGAGAAAGGCAGAAGTAGGCATCACCCATTTTTTACAGTACTTTTGATGAGGAGTGGAATGGAATTGTGACTTCAACTTCCGTCCTATCTCATCCCATGTCCAAACAATTCTTACCCCCCAAAATTGGGAGAAAGGAAGTGGTTTTCCGTGTTAATTTATTCTCCTTTCTCTGACTAAGCTTTTCAAAGTCCATTTAAGCTTGTTTCTTCTCTATCTTGATCTCCCAATTCCAAAATAGTGTAGGGGGAGTAGAATGATGAATTACTACCCGGGAAGAGATAACATAGGAGGACGAAGCATATGTTAGCCTAGTTCACATATTACTCTCTAATTATTTTCTCCTTTTTCTTGTCTTGTCAAACCTAGAATTAGTGTGTGTGGTTATTTTAAATTCTTTAGATTAGTTGCTTCACTCTCATTTGCCCCATGTGTTTTCGCCTTTCACCTTTTGAAATTCTATTTTTAGGATTTCACATTGGAACAAGATAGTGTCACCCCAAGCAATGGGTGGAAAGCTTACTATGCTGCAACACGAGCAATTGTGACTTTTAATACAGAATTCTTCAACATTGTAAGAGAAAAGTCTCTTCCAGCTATGAGTCGTTTTTGGCTAAATGCAGATTATGTGAAGTGTATTCATGCCTCAGGAGAACTGTTTTCAGGGTATGACTTTCTATTTCTTACATGCTTGGTCTGCCTTTCTTATTTTTTTTTAATTTTGTTTTTAATTATCCATTTTTGGCATAGATATATATATGTATATATATATTTGGAATTTTTTAACATCATTGTTCATATGTGTTGAATTTTGTGGTGGACTTCATGATGCCCCAAAATCGAAGGTATTGTTTATGAGGTGTTTGGTGGATACCGTATTAAACTATCAGAAACTGATACAAGCCATTCTTGGATGTTTATTGGCTTCTTAAGTCATTAGTTTGTCTTTGACCAGTACTTTATATATGGATTAGACTTGTTATTAAAATTACAAATGAGCAGGTTTTTTACGATCTGTCTTGTTGATTTGTGATGCTGAACTAAGGGTGTAAAGTTTCACTTCTGCTGAGTGCTGACCACACACAATAATTCTGTGGTGGGATAGGGAAAGTGTATTGTTCGTTTCATCTGTACGTCACGAGCTAAGGGTCTAAAATTTAACACCCCCCCCCCCCCCCCCTCCCTTTTCTTATTTCTTGTTTTGGTAGAGCCTAGAGGGTGCTCCCACTCTGTCCCCAAAAATACACTACCTCTGGTAATATAGCATATGAAATGTTTATGGCATTAGAGAGGCTGGATTTTGTGACTGAAGCCTCTATTATGTTAGTTTCTAGTGATAAAATTGGTTTTGAATTACTTTGCACTCAATTGCCCAGCCATGTACGTAGTTTGGAATTATGGCAGAATATATATTTTCCTACCATAAATGGAAAGAGATATCATCCTACTAAATGAGAAGAGATTGTACATATTTCACCAAACCAATTTATCACTAGAGCTGTATGGCTTCTGAAATCTGAAATTAATTCAAGTTCTGATACAATAGTGCAAAAAATATGTTTAGTAATACAATCTTCCTTGCTACAGGTATAATGCAGTAATGCAGAGTTGGCAATTTGTGTTCAACTGGGATCAAGGTTTGAACTTTCAGGTTAGGGATGTACGGGCTCGGGTCCTGACAGACATGGCTTGGGTTACCATGAAAACATTCGTTGACATGGATACAGGGCCGTTCAATGTGACTAACGTCTTTGAGTTCTGTAACGGACGGTGGTATATGGTTCATCATCACAGCTCTGTGATGAATGGTGAGGTGGAGCAACAGATTGTGCATGGTTAACATTGAGAAGAGGTTATACGATTGTTTTCTTCATATACTAGTTACAAAAGGTGGTATTTTTCGGCGAAGCAAGATGCTTGAAATTTTCGTGATTTCTTTGGAAGATCTTTATAAGTTTCCAATCTCAATTTCACTTGCATGCTGTAAATAAGACAAGAAGTTCAAGTAGCCAAAAAAAGTTGAGTAAATTAAGTGGTTCAGATTATAGCAGAAAAGAGGGATACAAAAAGATAACTTTGAATGATATGTTGGATCAGGACGCGAGATGTTTATTCGCTTAGCTTTGTGAAAATCAGAAGGGCGCAGTTCATCAAGTGTATGCATTAGCGTTCAATTTCTGCACTGCCTCCACCTGTAAGGTGCACTTCTAATGGAGGAAATCGTATGACAAGCCCTGATTAAATTTTGATTTGTATCATTACAAAATGATTTAAGGGTAATAGCGTGATTTTCAGAGTTGGTCGTCCGAAAGTAACACAGTTTGCGTAATCATCCGACTGGGCAAATAAAAGCATGTGAACAGAAATGATCAAATAAAAGCATGTGAATAAAAAATAAAACAACTATTTTAGCAGATTTTCCAAATCAGTTTGACGCAAGATAAACAGATAATGAATACAATAACGTTAGTAGTACATGGTCACTAGCAGGTAAGATTTTTTAGCAGAAAAAATTTTTTTAGCGAGAGACAAATTGAAAAAAAAATTTAAAAGATTATATAATATTTATATTATTTGAATTATTTTTTAATAAAAAATATAAAAAATTATAGAATATTTATATTATCTTAATTTATACGAATACTAATATATTAATAAATAATTATACCTGATCCAACATGCAATAAAATGGGAGCCCACCAATCAAGACATTGTGCCCAGTTGATTTTCCGCTGGACCCACAATTATTACCTGGCTGTCTCACTCGTAGCCGCACATTTGATATTCCACTATAAGGAAGATAAAAGTGGTGGTGCACATTATCCATTCCAGAGGTAGAGCGGGCAAGGAAGAAGGATGGCAATCGCTGCTTTCTCGGTAACGACTCCTCTTCATTCCCAATTGTACGAGCGTAATTGCATGGTAAGAAGCTCATGGGCAACTGTGACTTACCCTTCATACTCGAAGTTAACTGTTCCTCTGTGCTCTCCGTCTTCAACTGCTGTTGTGGAAGATGGTCCTTGTCCTTCCGCAGATGCACTTCTTGACCCATCAGAATCCACTGACGGAGACCTTCCTCAGAGGTACCATTACTTTCCAATCTACCGTCGACTTGACAAAATTATAGGTGATAGTTATCCAGCTTGAATATACACTAATACGAACCCATTACCCATTTGACCGAAATCTCTGTAAGACAACGAAAGTTTTTACACAAGCTTTTTTCTTGTTTGATTTACTTTTTCTAGTATTCTGAAACGATGATGAGACTTAAATTGATGCAGATATCCATTGCCTCTTGATATGTTTTTCACAGTGGTTGTAAGGCGTGTGGAAGAGAAGAAATCGAGAGAGGATGCAATGGTGAAGGAAGAATCCAAGGTGGGATTGCAATGGTGCCCGGGTTTGGCTGGTGGCCTATAAAGGCTTATAGGCCGTGTCCTGGATTTGTGGCGTCTGGTGGTAGGTATAGGCGACAGGGACAAAGTATGGATGAAGTTGCCTTTGGACGTGGTGGAGGAGATTCTTTGGGGTCTGGCAGGGATGCGCAGCCAAGGTGACTTTCCTTCTTTTAACTATTTTTATTTCTCTCTAATTATGACTCTTCCATTACATGGAGTCTCCAATCTCCCGTTACAGACCTTAATAGCGATGACACATGCAACAATACTCTTTATAAGGATTAACAATACTTGAAAAATTATTTCTTCATTCATCAGCATGGTAAAGACGCATTAACTGCCGTCAGTGCCCTATGGTCATATCTTTACCATACTGGGATTCAAATATCGCTGTTTGATGTTGTAGGCCTTTTATACCGATTACAAGCAGATCTTGATGCCGGCTTTGTCGTTAGTTTTATTTTTGAAATCTTCAACTCTTCAATTGGCAAAGTCTGGTTATGGCTGAATCAGGGAGTAGTTAGTTATATGAGTAGAATTTGTCTGTTAATGTAAATTTGTTAGACCTGGATGCCGCTTTGGTTCTTTTTTCCACTTCATCAAAACAAAGAATTTTCTAGTTGTTTGTTCATGCTGAAGTTTATACAGATGATCAAAAGCCTTATTTTCACCGTGATGAAGTTACGCATATGAACTTACCTTCAATGCTGGGAAATGGGCTTTGGATCAACTAATGCTGCTATCATCACTTGCTTCTGTGGACCAGGGAAATTAATATTCCGCAGGGGAAAATCAGAGACTCAAAATTCCCCAAAAAACTTTTCAAACTGCCCATTTGCTAAATTGTAATTTACAAATTATCAAAATTATCAATTAGTCTGTAATATATAAGCTGATTTTTCTGATGTTTCATGTGCCCCTCTTTGGGTATTAATAATAGTTTTATTATGATGACAACTTTTGCAGCAAGAAAAATGAAGGTCCGAGAAAAATCAAGAGGTAAACATATGCGAGGAATATATCTGCTCATTGATTTGTTCGACAGGCCTAAATACAAGGATGTTTAGATTGAAAGTGGAAGAAAGAAGCGAGAAGGGAAGACGAAAGAGAAAGACTATAGTTATCCTAGTTTGCCGAAGAGTTAGGGATGACTTGGCTGGGTTGGGATGCTGTGTTCTGCTACAAATTTTATGTCAATATATTCTGCAAGGATGCTGATTATGTGTATTTTGTTGAATACATTCTAAAAACATTGGCGAGATATGGGGGTTGCATATGAAAGTCTTTGAATTTCGCAGGTGTTCCCGTCTACCACTATTGTTTTTTTGATACATAATTGGGATCAAAGGGGAGCCCCACAAGCATAGCCACTCGAGCAATGTCCCGCTGCATATCATCTAAAACTTGACACAGTCTACTCCCTTTTATTCGGTGTTTTTTATTTTCTTTTTATAATAAATTTTAATATCAATACAAAGTAAATAACTGATGTGACAAGAGGAAAGCATTTATGAAATGACATTTTTTAAAATCTTTTTAATTTTATTAATAAGTGATTCATTAATCATTTGTAATAAAATGTCACATTAACTATTTTTAGTATTTTGGTAGAAACAATAGATTAAATTCCAAAAAAAAAATGCAAATATCGCAGAGTGACCATCTTGTAGCCACCGAATTAGCGCCACCTGCATTAAGAAGAAAAACGAAAGCTAAAAGAAACCCTACTGACCAAAATAAAGCAACTTGATAGCCCTCGGCAGGTAATAACTCATTTGCTTCGTCATTGTCTACCTTACCGATTCTAGTAAGAGCATCCAAATAGGACGGCAGCGCGATTTTGGTTTACTGTGTCGCTGTTTGTGTTAGATACTGCTGCTATTTCGCTGTCAGAAATCCGAGACTGCAGAAATGGAAGCTGAAATCAAAGGAAGAATCGAGACAACGGTTCGCAGAATTCTGGAAGAATCAGACATGGACGAGGTGACAGAGTCCAAGATTAGGAAGCAGGCCTCCAAAGAACTCGACCTCGACCTATCGCAGCCGCAATACAAAGCCTTCGTGAAGCAGGTTGTGGAGTCCTTTCTCGAGGAAAAACAAGAAGAGGAGCAGCAATATCCACAAGAGGAAAGCTCCAAAGACAAAGAGTACGATGAAGATGGCGATCTCATAATCTGCAGGGTCTGTTTAAGCCTCCCCTAGTTTCTGTTTGGTTACTGAATACTGATAAAGCAATACGATGCTATCAATTATTTAATTATATTAATCCTCGATTTCAGCTGTCGGAGAAGAGAAGGGTCACGATTCAGGAATTCAGGGGGAAAACTTTGGTCTCTATTCGGGAGTACTATAGAAAGGATGGCAAAGAACTTCCAACTTCCAAAGGTAACCATATTTCTTGCTAGTTGCTTCTTCACACTTCCCTGTGAAAAGTTGTTCATTCATAAGGCTTTATTTTTTTGGCTTTGAAACACTACTTAGTATTAGTTAGAGGATTCATGAAAGGCACGGCCAATTTTGCTCCAGAATTCATAATAAACACGATATTTTACATTTACAGCTTATTTCCCCCTTCCATATGTCAATGATGATGATAGAGGAAATCAGTTTTGCCTACCTGACCTGCATCTTTAGATTGTTTCAAAATAGTGGCTGGCTGGGACTTATACTTTAACCATCTGCTAATCTTTATTATGAGATGAAGACTGATTAGCAGAAAGTGGGACTAATGAATTGATCTTTTTTTATACTGGTTCCTGATTTCATTCATCCATAATGAGATCTAGCTCATCTAGGAAAAATCAAACCTGTGAACAAGGTGCTAGAGTTTCCTACTGTTTGCACCATTTATGAATTTTACTGCATTTTTCAGCGACATGTTTCTGTCTCTATACTTATTCATGCTTCTTTCTTACGCGATATTTTTGTGTGATGGTTTATTCATGCCTTACACATACACAGCATTCACAGGCGTTAGCCATTGCCATAGTGTAAGCTGAAGTTCTGTTGAAATGTCTTGGACTCCGCTTTCAGTTCATTTTTAGTCTTCGGCGGTCTGAAATGACTGATTCATGGTTGTCCAGTTGAATGCATCAAGACCTAGCCCATCTCTAATTTATGGATTGGGTTTAAGCATAATAGAATAATAGCTTTTGTCACGCTCAATTTGATATCTGAGAAATTTAATAACCAAATCTAAGTTGGGGTTTTTCCCAGCTATCACCTATGCCAGTTCTATATTAATTCCTTACACATAGATCATGAGACTGACATCAATAAAATACTTTACATGGAGATCACTAGTGTCAATTGCACTAGACAAAACCTCTTGCCATATTGCCAATTTGACATTGCCAGTAGCATGAAAAATTTGTCTAGCTAAGAACTTCCTTTGTTGCTTAGTAGGTACATGCTTGTGTCTATTTGGGCTTACCCCATATTGCATTCATGTATAGATAGTCCTATCATACAGTATGCTTTGTAGTTTATGCCATTCTGTATTGGAGTTGATCATCTTGGTACTTGTTGGTTATCATACTCATACACATGTGATAATAAATAAGCAATTGTTTTCTGATAAAACGTGCAAAGTAAAAATAAGTCTGTATAATCATAGAGAACAGGAAAATGCTTCATCGGTGTGCCTGCATGAGTATGTTTTCTTTTGTTCCTAATTAAAAGTTTCTAACCTTTTCTAAAACTATAAGGGAAAGTTTAACCCTTCATTGTTACTGCTGCTATTAATTGATGGTAAATTGTGGCGGTTTGGCCTTGTGTACTGCTCAATCTTACTTTTGATCTTCATATCGTTGTGCAACATATGAAGCTGCTTGCAACTTCTATTTTTGTTGTGTATCAGGGATAAGTTTGACAGAGGAACAGTGGTCAGCCTTCAGGAAAAATATACCTGCCATAGAAAAAGCCATTAGGAAAATGCAGTCAAGCGACATGTAAGGTTTGCCGTCTACAGATTAAAGCACTCATACTATGCTGAATTGATCTGGTTGAGCCTCATTTCCCTTGAATACACTCGGAGGACATGGCGTCGCACTTTTGGTCAACATGCTTCATGGTGTCATTTTAATACTGGACGATTTTGTTCAGTTCTTCAAAGCGCTGTGAATCCTTCAGTATTTAAGTGTACTTCGACTGGATTGCTAATGGCTACTTTAAAAACTTTAGAGGAAGGCTGAAATAAATATTAGTTGCTTTAAAATGACAACAACAATGCGGTGCTTCCTTCCATACCCTTTTGGTTAGATTTCTTTCTTTCCATAGATATTCCAGTCGTCCTTTGATTTTATTCAATTAATGTTAATACCAAGTGTTTCTAGTGACCACGTGGATGAGCATATCGTTTGCTTGTACGAATATTATTTCCGTATATTTTGTCAGCAACAGCGCAGCCAGCTGATTTCTGAAATATAACTCCACTCTACCATCAGGTTTAGATCCCCTCACATTCGTGACAGAGCTTTGAGAGCAAGTTCATTCCTAAATTTGACTTGGGTTAAGAATGATCAGGTGATGACCGATTCCTGTGGTAGGAACAGAAACAAAGGTGCACAAATATTGTTAAAGGGAGAAGTGTTTAATGTTCATTACAACCTTGATATTTCATTGATATTTGGACGAAACTTCTAAATAAATTTACATAAGCCCCTAATGTACCTAGCATTTCTGAACTCTTTAATGGACTCATGTATAATGACCGTCATAGGGGAAAATGTAACATGGTCATGAAGAGCTCTCATGATGCATATATAGCTAGAAACCTTTCCTTAACAAGAACTCAAATTTGTTGGCTCTGAAGCTGTGCTTTTGATTATTTGGCTATTCTTAATGGGCAATCGGAGTGTATTGAACAGAGTTGGCTTCCATCCGACTTTCCAAGAGTTGATGCTTGGCCTTCTTGTGGGGCTAGTAGAGCTTGCAGTCGCAGCCATTCTCATCTTCTCAATCAGCGCTTCAGTATTTACCTGCTCTGATAAAATCTCCTCCAGTTGTCTTGTGTTAATAACCAACTTCACTCTCCAGACGCCATTTCCAGCGGAAGGAAGGACTTCAAGAGATGACCCATTTGACAAATTCTCGACATAATCACATGCTGCATCCGCCATTGACTTCTTTGGTTGCTCAACATTCTCGTCTATCCACTCTGCCTCTGATCTTTCGACAAGCCCTTTATCGGCCTGCACTTGTTCTAAAACTCCATTGGCGCTGCTAGCGCTTTCATCTACCTTCTCCAGCGGAAGAAGGTAATAGAAAAGGCCATAGCTTAAGCCCTCCTGCTCTGGCAGTGGGGACGCTGCATGACCCTGCCGGAAAATACCATAACCAGGGTAATGTTGCAGCACTTCTCCAACTGTCTTAGGAGCTTTGAATTGTAAAACAACTCCGGAATCACTTAGAACCCGGATAGAGTGGTGACATTCCCCAGTGGACCCCTTCAAAGAGCAATTCCCCATTGCTAGATTTTTCAAAGATGGTTCTCCTGGAGCTCTGCTGCGCGCTTCTATTTAAGTTTGAAATCTGCTAGCAGAAACTAGTGGCAAGGCACATATTACAGTTCTCTTTGTACTTGTTTAAGCATAAATCATAACGGCGCCCATGTGAAATTGGACCGTTGGGGTTGGGGAATTGTTTTGACAATCGATGATGTAGTTATCCAGAGGGAAAAGAACAGAGTTGGAGGTAGATTCGCAAATATAATATTCAGAAACAAACAATTCAGAAGCAGACGGAGTTTGAATTTGCGCGCCAGAGGGTCTGTATTCATACTTGTTAGTCGTGCTATTTATATAAATTTTTTCTACGTTACTTAAAAAATGTAACAATATATAATTAGATTCACTTAAGATTTATATAAAGTTCAAATTATCTACATAGTGGAGATAAACAGAAGAGGTCCTGTTCTTAGAACTTCAACAGCACATCTTTGTAAAATGCTCATCTATGGTTTTGAAAGTGCCTAATCAATTATGAGAAATCACCTGTTTCACTTACCTTTATTTTCCTCTTCATCCGTGTATCCTGCGCCAAAATGAAAAACGCTAAGTCACGCCAAGAAACAAGTACTGTGGATTTCCCTCTTCTCATGTCTCATCATGTCTTAGAGGGCGAGGAAGTGGGGAGTTGTCTGGATCTGAATAGCTCGTAGGTTCATTGTATGGGCATCAAAGAGTAGCTTTTACAAAAACTAGAAGATGCGGTCACGGATGAACCTTTTTTGTCTATTGTGGCCGCGACACCTATGCGTCTAATGCCACACTCTAGTATAACGTGTTACTGCCGTTAAAATATAACATACAATTAAAAGATGCATGCATTGCCCCGTGATCATAAAAATAGTTATTGATTTTTTATGGCAAATAGTTATTGAATTTATAAAATTATTTATAACGGTATACGTAGTTCTTATGCATGCAGAATTTGTATCCTAAAATCTGCCTTAACTTTCACATCTAACAATAACAAGGTGCCATGCCAAATAAGATTCCTGCTTGAAGCAGGGTCCATGTCGATGTCGTTGTTGGCTTTGATGGATATTTTAGAATTGCAGTCATCCTAACACGTCACGAGGAGAGGCTGTGGCAGAGCATCATTTGAGAGTAAAAAACAAGAGGAGCAGAAACCCATTTCGTTCGATTGAGATGTTTATCAAAACTTTGTCTTGTAAGTTGTAACCCATTAGCCCATTGGCCCAATATAAGGATCAGTTCCTCACAACCACAAGGGTCACTCTGCTGCCCCAATGCCAATTTCCAAAATAATATAGTAAGCAGGACCAAAACCACGCGGCAAACTCTAAGGGTTCCACGTGAAACAATAAATGCCAGACATCATCTTGAGGCCTACATGGAAACCAAACATTCCTGAAAATCTAAAGCAGGGCGATGGATAATGATACTTGATAAGTCCCGATACCAAAGCCACATATCTTTTAGCATCCATATAGCCATAAAACAAGAACGAATAACAAAACCCACAGCCACCACCTCCATTCCTTCAACTCATCAATAATATAGTTAAACATTGAAGTGTGTACCATCGACAATTGAAATATCCCACTCACCAAAAATGGGATGTGCCTCCTCCAAGCGTATCGAGGCCACCATGGATGCATATCGCCCAGCACCGGCCAGTTTCGCTGTGTTTGACATCAACGCCATCGAGGAGCCATGGCTAAAGCTAAACAACTCCCCGCTTGCGCAGGACAACCATGAAAAGCCCACCCACGTGCCGCTTTCTCTAGTGCACAAGCTCAACATGCTGGAGGCCACCGAAGCTCCTCAATCCTGGGCCGAGCTCAGCAAAGCCCTCGAGGACCTCAAGCCCGCTCTCGTAACCGTAGCCAAACCAGCTTCTTCTTCGCCCGCACCGCAATATCCGCCGCGCAAGAGTGTAGCGTCGTTTCACACAGTGGAAGAGCTAGACACTAAGTTAATCCCCAACGCCAAAGAGGTGAAAGAAAGCAGTGCTACCGAATCTGAAACAACCAGAAGAGAATTAGAAGGAGGACTGAAAATCAAACCGGTGAAAGAGAACATATTCATAGTGAGGGACAGGTTAGAGAGAGAAAAAGAAGCGAAAGTTTCAAATTACGATAGAATAGCGAAGCTAAAGCGGAACCCACTGAGTGAGTACCAGGAGAAGTGCCCGCCGGGCGGGGGTGATGCGGTGGTGATATACACGACATCGTTAGGAGGGGTAAGGAAGACGTTTGAGGAGTGTAACAGAGTGAGGGACGTGTTGGAGGGACACCGGGTGATATTCGACGAGCGAGATGTGTCGTTGCACGCTGAGTTCTTGAACGAACTGAAGGAGTTAGTTGGTGAAGGGGTGAAGCTGCCGAGGGTTTTCGTTAAGGGAAGGTACGTGGGTGGGGTGGAGGAGCTGGTCGAGCTCAACGAGTCCGGTCGGCTTGCTCGGATTTTGAATGCCACGCGTGTGGAGAGAGGGATAGGAAGACAAGCATGTGGGGGCTGTGGTGGGGCAAGATTTGTGCCGTGTTTGGAGTGCGGTGGCAGTTGTAAGCTGGTGTTGGATGCCCAGAAGAAGGAGAGGTGCCCCAAATGCAATGAGAATGGGTTAGTGCATTGCCCTGCTTGTCTCTCCATCTGAGTCTCATGGTATTCATCCCAAGTTTTCTGATGGTTATGTAAAATGCAATGGTATAGATCATAAAGAGATTGTCTCCTTCTTAGAAGCTATGTTAGTGATTGGAATTTATGAATAGCTAGGTTCAGAATGGTATTTATGACGAAATAGGTGCAGAAAACAGACATGATATGAACATCAATTGAGATTGTGTAACTTACTGTGTGCACAAGAAAATGTCATTTACACACGTCCCAACCGGGTCCGAACCAGTGAACTATTGATCTGCAGTCAAATGCTCTACCTATGAGCAATGGAGCCTTTGACGCTGTTTCTAGCTTAATTTAATCTACTTTATCCAAACAGATTGTTCTAGACTTCGCATTACCAACATTGCCAGCACGATATCGAAAGTGTCAAATGTTTCCTTTGTTTTGTTCCCCATATATATAATAAGTCATTGCCCACTAATAAAATGGACTCCTTCTCCTGTTTTCGATCTTGATACATTGCTTCAATCCCAACCTATGGCAGAATCAAAAGGAAACGAAATCCTTGAAGATATAGAGCTTGTTGGGTCCCTGTTTGAAAAACAATTTTTACAGTAACTTGTTTATTATTGGTATTAGGTAATTTAAAAATAGAATGTTTATGTGAATAAATGTAACTATTTTGGTTGTGTGGGATGGGTTTACTTCTATAGCAAAAAGAAAAAAAAAATTTCAAATGTAAAATGTAATTTTAGTCATTTTATCTAAATCTAATCTATTGTTTAAAGTCAACTATAAAATAATATATTTAAAAATAAATTATTTCTAAAAAAAATTTAAAACACAAATTTTCTCAATTTATGTTTAAAAATATACTAAACAAAGACATACAGCCATTTTATGATGTGACACAAATATTAGAAATTAAACAGCTGTGTCTTGACATGCCAACCGCATACTGGATGGATAAATAAAAAAATACAGAAAAAAGTTCTGGTGAATACAGAGAGCACAGTGAGAGGGGGGAAAGAATGCTTCTTGGTTTAGACCAAGTCCATTGATGCTTTCGTAACAGACTATTTCAGGCCAGCCACGAAGAATTTTGTTTCATAGTCAAACCATGTGTGAAAGGCAAGAAACAGTTGCACTTATTAATTACTATGTAGTATCAGATAGTGACATTCATAGAATAATAGTCATTTAAATAATATTAATGTGTTAATTTAATTCATAATTGTATGAAAAGATAACTTAATTTAAAAAATACTGTGTAAGTAATTTTGTTTATTATATATGTATATATAAATATAAAATAAAAAATATAAAAAAGTATAAAAAGTTATGCATAAAAATATATGATCGCTTAATTTCAACAAGTGGATCCAAATAATTGACAACCCAACCACCATCCAATACCAATTAGATAATGAATATTTTAGCCCGTTCATATCAAACCATATCGTCCCAACTAATTCCCTTAAAATATTTCTTTTTGGTATTAAATATTTTCATTTTGTACTATGACAAACAGACTCTTCGTCGCCAACAACACAAAAGTCGTACCAATTCTTTTTGAAGCAACTCATAACTCGTTGCCCAAGTCTTAAGACACACACACGTTGATGGCCAACCTCATCTGTAAAATTGAGGTGCCGCATTTTGTCCCTTTCTTCCCAAATCCCTCTCACATCGATTTCTCCATACAAACATCACACCGCTACTGCAATACTACATGCTCACCTAAATGAATCACTCCTCTCCCTATACACTGTTGGATGTTCCTACGTCCACTTTAGCCAGAGAAGATGATCATTTACCATAAAACATAAATAAAGAAAGAAGTTACACATTTTTTATGGGTAAAAATTGCTGATTTTAAAACAACGAAAACCTATCAAATGCCGATCCTTTCATACTCATATGGACTCGCCTCCAATGTTTGCCGTATTGAACCATGCATGATCCCAAATTTTGATTAAGGTCTGCAAGTCCACACAAGCTCACACAAACCATTTTAACAATTTGAACACACGCTTGGATAGCATGAAGTGAACCATTCAACAACCAGAGCAGGGCCAGAGAGCCCCTTCCCACAAACACAGTTTTCCTTTTGTCTTCAATTTGTACAAGAACCCATAACCATAATAGTTCATTCTTATTGTATTTTCTTATCTGATGCTCATATCATATACATCCCAAAACAGAACAAAGAAAATTGGACACCTACGCATAACAGCCTCTAAAAAAACCATCACAACGCAAATACAGGCTGAATACTGAACCGTTCTCCGCTATATTGGTTTTTTATCTTGGGATCATCTAAGTAAGTCCATAATAATATTTAGATCAACCCAATTTTTAAATATCTATATTGTCTTGGTATGTGTAGTTGTGGAGCTCTCTGTAAATTCTACTTTTATGCCGAAATAGCGTTGACAATTTCTTTGAAAGTATCTTTGAATGCATCTTGATCAGCAAAAATATCCAGCAGAGACAATGCCTGCAACCAAAACCACCGAGGACATAGCAGTTTAGTTGATTAGGAAAAATCAATCATGTTATACACATTCAAAGGATCAAACTTGAGCAAACCCCAGCTGACCTCGGGCACATTCAATTCAAGACGGAACTTAGGGCCGTCATAGTGGTGAAGAATTGGCCTGAAGGAGTCCTCTTCCAGAGGTTCACAAATTTTCCTGGTAATCACTCTTACCTGTAATAAAAATCATAGGTTAACGCTATCACCGGCTAGGAAAACCAAGTAAATATATATTCAATTATATGGTAAATAAAGATATGGGCTGTAGATGATACCTGCGCAGGGAAGCGAGATTCACCAGCGCACTTCTTGTCTTCCCAAGCCGTTGGATCAATATTTGTTCCACCAAAACTCGCAGCCTGCATAACACCCACCAACTATTATTGGCACTAGTATTAAATTTTCAATCAAAAGCAAAAGCTGGTTAAGGTAACAATTTCAGCATAATCCAAGTTCCAAGATATCTACAGCTACACTGAAATAAATAGATAAAGCAAAGAAGATACATACCTCAAAGATCCCATGGAGTTGGTGGGTGGAGTAGTTGTAAAGGAAAAGGGGCAACCCCGGAGTTATTGCCCGAACTGAATCTCGGTATCTTGGAGGCAGACCTACAAACATTTATTACAAATTTAACCAATTTAGCCAACAAATTACGGATCGCATTGCGAGACAGAACATCCAAATCTTTTTTTTTTTTTTTTTGGTAGTAAGAATATCCAATATGCCAGTTCTGACAATTGGTTGAAGGGGTCAAATGGTTACTTTAGGCAAAATTAGAAATCAAAGATAACTGAATTAATCCCTTATCATGACGACCAAAAACTCAAATAAAGCACCCTCATCAGTCAAAATTGATCCTGAAGACAGGACCAGGGTTTGATCAAGTATTGCCAGATAATTTCTGGCTTCAGAATTGACCCGATCCCCTCAACTAGTAAAAAAAAAGTTCAAAATATAGAAAATTACAGAATAGACAAGATTCAACATTAATCCAGTAGCAAAACTAAAGGAAGCAAATAGCAATTGCACAGAGAAAATTAAGGACTGAGGGGACATACCAAAGAGCTGCCTTTTGAGATTCTCTGCCATGGTATCGTTGTTGCAGACAAAGATATAGCCTCCAATGGTTTCATTTCTAGGGAGAGATTCAGATGGTGGAAGCGTTTTAAATCTTTTGTCAACAGCAGCCTTTGCATCTTTGTTTTCATTATTGTTGTCGGCATGCTTCTTATTAATATTGGTATTCTTCTTGGAAGTTTTGAGTCCGTGATCATCTTCGGCCTTAGAACTGCTCTTCTGGCCCTTCAAATTGATGTTGGTGTTACTGTTAAAATTGACATAGCCAGGCTTGGAATAAATTCCCTTATTGAACCCTCCATTAATCCCAATATCGGTGGGAGGCATCGCGAAAAACGATCCATTTCCTCCGATGGTATTACTATTGTTAGGCATCTTCCAGCCATCATTGAAATCGTTGAAATCAGAAGGCTTGGAGGCAGAGCTGATGTCGCCGGCAAGCTTGATATCAAAATTCCTCCTCTGATCAGGCCTCTTGGTCGTGTAATTGCTACTCCAAATGGAATCGTTGAGAGATAGGCTGGCCAGATTGGATGTGTGCAACCGCAGCTGGTCGCTGAACTGCCAAAACGACTGCTGATTGTTCTCCATAATTCGCCGAGAAAGGAAGAGTTAAACGAAGTTAAACTGAACACTTACTGTACTATATGTTCCAATTTAGCGCGTCAGAGATCAAAGGAGATGGAGAGTAGAATGGGAGGAACGGAATGGGGGGATGCAAAGTTAAATAACAGAAAACTATATAAAAGCTGAATGAAATGAAACTTCCTGGAAATTTAAGGTTGCGTGTTTAGTTGTCAAAGTCGAGACGAAGGCATTGAAAGGGTTTTGTGTGGAAAAAATATTAAGTAAATTAATTTGCTTTTATTGATTTTGTCATCTGTTTTAGGTGATTTTAAAGTGACGACAGTAAAACGCGTACATTGAATAGGGTAGTGGTGACGTGCTGGCTTAAGGAGGGACGGGGGAATTGGGTGGGGGCAGTTGGGTTTGATTTTTGTACTTTCTAGAAGGTCTAGCAGGTTCTTGCCCTTGAGTTCACACTTCACAATCACATCTTTTCACCTATTTTTTCTTTTTTTTAATTTAGAGTGGAATTTTACTTAGCTGCTAAGTTTTGAAGACTGAAGAAGCCAAAAGAGGACGCGTAATACTGTGGAGTCTGTGAGCCAATGTTTGACTTGAGAGTTTGATGTGGTCCGTGATGATCGGGCACGTTGGTCTGGTAGCGTGTTGAGTGGGCCTTCTTTCCTGTGTTCGGTATATATTTTTTAATTTTTTTTCTCTCCTCCACAAACATAACTTTTAAAAAAAGTTAGCCAAAATGTTATCCTATCAAATTTAGTAAATAAGAGTAATGTTTAATTACAAAACATACTTCTCGCCACCTGAGGCTAGCTCAGGTGGTCTCGAACCGCTCCTCCCTTTCCTGATGCCCCCGGTTCGAGTCTTCCCCCATCCCTTTAGGGTAAAATAGGGCTTTCGCCCTCCTTGTACTCACCAAAAAAAAAACATACTTCTCCAGTCAACAATGTGCTTCTTAAAGAAAACAGCGTATAATTAGTGTTTAATTCATTTTTCAAAGGAGATAGTCTCTGATTTATAATCATTTTAATATTTTTTAATATTCTAAATTTAAATTTAAAACTTTAATTAAATGATTTAACAATTCTCTTATAAAAAAAAAAATCTCATAGACCATTAAATAATTTATTAATGTTTCCGGTTGGGAGAGTGTCTTCAATCTTCATGGCTGTTTGTTACCATAGAGCCAAACCATGAGTCGGCAATCTGAGTTGGGAAGATGACAGCGCATGACATGAGTTTTGCGTCAGTTAGAGGCAAGGGTAATAGGAAGTTGCCCACTGACTGTCAGATATGGGCCTGAGGCGTCGTTTTTGGACGATTAAATTAGACCTTCAAATGCCCAATTATATGTAGAACTTGCCCACAAGACCACAACATGTATGACTCTTCTGCCCTACCGTCTGCATTGAGGATTTTGATGGGCCTGTTTTGCTTGTAAGAAAGACAACGGGAAGCCCTCACAACAATTTGTCTAGGGTAACTTGTTTCATTCCCAGTTTGCACCTCAATTATAAATCGGAAATTCCGTACCTTTTGCTCATCTATTTATGCCTCATACATACATCCAATCTGACATCTACCACGACAAAACAAAACAATCTGCTCTCGCATTGAATTATAAAGGTAAAAACTATATCAACACTGAAACGGCATTGTCTCCACGAACTATACACACCCATATATCTACGCTATAATGTGCAAAACACATTTCGGTATCAATTTTTATCCTTTACAAATATTTCTTTTTCTGTTTTTGGATATTAACGCGTAACAGAAACATGTCGTTTTAACTTATATGACAAAGTGGGAGAATTCTCCTGATTCAAGCGGCCCGCAGCATTTTAGTACAACTTTCATTTGCTGATGCGTAGGCCTACGCGTTAAGACAGCAACGTAGAATGGAAGAATATCAATTAGCTAGAGCCGCGTGAACAGTTAGGATAATAATCGTGAATCGAGATCCACCGATAAGCGAGCCGTGGACAACCTCTTTATTGAAGATTCAGGCAGTTGATTAAGGTAGTTCAGCGGTTAAAAGAAAATTTAAGTACAGGTGTTTGCAAGAGTTTTGATTTTTTTCCAAACAATTTTATAAAAATAATTTGAAGATAATTTTTAAAATAAAAATAGAATAAATTTCGTTTGAATGAAATATTTTTTCAAACAAATTTAAAGGTAATAAGATAAAAAATCTATTTGGATCTATATGTAATCAGTTTCTTATTCTTTAATGGCATAATTCACTTTAGCCATCTCACACAAATACCACAACCAACAAATTTCATCATACTTCTATGAAATTGAGGTGGGTTGCTCTCTAATTAGGTTTGCTCTATATTCTTTCAGGTCGTGTTGGCGAATTTTGAATTCATCACTACCCGATGTTTGAATGCCTCTATTTGAACATTCTTTTTCTTTTTACTCATCTTCCTACTTTGATTGAAATCCAAGAAGGCTCGAAATCTTCAAAAACAACTTTTTTTCTATTAAAGGAAAAACTTCAAATTCATCGAAGAGCTTGCACCGATTGATGTGAGAAACAGATTTTTTTTATTTGGTAACCTGAAACAGATTTTTTTTTAAAAAAAAAAAGGTTTTTTTTAAACAAAAAAAGTTGGTGAACTGTGATGAATCATTGGATGAAATTCTACTGATTGAGTTAGGGAGAAAGCTTATGGGCAATTTCATATGAGCAGCAAAAAAATTAGATGACACTAATCATAAGTAAATATACTTTGAGACTACCGTTTTGGAGAATATGATTAAAAAATAGTCATGGAAGAGCAAAAAACAGAATTGAAGTGAAGGGGCTAGCACAAAAAAAAAAAAAAAGGTGATGAGTGGATGAAAGTCGGAGATGGAAAAAGTTTTCCTATTTATTAGATTATCTTTAAAAAAAACCACCTCATTACATATGTTTTAAATTTTCTCTTATTAAAATAAAATTTTCAAATTTATAATAAAAATAAGAGAAAAAAATATTACCAAGCAAATTTCTTTATTCTTTTATTCTTAAAAACAAAAATTATTCCCGAAAACTGAAACTAAACTCTAGAATTCTAAGACTTTTTTTTTTTTTTTGAAGAAAGGGATAATACAGAGAAAAAAGAAAACGACACCCTTGTATATCTGGTAAAGCCAACTCCCATTAGGACTCTCAACGGAAGGATCATGAAAGCCAAGCTCTAGAATTTTAAGACGTTTTTCGCTATTATCGCCAAAGCCCCTGTTTACACTTCACGGCAAATAAAATAATAAAATACTGGCGGACTTCCCAAACCAAACTCAAAACACAACAAACCTCGCTTTCCCTCATTTTTCATTAGTTCCAACTTCTCTTCCTCTGACAAACCAAAGTTTCCTCCCTTGCTTTTAAGTCCATTCAACGTAAAATCCCAACCATTTTGAAGCGAGAGCAAAAGAGAGAGTGCGCCCCACAGACACAAACAGAGATGACAGGCATTGCGGTTACATCATGTCCTTCAGGACTTCTGTTCAGAAGCAGTGTGTCAGAAAGCAATGGAATATCCCTGGTTCAGTACGATGGGCATAGAATAGCACACAGATCACAAATGCCTTCAGCTAGAAGCAAGCCAAATAGGTACATTTCATTTTCAGGTAAAACTAAGAGCCTTTCCGTTTTCCAGTTGGTCCTTAAAATTTTAGCTTAAATCATCGCTGAAAACCAAAACGCTTGATGTTGAAATCAGGCTGCAAACATGCATTCAATCCATCCTAGTTAACGGTTGCTAACCTCAAACATGACGAGTTGTCGTTTTACGATCCCTTTATAATTGTTAATTGAATCCTGATGAGCATCCCGCTTAATTACAGCCCCAAAATGCAGAACAATAAAAGCTGCAGTTGCAGCTCCCAAGAGAGAAAAAGATCCAAAGAAACGAGTAGTAATAACAGGAATGGGTCTGGTGTCAGTTTTTGGCAGTGACATTGATACATTTTACAACAAGCTTCTCGAGGGACAAAGTGGGATAAGCCTAATAGATAGGTTTGATGCCTCAAACTTCTCTGTCCGTTTCGGTGGTCAGATACGTGAGTTCTCCTCAGAAGGCTACATCGACGGCAAGAACGACCGCCGTCTTGATGATTGCTGGAGGTACTGCTTGGTTGCTGGCAAGAGGGCCCTTGATGATGCTAACCTTGGCCTTGAAGTCCTTAGGACTGTATGTGATTAAATTTTATAATTTGCAAAATCAAATTACCTAATTAGGAAGATGCCAAAATTAAGTTATATATGCACTCTGTTTGTGGCAGATGGACAGGACACGGATAGGAGTGCTAGTGGGAACAGGAATGGGAGGTTTAACTGCTTTCAGTACTGGTGTGGAGGCTCTTATTCAGAAGGGTTATAAAAAGATTACTCCATTTTTTATTCCATACACCATCAGCAACATGGGTTCAGCACTGTTGGCTATCGACACTGGCCTAATGGGTCCCAATTACTCCATTTCTACTGCTTGTGCTACTGCGAATTACTGTTTCTATGCAGCTGCAAATCACATCAGAAGAGGGGAAGCGGATATTATGGTAGTTGGTGGGACTGAGGCTGCAATCATGCCCACCGGTGTTGGAGGGTTTATTGCTTGCAGGGCGCTGTCTCAAAGGAATGAAGATCCTCAAAAAGCTTCAAGGCCATGGGACAAAGATCGTGATGGTTTTGTCATGGGAGAAGGCTCCGGAGTGCTGGTATACATCAAAAACCTAAATTTTCTTCTGTCTTATACTTGCTAGCAATGCAATCTGGCTGGCTTAAATTTGCTCTTTTGACCTTTGTTTTTTTATTTGTGAATTTTCGTTGGTGCCAAATTGAAATCAGATAATGGAGAGCTTGGAGAGTGCAATGAATAGAGGAGCCAGAATAATTGCAGAATATTTGGGTGG
This sequence comes from Dicorynia guianensis, assembly GCA_037013595.1. NCBI lineage: Eukaryota > Viridiplantae > Streptophyta > Magnoliopsida > Fabales > Fabaceae > Dicorynia > Dicorynia guianensis. The sequence goes on from JASUAB010000006.1 coordinate 37,469,013, forward strand.
TGCTATAACATGTGATGCTCATCACATGACTGATCCCAGGTCGGATGGACTTGGAGTTTCGTCTTGCATAAGCAAAAGTTTAGAAGATGCCGGGGTTTCCCCAGAAGAGGTAATTAGATATGAAGAGTTCTAATTAAGTAACCTTTGTATAATAGTGACACGTATGGATCACTTTACAGCCATCCATAATTCTGATGTGGAGATGGTGAGCTAATTATTCTGTTTCCTAAATTCCACAGGTCAACTACGTGAATGCTCATGCCACTTCAACATTAGCTGGTGACTTGGCTGAGGTTAATGCAATCAAAAAGGTATTTAAGGACACTTCTGAATTGAAGATGAATGCGACCAAGGTAAGAAATTAACGTATTGACTCTAGCACGCTTCAGGGTTCGAATAACCTTCAGAGAACCTCAAAGCTTACCATTACGTTTCCCATTTCAGTCAATGATTGGACATAGTCTTGGGGCTGCTGGTGGTTTGGAAGCCATAGCAACAATAAAAGCAATAACTACTGGCTGGTTGCATCCAACCATTAACCAAGATGTACTCCCCTGAACTTGCTATTATTAAATACATTTGTTCCATTCCCACGAGTTCTTTTGAATTTCTGTCTAATTTTCTCGGTTTTTTACAGAACTTGGAGGCTGATGTTACGATTGATACTGTCCCTAACGTTAAGAAGCAGCATCAAGTTAATGTCGGTATGTATAGTCTCTTCTTGCGTGAGTGTACACCTATTTTGTTGCCGAGAAATGCGTCAATATAGTGAAGAAAAGGAAAGTAATTCTCCAACTGAATCCTTTCATTGCAGCAACTAATAATGTTCCTGGTCCTTCTCTGCAGCTATCTCTAACTCATTTGGATTCGGTGGACACAATTCGGTAGTTGTCTTTGCCCCATTCAGGCCCTAAGTTGAATTCAAACTAAAGTTGAGTAATTTCACATTTTGGGATATTTATGTGCTCCTGACGAATGACAGGGTTACACCATTAATTACCGGAATCAAGTGTGCCGTAATGAATTGCCCCTTTCTACTGCATTCTATCTGTAATTTTGATAAATTTGTGATTGAATCCGCTCTTATTCTGTTGAAGGCAGTAAATTATCTATTTGCTCAGCTAGTTAGTTTCCGACAGTGCCTTTGTCTAAAAAATTCTTAAATCGGTATCATATCTATGTGAACTGTGGAGGATTCTTCACATACATGACAGCCAAATGTCCTTGACCCTGTCCGTTGAAGATTGCCTTTTCTTTTTTTCTGAAAGGACGATGATACTGGTATTGTATAAGCAGCAGTCCCCATTCGAATTAAATTAAAGTAAGACTATTCACAATTTAAATATTTATGTAAAATAAAAAATAAAGAAAAAATTATTAAAATTAAAAAAAAAAAAAAAGAACCCAATTCTGGGCCGTTCATATCTGCCCTAAATGATAAAAAAAAAAAAAAATTCAAACCCAAGACTTGAGTAAACATGGCCCAAAACAAAAGGAGATCATATATTTAACCATATTGATAGTAAACCCCACTCAACACCATTCTCAATTTGCATGTCCAATAATCTCCATAGCCCATGGATTGATGTGATTACTTTACCCACATTTTTGGTCATATCAATGAGGCTTACTGAAATCGGGAAGCTTGCTGAGAGCCCAAAATAACTGATTTGGTGTAGTTCTGTTAGAAAAGATTATGTTTTAGCAATATATTAGTTATATTATCTTTATAATGGGACGGTGTGTATGTTAATTTGTTAAATTTAATAATTTTAATTTGATATTATAATAATTATATAAAAAATTATAAAATAACAAAACCGTTTCTCTCATGTCACGAGCCTAGTAAGATAATGGGGCTCATAGGACATAAAAATGGCAAACGAAGACCCTTTTCTTTTGGTGGAAGGGGAATGTCTTGTGTTAACCGTCGTAAGGACAGAACGGAGTTTCAGCAATGACAGCACCTTTATTAAGCTGTTGTCATAAATAAGCAATTAAGCACTTATGGTTTGGGCAACTGCGAAGTGAAATTTGATATTCATTGGAATTCTAATTTCTAGTGAAAACTGGTCAATGTTCAAATTGAAGTGGTGATCAATGTTAATTTGACCGCAGGAAGGAAGCATCAAGTTTAGGGAAATATACAAAAGTGGTGTAATTCAACCACTAATTATGTATTTTCATATTGGTGGGTAGGTAAGGGAATATTAAACTCCATATGGTAAACAATGCCAATTGTCGAGCAAGAAAATAAAAAATTAATTAAATGAATGATGAGCCAAGAGAATTAATTAAAAGGAATTCAATGTTACTGTTTTATTTCTTGCTCTCACAGAGATCTAGCTAGAGAATCAATTAATCTAATCCCTGACAAAAAATTATCTATGAACTAACAAGGATTGAATTAAATGATAAAGAGCTTGATTTTTAATGTAACAAATCTTGGTTCAAATTCTGATTGAAAGTAGAACTCATTTTATAGTATCCAATGATATCATAAAGAGAATTAGTCTCCTAATTTAAAGAAATAGAAGATATCTTGAATTTGTAAATATATATATATATATATATATTTGCATAAGAGAAAAAGACACAATTAACCTTTTTCAAGTGAATCTGATGTGAAATCTATTGCTGATCTCACTTTCACATATATGTATGTATATATGTGTTTATCTCTTTCCATCTTAATAATATTAAATAAAAAGATTCAATTGGGAATATCCAAATTTCTTTCCTCAAACTTGCAAGTATGGACTATAAATGTCCATGCATGTTTCAGAAGTTAATACAATATCCAATTCACTGTCATTAATTAAATTAATAGACGCAGGCAGCCATATGTTAGAAAGTAGTTATACGTAGGTACGTTTGGAATGTTATTATCCTCTGAATATCATATATAAATTAATTAAGGTGATATATGGAAGGGGGTAGAGGGTGCTTTGAGTATTAATTGTAAGCATGGTATGGTAGCCACCGCCCCCATCAATCCTAAAACAAGCACTATTAATCTTGTTGCTAATATAATAGGCTTTGGTTGACCAATCACGCACACCTAACATGGATTCCTACTTGACTACCCGCCACGTATCTTGTTAATTACCTCCATTGTCACCCAATTATTGCGTGCGGCTCTCAAAACTCAGCTAGCACGCACCACCCTCATCACCTCATTACTCAACATTTAATATATATATATGCCTGTTATGCCTGTGTTCAGATGGAGTTCATCGATTGGTTACATATGCTGCAACACGTTCTTTCTTTCTTTTTTATTTTATTTTTATTTATGTTATAAACCTAATGTTAGTCATGATTCATGAATATATGGTAAGAGAGAGATTTTAATCTGACATTATGGATGCTTATTAACTAATTAAATCTTAAATATTATATTATGTAAACCATTTGCCGTTGCATTTCTGCCTCTCAGATGATTGTTTGAATCTGCCTCTTCTACTTAGGATGTCCCACTCATCATTGCTTGCTACTTGCTAGTGATCTACATCACAAAAATAGTGTCACCGTGGCAACAACCCTCCACTCGGCCGCCTCTTCCTCCTCCTTTATGTTTTATTTTGGTTACAACATATATATATATATATATATATATATATATATATATATATATGTATGCAACAAGCATAGAAGCAACTGAAGGGCCGGGTAGCCTGCACCCACAAGCCTAAAAATTTCTTCCCATGTGCTCATCATTGTCCTCACATGATCATACCCAACCCAATATGCTTATAATTTGATCGGGAATTTTGAAAAAGTGTCCAGCTATATTAAATCATGTCCACTTGCCTCTCTCTTCCTTAATTATATTGTTTCTTAGATGGAAAGCTGTTTTAAGTTGAGTATCCGTCCCCACCATGCTAAATCTTACTACATAAAATAGATAGAGAGGAATTTTCGCGTATTAGTAGTTAGCAGGTTTCCCCATTCTAAAAGTATATAAAACTTCAAATAGAATTGTTTATGCAGGCCAGAGGTAACCAAGGAACACCACCCATGTTGGTCTCCACATAGGCTCTGACTATAAAATTGCAATTTCCACCAATCACACTACTCTCTCTTTTTATCCTACACCTATAAACATACCCGCAGGCCGCAACCGAGGTTTTTCTTTTTCTTTTCTGGTTAGCCGTTCGCAACAACTGCATAGCTAGGACACAAAGTAAGGTTTAAAGCTTTGTAATTGTCTTGAGTCTGTGGCTGACGAAATTTGTAAAGTTGAAAAGCATTCCTGATTTGAGGGGTGGTGGGGGGAATATTAAGGTTAAAAACTATACGTACGCTTTTCTTTTCTTTTTCAAAAATATAGAATAAATATATTAAATTAAATTTCAATGGAGTCTCTGGTACTGATCAGTTTACCTCTGCCAAGTGAAGCCACAACCACGTCATGTTCTTCATTCGTACCCCAATTGAAATGTCTAAGGAAGTAACTCTTGGAAGAAGGCAAGGGACACTGGCAAAGGGCTAGCTCTGATTGATCATTAATTTAGAGCATAGCTCAGTGATATATGAGGGCCGAAAGACATGTGTCGGACAATAAGTTGATACATAAGATAGATATCCTTGTTGTTGGCCTACTTATGCACAAATTCAGGTACAGCAAAACACACACATAACTAAGTTGTGATTGGTTAATTTTACGCATGCATGGGTTTGTCTTTACTGATGTCCATGTTGTCTCATCAAAATCCTCTTGACAACTAGCTGGGCCAGGGGTGCTTATCCACACTAATGTATCTGCATATATGGGTTTGATCGTCTTCTCTCATGGATTGAGATGAGGTGAACGTGGACACTGGAGTTGTTTTGGCAACCTGCGCGTTTTGAGATTTGGAGGATGGCTCGTACATACTTACGGCAGCTGAATATTTGGGTTTTCTGGCTATATATAGATATGGGTATCTCTACTATTTATTTCTATGCAGAGCTCTTGGGCGGCATCTTTCTTTTATAAACGTACGTCATCAGTCACAGTCTCACTGCAGAAACTAGTGAGGAGAATTAATTATGATCAAGTAGCTAGTGGTACCATATATATAAAGCATACGACCAAACACTTTAAAAAGAGGCAGGCCTAAAACAGTTGATTTGAACGAGCATAAAGGTGGTGACAAGTGATGACTGGTGAATGTTTGTCCACATAAATCACATATAATTGTAGGACACAAAGAGTTGCCTCGTGCGAAAGATGCAAAGTGGGAATACAATTTCTCCCGGTCGTTAATTAAATTAAAGTTTGATATATAATAAGTTAATGATCACCCCTCTTCTCTTGAATGATTGTTCTTCCAAGAAAGTTCTCACCAACCAAACAGGCTTAGCTTACAGCTTAGACAACAATCTTTTCCCCAATAGAATTTGTGAAATATTCCTGAATATTTGCGCATATAGCTGCCTGTTGTTTGGTAGATGTTACAACTCTCAAGCGCCTTAAAACTTGATTTATTTTTAAAATAATAAAATGCAGAATATATAGTGCTTGCTTGGTAATAATATTTTGTACGATAATATAGATGGATTGGGATTTGAGAAATTAGTATTTTTCTGCCCTCCCACTCTCAGCAGAAGTGGGGGGGGGGGGGGGGGTGGATTTACTGATAACTGAACTTTTGACCATGGAATAATTAATTACTTGTATGTTTGTGAGACTATGAGTGCAGGCATTGATGTTTCAACTTCGGAGTTTGAAGACAAGAATATTGTTAGGTCATGATTGTGTAATGTGATGGTTACAAGTTAGTCATCATTGGAAGAATTGAGAGAAGGAGAGAAAACACGTTTCCAAATCTTTAATAGATATATATATATATATATATAGGATAATTGTAAGGCTATATAATTGGGTTATATCTTTTAATCAGACTTAATTTTAAATATTAAAAAAATAAAAATAAAAATAAAAATTATAAATACGAAAATATCAATATATATATATATATTGAGACTGGGCAGCAGGCAGGGCTGTGTATCTTTTTCTCCGTCAACCCCGTGAGTGACACAAATCAGATATGAAATGGAAATTTCACCTCCAGGGCAGGCATCTTAGTGTATATTCTTCCACTATGCTTGCTATGTCAATTCTCTAACCAGATATTCTGCCTGGTTACATGAATGAAGGATCATTCATTCTCTTCCTGACCACATTTTGGCATTTAGGTAGTCTTCATTTTACTAAAGCAAGTTGAAAAATATCTCACCTACAATGCTTGCGGGCAAGTTTGAAGAATTTCATTCAGAGTAAATATATATATATATATATATATTTATATATTATGATTCACGTTCATGGGAGCAATGAACTATAAAAATTGCCCACCATCTGCCCAAACTAAATTCCCAGAAAAGCATTATATTTCATAAACAATTTCGTTAACCAAATTTTAACAAAATGATCATGGAAAGCAGGTTGCCTCAGCAGGGTACAACAACGTGGCATGGCACCCGCGCACAACTTCCCGCGTGGATCTCCACATCACATTATGCTGACGTGTACACGAGGACTCCCCAATTACTTTGCACATGATCTAATTAAGGACAAAATTTTAAATTAAAAATTAATTTTTATATATACATTTTAAGATAAACAAGTGTATTTTCACTTTAAAATAAAAAATTTAACTGATAATAATATTATTTTAAAATAATAACTGAACTATATATATAAGTTAATATAGTTTACAGAAATATTAATTTTACTTTTTAGATTTACATGAAGAAATACATTTTTTGTCTTAATCTTATTTTATCAAATTAAAATGATATATTTCATACCTTAATAAATTTTAAAATTTATATTTTTGATAGATATAAACACCCACATTCCTCTAATATCACTCTATAATTTATTATCTTAAGCAAAAAATATGACTTCTTTCCATTTTCTCTCAAACCATAAACCCCCGTTGATCTCAATACACTCTACAATCCAGCACTCACCATGTGTCGCGGTGGGCCCAAGGGCAGTGGCACGGCGCGTAATTATCGCCACCTGGCAGGTCAAGCTGAAATCATTAATTCCCAAAGCACAAATGGGGAGGCAAAATTAGAACAAGTGAAACGCCCCAAAACCAAAATTCTGCCGGGGTAAGTTGAGCCAACCCTGTTGCCTGCTTCGAAGCAGACAACGAAAGAGACGGCAACTAACGGTGAGGGACATCATCACCGGTTTCCGTTACCCAATGCTCGCGCATCTTGCCGGTCGCCGCGCTTGACTTGGTCGTTATTTGACGGTGGCCCGGGCATTCAGACCAGCGCCGTCCGTTTAACCAGTTCCTTTGTTATAAACTAACCACGGTTTGTGTCTGGTAAGAAGGGAGACACATGACACACAGCTGAACAGCAACAACAGTCGCGCCTGTATAATAAGACGCGCGCGGAGTGGTTTTGGTGATTCTCCGTAACGCCGTTTCCTGGATTCCATTCAGAAAGGGGGACCAGGCTGTGCTCACAGACTGGGGAGAGAGAAAGAGGCTCGTACAGACTACAGAGAGAAAACGCGAGCGAGCTTGAGATGAAACTGGTTTTGCGAGCTGAGAAGGTGGTTTTGTAACGGTTGCATAAAGGATTGCTGGTTTTGCGTTACGTTTTTTGGGTGGAGATCGTTACAGAGTGTGTGGGGAAAGTGTGTTAGTGGATTCCAAAAGTTAGCGCTTCTATAATTGTTGACAAATTCGCGCTTAACGGTTCTCCCCGATTCCTTGATAGCGCTATAATTGTGATGATTATGCACATATAATGAGGATTTAGATTCACCGAAATTACAGTTTTGAAATTTGGTTGTTGACGTGGGAGTTCAATCATGTTGAATCATGGAGGATCATTTTCACAGTCAAGTGTTCCGGCTGAAGGTGAAGGTGAGAATCGGATGTGTTCTTGTTCTTTTTTGGTGTGGTTATTCTCAAGCTTGGCTGCTTGTGCTTATGGTTTCGTTAAGCAGTTGGTTGTGCAGGGGATTCTCTATATGAAGAACTATGGAAGGCTTGTGCGGGACCTCTTGTTGACGTTCCTCGGGCCGACGAGAGGGTCTTTTATTTTCCACAAGGACATATGGAGCAAGTGAGTTTATTGATTCCTATTTCAGATCCGTTTTCCTTTGTTTTTTGAGGATACATTTTTGAGTTCCAGTTGATATGCCACCGTTTACCTGCCTTTTAATTTGACTTTTTTTGAATTGTTATAATGGCAGTCTTGCACACTGGTTTCCATGGAATTTTAAGTTTTTCTTTTCTTTTTTTATACAATTTTTGCGGCTGTAGTTAGAGGCGTCAACAAATCAGGAACTAAATCAGAGGATTCCTCTCTTCAAACTTCCCCCCAAGATCCTTTGTCGGGTCATGAACGTCAATTTGCAGGTAATTTTCTTCCTGATCCTGCTTTCATTCTTTTTTCTTAGAATTTAATAACAAGAAAAATGTGTCTGTTTTGGTTTCTGAGAAACTAGTCAAAAAGAAAAACTGGATTCTGAAATATTTTGTACACAGTGGGATTGGTTTCCAGAAAATTCTTTAAAATTTAGGTCACCTGTAATTTTACAGGAATGTAATTTCTAATTAATAGTATGTGTATGAGAGAAAACTTACCTTGAATGTTCACATCTCTAGGCTGAACAAGAAACAGACGAGGTTTATGCACAAATTACTTTGCTGCCAGAATCAAATGTAAGGATGTAGATGCCCTATTTGATTTCACAATTTTTCATTGTCAACCTTAGATTCTTTCTACCATTGTTTTGATTCTAACGGAACACATATCTTAGCAAATTGAGCCTGCAAGCCCTGATTCATGCCTTGCTGAACTTCAAAGGCCTACGATTCACTCATTCTGCAAGGTCTTGACCGCTTCTGATACAAGCACCCATGGTGGATTTTCTGTTCTCAGGAAACATGCCACTGAATGTCTTCCTCCGTTGGTAATGTCTCTTGTGATTTTATGCATTTCTTCTTGGTTTCCACTTCCAAAACTGCCTCGGTGTTGTTTAGCGTGGGTCGATCTTATTTAGGACATGTCCCAATCAACTCCAACTCAGGAACTGGTTGCCAAGGATCTTCATGGATATGAATGGAGGTTTAAGCACATATACAGAGGTGAAGGACATGAAAAGTTTTCATTTCGGTCCTTGTGATTTAACTTCTAGTGACCTAATATTTCTTTGCTTAAATACAACTTTTCCATGACCAGGTCAGCCACGCAGACACTTACTCACGACTGGATGGAGTACTTTTGTTACTTCCAAGAGATTAGTTGCTGGTGATACCTTTGTGTTTTTGAGGTACAATAGCTATTTTTCCTTTTTCTCATTTCAGTCATACGGTTCTGAAATTTTATAAAGTAAAATCATATAAGAAATTTTTGGATTCATTATGCAAGCCTTAATTTAAATAAGACTTTATGTAGAGGGGACAATGGGGAATTACGTGTTGGAGTGAGATGTCTTGCTCGTCAACAAAGCAGCATGCCATCATCTGTGATTTCCAGTCAGAGCATGCATTTAGGAGTTCTTGCTACTGCTTCTCATGCTGTTGCAACACAAACCCGTTTCGTAGTATATTATAAGCCAAGGTAGACATATTACTTGTTTCAAGAACTGTAATATGTGTTGGTGTTGAATGATTTAGGGATAATTCATGACACAAGCTTTTATTTGCTTCTCTTGAAATGATTAGGACAAGCCAGTTCATTGTAAGCCTGAACAAGTATTTAGAGGCAATCAACAGTAAGTTTACCATTGGCATGAGGTTCAAGATGAGGTTTGAGGGGGATGATTGCTCTGAGACTGACAAAAGGTAGTGAAATTCACTGCTGTATTTTGAATCTGATGTTTTTCATTGAATAATCTAATGCATGGTTGATTAGATTTATGGGCACAATAATTGGGGTGGAAGATATCTCTTCTCATTGGGAAGATTCAAAATGGCGATCATTAAAGGTATTTTCTTCTTTCAGTGTAAGTTTTTACCTTCTTATTTCAAATAATTGCATTGTATTCATCTCTTGTTTTCTATTTATCCCCAGGTTCAATGGGATGAACCAGCATCTTTTCCAAGACCTGATAGGGTTTCACCCTGGGAGATAGAACCCTTTCTTGCTTCTCTTCCTGCATCTTCAGTTCAACCTGCTCTTGTAAAGACTAAAAGGCCTCGACTGCCCAGTGACCTTCCAAATCTCGGTGAGGCATGATTTTTTTTACTTCTTTCAATTTTTATGGTGATTGAGTCAATTTATCTTGATCTGTGCTTCACTCTTAATTTAGATACAACTTCGACTACCTCTGCTTTCTGGAATTCTGGGATGATGCAGCCTGATGCAACACAACTTAGTAATATGGCTGAGAACAAAAGGAGTGACAGTACCGGTATTTGGTATCATACGCAAACTGATATGCATATTAAAAGCAACAGCAATGCTATAGCAAGGAATCAGACAGACAGGAGTTGGCTATCTTTTTCCCAATATAGTGGTCCTTCAATTCAGGACAATCCAGATGAAAATAAGAACATCTCTTCTTGGGCTGATTTCTCTGCTTGTTCAACACATCACTCATCAAGATTGAACAGTGGTCATGTGGTTGACCAATCAGACAAGGAGAACAAAGCTGAGGCTGCTGCAAGCTGTCGATTGTTTGGGATTGATCTTATTGATCATTCCCGAAACTCACCTATGCTGGAGAAGTCACCTGCAAATGCAGTTGGTGCACCCAGTAGCACCTCTGATGGCCGTGTCAGTAGTAATACCTTGTCCATAACTGATTCGGACTGTAAATGGGATATCTCAAAGGCTTTCCAAGAGAGGAAACAAGAACAGCTTCAAGTATCACCAAAAGAGTCTCAGAGCAAGCAAGTTTGTTCTAGAAGTCGCACCAAGGTACTAAATGTAGATTGTTTATTTATATAATAATTCAATGTTCTATATACTAAAGAAAAAAAAATTCTAAAGAAAGCCTTTCATGGGTGTCCAAACGTGCCAAAAGGTTCAAATGCAGGGGGTTGCAGTGGGTCGTGCAGTGGATTTGACCATGTTGGATGGGTATGATCAACTTATAGATGAATTAGAGAAGATGTTTGACTTGAAGGGAGAGCTTCGATGCAGGAAGAAGTGGGAAATTGCCTTCACTGATGATGAAGGGGATATGATGCGTGTGGGTGATGATCCATGGCCGTGAGTATCTCTTTTGCCACAATCATAAGATAATATTAGGAAATTGTTCCTTTTATATACTCATTTATGTAACCATCTGTCGATGTTAATGCCTGTTACATTATTTCCTGCAGGGAATTCTGTAATATGGTGAGAAGAATCTTCATTTGTTCCAGCCAGGATGTGAAAAAGATGAGTACAGGAAGTAAATTGCCTGTGTATTCAATAGAAGGGGAAGGGACTGTAATAAGCTCAGATACTGGTGAAACCTAAGACTTTGATTTTCTGATATTGTCTTTACTTCTTTGTTGTTTTTTGTTGTTGTTGTTAATATTGTTACTGCCGCCGTTGTTTGTTCATCTAAAGGAAGTTGGTCAGTTTTTAGCTGGGGAAACGTTTTTAATATTAGATAGAAGGACACTGTTAATTTTGAAGCTCGTTTTCTGGAGCTACGAGGTGGAGACATCACGCTTTAATTTGGCAAACAGGACCAAAATAGAAGATTCTAATGGAAATGTTGGCTGTCTTAGCACATGTGAATATTCATGTTCAAAATTTATGGTGATTGGAATAATGTCATGGTTCAATGACTAAACTTGCGTCTATGTGCTTAAGGGGAATTTTGCTCCTGGGAGGCCGAATTCATCATGGAGTCTGCTTTGTGCTTGATGCATCGTGTGGTGAGTGAATTTCTATTGCTATCGCGTGAATGATGCCATGAAATATGCTGGATTGCATTATCATGACATGGTGGTCCAGACCAGTGCAGCGCTGGTTCGTTTGACCTGTGAGTTGAGTCTAGAAGGGTGTGGGCGCCTGGACCCACTTCAGGCTTTATATTCGACAAGCCCGGGTCAAGGTACAGCAACACAACAATAAGATCATTTGTCAATACTCAACAAACAAATTCTACGCCAAGCCATCCCCTTGGTATTGGCTTTATCTTAATCCTCCTTATTGATGTTGTGGCCTGGAATTTATTGAAAATTTTTTGATGGAATTTATTGAAAATTTTTTGATGAAGACTTGAAGAATGCTAGAAGAAAAGGAAAGATTAGAAGAAAGAGAAGTATGACGAAGAAAATTGAAGAGATGGAACCTGCCCAAATAACGTTAGACTAAAGCTAAACTATGGAATCAACCAAAAAAAACGTAAAACTATAGAAAAACTGTGAAGGGTTGGAATTAAGTTTGAATTTATAATTTTTTTAAATCTGTGCAAGTGCCTGTGCCTTCAGATAATGACTGATCAGTAGTGCCTGTGTCTTGCATTTCTTGATGCCATTAGGAGGCGGAGCCGATGACTTGCGTTCAAATTTGCATCACTGTTGTCTGGTAGTGCTATTAAGTGCCGGCTTTCATTGTACGTGTTTTGTAGACCCGAGACTCAGTGGGGTGTTTACGAGTGGGTCATTAGTAAGTGAAAGAGTAAGGATATTTATATATATAAATTTATATATTAATTATATATTTTTATATTTTTTAATTTTTTTCTCTTAAAAATACTATCAGCCTACACATAAAAAAAAAAAAAATGTAAACTCTTTCTGTATACAGCAGGCATTTCCCAAAGTGAAATATTCTAGTGGAACCCAGCCAAAAATAAAATGGGTTAAGAAAATTTGACTCCAAACCCAACCATCTAGTAAGTTTTGACTGTAATAGTGTAATCCCATTAAATTTATTGGGTTGGTCGGGTTTAGATTTTTACATTCCCTACCTAATAGCAATAACTAATAGTTCAACAAAGACAAAAAAAAAAAAAAGTTAGAAATACATTTGTAAGCAAAATATTTAGTATAAGCTTTCAGTAGTACGATCAAGTACTATTTATTATTTACGCACAGTTCAACTATTTTATTTGAAGGAAAAACATTAAACGCTCGCAATTTTCTTAGTCAATTGTGTTATCACTCGATCCTTCCCCATCTCACACACATTTTTCGACTTGTCTATTAATTCAAATTGAAACATCTATTTTGGTTACCCTCTTTTGTCCTTTGAATATCTAATACATTATACTTCGTCTCTCGCGTCATAGTTTAAAAAATATATATATTTTGTTGAATTTAGTATATTGTTGTTTATATAAGGTTTTAAGGTAAAAGAGTGAAATATAAGGTTGAGTTTCACTTTTCTTATTTAATATTTATAACATAAAATTTATATTATTAAATTTATTAAATCTTATAAATAAAATTATAGAGTCTAAATAATCTATAAATTCAAAAAAAAATGAACATTTATAAAATTTGAGGTGTTTGAAGTAAATTTTTGGTAACATTCCGACGTACAAGATTGTTTGGCAGAGATCCATAAAACGGGTATAGAGGACTTATTGGGCCCAAACCATCTGAGAATTGGATGCTTCATCATCATGTAAGCGGCCTTTTTAATTCAGAGGCACATCGTCTTTGTTGTCACCTGAACTAGCTTCTCCCTTAGCTTCTCATAGTTTTGGCGTCTAGATAATTGCTTTTAGGTGAATAAAAGGGGCAAAAATTTTGTTGCTAGAATTATGCGTTTGAATATAGACAAGTACAGATTGTTCGTTGATGGCGCATGAAGGGGCATTCTAATTATCATGCTGTTGCGAGGGTTGGTCGGACACAATAGGAGGTGGCTCTGGAGTCAGAAGCTTGGTGGTGGGGACGATGGAACATCTACAAAGTGGACAAGTGGAGTTTGACAGCAGCCAGTGATGTATGCAGTCGATGTGAAACACATGCTTGCAGTAAGGGATCTGTAGCAGCTCTTCTTTCATCTCAAAATCTCCCAGACAAACACAGCATCTGTAGCAAAATATTATCAATAACCCAAATTTTTTAAATACTGGGATGCAGTGATTAAATCAACAGAAAACAGGGAAATGAGCAAAATCAACGGACAAACATGGGGCATCCCAGTAAAAAGTAAGAAGTAAGAACTTCAAAAGCGCTATTCTGCACTAGTCCAAGAAATTCAAGTCGCCTCTGTGCCTATCGTTGAGATCTGGGCTCGTTCTTCTTACCGCCCACTTGGGTGACCCGTGCAATATTCCCTTTTTGTTCGACATTGAAAAGAAAAAAAGGAATAGATACCAATGGAGTCATGTTCAAAGACTTCAATTTTCTTTTATTGGCGAAAAGAAAAGATGTCATTTTTCATATATTCTACTTATCTTTTTACTTCCTTTTCCTGGCGCTTTTACTGTAAATAGTGGCTGCCATGAAAGATTCTGAAAATTTTGGGCATTAGAAGATTTTGCCAATAATTTTCAACGTTTCGAAGAAGAATGGCTCATGGCAATTTTAAGGATCTCGAAGACATGTCTTCGTCTTAAAATGGTAGGGAACAGATTTCAATATTCCATCACGTTAGTGAATTGGGCTTTATCAATTTGATGAGTGCGAACCCTAGTACACTGTAGCCACCTTCTATTACAGATAGAGTTGAAGGCACTTCAGTTGAACACCACACCAATAACGGATTCGCAACCAAAGAAAATAAATAAACAAGTGGAGAGTGGAGCAGACACAGAAACTTACTGTGAATCCCTTGCTCTCAATTCATCGTCAAATAAAACCTTTGTAAGTTTGTCCAGAGACCGCACCGTCAGATCCAAACGACAAGGCTGTCGAAATAACACAGAGACATTAGTTAATTCAGTTGATGTTATAGCTAGAAAACAAGCTACGCAACATCTAAATTCCTTTGGTTATAATTAAGCATATATATTTGAAAGACAGGGTCTTACTGAGGAATGATAGGTAACTGGTCGATTGGTAGTGGTAGGAAGTAGGTGGGGAGGAGAGGAGAGAGAGGAAGCCCTTCTCTTGAGGTAGAACAAGTAAAACAAGAGAAAGAGAATAATAGAGAAGAGTATGGGAATTGAGAAGATGAAGGCCTGGTAAAGCTTAAGCTGAAGCTCCTGCGGATACAGATGGGAAGGATTGGATGTGGTTTGTGGAACACCCATTAATCTCCCAACATTCAGAACTTGCCGCTGTTCTATGTTCTGTACAAAATGTATCAGATAGAGTTGAATATGTTCGAGGGACAACAGGCAACTAGCTGAGTTTGAGTGTAGTTATGATGTTTAATTTATGTGCGGTGGTGATCTCAGAGAATCGTTCTTGGTTCTCTGTTTCAGTGTTTTGGTGGAACAGAGCGATAGCAGAAAAGGGTGTGAAAATTGCGAAGAGGCAAATTGGCAATTAATTAACAGAAATTGGAGGAAGCAAAGAGCATTACATATTTACAAATGATCGTAATGGTACATATTCTATCAATTGATGTGACAAACCCATGACCCTCCACTAATATTAGGGGCCCTGATGCCATGTATTTTGAGCCCAGTTGTCTTCATTCTATAAGCATGGGCGTAAATATCAAAGTGCATTCTCTGGGTGCTAACTGCACAACTACCCTGAGACCCCAAGTCAGGCAGTATTACTTCCGACAAAATTCTTTAATTGATGTATTATCCCCAGAGAGGATAAAAAAGAGATAAGACATAATTGTTCGAAAATTAATAGCAGTTAAGATAGGTACAAGGTTGGAAAGTCCATGACATAGTGACCTCTAAAGGAATGGCAGCGTTGAGTTAGGATTGAGAGGGTAGATTTTAACTTCAAACTGATGACTTAGAGGATTGCGAAGGAACAACATTTTGGTGTATTCAAGACCAACATCAACCTTAGGCAAAGTTCCTACCTAGTTATAGCTTGGTGATAGAGTGCAATTTGATAGAAGGGAAGAGGCGTGATGAGAGGCGGACCGGGATCATCTGACATCTCAAAGGAAACATCTCCTCTCACGGTTGTAAGGAAAAAGCCGTTTAACGTCTCCTTCGAGACATCAAACAATCTCCTTCGGAATATCAGACAATCCATTTTCAATGAGTGGCCTATCTTATTGTTGTTGGTAGATTGCGAATCAAGCCGTTGCTCTCAAAGTGGGTTTGGAATCACATCTCAAATTGCATCATTACATCTGCGTCAGATTCCCATTCTCTTTCTACAAACACCGCTGCTGCTATCTCGCATTTCCTCTATCCACAAAAATAACTCTAAAGTGCGCCAACTTTTATTGTAAAAGTGAAGTAACCCTCAGAAGTAGCAGCTACCGAAAAAACAGAAAGCAGGGTGATCTGCCGCTGATTGGAGCTCACTATAAATGTCAGACTCATCGATGCTTGCCGTGGATGGCCCTTGTACGACAATTGAGGTACTTCATTTCTAGTGCCCTCTGAGAAGGATATATATTTTTTTATTTTTAAAAATATAAAATTTAAAAAAAAAATTATATTTTTTATTCATTTATTTATTTTTAAAATTTTATATTTTTTATTCATTTATTTATTTATATATATAATGCATAAAATTATAGATAAATAATTTTTTTATCCTAGATATTTAAGTCAATATGCCTTTTTTTTTAAAAAAAAAAAAAGAATTGAGTTTGCGTCCTAATGATACCAGATAAGCTGAGGTGAACTGACTTTCCTAGAAGCGAGAGAAGGATTAGCCTCTGAAATTCTAAGGAACCCAGATCTTGCCAGTATGCACGATTGACTATTAGGCAGATGTCATGTTTCAAGGGCCCTATTCTTTTTTTCTTTTGTGACTATTGACAATCTATCTGTGACTTGTCCTGCAAGTTCCAAGTTGTCGTATCCTCTTCTTTTTTTCGGTGAAATTGTCGTATCCTCTTTGGTCTCAATGAGAATAAAGTATTGAAAAGATACAAAAATAAAGCAATACAAATCTACTAAACATTTGGAATTTAGAGGGATAACTCTCATTTAAAAGAACGCCTAACAGCATAACATTTTACTTTCACAAACTAACGGGGTTTGAACCATAATTGATGGGTTAAAAGGGCTGTTCTTCAAATTTTTAAGTATATAATCATTTAAGCTTCGCTGATCAACTTAAATAGTATTTATTAAGCATGCGCGGGATGAAAGTACTAAATAAATTTTGATGGCTTTGTAGATGCAGCACTTCTTCCGTGTCATTAAATCATATTTTCAATTTTTGTTGGCGTCTTGTTATTTCCACATTCCTTTTATATTGCTCGGTGTTTACAAACCTATGCCTTTAGCACACTAATTAACAGGCCACAAATATATTATTTGCAATCAATGCTCTTGATTTAATTGCAGAGACTAGTATAGAAGCTCACACAGTCACACCTGAACAACACTTGTAGAGAAACTCACACTAAGAAAGTATTGTATTGTGAAAAAAAATAAAATTAATTATTTAGCCCAATAGATTTTTAGTAGTAATTATTTTTATCAAAAATTCCCAGTTTAGAATTCTCTTTTTTACATCTATTAAAGATTATCTACGTGTCATATTTGGAAATCAAATAAACTTGAATTGGTATATGAAATATTATAAAAGTTCATAATTTCCATATTTAGCACGATAATTCAAAAAGGCAAACTGCAAGGGGTAGCACTTGCCTATCAATTTTACTCAAATTAATCATGTTACAAAAAAAATGCTTAAATCTGAACGAAAATGGAAAATACCCCATTTCTTTCCTAAACACTTTCTCTCAGAGCTACTGCCTACTGGAGTGCTCAAAATAATCTAATATTTCCTTTTTCTAACTTTGAAGCTCATTGATCGGATAACATCATCATCTGCTTTCAGCGTTTCATCAAGAACGTTCATGGACTCGGGCTTTGTGAAGTAGGTGAATAGGAGGTAGATACCATCGAAGTAGGTGTTAGTCTCCCCGGCCTTGTTTTTTTGCTTGATGCTATATGCTAGTGGAATGACTCCTCTGTTAAAAACCTCAACGTACATGCCACCTCCAGCAACAAGCAGCTGCAAGGAGAAAGTCTACATCAACTCATAATGAAGTACTGTAGAAAACATAATTCACATTATTTAATTGCATTTTAAGATATTTCATCTGCAATATGAGCCCATGTCCTGACTTATTTATTATTTCAATGTGTGATCAGACAGCCACCTCTCATACCAGACCTGTACACAACCTACACACCATATCAAGCTTCGACTTCAGTTCATCAGAGACTGATCAAATCATTTTTTTTGAATTGCACCATAGGACACCTCATCCCCACAAACAATAAGCCTAAAAAGTTAAGGTAGACCGCAGACATATTCATAACAGCATATGCCAAGGATGAATGAAATGATAATCCAGGGCAAATGATGGCATAATGAATTAAGATATAACCAGAACCTTTAAGAGATTTCAGTGACCGAGTAATTAACCTCATCCTGTTGTGATCTATTAGGCCTTTACTTTGTCTTGTTTAGTGCACTATAAAATAATCAGAAAATATCATGCTATATGTAGAAGATATTGCAGGTCTTCTCAACATTCAGCACAATCAATCTTGAATAATGACTTGAAAGGCTCTACTACAATATTTTCTGGACATGACACACATTATGCAAATTCAACTTAGAAAGTATGTCAAACATATAAAAGACGCAAAAGCTGTATAATGGGAACAGATATGTTTATACTTAACAAAGCAAGCATCCAATATCATTTTAATATCCTTCTATGTTTCATAAATATCAAGCATTGGGAATAATCTTTGCTGACCTTACTAATCAAAATCTCTACTAATGTCAAAAAGTTAAGATACAAGACCAGGTTTAATTGGAATGTCTGGGTCCTATACATACAAAGACGAGTGTATATGTACAGGAAAGCCAAGTCATTCATAAAATTTGAAAAACAAATAAAACAATTATTTTAATCGTAAATGAATTAAACCGATAACATTCAGAGTCATCAGTCAGCAGCAACTGTTCAACTCTGTTCCCTTTATCAATTTTGAAAACTTTTCCCATGCATTTAAGATTAAAAGAAGAGGAAATGGTTGAAGAATCTTTCTTTCATAACTCACTCTTTAGTCAATGGTCAGCAAGTATTATGGCAAACAAAATAATAAGCAGCGGCCAGAATAGAGGCGCACGCTGCCAGGCCTTTGTTTTTCTAGGAGAAACTGTTAAAGTAGTTTGGTGCTGTTCCAGTGTTAAACATCTGTGGTTTACTATGCCAGGCCTCTGATGCTTGAATATACATTTCTTCATACAATTATAATCTTCCTTAGTTAGTTAGTTATATATGCCGGGAATATCCTCGTCTCCGCTTTTTAAGCCACTGTCAATGATTACTGTATTGATCCGTGACGTTAGAAAGAGTATAAGTAAAGCAGCTCATGACCACAACAGGAATCAATTTTTCCTTCTTTTCAAAATATGATTATGATGAATTTGACGCTAAATAGTAATTTAAATTCCACAAAAATTTGCAGAATGAAAGATTCTTCCAAAGATGCAGTCTCATACATAACTCCATTCAGAGACGAAATAAGTATGTATACAAGTGGCTAGTTTACAGATATTTATCGATGGATTCTTCGGGAAAGTCATTAGAATGACACTTTGAAGAGCACAATAAAAAAATGAAATAAATAAATAAAAGTTCTAAGCATGTATATTTCAATTATGTACAACCTGAGCCCTTGGGTTGACATCACACACATAGCTTCATCAGAAAATTTAATTTTTACCCGTTAAATGTTTATAATTGAACAAAGCACTAAGTTAAGAAGCCTAATGGACAATGGCATACCAAGGCAAGTGTTTTGAACTAACAGAGTCCAGCATTTGTCATTGGACCGTGAACGAATAACATTGAAAGGACGAAAAAGTACACTGAAAGAAATTAACACACAGTGGATAAGACCACAAATAATTCCTTTTTCTCCCAAACAAATAAATTTGATAATTCGACTAAGCTAAAAGTTCAATTTAATTATATAATTCGTCTTATCTTTACTCGAATTTGGCAAATCAATCGGACGCTGTTGAGAAGCAACTAAAGTCTTAAAAATGTTACCTCCTCGTACTTTTGGGTAAAAGCAAGTCGCTCATCCTCGGACATGTCAGGCCTTAGAACCGCCATTGTCTCGTACTGCCTGAGTCCGGGAGGGCATTGCGGTTCCTCCTTGTCCTCTACGACCGTGAACCCAGGTCCGAGAGAAGTTGGGTCGTCATCCGACCCGAATCCCGCCTCAAAGAAAGAACCCGAGAAGTCTAGTGTTTGGGATTTGACGGAAAATCTGGAATGGCTAGGCCTGAGGCTATGAGAAAGCCTCGCGATTGGGGCAGATGGGAGATTGGAGATATGTTTGCAGCACGTTGGAACATTAAGCGAACAAGAAGATGAGATAGGAGTTGAAGTGAATGAAGACGACCCCATTGATGCGCTCTGTGAGTGGAAAAGGAGTACGTGGTAACCCAAAATAGAAACAGATAAGACGACTTGTGCGCACTATGGCACATTTTAGAATCTCTCTCCAACCACGTTTACGTGATGCGAGGATCAAACCGCGTGCGTTTTCAACTACTCTCTTCTTTTTCCCTATAGAAAAATGTTATGGATGACAGATAAATGATGTTATTCTTTTTTTCCGTCTTCTATTCCCTCCGATTTCAGAATCGAATCAAACTCAACTCCCCTTTCATAATTAATTTATTTTAGAAAATTATCCTCTAAAAGAGAGAAATAATTAACTCAACCTCCTTGTCTGATATAAAGTTGAGACTTAAATTACAAATATCTTCTAAATTTTACATAAATCTTCTTTCCTTTTCTAAACTTACACTGACTTCTTTCAATTATATTAATGTTTAAAACCAAAATAAGGTAATATATGCAACTAAAGGAACAAGACTAGGTAATTTATCTTATGTTTATAGGACAAAGAAATATTTTTGTTACGCTTGAAAAAAAAAAGGTTTCCCTCGCCCGAGGCTTCTACCAGCATGAAGTTCATTTATCTCTCCTTGTGCAATACACTTTAATGTACCAGAAGTTTCAAGAAGAGCAACGAGATTGTCAAGTACCAAAAATTGACAGCAAAGTACCGCAAAAAAAAAAAAAAGGGTAATAAGATTCTCTAAGATAGCAACTTGCCAGAAGCAAGAGAATGAGCATATATCATAAGCATACCTTTAAATGCATTACCTGTTAAAATCAAAGGTCATGGCTTGGGCACTCATCCACTTCCCTTCTACACGAGAACTCGTCAGCACACTCACCTACATCTGGTGATGGGACAAGTATGAACTCCAGAAGTTGTTGTGCCAAAAACATACCTCACTTGTATTTATCTGAGCTTCCATGTCTGAGTTGCGCTACAAAAAAAATAAAAATTGCGGTCAAAGATTTTAATTAGAGAAAGCTGAAAATTACACTAGAATGTAGAATAAAACCATATTTCTTAACTTTCACCAAAAAAAAAACATATTTCTTAAACAGAAATATATTTAAAAAAAAAAAAAAGAAGACAAAAGAAACTTGAAAACCATTTGATATCTCTGAGATGCAAACAAGGCCTGATATATCACAGGAACATTCTCAAATACATGATCCCTCATCGAATACAAGGCTCAACTATGAAATAAATAGGGTAAAATGCAAAAAACACCTCTGAACTTTAGGTCGATTTTAAAAAACCCTCCTGAACTTTAAAAAGTTTCAAATGACCCTCTTGAACTATGAAACATTTGCAAGAAACCCCTTCCGTCAACTTTTCCGTCAAAATTTAAAAAAATGACGAAAATGACCTTCATTGTAAAATTAAGAAATTGAAGGCTGTGAATAGTAAAATTTTGGAGTTTTAACATTGAACCTTAGCCCTAAATCCTAAACCCTAAAGCCTAAACCCTAAATTCTAAATCCTAGCCCTAAAATCCTAAACCCTAAATCCTAAAATCCCAAACCCTAAATCCTAACATCCTAAAACCCTAAATCCTAAACCCTAAATCCTAAACCCTAAACCCTAAATCCTAAAACCCTAAACCCTAAACCCTAAAATCCTAAGCCCTAAACCCTATATCTTAAACCCTAAGCCCTAAATTCTAAATCTTAAGTCCTAAACCCTAAACCCTAAACTCATAAATCTTAAACCCTAAACCCTAAACTCTAAACCCTAAACCCTAAATCCCTAAATCCTAAATCCTAAGTCCCTAAATCCTAAATCCTAAATTCCTAAACCCTAAACCCTAAATTACAAATCTACATTAGATTTTTTTTTTTTTACATTTATGGCATATTTGAAAATTTGTGTGCATTTGAAGGGTATTTTTGTCTTTTTATCAGGTCAAAGTGCAAGTTGACCAAAAAACATCCAAATTTTAACGGAAAACTTGACGGAGGAGGGTGTTTTGCAAACATTTCATAGTTCAAGAGGGTTATTTAAAACTTTTTAAAGTTTAGGAGGGTTTTTTAAAATCGGCCTAAAGTTCAGGAGAATTGTGGGCATTTTGGCCAAATAAATATGGCAACTGAGAACATGCTAACATGCTATACAAAATGAGAGACCAGAACTGTTGGGACATTTGAACTTTCTGGGTAAATTGGACTCTGCTACAAGTGCATGCTGCTGTAGAATCCAGTTGAGGAAAAATCCACATATTTAAATTAGAAATCGAAGGTGCTAAAAATCAGAAACCAATACACTATTAATTTTCAATTCTGTCATCCCTTGACATTAAAAGACATAGTCTCAGTTGATTCCCCATCCAAAACATTTAAACATGACCCCGAGTGGCTGCTGGGAACCTACTTGGTCCACCACTTACAGGAAATCCAATATAAGAACACTATCAGTCCGTAACAGGTTTCTCGTTTGCTGGTGTAACCGAGTAATTTTCAGTCTACCGTGGAATATCACTCTCCTCAGCCCCTGGGTTTTGTAAAATGGACAATATTTGATGGGCTGCACAAATACCAGAAATCCAAATCATCTAGTGCATTAAGATCAGCAACTTTGGTTGTCAATGTGAAAACCAAGTAACATCGGTGGCTTATCATACCTGTGTATTATCTGAGACAATAGGACATTGAAATCTACCTATTTTAAAAAACATAATAGTCACACCTGCATATTATTCCTTTAATATTTGAAATGAACTCGCAAAGTCAGTTTAGAGTTGAAAGTCCTAACAACCAACGGATAGTATAGGGAACATAAACAAGTTACTTCTTTTTCAAAGTTGAAGTTTGAATTGAAAATCACAAATATAAACCTGATTCTAAGTTATATTCATATTTATTGAGAAATTAATTTATCCATAGTATACATGCAAATATAAAAAATCTCTATGCAATAAAAGTCATCTAAGAAGAAAGAAGAAACACATAATCATAACACACTACGCCAAAATGATTACAGATTAAAGGCATAAAGATTTAGCAACTTCTTTCTCCAACCAGGGCTAAAGAACAAATCCGGTAGTTTAAATCCACTCTATTTTTTGATCATCAGCAACTAAATAAAATTGCAGCCGATATATGTCTCTCTCTTGCAAAGACAAACTAACAGGCATGAGCTGGGTAATACAAACTATACTCATACTTACCAAGGCAAAAGTTAATAATAACAGAAAGAGTCGGACAGCTTTCTGTAAGCTGAGGCTTACTGGAAACAAAAAGGCAAATGAAATCTATAGGCATTCTAAAGGGAAAAAATAATATAAACGAACTGAGACATCATAATGCAGCTAGCAAATATAACAACATTCAAAATCTTTATAAATGCCAAGTTGTCAACTAACCGTGTTTTCCAGCAGTTACATGAGTGTCGAGAATTTTGCTGTATATCCATCATCGCTCTTCCCTCAATGTCAGTGCAATTGTTTATTTAAACACTGTAATCTGGCTTATAATTTCACTGTTATTCACCAATGTCAACCAAGTATGCATCAAATGCTATCACTTCACCAGATTTTATTACTTCTTCCTTTTTAAGGAAACTGCAATCTAAGAGTGTTCTGCTTGCAACAAACAGCATAACCTAAAACATAGACACGTAAAAAGAGAGACTAAAACTATTAATGTTACGAAAAATTTGTTCAATCATTTTAAAAGAATTAGCAAGGAAGTGGACGGTGATAATTAATGAATGGTGAAACAATGTGTTTACTAAAATTTGAGCTTTCGCAACCCAAGCAATCAGAATTTTCTGCTTATGAAATTAATTATGTTACGTTTGATAACTCTTTTGGGCTGAGAGACCGCCGTGCTTTGTTCTCCTTTTCATTAATTTTGTTATCTCTGCATCATAGAACCAAAAGTAAGCAGTAAATTGTTATAGAGAAGTTGATATGTAGGTTTTTATTTTAAGTACCGAAGAAGTTACAGAATGAAAATTTAATTCAATAAAAAATAATAATAAAATTAAATTCATCCACTTAAGTAAAACTCATTCTAAAATATAATATTATAATCTTTTCTGTAAACATTTAAATCAGAACACGTCTTATTGTCTCCCTCCGGCTCAGGACCACCGGAAGTAACAGTTTCCTTCTTTCTACAACAGCTTACACTCCAAAAGTTTCCTGCACTCATCATATAGCATGGCCTACGCATGGATTCAGCAAGCTCAAGTCTCGCTCCAAGAAGTACAGTGTATTATTTGAACTTTAATCGATCAAAATTTTGTGTACGAAGATTTCCAACTTGATCTCAACATGCCGGCAACGTTCATCGGATCGATTTGTCTAAATAATCTGTTGGTTTTCCAACAAAATTGCAGCACGTAATTGAAATTATCGTCGATAATCAATTGTAAGACAAAAAGAATACCTAGTTGATTGAAGTCTGGAGCTCTAGGAAACCATCTTGGTAGACTTTACGATTCTGTTGGATGTGTTTTGTGTAGGTCACCGTCCATCGTTACCGGTCCACCATTGCTGCCTCGCATAACAATAATCAAGAAAGATAATCTGATTGCTACAGAGATTCTGATCCATATGGAACTGGATTTGTATTTTTTTTTGGAAAGAGGATTTGTGTTTTTTGCTTTTTGGTTTTTGGGGGGGGGGGGGGGGGGGGTCGCCGGGAGAGGGGTCAGGTCATCGTCGTTCTCGCAAACAATTAGTGAAACGAATGTCGTTTAGGCGGAAATTCCTTTTTCCGTGCCACTGCGGCACTGCTCCAGGACGCACGTTTGATGGGATGAACACTTAAAATAAAATCATATTGTACACTATCGGTGATAACTCATAAGGGATCTTACATAATAATCTTACCATTCTCATAATTTTTTTAATTTTTATAATTTAAAATTTATGAAATTAAATTTATTATACTTATAAATCTAAAATTTACACTAATAAATATAAACTTATTATAACAAAAAATTTGTAAGACTAGTTTTTAGATCCATTCTTCCTTTTGACAAGCTATATATGTTGTGCATATTATGAATGTTCTTGGGAAAATGTGCTAGTAATCAAATTCTTCCTCATCGGGGTTTCAATTTGATTAAGTGAAAGGGCAGCTTCACATAAGGGAAGCAACTACGGTTGCTTCAACAATAATTTTATGTACCCTCACTCCTCCTTCATCCGTAGTTCTTTTTACGGGCAAGTTAACTACAAGTTGAAGTACTCTAATATAGTTGGAATGAATGAGGACTCTCGCGCTTCCTCCACGCCCATATATGACCTGAATGAAACCATTGGTGACACTAGCTCACTATATATCGTCATTGTTATTGCCTTATTCCAGTCCCAGAATGATCACACAATCACAAAACATTATTAATATAATTACAGAAAATTAGGGATATATAATAATAAGGAGAAAGAATTAGCAGAAGAAAGTTATATATCAGGTTATTTATTTATAAAGTTTAAATCATGGAGGGCTGACAAATCCGTCATAGTTTAGCCCAGAAGATAAATGAAGACAAGCCCAGCGTATGACCTAGATTGCATTAAGCAACGGTGAACATGAAGTAAAACCAAAAAAAAGAAAAGGAGCATATGTAGTAACTAGTAAGGCAGGCTTAGATAAAGTTCGCACATCTTAATTAAACTTGTGCCCAAAATGGAATTGAATATCATGGACGGGCATGGTAGACAAGAGAAGTGAGTCATTTGGGAGCAGCGCCGATCTCGTTGGGTTCATGGCTACCATTGCCAAGCTCCACCTCTGACGGATCCACCTGCCCCTTGGCTCTCCTTGCCGCAATCTGTCGCTGGGTTGACTTGTAATAGGTGGCATAGAGAATAAGTTGAGCCAACCCAAACAACGTCCCAAGCCCGTTTGGTATCTGATACAAACAATATCACATCACATGGCGGCCCCATTTAAGGTGTGGGTGACATTTGAACATCAGATATTTATTTACCGTGATAAATGGATCGAAGCGGATGAGAGCATAAGTAGTCCAGGCCACGCCATTGCCAAAAGATGCGAGCGAGAGGAAAAACGGCATGTACTCAACGCTTTTGGTCGTGATCACCAATTTCTGCATGCATCGCAATAAATATTGATATAGATTAATAAACTTAAAACAATGAAAGCTTTAAAATTAAATAGGAAGAGGAAACTCCCATACTGGCAGCGAGAGAGACTAACCATGACAGCCAAGGGAGAAGCGTACATCATAATATTGAAGAGAATGCATACGGTTCCAACAATGGCAGAGCGCTTCTTGATGGAATGGACCACAGTTAATGTAACAAGGGTGAGAACGGTGATGAAAATGAGCTCAACCAGTAGCCATAGAATGACCCTGAGCCTCTTTTTGCGGTCGGAGTAGAGCAAGAAGAGGAGAACATAGATAATCTCAATCACACACCCTGAGCCGTTGATGGTCACCACCAGTATGCTATGCGGGTGCACCATGGGCAGGCCGTACAGAGTCCATACCATGCAGTTCACCAGCGTCGCTAGGTATGGTGCTGCCGAGTACTGTTCCACTGATCCTTTCTTGCATATTCGGACAAACGTTGGCCTGTAATTCATTACCCAGTACCACAGCACCCACGTTTCATTATACAGTTATATTTAGTCAACCCACACCCTTAGCTGCTTCTACACAAGACAAGAAAAGGCATTCCCATGTATTTCTCTTCAAAGTTCAGTGCTTCTCTTTCATTACAATATTGTGGAAAGATTATGGGTGTCCAATTTGCAAGAATGATTAGAGTTTAGTTTCTGTTTGTATTTAAAAAAAAAATGTGGAAAGATAAATCGAATCTCTCGCACATTATTCAAAAGTCCCATCACCACTAATTGGAGCTTACGTCACCCTATTGGATTTGGTGGATATATATAATAATAAAAGTAATTATTAATAGTAACGCATAAATATATGGTATACTAAAAACTGCCCTTGAGCAGGAGGAATCAAAATTAACTTTTCCTTTCGGGTCGAAAAAGCCAAATGGGATTTTTTCCACAGAATTAAACATGTCTTCCCCATGCTAGTGGCGTAATAAGCCATCAGGACAAGAAGAACTCCCCACGTTATCAATGATCCAGAAGGGGAGATTTCAGTGAATAATAAGCGCATATCTAATTAACTTAAAAAGTTTCAGATTTCAATTATACTGGAAACTAGTGGTATAATGTAAAGGAAGCTTGGGCATTTATGGAATATGATGGCTGTCGTATATATTTCAAATTCATAAATGTAAAGGAGGGGAAAAATAAATACAAGGCTGGCTGAAGGGGCTCCTTCTTGCCATTTTGTTTGAGGAAGATATACAGGTAAACAAAATAAACAATGGTATCCTGTAAATAAATTAAGATGTATAAAATTGAACAAGAAGAAATTGAGCTTACACGGGGGACAAGAACAGGAAGCCCGAGATGATGTTTCCTGAAAGTAAAATAATGAGAAAAGAAATGAAAACTCACACGACTTAGCTAGGAGTGAAAAAATAGCAAAAAGGGTTCAATAAAACACGAGAAAGTTGAGATCTTAATTTGTTACAAAGTATGCTTATCGAATAACATTAAGCTGCAGAAAGTAATGCCCACCTATGATACCGACCACTGTTCGAGCAATATCAGCTGCAGTCATGGTTCCTTTGTGGCTGAAATCTGAAGATGAGAAACTGAAAGCAGAAGCAGAAGGGGTGAACCCACAAAAAGAGAGAGGCCGGAAGAGAGAAGAAAGAGGTTCCAATATAATGTTAAATGGAGTTTGGCCTTATCCAAAGCTGGTAGATCATATGCATGACATGTAGTGGGTTGTGTAACTTGTAGCTACACCTGGAGATGTGCGTCTTAAATAGAGCAAGCGAGAAGTGGCCAAGAAAAAGGAAAAATGGAGAGAGAGAGAGAGAGAGCCTTTGGCACTGTGTTTAAGATGTTCAGAGCCCTCGCGTTACAGAGACCAGAAAGCGACTGAAATCCTTAATGGCTTTTTTAACAAAGATACCGCCATTTGGCAGGAGGTGCCACTTTCCCATTGAGTTTTTTATGTCTCGCTGTATCCAAATTCCCAAGTCCATTTTAAAGGCGAGGTTAAGTTAAAAGCCTCTCGAAGCACAGAGTCAGGGGCAGAACTTTTCCGTGTCTCGTCCTAACTTCCTCTTAGACGGCGCTCCTTTTTTGGTCTATAGGCAATGAATGACAATAAAAGATAAATTTAAATGTTAATATTACCTTGAAAAATTACAGAGACAAATTGCTTATTCAATTAATTACACCAAATAATCTGGGCAACATACTTGATGTAATATATGCTATTTGAAGTGTTCTGAGCATCATTTAAACACATATGACAAGTATCAAATTTTAAGTTGATCTTCAATTTACTTAAACTTTTCTGTTTAACTTGTTTTGTTTGTATGAATTTAAATAGGTGCCCATTGCATAACTTGGGACTAATTAAATTCTGTGTAAAAAGTATTTGCCATATATATTTTATAAGGAAAATGATTATTATACACAGAGAGTCTGTGTACATGTATCACCACTCCTCAAATAAAGGCGTTGCAGGAGTTTGATATTTGAGGATAAAAATGGGGGAGTTAGGATAACTGTTTTCAGCCCGGCAATTATATAATGGGATGCAAAGTTGGTACAAAGCCGAAGCTGCCATTGTGTGTGTGAAGCTTCTTCCTGTCTGGAAATTTTAGCTCGACTGCTTCACACATCTTGTAAGGAGTGGATCCCTCAATCATGACAATTAGAGAAGCAGCAGTATTACTCGCTATTCAGTAATATGAAGCGCTATGTATAATAATCTTTTAAATGGGCATATAGTTGGATGGTGATTAAAGTGTGAGGTAGCCATGCAGTAAGTGTTGATTTTCATCTGGGAGGCTACGATACAACATCTCATTCCGCTTAGAAACATTGGCTGCTGTAATTCCAAGTGAATGGCAAGGCCTTAAAGGAACGTGAATATATTCCAACCATTTCAGAAACGTCGTGCTTTTTGGTTAGATCACATTAAATGAATCAAATTCTGATAAAAACATCCCGTTTTGCGCCAATGATTATGACATGGGGATGTCTTAAAATAAGGTAATTTTTTTCCCACATGAAAGAGTAGGGCAGAATTAACTCAACACCTCGCGCGTCTCTAGTATTTTTTTTTCCCACTAAAATCAAAATGGAACCTTTTTTATTCAGAAGGAGAGAACCAAACATTTGGGTCACCATCTGGGCGAGCATACGTATTGGCCAGTGCAAAGTAAAAGCAATTAGTGAACAAAGCGATTTCCCCACCGGATCTCTTTGGCTCATTTTTGTCCCATCTTCTTTATTATATTCTTCCCTGAATTGGGAAAATTTATATTCAAAGAATAAGTAAAACCTAACATAATTCATGTCCTTGGGATGGCGTTCCACCTCCATCTTTGCTGGTGATCCTGCAAAAGCGAGCCTTCAAATTTCAAATGCGATGCCTTACGGTTATCATATAGAAAAGAAAAAGATACCAATTTTATCTTTCTTTTTTTGTTTTAATGCTGGTTGATAAAACCGAAAGAGTTATTTAATATTTTGTATGGCCTAACGTAAATATTTTCGTTTTCCTTGTAGTCAACCCGTATTCTGGTCACCCATTAATATAAATAAAGGTTTTTGTTGTTTACTAGACATGAATAATAGTTAATAGATATTTTGTTTGTACAGTAAGTACTTTTAATTTTTACATAAATTTTGTAAAACTTAGAAAAAGAATTTTCTTTTTGTAGGACTTGTAAAGGGATTGTATCATCACAAGTAACAACTTCATCTTGAACAGGAAGACACATTAAAAGGTAATGGTAAGTCTTAGGCCAAGGCATCCCATGAGTCAATGCAATGATAGGAGTTGTTACAAAATAATATAATCTAGGCAATGGCGTGTGGTTCAATTGATCTGGAAACCAGATTATTCTTGATTTGGAACAGCAGTTGAGATGATGTTGTTAGGTGAGATTGTCGGCCAAATGAGAATGACACGCAGCAAATAGCGGAGTGGGATCCAAGAATGTCACGGAGGAGGCTTTGTAAGTTTAAATTTTAGAAGGGTTGAGGAGTATCATGCATGCATTAGAAAAGAGGGACTGAACAGTGCGCAGAAATGTTCCTGGAAGCTTCGATTATCCGGCCTACCTTGGAGATTTACTTACTGTGGAACTCACCAGTCTCCAATTCTATCATTAACCAAGCTAGTTTTTGCAGTGCCTAATAGAAATATGTTACATTGTTGTGTGAATTTGTTAATAAATCGGTTTCTCCGATGTCTATCTTCCTTTATGAAATCCAAAAACTATGTTGTTACAAATTGTTAGAATAACCGTAAGACAAAACTGTTACAAATTGTATGAATAGCTATAAATTTAATAAATTTTGCAGTTTAATTTATAGAATTTAAACATTTAATTATTTATATTCTTTTAAATAAACATTTAACTAATTTATAAAAGTAACTATAATGTTATGAAATATATGATCTTTTGTGCCTTTGGAACTTCAATATAACACAGGTGAAATCATTATCTTCAAACGAACTTCACTGGTAGCTCATATATACTTACCCTAAAACAACTTTACTGTTACAATTAATTTTAGCTTCTAAAATCGACAGTAGAGCCAATCCAAACATGCTTAAGCATAGGATAAGAGAACTTCCTAACGGCTTCACCTTTTAGTCACAAGTAGATCATGTACCAAATGTTTGCACAATTCATGGAAGAAAACATAACTTAGCACCTACAAGAGATGAAGAAAACACAACCTCATCAATTTATTCACTCGAATAAAAATTTGTACTCATGTTACTGGAAAGGAGGA
The DNA here is from genome assembly GCA_037013595.1 of Dicorynia guianensis. NCBI lineage: Eukaryota > Viridiplantae > Streptophyta > Magnoliopsida > Fabales > Fabaceae > Dicorynia > Dicorynia guianensis. The sequence goes on from JASUAB010000006.1 coordinate 37,500,261, forward strand.
CAGGCCAAGAATTTCGTGGAACAGCTACAAGGTCACAACACAATCGTTCAATAAAACAATTAACCAAGAAAAACAAATGCGAGGCCAAATATCAAGAAACATGGAAACTCTCAGATTACACCTTTAACCCTATACAAGATATTCTATGTTACAGAATGTGCATTGGATATAGAGATAAGTAAAAATCCGCTTAAATTCTAAAACCCAATCCAGGCCACCTTTTTGTCCCCTCCTTCTTTGTCCTCCTTGAGCTAGGATCAATGAGATTTTCCAGAGATTTTGCTTTTCGGTCCCGAGTCTTCCCTGCTTCTTTCAGGAGCTCAGCCAGTCTCCGCTTCTCATCTTCAAAATCAGGATTTGCTATTCCTAGCTTTTCTTCCCTTAATTTAAGGACATACTCCAAAATTTCAATTGCATCTCCCACTCTGAAAAATATACCAAATTATGTTCAGAACTATAGATTTATAAATCAGCATCAAAGAATTTGGTCTCTCGCTTCAAGACAATAAATGCTAGGGCTAGGACATTAGAAAACTTGCACAGATGTTAGGCATATTGTATAAATAACATAGAACACTAACATGATATCAGAAAAAGAGTTAGAAATTCAGCCTTATGCAGAGTATGTAATCCAGATTTAAAATATGAGGAAACTGGATATCTAGTATAAGAATAATTCATAACATAAGATGAATCCTCAAACCAATGGTGACTAATGATGGGCACAGAACTAGCAGCTTGAAGCTTCAAAGTCTGCAAATTAATCACATCAATCAATTCCACAGCTTTCAATATAAAGATCACTAGGATCCCTTTTATGCATAAGACAAAGGGGTGAAAGATCATTAACAAAAGAACAAAACAAACAACAGCAGCAAAGGTGCAAGGAAAGATTTATGACGTCTTTCTTCAGCTGATTCCATTTTTCAGTGAGAATGTTTGTCGGACTGGTTCCTCAATACAGATAAGATAAAATCTTTACAGCTAAACATATAACCACAGTAGTAATTGCATAATCAGTAACTTATAAGAATTTCACAATGTTATCCAATAATGTTTATGGTCTCTGCAAGACAATAAACTTCCAATGACCTCAAAAAGATGAAACCAACAACCAGGGAATAATTAATTTAATCTACTTGGATTATGGAAAGAGCAATTAAATGTTAACTGTACGAGAAAAATAAAGGATGTTTTAAATAATAATATTACCTTCCCATAGCATCATAAGTTGCAGCAAGATTGCTGTATACTCCAAGAGTATCCTGATGGCATGGGCCACACTCCTGCTCAAGAATTCCTCTAGCTTCTTCAAATAATTCAGCAGCCTCATCTATCTTGAATAGTTGTACACATGCCAACCCCATCTGGTTCAACACAACTCCAAAGAAGGCAGACTTCCTTTCCCCACTGGCTCTGAGTTTTGCTACAGCACTCTCAAAAGAGTTCCTCGATTCTTCATACCTCCCAATCATGTAAAACATCACACCCATTCGTGCTTCTATCCCAGCAATTGTGCTCTGCTGTCCTGGTTTATCCTCCAACAACTTCATTGCCTTTTGCAAGAGTTTCAGTGCCTCCTCAGGCTCATCCACAGATTCAAAAATGGCTGAAACTTCCGTCAAGCCACCAGCAATCTCTTCTGCTGTGGTTCCTGGCACTGGTTTTGAGTATATTCTTAGAGCATTTTCACAGTAGGATTTGGATTCTCTGAGTTTTCCAGTTCTGTGATACAAATCAGCAAGGCGTACAAAAACAGATGCAACTGAAGGGTGGTTTTCTCCTTTTGATGACTTGAAGACAGTAAGTGCCTTCTGGTAGGAGAAGATGGCTTCATCAAAGCGACAAAGAGACATGTAAATGTTGCCAATACTGACATCAATAGCAGCAACTTCAGTGTCTTGTCCATTTGCAATCATTGCCATGCTAGCGAGGACAAGGTGCTCAAGAGCTGATTCATAATCTCCCTTTGCCTCGCATATAAGTGCCATGAGTCTTCTATCTGCTGCCTCTTCAAGAGATGCTGGTTCACTGTGTGCACGATGAATCTCAAGAGTTTTCTTGCATAGCTCCTCTGCTTTGTCAAACTGCATTGCTTGTACATTGGCCTCAGCTAAGTATCTGCCATATCCAATACAAAATTCATTGATATAATAAGTTCACCAATTAAATTGATGCACAATATTACAAATATTAATAAATAGCACCCAAGCATATATTGTGATCATGATGACGGATGGTTGATAGTGTCTAGAATTGATTCTACAATTAATTCTAACAATAAATCTTCCACCATTTCTTCCAAAAATCCTTATCATTCCTTCTATCATGTGAATCCACACATTTTCTATACATACTTTTTTTAGTACTTTTTAATAATTTCATCCAAAATCAATTCTACTCACAGCTAATCCAAACAGGTTTGTAAGGTTTCTTTCACATCAATTGTACCAAGAGCTACTATAAACAATACATCGGCCACAGAAAGATATGGAATGGGTGCTCATATCCTAAATGATAGCGCAAGACTAACGTCAAGATAGTAAATCATTTATCATCTGATGTGTTTCAGTCTTAAGTGCTTTCAAATTCCGTCTAGCAATAGAGTAATACTCTGATAGACACACACACAGGCAATTTCATGACATCATAAGGTTTCCATATTTCTAACAAATAGATAATGTATCCGCATAGTTACCAGTTGCACATCAGGATCAATTGAAGCGCATCAAAATCAGAAGCCAAAAAATCAGATAACCGAACAATTGAGCCATGAAAACAAACAGACCTGCAAGTCTCTCCGACTCTTGGATCCGTCTCACCCAACGCTTCGATCTGAATCTTGAGCCCTTCGTCATAGCTTGAGATCGACTTGTCCACCTGCCCAAGCATCGAGAACGTATCCCCTAATTGCATATAACCAGAGAACGCAGCAAGGGAGTGATCCGCACCCCGGGCCACGTCCGGAACCTGGATTGCCCGCTCGAGCACGGGCACAGCCTCCTCGAACCTGCCTAAGCTGCAGTATATAGCCGCTAGCACGTGCAAACTCATAGCCAAGTCTAAGCTGGGCTCCCCATCAACCGCGCATCGCTCGAACGACTTGGAGGCCCGAATGGCATAGTCTAAAGCCTTGGCGGGACCTTCGCCGGAGGCAATAGTATCTCGGGCGAGCTTGAGAAGGAAGGGCCCAAGATCGGGATTGTCGAGGGAGGCCTCAGAAAGAACAGGGTTTGGGCTTTCCGGGGGTTTTTTCTTGCGATCCGGGGACGGTTTAGCTCGCGAGGGTGAAGGAGAAGGTAGTTTTTTGGGAAGAGGAGAAGGGGTTTTGAGGTTAGCGGAGTCGGATCTCTGAGGGGTTTGTGCTTCGGGTACTGAGATTCGGAGGGGTGGGGCGTCGGGTGGAGTTTTGACGGATACCAAACCGGGCATGGTGATCGAGGAAGAAGATGATGATAACGATTAAACGAAAGAGAAATAGGGATCGGAGCTCCGAAGCAGTTTCAGAGTTAGAGTGAAAAATTTAAAGGCAGGGACAGGAAAAGGAAACTCAAAATTCAGAGATAAATAGGTAGGGATTATAAATATAGAAGTAAGGATGAGAACTGAGTACCATTCTCAACCAAAATGGAGATAGGAGAGGAAGGTCTGCAGTTGGACATGTTTGTGCGTTTTGGGTTTATTTGCAGATCAGATGTCTCTGCCATCAAAGTGGGAGGGAGGTTTCACGGATTCACTTTCAGCTGTCCGTCTCATTGGTTGTATGAGGTCAATACGGTCATTCAACTATTCTCCTTCCTCGCTCATTCGTTGGCGTGCCGGTGGGGATCAACTCAATTGTTTTTCGTTTCTCTTTCACTTTTTTTTTTTTTTTAAATTTGATATGGTTCTCTTTCTGCTCTTCTATTTTATGTGCAATATTAATTTTTTTATATAAATTTAATCTCATAAAAAAATTAATTTATTAAATTTAATAATTTATATGTAATAAACTTATCTTAATTTTTGTAAACAATATGGACAAACATTTCCCGATTAGTATCACATTATCGAAATTAAGTAAGTTCAATCAGTAAGAATTTTGCATGTTACTTGATTACGTTTGGATTTGCCCTTTTGTTTAGGGCGTTGGTTGAAATTGCGATCACTAAACTAATACGTCAACCAATGTTTTTGCATAATGTACATCAGGTTTGAATTGGAAACGGGAAAAAAAAGATTAGCCATTGCTATTGTAATAATTAGCAAGATCAAAAGCAAGGAGTAATTGAAGTTGGTGACGAGGATACGATAGCTGACATATGAAGACGAAGGCAGCTGGGGGTGAGAACTGAGAACTGAGAACTGAAAGCAGCATTAGTATGAAATGATTACTACTTTGCTTTGCCAAATGCCAGTTAGGCCTTGCCCCAATAATGCTGCCTTCGTGGTTAAAACTTAAAAAGCCCTGCTCCTCATCACCTTGGTTTTGGATGAATTCTGTCTAATGAATGTATGCACTTTTGATTCTTCTTCTTTGGTAGAGAGAGTAAATGGGCCATCCCCGACATGTTAGGCAGATGCATGTATATTTTATGATTCACTTGATGCAATCATATTTAAGATGCTGCTTTACATTTACAGTAGCGAAGAGTAGAATCATAAACGCAACAATGTCCGCCACTGTAGAAGGGGCTGTTCTGACTGCTGAATGGATGACTTGCTTAGTTAGGCTGCCGCAACAACCCTATTATAGAAAATAGCTGTTAAACCCGTTTAATTAATCAGATTACAGGCATCGAGGCAATAATACAGAGATGGAAAAAGGCAAGTACAGTCGTTATCCGTTCATTACGTATCTGGCTATGCTGTATCACTTTAATTAAGTGCCACTTTTGTAGTTCTAAATTACTTAATTATACTTTCTTTGTCCACCTCTTACTGATCAAGTTGCAACTTTGTGTTGCCGACAAAGCCTTGTTAATGTAATGATGAATACACGAAATTGAGAATTGGAGATGCATGCTTGGGTGGGCCTCATCCTTAATTGAACCCATCCGACTACCATGAATGAAGTTGACTCCCTATGCCTTTCCTAATTTTACCCTTTTTTCATTATTACACATTATCATCATTTCGTTTCCCAATGCAAGGCTACACCTACAATGCTGCTTAAGCTCATTTTGTCTCCTCTGCACTATCTGAATCTTGACGTCCCATAATACTAAAAAATATGAAATAGTAACGAAATTAAGAGGACGACGACGTCTGAAGTTCCCCTGCAAAGAGATGAACCATTCTTTTCTTTTTATATTTGAGTTATTCTCACTCAGATAGCATCAAAAGTCTAAAACACAGAACAAATGTCTAAAATGTCTTTTACCAAAAAAAAAAAAGTCTAAAACACAGAACAAATGTCTCTTATTGGTGGTGACTTGTGGTGTAGGGTATTATAAGAGGATGTGTGATGTGAAGCATGCATGCGGAAGCAATCAAGTACTGCCACCATGAGGCTTCCCTTTCCCTTGATCATTCTTGTGGTTAGAATCATATGGCTTATAGTCCTCGGTATCAACTGTCATGAGCTGTCTTCCCTTCACCTCAAGAGTGACCTTAATTTAACAAAAGGGTTCAAGACATCAAATATTGAATTTGAATTAAACCAACAAACTCCAAATTGCTGATACAACTCTCACTTCATAAATCAAATGTATTGTTGATGAACATTTATGGATGCAGTTTGTGTACCTCATTTGGTGGGTTTACAGCATCCACCCTAATCCTCAAGCAACCGACTCTGCCTACAGAAGACAATGACAGAAATTAATGAATTTACTTAGATGACTTGATCAGCATAATTTAGTGCAAGTTTCAAGAACCTATTCACCTGGATCCAGTTCAACAAAGAGCAAAAGGAAGATGATAACAAAAAATCTCATCTTCGAATCCATAAAGTTTGTAATAGTTTGAAACGAAGATGATTAAGTTGAGAGGCAGGGAGAGACAGTATGCTTTTATAGTACATATCACAGAGAATGGGAGCATGAAGCCTTTTCTTTCTTTTTTTTTTTTTTTTTTGTTCTCCTTTTCATGCTGCATTCAACAACTGGACAGATTTGTAGAAATGGAGATAAAGTGATGCGCACTGGCAAGTGCACAAAGTCAACTCCACACAACTTTAACTGTATCAGAATTCAGAACCTTAAAATCAATAAAAGATTGACTCCACCAACAGTAATTCATCAAAACTGATGATTGTATGGCTCTAGCTGGGTCTTCTGCCGGGGTCTTTCTTGGGTCTTATCGAGCATTGACATCAGGAAATGTACATATAGGGTCTGGTTTGATAAAAGCAGTAGCACGTAACTGATAAACAAGAACAGGCGAAGATAGTCAATCAACAATTAGTGCTAGTGAATAGTGACATCCATTAGTTGGGTGACCAAATATAAGAATTTTGGAATCCAGTAAGTATAAACAGAAGAGTTAGTTAAAGTAACATTAATGCCTAACCTAGAATCTGAAGAGGATACTGGATAGATGATAGGTCAATGTACAAATAAAATGATGAGTTTCAAGTTGTGAGGATTAGATCCCTTTTTCAGAACCAAAAACGTGTAATTTGAATAAGCACATAAATGGGAATCATTCATAGCTTTTAGATTATCAAATTGTGGATGCCAATCACTGAGCCATTGGAAATATATATATATAGTATATGACTTGCCAATATCACTTGTCTGTTACTGTGTTACAAATACTAAGAGGGGACTCATTGATTTTAACATTTTGCTATTGTTGATTGTGTTTGAGTTCATTTTCGCCAATAAAATCCGGACATCGTTCAGTAACCACTTTAAGTATTTGTCTGTGACAAGTATTTGACTACTCTCACTCACTCAGTCCCAAGTGGTGGAAGTGCACTGTGTGCATGTCAGGCAATAGACCCTATCAATGAATTAATTTCACCTTTACTAATCATGCAACTTGAGAAAGCAAAGGAATGATCAAACTTCGTGGGGGGAGAGAAGCTGCATTTAGGGTGTCAACTAAAATCATCATTCATTCATTAAACTGTTCCGTAGTCAATAGAGTGAATCAAATCGTGCTCCCAACTCCAAGTGCTGCGTTACCCGCACTGACCAATAGTGGAATACTTGGTATTGGTACTGTGATGTATCAGTGTATCACCTCCGGTTTCCTTTCTCTTGCTTGGCCAGAAATTGATCAATATCTCTCATTTCTGACCGTTTCATTGTCAAACATGAAGGAAAAATAAGTTTGTTTGGACCACCAAAATCCTTTCTGCTATAATTTGTCAACTTCAGAAGGAAAGAAATTCATAAATAAAATGGATTTGTTGATTTTACACCCTTCTTTTTTGGTGGAATATTAAAATAATTACAATATAAAAATTAGATTTGAGAAAAGCAACAAGATTAAATTTGACCATTTAAACCAAATTTAAAGACCCTGTTTCTACACCATTCTTTATAATTACTAAATGCCACCATTAAATACTGATACAGGAACTTTACTTTATTATTAGTTAATTAGAGAGCACCATGATGTAATTGCGGATTGATAGGATAGCGTTTTAAAGGAGGTAACGCAACCACAAATCAAACGATTAAAGCTAGGGGATAAAACATATTTTGACATTTACGCGGTTTTCTATCAACACATGAAAGCGGTGGCGGATGCCGTAATAATTGCTTAATATATCTATACATTTTAAATTTATATATTAAAAATTATTTTTACAATAGATGTCAGGTTTAAATTAAAATATTTAAATAAAAGTAATTAAGATTATTAAAATTTTAAATTATTAGTAATTAAATTAAAATTAATGCTTTCGATTATTTCTCTATCTTTTAATATAAATCACTATTATATATAATGAATTAATGTTTTATCTGATTTAAAAATGGTTTTAAATATTTTTATTTTAAAAACAATATTCTAACTAATTGTAGAAATTGGAATAGTCAAATACATAATGAAGTTGGATTTTACAGCAAGGACAACCGTCAGAAAGCTGAGCAGGAGCAGTGGCGTGTTGCCATCAACTCTGGGCTCTGTGATTCGGAATGCTGCCTCAAAACTCCGATCGCGGGGCCGGTGAAACATATCCCTTTAGAAACAAAACATAAAGACATTGCCGAATCAAAACCACATAAGTAATTCTTCCGCGACTTGGCACCGGCCCACCGGGATAACTTCTGTGCCCATTTATAGCTTAAATTTGGATGCAGCTTCATATATTTACCCGTCTCCCCTCCTCGAATCTCCTTGACTCTTTGCGGGTACAAATCATTTAACTGTAAGGCTTATTTATATAATTTAATTGCAGATGTATTTCTATCAGGGGCAACTTGGGGACTGCACTATTATGGAAGAACAAAACGGTAATTTGTGAAGTTGCCATTTAAAGTGTACAAAAAGAAAAGCAGTTTAATGCCATTGTTAAAGTAGCTTGCTTTGCATTCATGAAAATGTAATGCGCGGGATGAACAAAAATAAAAAATTTACACTTTCTTAGATGTTCTTCATGTTACAACCGTCAACTCAAATGTCCAAATTTTAAGGGTTATTGTTTTGTTTTTTGGTCATAAGACGTTAACGGAAAGCCAGAGTCAATAGCATCTTGCGGTTTGTTTTGCCAAACCCCGAGGCTACAGAAGCTTTCTAGACTCAACAGTCCGGTTCATTCACCTATTTTACTTTCTCGAGTTTCATTTTAAAAGGCTTTCGACACCAAAATGATGGAAAAAAATGACCTCCTGCAACATATCTACAGAAAAGATATAAAAACCATAGGTCAACATATCGATTATCAAGACTCTATATTGCATTACAGCGAAAAAATATTACAAAACAAAGCAACGAAAAACTATAAGACAGTGACAACTGTGATCAAGATTTCAGACCTTTTGAATTACGGATACAAGTTAATGATATGCCACCTATTAAAAAACCAGGTAAGGCAAAGTATTGTGGTACTTTGTAAATATAACTATTTGCAGAACAACAATAAACGTATCATGCCAAGAATCAGCTGTTACTACACATTTCACAATACCAAATTGGTCATCAGTCCATTTATATTCAATGATGGTGGTAACACTAATAATATTTGCTTTGAAGAGAAGACTACGGAACTTGTTTTAAGAGTGATGGTAGGACAATCCCATTTCCGCAGCCCCTGATGTGGACTTCAGTCGTCCATCATCTACAGAATTTAATCTGGCTCGAAAAATCTTCCCTTCGGACATTTGCCTCACAAAACGAGTAAATCGATCCCAGAAACGAGGTTCAAACATTTTTCCGTCCATTCTCACAAAGTTGAATGAGAAGGGGCGCTTTTCAATCCCTTCCGAGTAAAACCTAGACATCTTTAGCACCTGGTCAAACGCTTCATCATCCAAATTAGCTGAAAAATTTTGACCCTCCAGTGGTATGTCATAAAGCCTAGCAGCCAGCAAAACCTGTCTAAGAAATCCTTCAGGGCTACCATCTGGGTTCATCTTATTCACAAGTTCATCTTGCACTTCAAAACACGAGCAGCACATCGAGAATCCATACTTACTAAACATGCGAGCAATGGGTAAGTATCCATTGCTGCTTGTAGTATTGTAGTAGCCTGATGTCAACTCCGATGGATGTGATTGTGTGATATAGTGCCAGTGAATGGCAGCCACTTTTGCAGATATATTCACTTCGGTACCCCTAAATATAGTTTCAGCTTCCCTACAAATTCTCTCTCCATGATGTAGCAGCATCCCCGAGTACCATTCAAGAAAAAATTTACCATATGGTGTGTTCCAAGAACCAGTCTCACTTTTAAAGAACTCAGTGTGCTCAGGATCATGCATCAGACTTCCAGTGCCAAATGGACCACCATCACCCCATTCACGTTTTCCAATATCTCTTGCACATGCATTTAGAGATGCGAGCATATACTGGCCAGTTGCCAAAAAAAAGAGCAAAATTAAATATAATGCTCATTGTACAATAAATTTAGCATATCAGTTATTAGCACAACCCACCATCACACATAAAGAAAGCATTAAATACAACTTTACAAGTTCACAACTATATTAGCATAAATTTCCACCTATGAAATATAAATACGAGAAACGATACTGATACAACATAATACGAATACGATAATACTGCAAAATATTAAAAACAAAGGACACCAATATGGAAATGTGCAATGTGCATGCATACAGTTTGTGTGCTTTTGAATATTGCGAAGGAAGTTCTCATATGCAAAATGACCGTGTTGGAAAAAATCTTCAAAAAGTGAAAGGATAGAAGAAAAGTATCCCTTTATTTTATTTTAATTTTTCAAAGTAGATAATAATGAAAAGTTAGAAATATCTAAAAGTGCCATTGGAGTATCAATGTTGGATATGTATTCTATATTAAGTGTCTGTGCTTCCTAGATTTCCACATACCTTATCGTAGCACTGAAATTCTCCAAGTTCATGGAGCCAAGGTTCTGTTAGCTTCTGGAGAGGGTATGAAGGATATCTAAGTTCACCACCAGGACCCATGCCAATTTGTACTCCCTGCAGTATGAACGCAGACTACAATCAGCATCTGACTTTAATAGCAGTGATTCTGAATCTTCACTAGACTGCAACATACCACAAAGTGTCATGGTAGAACCTTACAGTTATGATATTGCCAAGATAATGCCTGAAGGTGTCCCTGAAACTCCTCATAAAATCTGCATATGCTTGTATAGGAGATCGTCCACGCAGCACGGGAAGAATATCACAACCAAGGGAAATGTATTCCTTATTTCTTCTCCCAGACCTGTCAGCATATGCTAATTCTCGATCTTTATTTATTTCTTCAATCACCCATAGAGGAAGTGGTATCCTACAAAAGGGGACAAACTTTCAGATTTTGAGTTTCATGACTTAAAACAAGAAGAATCTTATAGAATAGTATAATATCAGAGCAAAGCTAACCAACTCTTCTATCATATCATAACTACCAGGTAACATGGCCAAACAATATCATATCAGATAATCACTAGCTAGAACTATTATCTTCCCGCTCGCTAATTTAAAAAAAATTATTGAAATGCAACAGTTATAGGTTCAGGAAATTCTTTTTGGCAAAAGATGAACAAACACCAACTATCATAACTACATAAAAATCATGAAATTATGAATCTTAGATACCTACTTGCATTTCTTTTTTTATTTCTTTTTTCTCCACTTTTCCCATTAAAAGGTGAACCACTAATAATCAAAGCAGAGGTTTAATGATAGCCAATGAAGCTGGCTTCCTGAAGGAGTTATATAGTTCTAGACTTCTAGTGTGCTAGGCTCAAGTTCAAAACAGATGAATGTAGCATTCCATGGCTCAACCACACAGCAAATGAAATAAAGTTAGCATTGTATTGCTCATCTAGACTGCATATGTGATGAAGAAACTGATAAGACTAATAAAGGAACCATCTAGACTGCTATCAAACTACACTGACACAAACAAACTCAGCTAATTAAGCAAACATCTCTCCTGGTAGCAGAGTTACGTGAATTTTAGTAAAGAAAAATATGTGAGGTTAACTCATTCGGAAGCTTAAAATATTTATTCCACAGACCAACACAATCCAGAGATATTAACCATCTAAATAAGATATGTCAACCAAAATTATTCCAAACCCTAACTGATACGACAAATGTGCGTGCATGCAATGTGTATGCATTGTGCGTACAATTTGTTTGCTCTCAAATATTGCCAAGGAAATGCCACTAAGTTATAAAGTTCTATGTTACACCGGTACTTAGAGTGCATGTAGCATCCCACAAACACCGACGAATCAGATCAATTAGCAAATTCAGATTTACTTTCAGCTAATGAACAGAGTTGCCAATAGCAACATACCAATCAGGATCACCGGGGCCTGTGCTGCACTGATGAAACGCAAGGACAGCTCGAACCTTCAGACCATAAGTGGAGGCCAGCTTGACGAGTTGCAAATATCCTTGCCAATTATAAACCCTAGGTTGGTCTCTCTCAACCAAACCCCACCAAATCTCTATAACTACGCCTTCAATTCCTGCCGCAGCGAGCGCCCTATGCGAGAATATCATAGCTCTCGGCTTGCGGACCTGCCCCTCTGGTCCCAAAGCACCTACTGGGAGCGTGACGAACACCGGCGATCCTCTCCTCTGACGCTGAGGGGAAAAATCGTGCTGCAGCTCGTAGGGGATGTCTCCATTGTCCGGCGATACAGAGCCACCGGCATCGGAGCATTTAGACGAATTGAGACGGGAGGATACGACAAGTGGACGAATTAAAGAGTTCGTTAGGTTTCTACGCACCCGAGATAAGTTCACAGAAGGCAACCGTGTGAGGCGAGTCAAGTCGGTGCGAGTGCAGCAGAAGGACGCTGAGAAGCTTGGAACCGATGGAGACGCGATCACCATTGACAGTTACAAAGATAGGGTTTCAACGTCTGCGAAATTGGATGAGCGAAAGAGAATGAGAGAGAAAGAGCGAGAGTCAGTTACAGAGGGAGCGGGGAGAGGAAAGTGCACAAACTACACTACGCCCCACGCCCACGGTGTGGCGGAGAGATTATAACCAATTTTTCACCTTTTTTTTTTTTCGGAAAAAAGCGGGACTTTCGATGTTCGAGCGCTTTATATTTGTATGTAAGTCCTGTTAAGCCATTTAATAAAAATGCAATAATTCAACATTAGAAATTTGGCATCGTTATTGTGACCTTTATTAATGCTTTCAAATGGCTCAAAATGTTTAAGATGGGGTTTACATTTTAACGTTTAAAATTTATTAATTTAATAAATTTTAAATTTTTTACAAACCTAGATTCAGTAAAAATATGAAGCATGACCTTTTTTTATCTCTCCTAAAATAAGTTTCCGTACACTCAATTGTAGTCTACTAGTTGAGTAATGATATATTACAATAATTTTGTATATAATTGTGCAATCCAATTATATGCAAATAGCTTTCCTAAAAGATTAAACACTTGAAACCATATTAACTCTCCAGCTTTCACCATGTGGTTGTGCGTTTCTCCCATTCATTACCTGCATACTTTTACTATAAGTCTCTAACCATGGATACACTAAAAACTCTTGATGGAACATGATTGTGGTACTATGGATACCTAGCAAAATAATTAACAGTTTTGATCATCACCAGCAGTTAACTTAAGGGTGGAAAAACCTTTACAAGAGTTCAAATTGCTTGAGCGCACCATTAAGCAACCTTGCCAACTTCTCCGAAAATCACAACATAGATGGAACCTTAGAACTTTGTCAAGAAAATCTTTGATAATTATTGTTATAAATATTAAATACATTGCCTGGATATGTAAAAAAAAAAAAAAAAAATTATATATAGAACAGCTTCAATAAAATTCAATTATTATTCAGTGGAGACGAGTGTTAATATTTTGTTCATATAGATTGCACAACTCTGGCATTATTTCATATTTTTCGTATTTTTCCACATTAAGTAATTCACATATAGGAGCAGTAATCATTAGTTAAATTGCACTGTTTATCTATCGTTATGCTCCCTTCTCATTTTGTATTTAACATCTAACCAAATCAGAAAATAGACTAACTGATAATTTAGTAGGAGATTACCAGTGTCATTCTTATTGGAAGATCAAATATCAGGGCTGCAAGTTCTGTATCCTGCTTCCTGAAGACCAAGCAAACTTGACTTTCCAGAAGAAATATAATACCTTGTACCAAAAAAATAAAACAACAGAAATATAATACCGCCAGTATCACAGTACTAACTGCAATCAATTTCAGCAAGACGCCTTACCCATAATAAATCCGATAAGATGCTCGTCAATGGAATTAAAATAACAAGTGTTACAAAAACTACATGCAGCACACAACAGGTTAGTCCAACGCAAAGCACCCAACATAACATTACGGAGCTATATCCTACCCAAGAACCAGGTAGAAGATATTGAAGCAGCCTATACAAGACAAAAATACGACAACTATTTGTTACGCCACCCGTTATTCACATATGTAAAACATTCGTAAACCAAAAATGAAACCTACGGTAGATAAATTATAAAAACAAATGATTGAGTAATTTCCAGGAACGGCAAATACGTTGCATTACCCATTCCAAACACAGGGACTAAATGATCATTGTTTCACTCTACAGCCAATAGTAAATGCAAAGGAAAAAGGACAGACTGTATCCCTCCTTGACAGACCCAACCCACCATATCTCAACCGTGGACTCCAAACGAATGAATATACTCATGCCAGCCCAATTGAGACAGCATTGCAGATAGCTTGGAATATCTGCTTTCTTGTTTCTGCGCCACCGTTAAACCTGTTTCTCCTCCTGTACGTTAACAACCCATTTCTTTTCTGCCAAGTTAGCAGAAAGATTAACCATCATCTGCTGACTTCCTCCATAGCAATGCAGAACAATAAAATAAAAAAATGAAAAAGCAGACTCGATGTTGCTGACATGAGATGCAGACAGCCAACCAACCCAAAAACCAGGCCCAAAAATGGTGATGACCTGACTCATGCTATGCAATAGAGACCCCCCACGCAACACACGCAGATGTATGCAAGAACTAGGACCCATGATGATAATAGCCTCAAAATGAAATTGCTCGACTGATAGCCAACTTGGTCCATTCAGCAGATTCCTTAACCAAGTGATCATCAGACGACAAACACTCTTTGAGGAAGTCCTTGCTGGACACAGATTGCTGAATCAAGGGGCCCGCATTACTACCCAACGTATCAGCCAAATCTCCAAGCACACCAATTGCTGTCTTAGTCACAACATCATCCCTGAAAGTAAGGAAAGGCTATTTAATTAAAATCCTAAAAACCAAAATAATTTAAATATAAAATTGACAACAGGCAGTATAAGCAAATACAGAAGTTTACTTACATGTCCTTCTCCATGTATAGGCTGTCCAAGAATTGGAGAACGTAAGGAGCATAAGGCATCAAGAGCTGGGTCTTCGGGGAGCCCTTAAACCCTTGGAAGATCCCTGAGTATGCCTCCAAGATTCCATTTCTCAAAGAATTCGTGTACTCAGTGATATCATCATCAGCACCTGAGGTATGTGCAGAGAGCTCAGCAGCACTCTGAAGCATAGGCATGGCATATAACAAGTACTTTTCAAAGTTTTCTCCAATTGCCAAGGCAATGTCTCCAAAGCATGAAAATATAGGAGGCTTCACAGATCGGTGCAACTGGTTGCTTGACAAATCCTTGAGAAGCTGAGTCATTATCCCATCACAATATGGCAATATCTTATCCTCCAAGGCCCTGCATACATCACCAACCACACCCACTGTAATGGCACAAACCTGATAATCCTCAAAGTTTTGGAGACCCAACTCCAAATACTTGTAAAATTCAGGCATGTATTTAGCAAAATCAGGGCCTGTTGCATAGGCCAGAGCTCCAATGGCAAGCATAGCCTCCTCATGGGCTGTGGCACTCCTAGAAGCAAACACTCTTAAGAACAGGCCCATCATTTGGTCAGCATACTGCATAAAATGATATTTTGTAGGCTCAGATGAACCTAACTTCTGTATAATGACCTGCAAGCAACCACAGAGAAGACCTTGTAGCTCATTTTGCCTCTCATCAGATGAGATCTTTTGGTTTTCAAGAGTCTGGTGGAGCTCCATCATGATGAGAGGAACTAGTTGCACCACCATGGGAGCTGTTTCATCAGTAGAACACCTCACTACTTCATTTAATGCTTCATAAGCTGCCGTTCGAAGGCGGGATTCTCCAGCATCTTCTCTGTGAGTTACAGTAAGAAGAGTCTGAACAATATCTTGAAAAAAGGGTGTCAACGGAGAGGATGAAGATCCAGCATCCTCATAGCCTTGGGCAAGAAAATAAAGCGCACCACATGCCTTCTCAGCAACATTAGGAACATCTTTCATGCTCTGAAGCAGCACAGTAACAATCTGCTGGCAGTTTGCCTGGTTAATAATGGGTGTCTCTAAAGCTGAACCATGTAGAAACTCAAACATTCGTCCAAGAGTCCATGCAGTAGTGTCCTTCACATGATTATTCGGATCTTTCATCAGTGCAGTAAGCATGAAGTTCAAAGCAACATTGACAAGCGGTACAAGTTTGTCAGGTGATGGACCTTCAAGAATGGAGCCAAAGGCATAAGTGGCAGCTTCCCTTTGCCTCCAGTCAGGGGCTGTTATATTCTCTTCAATAAATGGCATAACCAGAGGCACAATATCATCCCCAACAGTCCGTGCAACCAAGCCCAAGCATGTTCCCCCAGCCATAGCAATGTTCCACGCCCCTTCATCCTGATCTTGATCCTCTTCTTGCTTAAGTAGCGTCTCTAATAACATGGGGACAAGAACAGAAAGCGCTTGCTTAATAAAGTAAAAGCAGGGAATATCTGAATCACCACTAAAATCACCTCCATATTCTTCCAATATATCTATTTCTTCATCACATATTGAACTCCAGAACTCAATAGCTTGTAGTGCAACCGGCTCCTCATCTTCCTTCACAGCTTTTGCAGTGATGTTGAAGATATCTTGCATATAAGGGGATAACTTTTCATAGTAGGTTGAAGAAATGGCAACCAAACACTCAAAAGCTGCCCGTCGTATCTTCAACTCGGGAGAAAGGGTTGCCTCACAGACAACTCTCATAATGTAGTCGCGTTCCATGTCATTAGAAAAATTTGCCTGAGCAAAACCCAATGCATTGTACAATGCTCGAATGGCAGCAAGCCTGACATCATTGTTACCTTCTGAAGAATTCATACCCTGAACAACAGCTGTGAGTATCTTATTTACATGGTCCTGATCTACAACATCCGGAGAAACTTCTTCACAAATGTACCCAAGAGTCTCAAGAGTTGCTTGCCTCGTAAGAGCAGGAAGTTGATGAATATTAGACAAGAGAGATCCTATCAATTCAGGCCACTGCCTGTGAGGCAACTCAATACCAGCAACCTTTGCAATAACTTGTGATGCAGTTGATCGAGCATCAGGAGAAGGAGAAGATAGGGTTCTTAACAAGAATGATTTAATCTGGGCCTTCACAGTTGTGTCCAATGACAACCATCTTTGGACCAACTCTATCTTTCTATGCTGTTCTTTAGCATCCAGGGCATTCTTAAGAATCAAACCTGCTAACTTCCGACTCTCCGCAGGTTTATCATCATTTGCCAATTCCCCAGCAAGAGAAAACAAAAAACTTGGAAGATTCTGTTCCTGAAACTGTTTTAAGTTTTCTTCTGCTTGTTTCCGTACAGTGCCATCCACTGCTTGTGCATTTAAAAGAATTTGAGTAACCTCCATGGCCATCTGAACCTGAAACATACAAATCTAAGTAAATACCTATAGAGTTATACCAAATATCTCACCCACTTCATCTCAGATGTGCAGACCTAAACGAAGTGGCAATCATACTTTATCAGGTATCTAACTAGGTTGCAATAAACTTACATCATAGAAGATAAAGATCTTAACCACCAAAAAAAAGGACAAAAGAAGGACAAGTAGAGAGGAAGAAAATTTGCGGCGCAAAGCTGCATACCTAATATACAGTTAATCACATCAAAAGAAAACATTAAGTACATGAACGAAACGAGGAACAAAGACTTTAAAAAGCTACAACAGTAGTAACAAAATACAATCAGATCTCGTGCAGCAAAGTTGAATTGGATATGTAGAAACAACAATTATGGAAACGAATAGTATATGCCCTTCAAAATTCTAAAACCCGCTCTTAAAGAGAATACTATCACAAATAATATTTGAGGAGGAGCTTTTACTAGAATTGAATACCCAGATAACCATCCCAACAACAATAATCATTGTCAGTCATCAGCAATTAAATAAATAAAAAGGCCCTAGCAATTAGAGACAAAACCCTCTCTTAAACCCTGTATTACCCTTTCAAAAGGAATAAACAATTAATATGTACCATATGGAGTATAAAAGAAATACAACAAACCAGACAAGGAGAAACCAAATAACACATCACAGTTAACAGAAGTATTGCTTTTTAACAGGCCGGGACTGTTAAGAGGCCGAAATGGATCCAAAAATGTAAAGTTTTCGCTTCTGTTTTCTTACTTCCCTCAGAGGCCATATAGGGCATCACTAATTCTACATATTTCTTATCAGAAAACCGATTACCCAAAGGAAAACAATATTGATTTCTGATCAGCCATAATTAAATTCGTTGAAGAAAATAGACACTAGTCCTGGATCACTACGTCGGATCAGTGTTCGAACCACTAATCGAACAACAGACACTTAAAAATTAGACAGCAAATGAATTAGCAGAAAACTTACAAGAAATTAGTTAGTAGAGGTCGCAACACTAAGAACAATGGTAGCTTGGATAGAGGAAGCAAGGATGAGCAAGTTTGAAGAAAAGACACCAACTTAAGCGCGGCGACTCTGAAACCCTAGCGGAGGGTAGGAAAAGCAGAGACGCCAGTATTTAAAATTTGTTTCTTCACTTCAGTTTTTATCTTAAGTGTACGACAGACCCGCACTTCTTTGAAGTAATATCATCCGTTGATTTCAATGGAATTAATCTCTACCCTCTTTTACCTGATCTACAGCCCAATTTGAAATGTTTTTCTATCTCATTTTTCTCCTCCAATAAAAGACTTCCTTGCATCTAAACCCCCCGTAAGTCCCCGTTACAAAATTACTTTCACCAAGACTGTCTCGTTGATAACCACGCAGCGCTAGGTTTGATTAAAAATCCATTGGGCAGGGCAGCGGGAATACCACATGGCATGGCACATTTTTTGTTGACTGATTTCTCTACGCGCCGTAAGCGCAGTCTGGAATTTATAGTACAAGCAGTGATATATTCACGCGATTATCATTGCCGCACATTAACGGCCCAAAAATAAATTTGTACTTCATTTTCTGAATAACTCAGTTCATTAAATATTATATGTTGTTGAATGATATATTTTGTAGAAAAATTATAGACTTATGTGTTTATTCTTATGTTGATTAATCACGTTTTTTAATAAAAATAATCAAAATGTATTATTTTATATTTATTTTTTATTGAACGTAGTACTTACCTAAGTATAAATGTGTTTATATAACACTACTTTATTTTGTATGTATACTTGACTTTACCCTTAAAAATTTTTAGAAAAACATATTCTTTAAAATAATTAAGAAACTATATGAAAAATGTGCTTATCAGCAAAAACAATGCTCATATTTTACAAAGAAAACGTATCTACATCTATTATTTAGAAAAAAAAAATTCTTATAGTTTGATTATTATAGTGGTAGTAGTTTCCTATAATTATGACACCTAACAAATAATTACAAATTAAAACAACAGTCATTTTGGTCTAAATATGAGTTATCATATTTTTCTTTCAACACAATCTTATAAAAAAAGCACATAATTATAAAAAAAAAAAGGAACATAATGTACTAGAAATATAAAATTGGAAACGGCACAAATCGATTCCTAAATTATCAAATTCTTCAGTACTTAAAGTTCATAAGATGTGCCATTATTATTGCCAAAACAGTATTCATTTCTCAAGAATTCTTAATCTTGTTAATATTTTTAACGAAATTTGCATTATTCCTTTCAAAGCAAAAAATATTCGGTCATTAATGAACAAAATCTGTGCTAAATCGCGATTTACAACAAGGATACATTTAAAAAAAAAAAAAAAACATATCTAGTTGAAAACTTTAATATAACATTACGTATTTAAAAAATTACAACAAACAGGATATCAACTGCTTCGTCAATAATTTGTCATTGATAAAAGAAATCTATAGTACTAAATATTTAAAAGATTTGGTATTTCCTAACAACGTATAAATGGTGACTTCTAGCAATTATTAAATGAATATATTGAACGTAAGTTAATTTACTATGGCGATTAAGAAAAACTTTTTGATTCCATACCTAATATGCTTTAACATATTTGAAGTATTATAATTCAGAACTGAAATCTTTTATTTTTAGAATTTAAAAGTAAAAGGTTTAATAACAAATAGATACAAAATTAAAAAACTAATAGCAAATGAAATTTATAAATTATATTTAATATAAATTAAAAAATACAAAAAAATTATGGAAATAAAAGAAGGAAAATTCAAAGATCCAATACGGCGAGGACATATACTTCTGAAATTAAAAGGTTAATTTACTTTCTTTTTATTTGGTTAGAAAGGAAAGGAATGATTTTAATTAAAATATTTTATTTAATTTAAATTTTTTGAAGGAATAAGAGAAAAATAAGGGGTATAAAATTTTTTTGTTCCCCACTTTATCTTCTTTTACAAAATGGAGGAGTTTAAAGAAAAGAAAAAATTTATTAAAAATTTTTAATTATAATGATCAAATTATTTTTAATTATTTTCTTAATTTTAAAATTATTTATATTTTCATAATTTAATAATTATTTTTTAAAAAAACATAATAATAAATTATTTTTTAATTAAAATTCTTCCTTTTCTCAATCAAATAAAATAATTATTTTTTTCTTTATTAAAATCCTTCCTTCGCCTTTTCCTCTGTTAAACCAAATACACCTGCAAGCTTTTTGATAAGTTTTTAAAATGTTTAAAATATTTTTATTACTTTTTGAATGATATATTTTTATTTGGGTACATTTTGAATGTTATTTTATTCTATACTAGCCGTTACCTCTTTTGCAGCACCCAACAACTTTTTTAATGTATCTTTTGCCATCCTATCTTGCAGGGAAGATTCTCCCTAACTTTTTCTTCATCAAACCTTCGGATTGGCAAAAAAACACTTTCATCTATGTGTAATTTTTATTATTTTTATAAATACAACTTAATTAGATTTACTAAAAAGATTAGGTTATAGATCTTATTAAATTTTATAAATTATACTATAAAACTTAATAAACTCATAATAATCTTTATTATGTAAGAGTTTATTAGATTATATAGGAGAACTCTTCCTCTTTATGTATATGCAATTTTGATTTTTGAATGAATATTTGGTTAAGATTTAGAGGGTTTTACATTTTAATAGATTATTTTTATCAGAACATATTATTGGTACTAAAAAAATCTTTGAAGAGCTTTTAATTTGTAAGAGATTATCTATTATCTATTTTAACAATTAAATATATTTTGAGATTTAAATCTGTTTTATATATTTAGGTCAATTATATAATGCACGCAATTTTAATAGTGTTTGACTTATTATTGGTAAGAGATTATTTCAAATTTAAAATTTATTAATACAATTGAAATATTTTTTATAAAAATAATATATTATTTAACATCAACGTAAAATCATAAGTTTAAATTAAAAAGTAGAAAATAAATTCTCAAACAAAACGTTTGAGTGTCATTATATTATTAAGGATGCCAATATCTCTTATTTCATGTCTATTGAGAGATAACATTTCATAAGATTATTCAAATTTTTTTTCCATATTTAAAACAATTATTGAATTAAATAAAAATATAATTCAACCAATAAAACTCAACATTTTTAAAAGTTTTATATTTCAAAAAATTATATAAGTATTTATAAAACCATTTTTTAGCACTTGTTCAATTTTATTATAAAAAATTTCTTACACTTTCAATCATAACAATTAACTCTTACACTTTCTATTTGTAACAATTCACCTATCCTATCAAAACTTCCATCTGTTCTGTCAAAGTGTCAATTAACCCCCAAGTCAACAAGGTTTTGTAAAACCCTGTAACTTGCTGGGGATCATCATCAAGGAAAGGGCGTCACAACCTGAAGCAAATAAATCTACTTGTTTTTGCATGTAAAAGCAAGTAGCAAACTATGCCACATAGCCTC
The DNA here is from genome assembly GCA_037013595.1 of Dicorynia guianensis. Lineage (NCBI taxonomy): Eukaryota > Viridiplantae > Streptophyta > Magnoliopsida > Fabales > Fabaceae > Dicorynia > Dicorynia guianensis. The sequence goes on from JASUAB010000006.1 coordinate 37,522,101, forward strand.
GTACCACGATATGTCCTCCTTTCAAGACGATTATTTGGATGAAATTTGGCAGTGGCTATTTCAAGTTTACGAAAAAGAAAGATATCAGAAGATGTGCTATCTTCTTTTCCTTGGAAGCAGCAGTCGAAGAGGGCACGCTTCAATCCCATATGGTGGTGAGTTCTGAGTAAGAAACCCAGAACTTGCAGGGCTGTCCCGTTCAAAAGATAATCTGAATTGAAGCGACAGCAAATGAGTTTGATCGCCAAGTTTCCTTTTTTCAGCGAGAGTCACCAAAACGACGTAGAAGCAAAGAAACGAGGCGAGGGGGAAGGATGATGGATGGGAAAGTTTGAACCGAGGAAGCGTCGACCCTCAAGATCAGCATCCGAGAACAATGTATCGGTTAAATTGATCAGCTTCTATTCCTAATCTTACAGTCAACGAACGAAATTACAAATGTAGGCACCCTTTTCTTCATGATCACCAACAAGGTACAGGGTTTTACAAAACCTTGTTGAGCAGCAAGGCCCCTCTGCGCCGTTATATAATGAATGAAAGACTTAACAAAATAGATATTAATAAAAAGTATAGGGAATTAATTATTCCCGAAAGTGTAAAATATTTGTTTATATTTTAGCTTTTTCTTTTACAAAAATAAGTATGTAATAAAAAAATAATTATAAAATTTAAATGTAGAATAAAAAAGAAAATTATTAAAATTAAAAAAATAAATTCATGAAAATTTGAAATAAACCATTTTTCATATGATGAACTTTTTTCAAAACAATAACTTGGTTTGCTTCGTTAAAGGTGTAAATGAATCTAGTTATTTGTTAATTGTTTAAATTTTATTTTAAATAATTTATATATTAAATAAAAATATTTATTATTATGATAAAATTGTTTATAAAACAAGTTGAGTTTGAGATTTTTAGTATTTAGTTTATAAATCTCACAAATAATTATATCGAGTGGTTTAATAACATAATTGATTCTAATAAAAATGCAATTGAGAGAATTTATATAATTTTTTTTATAATAGTACCTAAAATTTTTACTATTAAACTATCCTAATGATTTAATAAAGTAAATGTTTTATAATTATAATTTGATATGTTTTGTTTTATAAAAATAACTTATATGCTATTCAAAAAAGATACTATAGGTAGTAATATATTTAAAATTATTTAATTTTAAATAAAATTTATTATATTTGTTTATAAGCTTAATTTATAAATAGAAACAGTATTAACTGAAATGAATTTTTATGAATAAATTTGAGAAAATTATTTATTAAATGAGTTGAGTTTAAAAAATTATTTCAAGACTCACATAATAGAAAAATGGAGTTTAAGAAATTTGCATAATAAACCGCCTAATTTACGGCTTTATTATATGAAATCGTATCCAGAGCTCAGATAAACTTTCGTCACGTTCCAAGTTGGAAGTACAAAAGTAGTGGTAAACCCGTTTAGTGTTTAAGGGAGGAACAACAATTGTGAGGGGAGAAGGCGATCAGTGGAGAAAGATTAGAAATTTGACATGCTGATGCTTCGAAGATAGATGGCACAGATCTTCCCAACACCAGGACTAATATTATTGGCTCGAACAACAACCTCTCGTCTTCTGATTGGTCCACGTCATCATCAATGACATGTTCGAACGGTACTGCCCGCGGTTGACCATAGCCGTGCTTTCTGTAGAGTCGGACTAGAGACGCTAATCGCACTATAAAAGACGAAGACTGCATCACGCGTCATCCATGTGTGAGACAAAAACAAAAAGCCAGTGCAACTCCCTAAGGCCACTCCTGAGGTTTGAACTCCACCCGCAACTCCATTTTCTCCATTTGAATCCGTAAAGAGCGCAAGAGAAACAGAGACAGAGGCAAAACACAGGGACGGAAACGCCATGTCTGGCTTGTGGGCACGCGGGTCTCTGATCGTTCTAGCCATCGTTTCCTTTGGTAAATACAGCGTTCCATTGCTCAGATCTGATATTATTTTGCAGCTTTTGGTATCTTTGATTTGATTTTCGATTGGAGAAAATGTAGCAGATATTGTGTGCTTTTATTCATAAACGTGCTTGCTCGGATCCACGTCCGAGCTTCTATTTTCTTGGTTCTTTTAATTTTCGATGATTTTTTTGGTTGATGGCTCTGTGTTTTGTTGTCTCTGATATTCGGTCGAGCGGCAGATCTGATGAGATCTTAGCCGTAGCTGATTTGCATTGATTGTATATATTCGGATTGGTTAGTGGCATTCTTTTGCAGACAGATGATGTCTATCAGGATCTTACACACTTTAGCTATTTTGTCAAAAGTGATGATTCCTAAACAATTTAGCCAGAGCTTTAAATTGATTTTGTTGCCATTTAATTTTATTTAGTATCATCATCAAGGTAGGTGACGAATATCTAGATTGATTGAGCTTCAACTGTATTAAATTAGAAAGGGTTTTTGTCTCCTCACCAAAAAAAAAAAACAAATAAATAAAAAAGAGAAAGGGTTTGTTTTTCCATCATGGCATAATTTATAGAGTACATTGACGTTTTTTTTTTCAGCCGGCAATTGAATATCATCATATTGGTGTAGTAGACATTCGAATTAAATTAAGCATAATCGATATGGGTAGCACTCCAATGTGATGGTTTTTTTATCGTATGAATATAATAAATTAGCCCGTGATTCCAAAATGTGGAAAGAATCCTTGCCAAGAATTTTTTCTTATAAAGAAAGTGAAGCACAATTGTCTGCGATGCATAAATTAATCTGATTTTGATGCTTATTACTAACTTCCTTATTGTTTGTAATTCCTTACTTGTGGTTTTAAGTTATGTTCTTTCTTTTGTGATGAGAACATTATTCTTTGCATTTCTTTCTAAGTGTGGAAACTGTTAATTTTATGGTAGAATCTTTTTGTACTCAATCACACATTCTGCTTAGAGTGAATTTTATTAGCTTGTGCTCTAGTGCTGTAATTAACATAGAGAAAGTGCATCACAGGTTGTCTGTTTGCAATTTCCATTGCAAAAGAGGAAGCGACCAAGTTGGGGACGGTCATTGGGATAGACCTTGGAACAACTTATTCTTGTGTTGGTGTTTACAAGAATGGTCATGTTGAAATCATAGCCAATGACCAAGGTAACCGTATCACCCCATCATGGGTTGCTTTCACTGACAGTGAGAGACTGATTGGGGAGGCTGCAAAGAATCAGGCAGCTGTCAACGCTGAAAGGACCGTATTTGATGTCAAGAGACTTATCGGAAGAAAGTAAGGCATCCTCAATTTGGTAGTTTATGATAACTTGAGCTACAGTGAGTAAAAGTGACAGAGGCATATGTGTTTACAGGTTTGAAGACAAAGAAGTTCAGAAAGACATGAAGCTTGTTCCTTATAAGATTGTGAACAAGGATGGAAAGCCCTACATACAGGTAAAAATTAAGGACGGTGAGACCAAGGTTTTCAGCCCTGAGGAAATTAGTGCTATGGTTCTGACTAAGATGAAGGAAACTGCCGAAGCATTCCTTGGGAAGAAAATTAAAGATGCCGTTGTCACTGTTCCTGGTAAGTGGAGAAAAATTTGATTTCTTTCTTTTGAAATTATGTCAGCTAATTATTATATCTGATTTTTTGTCAATCTTTTCCTTTTAAATATGCAGCTTACTTCAATGATGCGCAGAGGCAGGCCACCAAGGATGCTGGTATCATTGCTGGACTGAACGTTGCAAGAATTATTAATGAACCCACTGCAGCTGCCATTGCATACGGTTTAGACAAGAAAGGTGGTGAGAAGAACATTCTTGTCTTTGATCTTGGGGGTGGGACATTTGATGTCAGTGTCTTGACAATTGATAATGGTGTTTTTGAGGTTCTTGCTACAAATGGAGATACTCATCTTGGAGGTGAGGACTTCCTGTTTATGCTCAAGTTAAAACAAAAGAGCTTATCCAGTTTTTAAAAAAAAAAAAAAAATACTGTTATGATTGTTTTACTGTCACTTGTCATCACTGCCCTATCACCTAACATTGCTTTCCTTTATTTTCAGGTGAGGACTTTGATCAGAGAATAATGGAGTACTTTATCAAATTAATCAAGAAAAAGCATGGAAAGGATATCAGCAAGGACAATAGAGCTCTAGGAAAGCTCAGGAGAGAATGTGAGCGTGCAAAGAGAGCTCTCAGCAGCCAGCACCAGGTCCGCGTGGAAATTGAATCTCTTTTTGATGGTGTTGATTTTTCTGAACCTCTTACTCGAGCTAGGTTTGAGGAGTTGAACAATGACTTGTTCCGGAAGACAATGGGGCCTGTGAAGAAGGCAATGGAAGATGCTGGACTGGAGAAGCGCCAGATTGATGAGATTGTCCTTGTTGGTGGAAGCACCAGGATTCCAAAGGTACAACAGCTCTTGAAGGACTACTTTGATGGGAAGGAGCCAAACAAGGGTGTCAATCCTGATGAGGCAGTTGCCTATGGTGCTGCAGTGCAAGGAAGCATCTTGAGTGGAGAGGGTGGTGAAGAAACCAAAGGTATTATCATCCATTCTCCACTTGGCCAAAAGTCATAATTTAAATGATTCATATAGTCTTTGTATATTGCCAACGTTGCAACTCATTGCTATGTGGTACAATTGATCCAGATATCCTTCTCTTGGATGTGGCACCACTCACCCTTGGAATTGAAACTGTTGGTGGGGTTATGACAAAGTTGATTCCCAGAAATACAGTTATTCCCACCAAGAAATCTCAGGTTTTTACCACCTACCAGGATCAACAGACGATTGTCTCTATTCAGGTATTGTTCAACTGCACTCAATCAGATGATACGCTTGTACTGCTTTTTTCTGACTTGAAATGTTCATGTGGATAATACATACTTGAAATAGTTTATGTTAATTGGGATCTTGCCTTAATAATTAGGTCTTCGAAGGCGAGAGGAGTCTCACAAAGGATTGTAGGCTGCTTGGGAAATTTGATCTGTCTGGAATTCCTCCAGCTCCAAGGTTTACTTCCTGACTCTTTTTAAAGTCTTATCTGAAGTTGCTCAACTGATATTGGGGGAATTTATTAGTCTTTTATTTGGCAAATGAACAGAGGCACCCCTCAAATTGAAGTGACCTTTGAAGTCGATGCAAATGGCATCCTAAATGTCAAGGCAGAAGACAAGGGCACTGGTAAATCGGAGAAGATTACCATCACAAATGAAAAAGGGCGCCTGAGCCAGGAGGAGATAGATCGGATGGTTCGTGAAGCGGAAGAGTTTGCTGAGGAAGACAAAAAGGTCAAGGAGAGAATTGATGCCCGTAACAGTCTGGAGACTTATATCTATAACATGAAAAGCCAGGTCAGTGACAAAGACAAGCTCGCAGACAAGTTGGAGTCCGACGAAAAGGAGAAAATTGAGACTGCTGTGAAAGAGGC